>LR215989.1:35194389-36394389 GCA_000469805.3 Hymenolepis microstoma | reverse complement strand
AAATACAATTACCTACAGCAGTGGCCACTGATCTACCTGTCTAAATAAACAAACGGGAAATGCAAATTTGAATTCAATTGAAGACGTACAACACAGAACGCATAGGGTGAAGTGAATTAGCATTCAAACCATTCTACTTTGTGGGGATCCTGAACACAAGATGGAAAACAATTCTCAACTTCTCATGAGCATCAGTTACAACCATTGCAATCATCCATGGTTAAGGAAAGTATCAAATAACTGAAGGGCGGAGAAAATATGTGAGTGGAAAAACTGTGAGAATCAAAGGACTCCATCTTCATCTGAACTCCAAATTCACCAGAATTTATTGTTATTGATCGAGCTTGCGTTAGAAATAACTGGCGTTCTAAAGTCGGAATTTCAGACTCTGGTCCTTGAGAAGGTGTACGCTTGCGGTTTTCAGAGCAGAGCTAGACTAGGATAGAACTTAGCCTGTGTCCACTTTCTGATAGCCAAAAGGCAGAACATTGTTCATTTGTCGCTTTGGAAGTTACTATTTTGAGACCTACTTCATCAAATATACCAACAATTAGACTTAAAAACAACTGTCTAAATGCTATATTTTTTTTCATGAAAAAGATTTCAGTCAGTTGGGTATCAATAATGCCCGGTTCATCGAAAAGGAGTGTTTTCCAAGGCCTATATTGTACAAAAGATTTGTAATTTGTTGTTTCTCTGATGACAAAACTCGAATCTTATCACTTAAAGTTTCCGTTGGGGTAGTTTGGAGGGTAATCACCTAAATGTTCACAGGTGGATGTCAAACCGAAATGCACTAAGCCCTACGATAACAATATCATTATTGACACCAACAAACTATCCTGTTTTATTATTAATAACTGGGGTGCGCGTGGTGCGTCTTGGGCAAGGTATACTAATACGGCAAAAAAGTCTAAATCGGCAGTTGACTTCAAACTACCATGACCCCGCTGTATGTCATATTCGACCACTTCCACAGTACTCATCTCACCCTACCTTTTTCTCTACCCTTGTGTCTGTCTCTTCCTTACATCCGTGAATCACCCTTCTGTTCTCCTCTCGACTTTTTGTGATTTTGATGTTCCTTCTCTCGGTGAAGTCCAAAGTCAACTAAAGGGCTAATGATAACTATCATAAAGCTTGCCACTTGATAAGAATAAATTATTAATAACAGCATCCGTTTTACGATTTCTTTTCAGTGCTCTAAATTGGTAGCTAACCTCGGTCTATTTATCGTCAAGAGGAAATTGAGTAGAATTAAGTGTGCTAGCATCAGTTGATTTCACCATTTAGAGAACTGACGCTTATTTCGTTCAGATAGTGTCTTTAGCAGATGAATGAACTTAATTCTTTTTCTTAATGACAGCAATTAACACCAGTGCTGACGACGTAGGTGGCAAGTGAGGACCTCAAAGCATTCGGACTAAATATCGCCAATTTGCTAATAAATTTAGGCCCTGAATCTCGTTTTTCGAACTCTGCTGTAGTTCAGAAAGCCTGGGAGGAGGACTTTTTAAACTCGCCTTTTGGTGGCGCCTAAGGGAGTCAATATTTAGAAAAGAAACTTAAATTTGTACAAGTCAAATGCGATGAAAGAATACAGTGTACGGTCTATAGAATAGAGCCTAAAGTAATGTAATTTTTTACGCGTTTTTTTAAATATAATCGTTGCCATTAATTATTCGAGGTACTATGTAGTTGTAATCAACAAGTTGTGATTTGGAACAATGGGGCTAACAAAGAAATCGCGATGAAAATTGAAAGTTTGCAACAACCTAACTCAGTGATAAGTTCTTTTGAAAAGGAGAACTTGAGCTTAAACGTCAGGTTATGCAAATTTCAATTCCCTAAAACATAAAGTTAAAATCTAGGCCAAATTTTACCTGGTAGTTTTTAGTAAGGAAAAAGGAAATAGCATGGAAAGCTGAATATACTGCAAAGCATCTCGATTGTGAACTACAAGTTATGGGAGCTCATATTTGCCAATGGCATCTCCAATGGAGGTAGAATAAATACTCTTTGAAGTTTTCAAGATGAAGGCGAATGAAACAAATGATACAGTACCTGGGTGATGCTTTAGTGAATGTGATGGAGAGAATTTTAGATGAGTTTACTATGAGATGGAGCCTTAAAATGTGGACGCTTTGAATCTTTTAAATTTATTTTTTTATTATTTCTTATAGTAAGATCAGCATTAATATTAAAGGTTAAAATAATTGATTGATATTAGCATTTTTCTAAATTCATCTTCGAATACTGCCGCTGTCACTATACTTCTATCGCTTTAATTACGTGAAAGGCGCATAAAACATTGTGCCTTAATTATGTAAGATTATACTGACTTAAAGTGCCTGTTGAAGTAATGTAATATTTAAAAAAAATTTCAACAACAATTGCCGTTTTTGTAACATTTCACTGTTGGCGGCCAACGAAATTAGTGTGTAAATGAAATTCAATTAGAAAATGTATTGCTCACATTTTAGCTACGGTGTACGTTTTATTTTCATTTTTCCTTTCAAGTGTCAAAAAGCAACATAATTTTGCATAATCTTTAGTATTCTATAAGTTATTAACATGGCGAAGCTCACAGAGATGTTTTTTAGATTAATACAACAAAGATCTTGCGAATAGGAGTGTGTAAGTATACACTTCTTCAACAAATTGTTAGTATGGATTTATTGAAACATAATACAGATTTGTGTTCGTTCTCTTCCCTTTGGAATATTTCTATTAATCATTAGATGTCCACCCTACATCAAATGTGTTGTCGATCTGAAATGGCCACCCAGCTAACACAATGCCATCCCACATAATACCTTCTGATGCCTTTTCCCCATCTTCTTTAGCTGAATGAATGCGGCAAAAAAGGGATCAAAAGACCCTCGTGATTGGGGCCAATTTATTTGGTAATTACAAATAAAAGAGGCATAATAATTGCAAGAAATGTAAAAATGCATTTCATTAGAAAATGCTTGGTTTCTCAATATATATATATATATAGAACTGGTTAATAAACCCATCAATTAAGACCATCAGCAAAATTTTATCGCATTAGAATCATTAGAATAACAGCCCCAACTGTATGTACTTTCAATACTTTACTTCCATCAAAGTTTTGTTTTAATCTTCTCTATACTGTTTTTCTGAATATCTGTATAAACTACATTACGTTCGAATTAAGGCGCGGGGGGAGGCGTTTAATACTAACGACAGTATAAATAAAATAACATTCATGCTGGTTGCTATTTTCTTGCCTATTTGCAAATTTTTCTCAGAGGGCCTGGATATTAAGTCGAATGACCTTGAATTCCAATCCTTCTATCAAGATGGTTCATTTTATTGATAAATACTATTTTTGCAAAGTAGTGATGCGTCATCAGCTATTTTCCTTGAACAGATTTCTGATCGTGTCATTTCATCAAACGGTTCCTCCATTTTGGGACCATTATCTACTTCATTGCACGTAGAAAGCGAGACTTACATCATGAAATTCTAGTTGTTAAAGATGTCCGTTTAATAAATTAAAGATCCAAGAAAAAAATACATTGATAAATAGTTGTCATTAATCAATTTGAGCGTTTTGCAAAGAAAATGAGATTTTTGGGAAAATCCGAATTATATATTGGCATTCATCTTAATTATCTTCGAATCGACATGAGCTTTTACTTTCAAACTGATCCGTCTCCATCTGGCAATCGAACATTCAGTGTTCTCATGGGACACATTCTTGGAACTCATAATGGAGATTGTTGTTACCTCCCCATTTTGAAAGATTCCATTGACATAAACTTAATCAAAATCGGTAGCAATGTCATGCCACTCATGGCTCATATATTATTTTATCAGAATAGTCTTCCGAAATACATATTTTAATGTAAATAAAGTTCTTAATAAAACACCAATCATCTTAAAGACCTTTTGACCCTGCGAGTAGATAGATAAACGAATTACACACACACACCCGCACTAACCCGAGAGTGCATCAAATCATTACCTTCAAGCACACACCTAGCACAGCACGCAACGAGTGTATCTCTCCACGCTAAGTATATGGATGGGCTCTGATACTTTGTGTGGTAACCTACCCGCACGCATGGTCAAATCGAGCGCGCACAGACACCTCCGGCCGCACAAAAGCGTGCATCCACAGCACACATATGCAACCATGTCCCACACTCACCCCAACACTTCCTCCTTTAACCTTCGTGTCTCAGCCGTTCTCTCACCTCACCACTCAACTTTATCATTTACTCGTCTCCTCTTCTTCTCTTGTCTACATGTTGTGGGTTGTAGACGTCGTCTGCTCCTACTGGAGTCTTACTCTGCTGTGATGATATATACGTCGCCTCACCTGATATATTGCCTCCTCGTGTGCTGTTGCCTTATGCTTTCTACAGGACGATGTCACTCCCTTAAATTGGGCCAGCACACGCGGGCCCCTCATGGATTATCTTATTGGTCCCCTAGAGCACCCGCCCACGCATGGCCCGCAAGTAGACCTCCTCAGTGGAACCAATTGGAAGTGCAGAATTGCTGTGAGTATTATCGATTATTTCATTATTTTGAAGGGTAATTTAGCAGTGATTTTTTGAAAATTAGATTGCTTAAATTTCCTCTGTGGTGTGGTTTATTTTGGAGCCTGTTCGGCCACACACGAAAACACCAACCAAACTAACAGATAGGTGATGGTGGCGCTTTCATCAATTAGGTAGGTGGTCTAAATGTGTGATAGTACAGACCCCTACAGAGAGAGAGCGGATTTATTTGGCTCCCATCTAGCCCCTTAAGTGCGGTAGAAGTGTTGAGAGTCTACGTCTTCACGTGGGTGGTCGAGGCGCCTCCTCGATCTATGCCGTTTTTGCCTGTTATTCCCAATAATTAAAAATTGATTTCCGATCTCTTGAGCCTCTGTTAGGACTCAGATTCCTTTTTGAACCACCTTATTTGGTTTTAAATTCCCACCCGTTTATCCGAAAAATCACTTACTCAAACAATGCATATATTTTTAAAATCCTAAAAATAGTCTATTTTTATTAAATAAATGATAAAATCAATTTTAATTGCGTATTTCTGTTAAGTTTCAGGTCCAAATCCAAATGATCTTCTAACCTTAGAAGAAGTGTTGACTCACGAGAGGGCAATCCAAAGAGCAGCTGAATCTCAACAGTATTTGCGTCGGACACAACGGATTCTTAGACTTCAACATCTCCAGTGGCTATCCCATAGAGAATTTCTAGCTTCCTTTGGGAAAACTCCCAAAACTCGACGAAAACGTCAAAAAAGGAATTTGTCTTTGGAACCCGCCTCCACGCTCTCTTCTTCTACTTCTTTGTCCACTACTCTCCCAAAGGTAAAATCTTTAGCAAATCAGACATCTGATGGAATTCATAACACATCAGAAGCTCTTAATACATCTAAACCGGTTTATTCCACAACTGGAACTTCTGTAACAACAGAGGAGCTTCGAGATAGTGCATTTGTAACTGTTCACCGGCTGGCGATCCGTTCAAAAACGATTCTTATTTCTGGTGGAGTGATGCGAGCCCGAATACGCTATTTTATTCAACTTCATCGTGCAATCGAAGGACGACATAAACTTTCCGTTGAAGTTCGACTTCATCCACAATATCCGCCAATCTATGTCGGGTAAGTCGATCAAATATTAATTGAAATAGAAATCTCTTCTTTACAGCCGACTTCCTAAGTAAATCGCCTCAAAACAATCAGAACTAATCGTTCAATTAGACTTAAAAATGAAATAGTGGATTACATAATTTAGGAATTTCACTCAAAGTAACTTGAATATAATAAGACTCAGAACCCCTGCAATGCATCTCTTATTTTTCTCAAATTTAATTCAGGGAATAGTTCTGCCTCCTCAGTGTATACTTAGTCCTTTTTTAAACACTAAATTATTCGGTGACAAATATGTATCCACTATCAAATGTCACTTTATAGGTGGTCTTCGATCATTTTTATTTATAATTTAAGTAGGAAAGGTATACCATTTCGTCGTATCGAGTTTAATTGGTGTACAAAAAGACGAAGGAGACAGCATCGGAGCCTAAATGAGGATTATTTTCAATTTGTTGGAAATAAATACACACACAGTGAGAGAAAGGCCAGTGTGTTAACCCCACTCGTCTCTAATTAGCAGCCTAATTACCCTTTTGCTAGCTCATTTTAGCCATGTCGTCGTGGGAGGTCTGTGAATAGATAAGGCCACATAACAAAGGTTGGAGGTGGTGTGGCTATGAGGAGGGCACACGCTCGCACTATGCGCGCATTTTTTTCGTGGGACTGGACGTCTTTTTTCGCGGCATCAATGCGGTAGGTCTTCCTTCCTTTGGTAGAAAGGTCCTCGTTCTTAGCGTGGGCTGGGTTAGTTAAGCCAACTTTCTGCGCGATCAAGCATATTGCCAAATAAGAGTCGAAATTATCCATGAGCGAGAATGCACGCGCATGCACTCAATCATGGGCCCACTTTAATTTGGCCGACCAAACTTTGCTTTCCAATATCACAGTCTTTATTCTCGGGTTTTTAACTCGTAAAAACCTTATTTTTCGTTCCAAATTGGTTACGTTTTATTTAAAACACTTTAATGATGAATGGGAACCAAATTCGAAATCTCAAAGGTGATTTGTCTAATGTAATATCACTATGCGTTAGTTTAGTGGTGCCTGATATAAAATGAGCCCTTTAAAATGGGAAAGAGGAGAAGGGGGAGGGAGGGGAGGGGGGGGGTCAAACGTCCCAAAATGTATTATTTAGGTAGTCTTAAAATTGCGGAAAGAATTTGCATAGGCTAGATCCTGGGCACCAGTCCTTAGACCAATGGCAATGGGGCGACCTACCGCATCGAAATGATTTACTTGTCAACAGCCCACTTGTCTGCTTGCATATACACACTAATGTCACCCAGGTTTACAATGCTAGTTACTACTGCATACGTACACAGGGGCAATGAATGCGTATGTTTAGACCCCACACGAAGACGTTGACGACGACGGCTGCCGTGTAAAATCAACTGATTCTCCACCCTACCTTTGGCCTGACTCCTCCTAGCTTGCTTCGTGGGTGGCCCAAAGACATAAATGTGAATGTTTGTGTCTGCTCTTAAATTAAAAGAAAAAGTCTACACTTTCTTCCCTAAATCAAGAAATGAAATATTATAACTACTTAACCCATTTCAGTAATTAAATTATTCACTATTACAGAACGGTCGAGGACGTGTGCACCTACTGGCCAGCAGATGCACCAGGATCGGAATGTTCCTTGAAGAAACGCCGATTCTATCAGAAAGGCAAAATATGTTTATGCCACATGCCTCCAGGGCTTTATCATCAACGCCTCAAGATTAATTTTGCTAATGTCTTCGAAGGTGCCCAAATTTCCCAATTTCTTGTAAACATCCTCTTCTCCGGACAGGTAGTAACTTGTCTGATGTAAATGACCTTATGCTGCTTAGTTTTTTGTTCTAATATTTGCGCTTTAAATTTAGCATCTTAACTTGTATGTAACAGTAACGCTGAAATCAGCCGACAATGCAACTGTTGCCTGTTCTCAATCCAAGATACCGGTATCCTTCTCGTCTACCTAACGTTCAGACTATTCTTGAGGAGCATTTACTCCATTGCCAAGATATTCAGGTGTATATAAACTTACTTTATGAACTACCTCCACTGTGTATAGAAACTAACATTTTATCAATCCATTTTGCACCCTCTCTCAGTCCTGCCAAATCATTCGTTTTGCATTTGATAAGGTCTTTAAATCTCCTTCCCTGTTACATTCTAAATCTAACTTCATATCTACACACTCACATACACACACACACACACACCTCGCTCCCGTGCCGTCATGGCTACACTATTATTTTGTGAGACCTTACTTCGATATAAAGAAAAATTAGAGATTTCCTTTTTTACAACTGTGTCTGCTTCAGCGTGCTTTGTTTGGTTATTAATATAGGGTTATTAATATATAGCACTTAACTTAGCATTAAATATAAATTATTTGTTGAATATGAGGGAATTCAAAACATCTTCATGTATAAATTTTGCAATTTTGAAAAGCAGTTTTGATTGAGGACCGAGAAATTTAAAAAAATATAAACAAATCGAATATCCCGGTGATACAAGAGGCTAATCCATTAAAAGATGCATGGCTGTTAAGAGAAATTTTGAGATAAATACAAAAAAAAGTTTCCTGTGAATAGTCTTGGTTTGGATAGAACGAACGTCCTTGTGTAATCTAACTGCGCGACTTGAAATCACCAAGAGACCTACATTTCCAGGCAACCCGTAGGGTCAAAGTAGGTTTTGATTTAATCGGAAGCTCCTGTGTACAACAATCCACTTTTATGATCGTCATCAGTTAACTATCTCGTAAAAGCTTTTGTTTTTCTATAAATAAATATTGGCTTAAATTTCGTGAAAATTTTGAGTTGCGTCACAGCGATCCTTTTCAAATCGATCAAGATCGTGAGAGAGAGAGAGCATTCTGTACTTGCTTGATATTAGCACAACTAAAGATTTTGCTAAATACTCAGTAAAATGAAGAACGTTTGTTAGCTGTAGCAACTGTTTATCAGGTCAACTCGTACCTGACATTTAGATGATGTCATTCTCTGATCTGAGGAACTTCGGCAAAAGAACTGAATATGTGAAACGATATGTTATTTCTGCAAACCCGGAATAACCAGCTAAGGGGACGTAGTCAGAAATAAAATGAATAAGAAACAAACCCAGTTAACCTAAAATGGCTCAACTTGAAGAAGTTGGAAATCAGCTATTTGGCCAGTTGAAAAAAAAATATGAGGAGAATTTCTACCCATCCAACATCTACCGGAAAAATGGCATAGTACAAAGGAAATTACGCTTCTTAAAGGCATATGGGAAAATAATGTGTCCTTAATTCAAAAAAGCAAAACTCTGGTTGCCATGATTTCAGTACCTACTCCTTCGCGACTCTCCGCAACCTACTCATACCTTATTGGAATAGTTTGCTATTCCTTTCATTGCCATTATCACTAATATGCACAGAAATGGATAAAATAAAGAATCCCAAATGAATGATACGAGAGAGAGGATCAGGAAGATGCCGAGAGTGAGGTCTAGGCACCAAGGGGTCTTACTCTAGCTGATTTTTGGATTTGGGCTCTACGCAATATGTTTTAGACATTTAAATCAAATTCCTTGGACTCCTTCTTATCTCTGATGCCTAGTGCCTATTGGCCACGTTTTGAACGAGAAGTATCGGCTCTGCGCCTCTCTCATTCGCTTCTTTCTTCCGATTGTTTTAGCACAGCAGAGATGAGATAACTGACAATTTCGAACAAAGAGAGCTCCACAAAACCGATAAATAATTTGCTTGTAATTCAGATACTTTCAAATGGAAACTTGATTTTTCGGAATAGTAATTCGATCGATGTCCACACAAAATGGAGCAGAACTCTGATTTCAAAACAAGGATAAATTATTTCCTTTACCTCCTAAGCCTCATTCATTAAATTCAGATATCTATCGGCGTATAAAAAACAAATATCTGGCCCAACCACAACTGTGTAAAAAGCAAATCCAACATGCTTTACCTTCTATATTCAAATCAGACACACATCTTCATTACATGAGCCTCAACATTACATCAAAGTATAAAAATGGATAACAAGGGAAAATAGCAATGTACTAGACGGAATTATTACAAATCATCCAGAGCTTCATGGGTCAGCAGTGGGATTGTAATATCTACAACAAAAAAGCAAGGATTATGAAATGATAAAATAGACAACAGGGTAAGTACCAAATAGAGCCGTTTTTACCAAAATGATTTTCAATTTGTCGCAGTAAGCCCTCGTCATCAGGACCGGCAAAATTGACAGCTAGACCGCCTTTACCGAACCGTCCAGAACGACCGATACGATGAAGGTAGGTCTCACAATCAACTTTCCCCTGTCTGTCCAGTGGCAAGCGCCAGTTTATTACCAGGTTCACCTAAAATATCCATCAACCCGCAATTTCACTAGATAAAAATAAAAGCATAAATTAATGATATTTAAAAAAAATTATACTCTCAGAAGAGAGAGGAGAGTAGAATTTAGACTTCGGATTCCAGGAATCAGTAGGATTTATAACAATCGCTAGTTACATCCTAAACGAACTAACTTTGTTCTGTTGTGCGTGACAGGTTTTTGCTAAGATATCCTATTTCCACGATGAAATGTCCTCACATCCAACGCAATTTTCCTCTCCCTGTGCTTCCTGTGCTCCCAGCATGTGGTCATTTTACAATCACTCCCTCGTCCCTGCATGATTTAGATACGAATTACCTGCTCGTACCGCGCAGACATCTCTCCAATTCCTTGCTCTGCAAATGCAATTTTTAGGATACAATATGACTTCCAAAGGAATTTTATTCGTCAAGTCGATAGGGAAATTATCGTATTATATGTAGGCTCTCAAAAACGCAGCTTTGCATTCTTTCCCATTTTTTTAATTACATTTTTGTTTCAAATCACTTAAAATTCCTTCGTAAGGAAACGTACAGCTAGTATTTCCCGAGTCTGAAAATTATGTAACAGTAGCTATCCCAAATATATTGTTGCATAATGATTGAAAAACAGCACAAATCAAATCAGTTCAGCTCTCCTCAATCACACTCTATTATATTCTATGTCATCATGACAAATTTTCAAGAGTTGTGTTTGAGTCGTCCTACCAATGCCCACTAAAGTGCTTTTTCAGTTGGATTAAATAATTAAAATTGCGAAGGACAACAAATTCTTTATTGTTATTTTAGCATTTTCTGACAAGAATATTAGCAGTCAAGATGGCGATCAAGGGTAGCCAATCGACATGTGGCATTACTCACTCTTCCTGTGCAGGTGAATACTTATTTAACTCAAGTAGGACATTTTATCACTAACATAAGCACATTGAGGCAACGATCAGATTTCCAATGAAAGGGCAATGGAATAAAAAAACGATTGAAAGTTAAGAGTAGACATACCTGAGGAATATCTAGGCCGCGGGAACAGAGATTTGTGGTGATGAGAACACGAAACTCGGCCTCCCGGAAGGCTTCAATGACAGCCTCCCGTTGACGCACATCCAGTTCACTAGAAAGGATGCCTACTTTATGACCGTCACGCGAGAGGAGACGTTGCAGCCAATTCGCTTCACGCTTAGTCTACAATATTCCATTGACCCTAAGTTAAATGGTAGGAGCGCAAGCTGAAGAGTTAACCATTAACTGTCACAATTAATAGTTTATATATAGTGTGGTGGTATTCCTTGAGAAGTGTGTACAATACTGTACTATTCCTACATAAGTGATCTTATTAGTGGGGTAAAATTATAAACACACCATTTCCTCTCTGGTATTATACTTCAGAATACTGAAAAAAATATATTGCTATTTAGTCTACACAATGCGTGACACGGATAAGATGAACAATGTGGAAAATGTAAAAAAATAGGGTGCCAATACACATCATTTTTCATCCAATTAAAATAACGAGCAAAACACCCAAGTTTCAACCACCCCCAAACTAAATCATGCGAAAAACAGGTTTTGTTGCAAAATAGATACACTGAATCCGATACACATACCGCACAGAATATAATGGCCTGGCCAACATGGAAATAACCGTAGATTTCAGCAAGTCGATCATACCTATCCTCGATTGTATTTGCAAGGATGTAGACCTGTTTGATATTTGCCAGAGTCAGCTGATTGCGGCGAACTCTGAATTCCACCGGGTTGGGTATGATTGTTCGAGCAAAGTCAATAACCTCCTCATCATAAGTAGCCGAAAAGAGAAGGAGTTGACAATTTGCCGGAAGCTTCCTAGCCAAAACAGATGGAATATATCAAAAATAAGTAAGTAGCAGAAAGGAGAATGAACGTCACTTTACTTAACTAGTCTTCTTGAAGTGTGCAGAAATCCTGACTCCTCCATCATGATATCAGCCTCGTCTAGAACAAACATCCGGATATACTGGGGATCGATACGATAGGACCCCGCACACCGTATCCACAAGGTCGTTGTTCCCGGGGTTCCGATAACAATCTGGCTCTTGACATAACCGTTATTGTCAACGGACGCTGAAAACGCACACGACAACACTTAAAGGTACTAAATGACCGGATGACTACAATATATGCAAAAATAGAAAAGGATCGCAAACAGCGACTAAATAAGTTACAAGCCAAATGAGTTAACCGAAATATATAAGGCTAAACCAAATCTTTGTCACGACTAAAGTATGCAACTCGAGTAAAAAACCTACCTAGTTCTCTTGGTTTTTGCATGCAACCAGGAGCCGCTGGAAAGTTTTAGAAAGTTGAACATTCCAAAAAAAAGATTGCTGCATTTTATAAAGTGATTACGTTCAGGCATGATATGGCTGGAACTGAATAGCAAACTATAATATCCCAGTTATGTAGAAGGGTAACATCTTGAGCTTTCGCAAATGAGAAAGTCTTTCTGCAATCATCCTACTGAACAGTTTTAACCATTACGAGGGATGAGTCTCAATCAAGCATGCTCGGTGAGCTAACGACCAAATTAGTAATTGGTAAAAAAACATTCCCATAGGCGCTATGAGAAATTCACAATGGAAATAGGTATCAATAAACTTGTAAACCAAGTTTCTCTTCCAAGACATCATATTTTGGGAACTTAGTACTTTTTGTCCAAGTGAAGGATTATTCAAGTTTTGAATTTGATCAACGAATTAGCTTAATGGATTCCATTAATGTAGAATCGTCACAATCAAATAATGGTCAAAATACTGTGCCTAAACAAAAAAAATTCAACAAGATTTCCCACTTGTCATCAAACTAAAGTCACTTTTCGTGATACAAGTTAGATGTAACAAGCAAGTTAACAACAGATATTTGTTTTCAGAAAGAGCCTATGGAATGAAATCTTCTCGTATTTTTTATTAGAAGACAAACACCTTAGATGCAAGACTGAGGTATGACTTCATGTCCACCACTTTTCATGAGAACTACGATCTACAGTTTCGCAGCTGAATAGTAGCTGGTAAATAATAGCTACTGATATTTCAACTTCACATCCTGATGTTTCAATGACAACTTAAGAAGATTTACGTTCAAGGAAAAATTGCTAGTGAAGCGGACAAATTCACTAAAATTTGCAAGTAATTTACAAAATTATGTAAAAAGAATAGTGGCTTTAAAAACGTACGTATTTCTTCTCGAATGGCCAAACCAATAGATATTTGTGGTAAAAAACGGGACATATTCCGGCAAACAGTGGCAATTTGGACAGCGAGCTCACGAGTAGGAGCCAAGCAGAGGCATTGACAACGCTCTAGGTCGACGTCAACACGACTTAGCATTGCCAGAAGAAAAGTTGCCGTCTTGCCCGTACCAGACTGAGATTGAGCAATCATATTACTAGGTCTACATAAACCAATAGATAAGCAATAATGCTCGACAAATAAGGGTTCAACTTGATCAAAACTAGGCATACTTATCACCAATAAGGTATGGAAGAGCTTTCTCTTGAATAGCGGAAGGCTTATTAAATCCAAGTGCTGCAATTCCCTTCAACAACTGCGGATCTCTAAAGCCAGTATAAGTTCGGATTAAAGAGTAACAAACAAGTTTAATTCTTGGAAGGTTTTAGCTGAATGTAATGGATTTGACGGATCTTCACGGAGCATCTCAATGTCACAAGCTTGTGTTTCAACGAGCTTTGTATTAAGAAGTTTATTTATGTACGATTTCTCAGCCCTGTTAACTTCGTTGTCTGTGTCATCAATTGCATCAGAATTAGAAAGAGCAAACGAAGAACGGGATACATTTGTTGGCCTACTAGCATTCTCAGAAGTGTTGACGGGAGCATTCTTTTCCCAACCGCCACCTTTCTTTGGAATCCCTTTTACAAACTGATTAAATGAATCACCGGAGGCCATTATAACCTAAACGGGAGAAAACAATGTGAATTAAGAAAACTTGTTTATAGAAACTGAAATGTGGTCAAGTTTAAAATAATAATTTTAAAGTTAAATGAACTGCGAAGGACATAATTCCCACCATTCACATTTAAGAAACCGGTTGGAAATTTTCAAACCAAAGTAGAAAATTCAACAGAATAAATGTTGTACCATAGTGGAACCACACACCCTACCCTAAATCGCCGCAGGGGAAGCGCAAAATTACCAACGTTGTTCTATTTACCGCTTTTAAAGTGAATAGATTACCTCATAACATAACATAAAGTTGACAAGATAATTTATTGAATTTTACAGTTCCTTGATATTAAATTTATTTTTATACAATATATTAACAGAAAGTCATACGCAGGATATGTTTATATTATAGCAATAGCATATGCCATTAGGTATTATTTATCCCTGATTCGCAGACGTTAGTAAATAAAAATATTTTGCTAATAAACATGACTTCGAATTATTTCAAATCAGACCGAATTATGGTATTCATCACTGACGTATGCGTAAAGTATTACAATAAAATGTTATCTGGAACATAATTTTAATCGAAAAAGGACAGATTGTATATAATATCCTATCAAAATATTTCGTTCTGTGTGGATTGTTTTACTTTTTACTTATTATTTTTCCTCTATTCATAGGCAAACATAATAAATAACACACTAATAAGATGTTTATAAGCTTCATAAATTTCCTAAGTCCTGTGACATTTTCAAAAGAAGCTTTAAGAGAAAGTTTTCATACTACTTCGTAACAAAACATTTAATTAAAGAAATATTAAGTATTCGTGTTCCTCTACTCTGAAATTGTTAAAATCAACATCAAAAGAATACTATTGAGTTCGTATTAAGATAGAGTATGCGACACTCAGTTTCATGTCTTGCCGTTTTGTTCAGCGAGTATTTTACTCGTTCCTTGCATTCTTCGTAATCTGAAATTATTTTCCATTGAAAATCGCTAGAGTTACAAGATTCAAATTGATGTATATCTATATATCTATGTGCGAAACTATGTTGATCAATTTACTTTCCCCAACCCATTAATGCAATATGAATTGTGTATCTGGCAGAGCTATTTATATAATACATTGTTTATATATACATGTGGAATATATAGGTTTCAATGGTTCTTCTTGACTAATTAATTACTTAGTGTGCGTGTAAATTACTACATACCATGTAAATAATTTGAATCACTTCTATTTATCTTTTGTTCTTTTCTCTTTTGGAATAACATTCAGAATTTTCACAGTAGGAATAGAGACAGGGGTTTATAATAAATATTTTGCTGCAGACAACAGGTATTAATCAGCATGGTGATACCTACAAGGATGTCAATCCTCATGTGGAGGCTGACGTAGCAAGTAAAACTTTTGTATGAAAACCCGAATTTGTTTGTCGATAAGTGGCTATAACTTTCTAGACTGCAATCGTTGTGGCCTGTAGACATGAGTGAATAGACATATGCCTTTGACGTTGCCCCTTCCCCCCTTCCCTCCCCCTCCCCCCCCTACCCCCCCCCATCACAAAACTGGATATTTTAATTCTGAAATATACTTTTCATAATTAAAAGCAACAATTTTAAATTTGCATTTGCACTTTTGAGATCTCCAAACAACTCCAAATATGAATAACGTAAAAGAAGAAAAATGAGGTGATGTCAAGTGCAGAATTGGTTGTATTTTTATAAATTTGTTTGGAAGTCGAAGTGCATATTTCTGCTGTAGCTGATTGAAATTCACGTGCATTGAATCAGCGCCTTTTGCACAGGCATTGCATGCTGTCTTGGTGAAAAATCTCTCTGGTCACAAATGACTGGTTTGTGATATTAAATCATGCACACAAATTACCAAATACAACGCTGACTAGCTGAATGGAATTTGGTACACAAATATTTTCCTTGTTCTGAAATGGCAAGGTACTCTGAAATTTCGAATTGTTTGCGAAAAATGTGTAAATGACAGTCTTTACGGAATTAGACCGTTCATATTTGAAGTTTAAGAATAAAAGTCAATAGGAGGTCTTTCGCATTGCATTATCTTAACCAGGAGAGAAAGTTTTCGCACAATCACGCCAATCAATTACTTGGGTGAGACGAGTATAAAGATGTAAATACAGATGAAAGCTAAAATAAAAAGACTGAGAATCAATGAGTACAAACAGACATGGCAGATAGGGGCTTGAGTCATAAGGGCATAAAGACATTACTGAACCTTTGCAGTGTGTGAACACAAGTACTGTGGTAGAGAAAGAGATCGAGGTATAATTTTAGGAAAATAACAGATTGAAAGGCTCAGCGTTGATACTAAATTCAATACGAAGATCTTTTGAAAACGAAACAGGAGGACATGTTTTTCGGAGTTAATTAATGAAAGTAAAAATTCCGAATCACTCCACTATTCTCCAAATTCTAACTCTGGGATATAGTTATGTATCTTCTCCTCCACCCCTCTATTGCATAAGGGAGAATAACTTAATGAACAAACAGTCATTCATACATTCTATTGTTCCTTGGTAGAAAATTCACTATGATGGCTGAATAAAATAGCATTTGGGAGGGTATTTCCTAAACGTAGTTGCCGAAAACTATTCAAATAACTTTAGAAAACAAATGTTACACTTATTAATCATTCGAAAAGAAGAAGGATAGAGAGAAAAATACAGCTTACCCTCAGAAATATTGATTTGTCCGCTCTTCTGAGCTGTTACAAAGGCGTCCTCCATTTCTAAATTTAAATATTTTAATTTTGAAATCTTTTCTTTTTGCATTGTAAGAGATGTCAGAGAACATAATTTTGATTTTTTATTATTAAATAATTCATTTTCAACCAAAAATCTCGTTTTATTTTGCAGCGTGTTGCTACACGAATAAGCAATCTCAGTAATCTCAAAGGCAAATATACTAGAATGGAAAGGATCGTGGAATTGGTCAAGCTGTAGAGGAATCAGGCGTATAGAAAGTATGGGACTTATTGAAATTGTGCTCACAACAATCGCGATTAGTAACTGAATATGTTCCTCTATTCGTACGACCACATCCTCCAGGATGCTCGCGTGCGCATGAAATTGCCTGGTTTATTCGTGTTAGGATTGTGTACACCCCAATTTTCATTTAACACTAATGATGTTTTAGTTATACAATTTTTCTTATATGGGGGGTTTAATTCTCAATCGGCCTCCAAAGTAATAAAATTTCCAACAAATAGAACAGTCGAAACATCTGGAAACTAAACACCTCCACGTCAACTAATCTGGTAATATGGTCAGTCATATAACTAGCCAGGGTCAAGAACTCTTGTAAGCACTCTTTAACCAACCTCACTGAAGTTATAAAAGGTTTG
Source organism: Hymenolepis microstoma (assembly GCA_000469805.3). Lineage (NCBI taxonomy): Eukaryota > Metazoa > Platyhelminthes > Cestoda > Cyclophyllidea > Hymenolepididae > Hymenolepis > Hymenolepis microstoma. The sequence continues at coordinate 36,377,063 of LR215989.1, read as the reverse complement.
CAGTCATGAATTAGTCCATTTCGTTTTGAAAAATCCGACTTTCCACGAGTTTGCAGAGTGACTGAAATTCCAGTGGCATTGCTTGCCCCCTATAATAATCAGAGATGCTCAAATTATTAATTTTACTACTCTTTTATTTGGTGGTTAAGAATATCAAAGTTCGAAGGTTAAAAAAGAAATCAGGTAAAGAAATGCATTCAAGGCAAGTGAACTGTGATCGATAAAGCACGCTTTTGGAGCAAGCGTGGCATACAATGGAAAAAGATTGTTCTCTGGCAAAAAAATTGACTCTAAAATTAGAATAATAATTGGTTGAAGAAATATAGCCTAAGTTTGGCTAATAATTAATACAAATTTTACTGAATTTTACTCGGCTATGAATAAAAATATTTCAAAATAACGTGTTAATCACAACTATTTGTTATTAATATGTTATCATTTATTAATGATAATAATATATTAATGAAACATCGAAGTGATTCATTTTGTTAAATAATAAGTTGCATCTAAAGCGAACTCATTAATTTTCAATTCTTTTTACTCAATGTCTGCGTTCACCATTTTATCCCTTTAACATTCACTTCTACCGTTTTCTTATTGATTTAGCACGTCTTTCTTGCGAGGTAACACTATGTGGTTATGCATATCGAAATATCAGTGAGCGTTTCTAATTTGAACTTTATTGACACTTCCACTTTTACATATCCCTTTTTGACGTGTGGCCAGCACTCCTTCTTACACCCTTCTCCCTGCGCCCCACTCCTTCTTCTGCCATCGTTCAATATACCACTGGCCCACCTAAGCTCTCGAACTTCAGATTTTTGATAGCCTGTTTCCTCCTGTAACCACCGAAATCCATCAGCATTATAACTCTGATGTTTGTAACCCTAACTCAGTCCAATATAAAAGTTCATTTACTTAACGATTTCGCCACTTTTAATTCCCTGCAGGCCCAGTCTTCTAACTCATTAATACCATGAGTAGATTGAGAAAATCTGAAAGTAAGAGATCTCAGTTTCTATAATAATGCTAAAAGCCTAATCCGTGGCCTACAATCTCATGAAATGTGAAGACTCGTTTTTGAACTTCCCCGACTGAATAAGTTTCTGCAAAAAAGTTTCGCCTTCGAGTGGTAATGTAGAATTTGTGTAGTTTACTGTGCTTCGGTGACTTAGTGGTTATTGTGGCCTTCTGCCAAGGCGGAAGGCAAGAGTTCGACACATTCAGTGAACAACGTGACCAAACGCATTGGTCAATAGTTGTCAGCTGAGGATACACATTTCTCATCTTTTATTTAGGCTCAAGAATCCCATTCTTCTGTTCTCCATTTAGGCTGAAGCAACTCTCTCATCAACTCTCTCCTAGGACAAAATTATAAACAAGACATTATACCATTTCGCCGTTTTGGCCATTAGAAGAAAAATCTCTCTCCTGCCTCTACCTTCCAACGCCTTGAAAAACCTAAAACCACTGCCCAATCTTTTAAACCTGATAAGTTCACATTTTATTTGAAATGGACTGTGAAATGCGGCCTTGAGAAGAAGCAAATACAGATAAAATCTCCGCTCTCCATACGGTCAAAAAACGGAATTCTCGCGAAATTTTAAGGGTCGATGATTTTAATGAGAAAGAAATCCTAACTTTAATCAATCGATCAATAAATCGAAGACTACAATTCTACATTAACCTTGGTGTGTTTTTTTCGTTGAAAAATTTTTGCCCTTTGGCGTAAGAGGACTAAATATGCTTGAATCCCTGCGATAAAACTGAGCCAACTTATGCTCTGTTTATCACGCTCAATGTATGTAAGCAAATTTCAAGAAAAGGAGGGTATGTTCGTTAAGTGACATTAAATTTTGGCAAACATATTTAATTAAAACATTGTCTATTGACTCATTTTCCTTCCAGAATGGATTGGTTGATGGTGACACCACAATTCTGCATTTGCCAAATGTTCCCCATTCTTGGGTGCGTATACGTGGGAAAGAATTGGCCACCAAAATTCATTCAGCCATGCCATAGTTCCACATTCGCTGGACATTCTAAAGAAATGCGGAATAAACTCAAATAAACAAGAAGAAATAAAATATAAATTTACAGAAATGAAGTACTACGCCTGTACATACGGAAGACAGTTTTGAGGATATATATTTCACAGATCGAACGCGTAGTTTCGAATTTTGAATGAGGTGAGCTGATCATTTCAGGTCACGTGTAGAATATCCACTCTTTCAATCAAATCTGAGAGAAACTTTTTTTCGGTTATTGGTTGCGGTATTGCATTTAAATGACATGCACATCATGTTGTCTACAAGTAGCACAAATTACCGCCTTTGGCAGCATTTTGACCTCTAATTATAAACTGAATGTCTTTTTCTCATTTATGGCACACACACACACACACACACACAATTGGAAAAATAATGCAAACAAAAATGATCCAAAAATTATGTCTAATTGAATTATTAACAGCAATATTCTGTAGGAAATGCAGTCTAAATATGCATTTATTGTGGAACATCCTAGAAATAAACCAGTGTCGAGTTAAAGAGCATAGCAGCCTTTAAGAGTAAGCACAATAGGAAGGTGGACCAAGAAGCCTTCAAAGGCACAAAGGTGAGAGGAAGTGACCATCTCACTTTAATACTCACCAACCTCTGATGCTGCATGGACTGACAGGGGGTATTTCTGGGTCCATGGATCTCAGCTGTTCACTCTGTTGTCACCTGCTGTTCTGGTTGGTCTGTAAGCTGGCAGTTTCCAGTAATTACTCAATACCAACGTGCTTGGTGGTGTCTAAATATTTGTTCCATTAAAATGAACGCTGTGCTAGTTCAAACAGGAGATGAAAACGGGGATTGGACGTGAGCGGGTAATAAAACAGGGACACGCTTTATCGACATTTTATTTTGATTATTATTATTATTATTATGGTTCAAAATTATTTTCAGCTGGACATTGTCAGAAAATCCTTGGTTTAGAATTCGAAGCCAAGAACTTTGGGACTAATTTACTAGCAGAATAACTGGGGAGCATCGCAATTCTTATTTGGAGATTCAATATCGTCTTCCTTAAATTATTTATTGTGGATCTATAAAATATCAGTCCACTTGCCATAATTAAGTGGCAGACAAATGAAGGTGTCATGACCAAAAATTGATCTAATTTAACTGGTCTCCAGGCTCCGAAGAATGGGAACGTGAGCCAATCCACAAACTTAGGGAGCAAATTATGGAGGTTCAATTTTAAGACGTTCAAATATTGTGAAGTGAATGAAATTTGGTAAAATGTGGTCAACTCCATTCAAATAATAATAATAATTTGCCTTTCCACTTTTAAGCAATCGCAGAAACAAAACCGTGGATCAATGAAAACAAATCACTTTTAAATGTTGCTTTCATGCTATTAGAAATGTTTTATTTGCATTTTTATTTGAATTCGAGAACTCACCTGCAGAGCGTTTATTTTGATCACTTAGAAAACTTACTATTAGCTAAATGAGTTTATGTCAATATGTTAATTTTAAGCATGCACTTTGCTAGCAAAAACTCCTAATTTCAAATGTCTAGATTATCAAATGTTTCCTTCTGAATAGATCTGATTTGTGTACTAACAATATTAAAGTAGACAAATATATACACACGTTTAAATCATAATTCTGTTGGTCAAAAATTGTACAAATTTCCAAAAAACTAATAAACACTCGGTAATATAAAAAAATAATATTTTGGGCATGTTGAAAATGATATGTGCCTTAACAGACAAATTCTAGTTAAATAATTGGACAAAAGGAAATAACTTTTCATTTGATTTCAATTTGATTAATCAATAATTTAATAAAATTTTAGTTGAATGCAAGACCTACAATCGATGTTAAAATTGCGAATTTCTTAAAATTTCACTGAAGGTGGATTCTATTTTGAGACTGTGAAGTACCTGAAAGTAAATAAAGAAGCTTCCCTCGTCACCCCCAACCCCCCAACCCCCACCCCGCCATCCACCCTCCCCCCCCTCCCATCCAACACACACGCAGAGCATTCGTAACATTTACTTGACTTTCGCTTCAAATTTCAATCACACTTCCCATATCTTACTGTGATTACTTAATCTCCAAGCATATTTACCAAGATAGCTTCGGTCTCGTTGTGATAATATTTGCGATACCAAACAGATCACTGAATAATCATAGCTTAAGGCCATGTTTCGTGGATTGGCTCAGAGGTCGGTAAAAAGACTTTTAAGTTGCTGTGAAAGGAGTAAATTTAGTGCAATTCGAGTCCAAAACATAGTTTCTTAACAATATTCCTAATCTTGGGTGCGTTGCCATACCTGTAACTGCGAATGGTCTTCTAAGAAAATTTGTTGACAATGATTTATAAATGGGCCAGGGACTTGTAATTATAACTTTTTCTATGCACCAAATTGTATTTTTTTATTCTCCATTACTGCTTAGGTAAAAGAAAATTTAACTTACGTGAAAGATCAGAGCCATAAAACAGTAGACCTAATTCCGACTGCGGAAATTTTAAAGGCTCGGCTTCAGTGTATCGATCAGGAAGTCAAGGATGTCTTTCACTTGACTGGACTTATAGAAGCTAAACAGGCAACTAAAGTTTGAATGTTTTGCCAGCCGTAAGAGTGAGAAAGGCCTATATGAGGGAATCCAATGTAACGCTGTATTCGATTATATGGAAAGAAACAACAGACATTTGTCCACATGTGGATTTGATGCTCGGAGACATTCAATTACTTTCGATTTGTTGCGGTAAACAGGTAAACGAAAATGGAATATGATCTTAGCAATACTTCAATTACAATTCCATTATGATTCATTTACGAAAAGCGCTCTCGAAAGCCTATCTTGATTTGATTTATTTAAGTAAGAATCGTATTTCGCCGTTCCTCTGGCGCCCAATTTCAAGAAGACTTGAGTGCGCTTTTCACCTGACGTCCACAGGTCAGCATCTAGTTGGTGGCTTCCGACCTGGCAAAGGGGCTATCATGCCACATAATGTTAATATTTCTATTTGCGCAAATATTTTACAATTTTAGTTGTGCGATGGATTATAAAGATACAGAGAGGCACGTCGTGGTGTCAGAATCTTGCATCATTTTAAATTTTTGTTTCGGATAGTAAATAATTTACTAAGTGGGTAGCTCATGCTCCAAAACTAACACCTCATAATTCATCCCTCCCACCCCACCTCCTCCTCCCCCCGGATGACAGCAACTGATGGCTATTTTTAATCAAATACCTTTCTTCAGGTGATTGAGTAGTCAATGCGATTTTACACGATATTTACCAGATTATAGTGTTAACACAACAGAGATGGGATAGCTAAAAGTTCCAAGTCAGTGAAGTTGTGGTAGTAACCATTTAAGCTAATGTTTGAAAGATAACAGGCTAAAATGCAAGAAAATGCCTTCTAAAGACAGTGCAACATTCCATAGAACTCTAAATGTTGACTCAAATTTCCATTCTGTCCTAATTGTCAGATTAGTTGCTCATCAGACGAACAAGGGACCCAAAACAGTCACTTCCACTTATTGACCTATTTTATAACCATGTGCCCAGTCTTATCTATGCTGGCATTTATACCTCCCGAGATTTTTTTAAATTTTGCTTCTTATCTTATTGCCCACTCACCTTCACTCTTATTCTCCGTTCTTCATTCTATTCAAGATTTTCTAACTTTGAAAGGTTACTGTGTGCTGTTGACCTAAAGGAAGACCACTCATTTTTCAAGAGAATATCACTACTTCCAAACGGGTTTGACGGAATTCAGTGTCACTCGGACTGCATCTAACTAGGTTTCTCAAATTGTAGTATCAGCTCTCTTTCTGAATTGCACTTGTTAGACATGACAAAAATAGGATTTGTGAACTTTAAGAGAGGTGACATACTCCATCCCAATATATTACAAATATAAGTATAATTTAAACGTTTCCAAAATACGTTTTACTGATTCTCTTATCAATTTAACACCAAATTCGTATCACTTTATCTCCGAGTTCAAATAGAATGTATTACGTCTCGAATTGAATATGGTAGAATTCACAAATTAAATGAAATCCACTTCACTTTGACGAAGATCCTTGCCAGCAATCTCTAATCATTTGGAGGGCGCTTACAAGTGGCTTTATATGAGAGTGTCAATTGTCATTGAAGGGCGCCTAGCAACGGGTTTGGAGAATTCGTGGAATCAATAATGGCACTGCGATCGAAGATATCTCTTCTATGGTTTATTTTGCTGCTAAGTTAGATGAGGCTTAAATCTTGTGATTGACTAGACATCACCTTTCGAGCAAATCGCCAAATCGGGAAGCTGTGGGTGAGAGCGAAAGATAGAGATGTTTACCCTTTGAGATGCATATCAACAAATCCAAGTTTGTTGACTTTAACTATTAATTTCGCACCTCTGTGGTGGTCCTAATGATCATGTTTTACTTTTTGGTTTACTTAAACTATACGTGTTCACTAGAACGCATTAAATACACAATGATAGGTAATATTTATATTATTGGGAATTTAATAGAAATATTTCCTCTTTGAATATTTTCTTCCCTCCAACCACTTCGTCCACTTGAATTATAAGACTGTGAACTGCGGTTGACTCTAATTGAACACGTACCCACTCACTGATTATCTGTCATCATCTTCCATTTCTTCGATTTGACCTTCAGTGAGTTAGTATTTTGTGACTGATTCTTACTGCAATAATAGTGCGCCTCCTAATTTGCTGAAGTTTCAATAATTCGTTCTAATCGAAATTATCGATTAATGTCATAAATTGATTAATATGTCAAGAGGCAAATTTTAAAAGTCCATTAAAGTAGGGAGGTGATATCCTGGCGCCGCTATTCTGAGAAATTCATATCCTACCGCGTTTCTTGATGATTGGGTAGTTAATTAGGGCACTCAGCCGACCGATGTGCGTCGATCTTGTGACCTTTGACTTGGTAGACGTTCACATGGATCCTAGTATTAACCTTTGGAAGGTTATGGGCCTCCAGGTCTGTATCTCATACCTTTAATATGCGGTCTTCCGAAATCATAAAAAGTCACTTATATGGTCTTACATTTAGGACACTCGGCAAGTTTGATAAACTTTACTTCGTTCATGAGCCTGATGAAACTATGCCAATAAAACCCCTAAATACAGTCGCTTTGTGATTTATTTGAATATATGAATTAAGGTGCTTCTCAGTCTTTTAATTTTGGTTACCACTGGCTGGTTGTTTAATGAGATAGGGTGGTTTGGTGTTTAACCAAACCCAATCTTGCACTTAGTAGCTTAATTCTAGGACCAGTAGAAAACTTTAATCTAGCATCTCAACAGGACAGGGTCGATAAAAAATTATAGAGGATGTTTACTCGGAATCGATCGATTACCATACTGAGCAATGCGTCCGTTTATCGATGCAGACACATAGACCAAGACCGGTGTAAGCAAGGGAGCCAATATTAGTAGAGTAAATCGGAGTAACTTTTAAGTTTCATGATAAGCATTAAGACGCCTAATACCACTGCCTATTTAGTCTTAAAATGGGAGTATAAGATTAAAGACCTCACCCTCCCTCCCCCACCTCCCCCAAACTCCTGGTAATTTGACGTGCAGTGGTCAAGTACAGCACAGGCAGGAACACGATTTGACCTCTAATACTATATTGATAAGTCAGGTAAAAGTCATCCAAATTCAGTCCTTCCTCTATTATTTAAATGTATGAAAATGTAAGACCTTTTGAATATATGTGCTAAGTTCAGTAAAGTTCAGTCCAGTGCAGTCATATGTGTATTTGGAAATTGTAATTAAGTCAGCGACCTGGTCCAAGCAAAACCAATCACCTAACTAAACGCTTTCTTCCCCACCACATTAAAATGGCCAGAATTCAAGGTCAATATATTCAACCAAGCTTCATATTGGTAGATAATCACTATTGCTTGAAGTAATGAGGGAGGAAGCAAAGTGACTTGGCCACTTTTATTTACCATTTAAAAGGTGGAACTTTTGCTTAGTGCATTTAAACAATTGAATAGATTAGTTGCTTCCCATGTGGAGGCTACAAATATGACAAGACAGCTAGAACGAGCTTTGTCAGGACAAAATTTTGAATGGCAATTTTCAGGATATTTTGATCACTCAAAATGAACGAGTTTAAGAATACCGGACGATAGTCAAAATCATAAGCTTCAATTTGATATCAAGCTGGAATTCAACTGAAGAGTGGTTAACTCAATTTATTGTACCCCAACCCCTCAATATCTGTATTTCAACACTCGATCATGGTGGTTCTTGCGCAACTCATCAAACAGAGTTGGTTAACAGGAGTGGGAATGCGTTGAAAAATTAGAACTTGTAAAGAGAACAGTGATAACTCCTCAAGCAAAAGGGGAGTTAGTACAATAACCAAACTAATTTTTTTTTTCCAATTTCCTTTGTCACTACCTGATATAACTTCAGTTTTAGATTGATGGACGCAGACAGAATTCGATTCCTACATAGACAGGGATTGTCTTTAATTGCCTACTTGAGAGCTGTCGTGAGTCAAAGTGCAGTTCCATCACAAATTCCCCGGATAGTAAAATGAGACTTTATTATACGTCAATCAGAGCTCTAAACCTTATTCCTTTATGCATCCCACCTTCAATAACAATGAGGCTTTCATTGATTGCTGGGACCCATGAAAACAGCTGATTTCAAGTGGCAGAATTTCGGGACCACCAATTGCATATGAGACCATTTCTATTTCGTAAGTTTAGTCAATAAATCGGAATGTCTTTCGAGTCGTTTTTATGTTCTTCTTTGTGCATCTGAATGTCAAAAAATTCTGTTCTGTGCCTGTCTGCTCTCCATGGTCTTACCCGTCTCCCAATCAAAATGCATTTAAGTCAATGCCACTTACCTCTTCAGATACAATCATATTTTGATGTTGAAATTCATTCCAATTAATTAAGTTCCAACTCTCATGCAGAGAATGCACAGGCCATCGTCGAATACATAATATCCGATTTTGCGTTAGCCACTGTTGCGTGCTCTGTTCTGTATAGATATAAAATCAACTAACCTCTCATCCTTTATTTAATGGAATTTTAGATGCCTTGAAGGACCTTGTGGGCATTGGCTTTGGGTGAGTGGATGATGCACCAATCCAATGATTGGTGTAAGCCTATTTAAGGCGACTCATGTGTGAAGGCAAGCGATATGCTCTCGAGTAATGTTTTACTTGCAGGAGATCACTGCCAACAGCACAAAGTGGATTCTCACGAAAATGCACTACCCATTAGATAGATCCCATTCTTGCTTTCTTGCATAAGATTATCGCGTTCGGGTGGAGATATCTGCTGAATTCTTAATAGATTACTCTATCACATGGAAAGCTTCAACAATTCCATTAGCCAGGAAAAATGTTTACCTTGTTACAGCTAATAGGACACATAGGTGGTTTTTATTAGTAAGGATACTCACTATCGCACTGATATTAAAGTGTCCAAAATATGTGCCTAAAAGTGGGTATCGGTTATCGTGCCTACCTGATAAAAAGTCCGTGATGAAGTAGACTTACGAGAAGTGAGGAGATAAACGTTATTTTTGTTTTAATTTTCTTCAATTAGAACTATCCATTATAGGCAATAAATCCATTCGAACTACCCCAGTTTTGAAAAGTCTCACATCCTAATGCCTATTTTACTAGGATTTCGACATTTATTAGCTATACTGATATATACATTAAGCCGTTGTTTTACCTACGTCTAGGTCAGAATTAATTTAGGAAAACTTAGGCACATGTGGAAATTATCACGTCATAAAAAGAGGACGTTATAGTGAGAGAATGAATGTCGTATAGCATGACCTAACCGATGGGAAAGCAAGTGAAACTCCATTAAATAAGCGTCAAGGTCACTTAATCAAGGTTTCATTTTTCCCATTATCTCATCTTTGAAAGCAACTTGATGATTAATAACCATGCCGGTAATGGATTTCCTTTTTTACAGTATATGACAATGCACAAGTTTCAAAGCATACATTCTTTATGTAACCTTTGGTGATCAATTAGTGATGGTGAATCAAAGCTGGATTACTAAATTTAAATTCCTTTTTACCGCTTCCCAATAATGGAAAATGATATGGCATAGCGTGCCTTAAATGAAGTTGTGTTAACTAATGACGCTCGAACAAATGGACTAAGATTCATTACTTTAGAAAAAATATATTTTCAATTTCACTGGCAAAAAAGTTAAATCTTATTATCGATTCTATATGTTTGAGTAATCAGGGAAAAGGATACAGTGACAAGGGGAAATTAAAATAGGAGAGACTAGACTTAAGTGAAAGAGGCGGCATAATAGAGGCTGTGCCTTAAGGAAGGTTGGCATGCTGGCGCGTGGGTACTACGCGCGTTTACGTGTCGCATGTTGTTGTATCTTCAAGGTCATTAGCAGACGTGCGCGATGGGTAGCGCCTCTGATTGGCTGGACAAGCGTGCGATTGTGTGCGCGTAGTGATGGGCAGACCTCATACCGGGAGTAACCAATCAGAGCACTGAGGTGCGTGTGTGCGAAATGGTGCAAGATCCTGATTGGTGAGCCCGCAATCCAAGCCAATCACACGGCCAGCGGTGCATAATACGTCGAAGAACTCTGGCATCCTCTCTCTCTCTTTCTCTACTCTGCTCTCTGTTATTTCTTGCCTAACCGGGATCACTTCCCAATTACTACTCAACGTATTTCAATGTCCACCAGTGGTGAGTATTACTCATTAGTTTTCCTTAATGTCTCTCCCCCCCCCTTTAATCAATTTTATATTTTTCTCATGAATTGTAAAATAGCACCATCAGGTGTTTATTGGAAACCACTAATCAATGTTATTTCGCTTAATGGGCACGATTTATAGTTATTTGGGAAGTCAATGAGCTCCTTCAGACACTAATTTTGCCAAGATCATTTGATGAATATACACTCGAGCACAAAACATTCAGATAGCTGAAGTGTGCTCAAGGGCCCAAGGCTATTATCGATCTGTGCTCACAAGAAAGATGCAGTTTTTTAGGAAAATCCCGCTTCCCATTTATCAGTTTATTCTACCTCCCAGTGAGTACCGCTTTTTTTAATAAACGATGCGTACAGGTGCGCTGAGATTGCAACAAATCAATAAGTGAGAGTAGGAGTTCATCTCAAATAATTTGACAAAGGAGCGATGGTGAAAAAGAGGTTTCGATATAGGGTGGGGAATAGCGCAATTTGTGCGCGCATCTTTCTGTATGTTAGCACGCCTCCATTGTGACAATCAAAGAGATTTACGAATCATTGATTTCTCATTTCTCTATTCTAACTTACTCTTCTAGAAGTATAATAATTCCTGCTTTTTTTGTCAGGCTCACCTCTTCAGACCCGGCAGACATTCTGAAGGCTTTAAACCCACCAAGCGTGTGAGTATTTTGTGGTGCCTACTTTCCTGCTTACACACGCGTAAAATGCGTCTGTGAGTAGTGAGTCGCCGGAGAAACCACACGGAGTAAGGTCAAGTAAGGAATGATTTGAGAAGTGCAAACAAGAGGTGAAGTTTAAGAGCCTCAATTTCATTGGCCGCCATAGCGACTACTAGCAGCACACTGTGAAGTTCATTTAAAATAAACATTCAGTTCTATGAAGCTCGTAAAAGTTGAAATCTCATTAAAATCACATGCACATTACTGGCCTTCTGATAGATGCTCATGATATCTACATATTCTGACGATTTCTTTAAGCCCTTTCTTCATGAAATGTATGCAACTTCCGGGGTTTAACGCGTTAAGAGAATTTTGCTTATATTTCCCAGTCGGGTGAACATTGACTTTAGACACATGGAAATATCGATTTTCTCTTCGCGTTTATTATCAGCTGGAAAAAATCGATACACCAGGCATGTTACAAACAGCTGTGCTTAAAGCTACTTTAATGTGCTTAAGAAGGCCGAAATTTAAGTCTTTTAGTTAATTATTCACGAGGTTCAATTCTATATTTTACTCTAAATTCCGTTTGAGAAATCAACTCATAATTGTCAAACACAGCCACGTAGTGACAACGAATTTTCAGAGTTAGGGTGAAAACGCTGAGTAGTTTACTGCTAACCCAGAGAAGAGGCTGGATGTAAAGTGGATTTCGATTAGAATTACAAATCAGCATTTCCTCTCGGGGTTAAGCAGTTTGTGGGACCTAATAGGTAAGGACGCTAGCTATACCGTAGCTTTCCCAGTGCTATCCATTTCCCTAAACTGTTGGGTTTAATTTTCATAGCCACAAAATCGAGAACATAAGTTGGTTGTTGTTAAAGATCTAGGAGTTGCTAGCTTTTTGGGGGTATTTTTTGGTTATTATTATTTTTAATTGTGGTTCAGAAAATTGTTTTGTTCCAAATCCTATTTTTCCTCGTTTTGTTCTAAGGCCAGTTTTTTTTTGTTCTTGATTCATAGCGTTAATATCAACAAATAGTATGTCAAAATAGCATTAATATCTTGAATTCAGTCAAATTTCGGTAATTAAATGTAATGGTTGTGAATTCGCCTCGAACCAATAAGAAAAATTTCTGAGGTTATTTGTCCGCCGCAGAAAGATACGGGCAAATGCAGCGACCAATCATATTTGACTATCCCCTTTGGCCAAAAGTCTCGCTTACTTTTCCCATTGGCTAGTCCATATTTTGCGGGGATTATTAGATTTAACCCAGCTTCAGGCGAAAGACGCAACTTATCTCCAGGTAGGTGTCAGAAAAAAACCTACGCCACATCACCTCTTTCCGTTAGTCAGTTGCGTACAACTGTCTCGGAATTTTCCCACCTCTTACCCAGTTTAGCCTCTGATAATAGGAAAACCCGAAAAATGCAATCACAAATCGTCAGCTATTAAAAATTAATACCGAATTGTTCGCGTAAAAAGTCGGTTCTAAGTGGATAGGTGAGAAAGGAGAATGGGTAATTATTTAAAGACGTGAGACGTGATCTAGCTAAGCCATGGAGAAGCAAAAATACCGAGAGCCTATACGAAGGAACGAAGGTCAACTGCATGCGTGCATGTTTAGATGCAAATTTGCACGCATACGCCGTGCACATAGACACAGAATTGTTTATAAGAGGGACTGAACAGTAAGCGGGTGGATTGCATTGCACTCACAGTTTTCTCGTGCGCACTCGTGTAATTATCGATTTTCATGGACGCGTTGCTATGCCTTAGGTGCGTGCGTGTATGCTTGTGCGCTCCATTTGTGGTAATGTGGCCACTGTGTTTTGTGGTGTAATGAGTTTTCGTGGTTTTGTTTTCTGATAGGTAGTTAAACTGTCTATCTATGGCAGCATGTTTTAAGCTATTAATCATGATTAATCACTTACATATTTTTGTTCTATGTGAAAGATAAAATGTAAAAAATCGATTTTTATTAAAATTAGACAACCCTAACACATCGGAGTCCGGAAATACTGAATGTAACGGACCAACTGAAATGGAATTGGCCCAACTTTTGGTCAAGACTCTTGTTCCATCCTTCCGAAAGGAAATCCGTCTTCAGGCTCTCATTGCATATCAAGTTGATGGGGAAAGCTATCGGAGTCTAATTGTGGATAGATCCTTTAAGCGGGATTCAAATGAAGACCCTAACAACTCTAAAAATGAACCGAAATCTCCAGAAATGACGGCTACTTCACCGCTGAATGACTCAGGAATTGAATGTGGTGACACACCAGCCCAAAATGGAGGACCATCAAATCAACCCGTTTCAAGGAGAAAGCGAAGATTCTGTCGACCGTGCAAGATCCCACAAAGTCCTCAAATAGAAGAATCGACACCTCCAAAAATTCCAGAACTGGAACCGCATTTAGTCCTTCCCACCACCTTATCGGATGTTAATGAAACGATTACTCCCGCTTTAATGAACGCCTTAACGAGTGCCGCTCAACTAGAGCCAAAACATCAAATCCCAATCCTTCCAAATATTAGCATCTCCACGTTAAATAAAATAATTATTTCCCCAATTTCGTCAACGAAAGCAGCAAACAGTGTTACTACAAGTACCCCCAGACCCATTCTACCAAGACCAATTACGGGAACAATAACATCCACCCCGATTACCACAACTTTCCAACCGCTCGCTAACCTCCAAGATCATTCCACAGATGGTGCAGAGCCAGGTGAAAATGATGACGCCTTAGCTTCAAGCCGACGTTATGGAAAGTCCTTCATTTGCAATCAATGCAAACTAGCATTCCTTTCTCTCAACTCACTCTGTGAGCACACTTATTCCCAACACAAATCCTTTCGATGCAACTTCTGCGGTGCTCAGTTTACTCAACGTTCTAACCTTCAAAGACATTCCCTTAGACACGTTGGGTTCAAACCATTTGTTTGTGGCGTGTGCCAGAAAGAGTATTACCGGAAAGACCATCTCGTGAGACATATTGAGGTCACTCATCCAGGAACTGATGCCAAGAAGAACATAATCGTGAAGCTAAGTTCGGCGGAATGTTTGGACTACCTGGATGCTATAACCCAACAACACTCACATTCGTTGCCAAATGGACAGGTAGAGTCAATAGCCAAGCAGGAGGAGGCATCAACTTCTAACGGAGTGACATCCAGTGAGGCAGAAGTGCCAATAGCCATAGAGACGGCTAGTTCAAATGCGGCTTGATAGGAAAAAACATCAAGTGTGCTTCTGAGTTTACTGTAGTGCATTTTCTATTCATCTAACCTGACTAAGTGATTATTACCATTGTTATCCAGGAGCTTGCTGTCTGCAAGACCATTAATTTGACTCCCTCTCCAACCCACACTTTTTAGAAGTCCAACCCAACTTGTCTTCCTACAATTAAAGCATAACAATTGTGATTGACTCAACATAATCCGAGCTTAGCCATGCTTGTTGGTTGCTCCCTTAAGTCAACAATGGATCGAGTGTTTTTAGTGTGAGTAACTAGGAGGTAGAGACGGGAATACGAGGCTTTATTTGGTTATAAGTGCGTCTCTAGTAAAGTGGTTGGTGTGATCGTCTGCAAAATCTGAGGCCACGGGTTCAACATCAAGTGAATGTGGAACGCCTACCCGTATTAGTTAAATCTGACAAATAGAGAGGGAGACACAGTGGTGGCTCCAAGATGATGCGTCTCTGTGCAGGTTGGAAATTAGAAACGCCTTCCCAGCTGAGATTGAGAGTCAAAGCTCAGGTTTAGGATAATTAACGCATCAGATAAAGTCTCATTGATTGTCAATGGTTTCTAAAAGGGAAAGTTCTAGTTTTCCAAAGAAATAATAACTCAAATTAGCGTTGAAATATCAGGTTTTAAACTTTGGTTCATTTAGAATTATTGACCTGTAGATGATAGACGCTACTTAATAAGTTACTTGACTGCTTACAGACATAAACGTCCAAAATTTCCAGTTTATCGTCGTACAAGTTCATCAATCATCAACTTTATTTACGCCAAGTTAAGCCGAAGACATCAGACAAGGGTATAAGTGTTGATGGGGATTTCGTAAAAGAAGTACTTATCAAAGGCTATGATTTAGAAGAGACTAATATGGAAAAGATAACAAGAGAAAGCTACTCTCTGCCGGTCTAACTAATTAATGCATTTAGCAATTCCTAGAACAGGACAGTCCTGAACTTTAACGTGATAGTTCTGCGTGGGGTTGTGAAATCGTTCTATTGATTGCACGTGGCTATTACTACTCAAAGCCGACGACGGGCAATTACAAGGAGGACGTGGGGAATCAGGTCGTTCAATGAATGAGGGAAGCACGTGGCATCTAGACGTACGCATACACTATACACACATGGCACCGTTCATCCTAGCAAATAATCCATGAGGAGTGGTTGAGATACGATAAGACGCTAAGGACGTTGGCGTTGGGAATTGAATATAGACCTAGCTAACGATATCACAGACAAACCTAGGCGTACAAACAAGGACAGAAGAATTACTTAGTTGTCATTTCACATTTGCTCGTTTCAATGTACTGCATTCACACCCTTTAATAATATGAGTTCTAATAAATCGATATTAAAATTACACCTACAGCACATCACAGCAGATAAATATTTTCGGGAAGAAGGGTGCCGGCAGCTAAAGAACTCCTACTGAGAATATATTTAGCAGGATTTTGAGAAATGACAAGTAGTTCACTAAAATTAGATTCCACTACAGTAAAAGCTATGCTATCATGCCTATGTTTTTTTTTCATTTCATGATGACATCTAAGGTCTGTTATCACAGAAATTTAAACTAAACAATCATTAAAGTTAAGAGCGCCTTTGACAATGAACTGTATAGGTAGATCCTAGAACTAGGTATATTTTAAAAGATTTCATTTGGCGGAAAGATTACAGAACTTGTACTGTAAATCAAGAGACCCAAAACTACAGGAAACCCATTAACACATCAAGCAAAGAACACACATCGATAAACATGTTTAAGCGTGTTATTAAAATTATAGATGATATATTTAAAGTTGACAAAGAAGACTAAATCATTGGAAAGGGCTTGAAATATGGATGGAGGAATTTTAGCTTCAACACTATCTAAAATGAAAGAAAAATAAATCACCATATAAATAAGGCAAATACAGGGTGATTGAGATAAATTTATGGTATACTATCTCGTTGCTTTTCCTAATGAGTTGAAGGCGTTCACGCCAACTACCCATCCTTTAGAACTTGAAACCCTTCTTCATTCACGTACGTAATGACTGGAATCCACCTGAATCAGAGAAGAGAATAACCTTCAACATGATGATTCTTGTCGGTTGTCAAAAAATCAAGGAGATAAGGGTCATTGCTCAATGCCCACTCAACACAGTTAAAACATTCCGACATGAGCAGGAGAATTGTAATGGAAACTACGAGGCTACTGTGTCCTGAAGAAAGTAACTAAACAGACCATCTGATCTAAACTAGTTGCACTTGTACAACAATTATTAGGGGAAATCTGCTAGAGAAAAAGTATTGGAACACTCTGGCTTCCCAATTAGGACTTTGTTATTAGTAATTGAATTTCTCCATTTCTATCGTGAAACTTTCTCTCACTAAAGAACTTCGCTATTACAAGCTCATACAAACGTCGAAGAGGTCAACTTTTTACGAAGAAGAACCTCAAAAATCGCGGTCCAATAAAGTTGAAGAAACTTCTTAGCTAAAAATAACAGATAGCTTGGCTTGCATAGAGTCAAAGGGGCACTCCTTCAATCATGTGGAGTAAATTTCACAACTTGTCATGATTTTCGAAAGTATTTGTGTTTGAATGTGATGTGAGACAATGCATCTCACCACGTTTCTTTTCTAGAAAGAATTAGGTTGAATTCAGATTCCTACGTGGAGTCACATACCAAGCTCTGAATAATGAACAAAGGTAATCAATAATAGGAAACATGTATGGTGGAAGCAACATTTGACCTCCTGCCACATATCAGGGAAAAGTGAGAATTGGCTGTCAGACAATTTTTTACGACTAAATCAGTGCCATGCCTGTCGAGCCCCTCCTCTCAACTCCCCTTGCTCCAGATCCCAACCCCAAAACCAACAAGTAAATGCTTCTTCCAGGAGGAAGAGTGCACAAAATCAGCCTGACACAGGCTACAAAGAAGGAATGGAGATTCGGTTTGAGGCCGTAATAAACGCTAAATGGTGGCTATTTAGAGTTAGCCTTCTTGACAATAGTGCAATTTCCTAGTCCAATAAGTTTCTTTTAAGTCTATTAAATTATGCAATTTTGAACCCCTTTAACCGGATGAGTATGGCAAATTAATCCCGAAAACAACGTTAAGGATCAAAGTTATATTAATTACTTAAATTTTCTTAAACAAGCAATTTAGAGAAAAAATCTACCAATAAATGCATCTAAAAACTCAGCGCAAAATTACTCGACGGAAATAGAAGTGATTCTAAGAGGTGATAACATGAGATATAGGTTATGAAATCACTGCCCAAACTAGGCATGAATAGACCACAGTGAATACGAAGAGTGAGGAGTATGCCTTGGAATCAAGTGTCTAGAAATCTGGAGTCAGTGACATTCACCACAGAATACGAGTTGAATTGAAGGAACCCAGAGTAACAGAACAAGTTCATTGAAATGGTCAACGATGTCTCAGGTTGTTAATTGGAAATTTGGCGCTGATAGTCCATGTTGATCGTTGCGCGGATGGGGAACGACGATTCTGAGGATAATACAAGAGCAAGTATTTCCGCAAATACTCAACACAATGGCAGTTTCATACTTTACGTTTTCAATCGAATTCCCTTAAAATGGGGATTTTCGTTAGTAAGGATGGGAATTGACGCCTTTGATTGCCTTAGCCATAACGGTGTCATAATCGGTTTGCCTTGCACTTCACTTTGTGTAAGCTTTGCTTTTGAATCCCAATACGCCTTCATTTACATTAACCGATAGTTGTGGATACTTGAAGCACAACGATTAGCTGTTTGGTTTTTACAAATCCGTGAATGGTTATTTTTAGAATAGTGCCTTCAAGTTAACTGTCCCAATCAAGCGATGTCTTCTCTCCGCCAAAATAAATGGAAAAATATTTTCCTCATAAGAGAAAGAACAAACTACCTAGTTATGTATGTTTAGATATGGTTCAATGATGAACAACTATGCAATCTTCGCCTTATGGGAGAGGTAATAAAATTCTGGGATCTAGCTGGCAAAAAAGTCCTTTCTTGCCCACACTACCACAAATCAGTACGAACCCATATGGCTTGTTATTCAACCCCATGATTGGTGGTAATTAATCAAAGATGATGTTCAAGAAAGGTCTTCAAACGATTGCAGTCTCCGATGGCTACATACAGTAAAAGGAAAGTTAGCCAAGATTATTGGAAACGAATGCGCGCCATAAAACAGTTCTCTTCCCCTCATATGTAGCTCCTCCCTATGATAAACTCAAACAATTATTACATTGACTTTAAAGTTCACAAGAATTTGAAGGACTGTCTGCTTTACATCTCGGAAGCACAGAGGGAAGCAGTAACCCTAACAATATCAATGTGTGAGAAATAAAGAGCACAGAGGAGCATGATATCTGATACCTATGCTGCACTGTAATGCTGAGTCACAATCACAGACCTCCACCTTCATCAATCTCCTAATACCATCGCTGTCTTCAGAATAAGCAGCCTGACAACTGAGTCTAAAGGATGGAAGGAGACAAAGAGAGCAACCCACTGTCACAAGCTCACACACACAAATATAAATCATTTCAAGGAATACACAAATACACATACATTAGTGGAATGCGGTAAAACCCAAGGATGAATAATTATTTTCCATACCGCAAGTGCCACCACTACCTCTTAGGAATGAGAGATGAAAAACTCGAGCTTAGGCGGGATGCACTCAAACAGTAAGAGATGCAGTGACGCGAGACTTTTAACGCCAACAATCCGAGGGCTTGCGCGTTCAGGAGGCGAAACTTAACAGATTCAGAGGATAGCCTAATAATCAATGCTAATACTGATATATACATATTGCAGAGAAGCTAGTGAAGGCGAAAAATACGAAAAAAATACGGTATAAGACAATAAAAATTATTTCCTTGGTTACGATAAAGTAGGCGATTAAGGAGGAAAGGATAAAGAACAGGACCTACGACATATTCGCTCCTTATATGAACTTTGGAAAAAGGTGATTGCAGATACTATCAGAGTACTTTTCACAACTTTCAAGCTCTCATGAAAGTTAGCTAATCTACTCTACGTTTCCTTCTCTGTCAGCTACCCAAGTAGGCCTTTAACACAATTACTTTCTTTCAAACTCAGTCCAATCGAAATATTCGTGAAGATAAAAATAACCAAATATCAGAAACCCAACCACCAAAAATACACTATAAGTTGAATAAGAAGTATTTTGAGCCTGGTTGATAAAGTGACAATCACATTAGAGGAAGGTAAAAGGATAGAGGTAACACACTGTGCCCTAAACTTAAGGAAGAATGCAAAAGTTTTATTAATTTGAGAAACTGCCACAACAGAAACTACAACGAACTTAACCCAATGTCGAATCCAACGTACTCAATTAGAGCAACACCAAAGAGAATAAACTCGGTCGAAGTCTTGTCTTCCTGATCTAATTATTTCAAACAAAAGGAAATTGAGCTGAGTAATTTGAATGCGGTAAAGATGTCGTAGGAAAGACTGCTAACAGAAGTAGGCGAAGGGAGTATAACAACTCCTGGATCGTGATAAATGAAGCAATAATAAAAGTATAAAAGAGGTATTTATATAAGAAAATATTATTAAGCTTGACAGAAATGTATATTTAATAAAATAAATATCAATCGACATTTGGAAAAACCTTTTATTCATATAACAGGTCATGGAGATAGGACGATAAGAACGCACCAAAGTTACATAAACCACTATCCAATCGAATAAAGAAGAAGTTACGAATATTGTGGACATAAACTCTTCCGGAATCTCAGGAATGAAACCGCGAAAACTACACTTGAAATTTATGAAGCATAGTATACTTCTTATGAGGAAGTGGACAACTCAATGATTCCTGGAATCCTTTGAAGCAGCACACTCGATATCCTTAATTACCAAATTACGCCCATTCAACCCTATCTCCTTACTGAACAGATATGTTGTTTCCTGGGTTCGTAAACTGTTCCATGGTGGAAACTTGTAAAAGAAATTTTATTGCCATGGGCGGTAGTGATTAATTGTTGGATAAAGAAGAAAAATTGGAAAATCTTTATTGATTTTCATGACTGATCAAGTTCGGTTGTAAATGAGTTCTAAAGACAATTGAACGAAAAATTGCTAAAGATTGGAGCTCATCAGTAAAGAATTTCATTAGTTTTCATATTCTAACAATCAGTACAAGTTCTAGTTTGATACAAAAGCGTTAACACAATAAAATAGAATTGGAGAGAAGCGTCTGATCCACTTCCAAGGAAATTTAAAATCCAGTACGGAATCGAATATTCAGATTAATAAAAACACACACACACCGAAAAATTCGTAGGAAATCAAAGTGAAATATAAATGATCGCTTTCTGCTTCTACTCAAATGATTAGATGATAATGACGACGGGAGCTTACCCGATCAAACGGTCAGTCGTTGTATAGCGAAAGCGATTAACGTGGCGCCCGCTTCATCGTTTGATTGCTGTAGTCGACGAGAGAAAGTGTCCTCCAGACAACTCACAATTTCTGTGGTATTCAATTTATCTATATGAAATAAAGGTAAAATTGTCTTCAAATGGGTAACAATGATTAATGCCAGTAAAATTAAAATCCTCCGAAACGATCATTCCAGGACCATGTTGTCGCAGAATCATACAGAGTCTGCACAAAGAATCTGTTTGAGAAATCTTAAATCATGTTAAAGACTATGTGGTGCGAAGTTTAATTCAATGACGGCTACTCTACAGGATTTATAAGGAGCCAAAGAATTCTAAGCGTCATTCAAATTATTTATCAGGTAAATACCATTGGCAAGCGAGAGTGAATTGTCAGCGATTGCTCTTTATCACAAAATTTCCTTTTGAGGAATGAGAACTATGCAGAAAGAGGATGTAGTTGTGATTGATATATCCATGAGATCTTCAACAACTAGAGCGTTTATAATTGCGAAAACTGCAAAAAATAATCTCATTTCCCCTGGTCCAAGTAAAAGAGAACGCAACAACTTGTGCGAGCTTACAGGTAGCATCAAAAAATATAAGCAAAGCTGTAGGAACCCAAAAGTTAACTGAAAGGAATTTTTTTGAAATTCAATGACCAAACTTCGAACAAATACCATTTCACCTTTGTATGATTGGGACAAGTTTACCCAGTTCTTTAGGGGTTGACAAATATTACTAAACATTCCTGGAACACAAGTCAAATGCCCTCCCCTGTTTTCCCTCTAAGATTAAGGGAAATAAGAAAATATAATTAGGAATTGATATCCTTCTAGTATATACAATTAAAAAAAACTGATTGGATTTTCACTTATCATAACTTATTTGTAAGTTCGATTAAAAGTACGGTTATCTAAAGTGTCTCTTCTCAACTATATACACTACAAAACGAACAAGAATGCAAAAGAGAAACTCTGTTGGTTAAACTAGAAACTACATTGGAGTGAAAAGTAGAAGGGAAAAAAGCTTTCAAAATGTAAGCTTAAAAGCTAGAGGGCAAATTGCAGTCCATTTAATTCCGAAATAATCATTTGTATGTAAACCAAAATAGTATCACTCCACGGATAAGGCTACTGTGATATTCTCTCTGAATTCCAATAATCTTACAGGAAGGAATAAAAGGAAACGTACCTTTGTTTTTTGCTGCCTCTTTCACAGTGAGATCGAATAAATGCAGAAGGGCATTGTTATTGGTTAGCCAGGTTTGTTTTATCGGCGATTTTTCCAATTCCTCGTTGGTATTCCACGCAGTGCTTATGAGATTTGTGAGAACTCTGAAATCAGATAAAATAGGGATTTCAAATACATCTTGCTTATTACTCTTAACGAACTTAGAACTGATCGCTCACAGTAAATATATTTCGTATCTACTTTGAGCCATGACTCCTTATCGAGTTTCAATTAGATTTCAATTCCCCCCCCCCTCCCCTCCCTCTTGGCACATTGTTAACATATGCATAGTGAACTTTACTCAGACACAAACCCGTGACTACCGGCTTCTACCTATTTTAATGCAACATAAAGACTCCACCACCGTCAGTAGATTATTCAAAATCTTCTAATGGTACAAGTTTGGGCCTCTTATCCTATACACTTTGGGAAAGAATAAAAATTCAAAGGAGAGAAAGCTCTAGCAGAAATCGAACTAAAGCATACAATGGTTTGAATTCAAATGCTTGCCATTTGAACAAACAACAACTACTACTAGGAGTAGATGCCACCCCATATTGTGCGAAATCCTTTCTCCATTACCCTTCAGAAAACGAAATAACAAGTGAGTTGAACACACACGCAGTTGCATTATCGCTACGGGAACAAAGAGTTGAGTCATGTTCTCTTTCTCTCTCACTCTCTCACTGGCCTCTTAGGAGTTGTATATGCACGCGAAGTGAGATTGAGGACAACCCCACTGTCGTCTCGGTGATGCAGTTTACCATTCAAATCAAAATGCTAAATTATTAGGCAACATAAAATAAACTTCATAAATCACTAGCTCAAAAAAAGAGTAGAAAATGGCTCAACAATATCTCACTACGACTAGACCAAGCTCATGCAGCATCCATAGAAATAGTAGTATATCCATATCCTAAAATGCGGCAAATTAATGATATCCAGATACAACTAGGAAAAGTTGAGAATTCCCTTCATAAAATGAAGAAAACATCTTAGAGCAACGAAATTCGGAATAGAAAATAATGCTCATGTGGTCTGGCGGTTGAAATATTAAAAGCCAAAGTAAGCTAAAGCACTATTACCTTACATGAAGAATTAGGAGTACTCGGAGATTAATAAATTGTAATCCGTTAAATTTTGCGCCATAAACTCGCTTCTGAACTCGTTAATAGTCTCAGAAAACATTTACAATTGTACTTACCCCTGCTTATCAATTTTTAAGCACACTTAACACAACTGATGAAAATGCGAATCATTAATAGAAATCTGAAGTAGACGCGAACCTTAAATTTTACTTGTAAAAAAAGAATAATCGAGGTATAAAGCCAGCAATTATGAATCTGTTATCTGCATTCGCGGTATATAAGGCGATTGAGATCAGGACGTGAAGCATGAACTTTAAAACGACCTACAACTGTTAAATATCAAGCAGACAACCTCCTAAGTTCAGCATTTAAAAGAAAATACTTCTTGAGGCAAAAGCGGTTATTGATTGGTCATCTGGTTTAGAGACGATAACACGAGTGACAATTTTGTTCCCTGACTTTTCATGAATTCCGCTTAAGCATCCATAAGATTCCATGTTCCGATCACCAAATTACTAGAAATATTCGATACCAGAGACATAAGTTCATTTCATTCAGTCTACTTGGCTAAAAGAAAGGCATAGTCGAATAAAAAATTCACCAAATTACGATGCAATGCAACTGGCGTCCTCAATACTACTTTCTGTATTAACTTTTCTTAGAATTTAAAAGGTCAAACTTCTAAACTCTTAGCCAATACGAGGGGATTTGAAAAAAAACACACGAACTCGAAACCTGTATCAAAATCCAATTCCCAAACAACAGTAGAAATTAGTACATAACAAAGTAGTCATTATCAAGAAAAAAAGCAAAAATAACTGCCAAGATCACGAGGAGTACAGTTTTAACAAGCCTGCTTACTGAATATAAGTAGTAATACTCCCAACCACAAGTTTTTCATGAATAAATGAGAGGGTGCCGTAAATGTCCTCTTCCAGAGACTGTGCAACATCCATGTCCAAAAGCAGGGAAAGAAGAGAATTTTTGAGGACCAGCGACTCCCATTCACCAATTCGAATTCGCTTGAAAGTATTGTGAAGATGCAGAAGTCCTCCGATTAGACAGAAGAGACTGTTAGCTGTGATATTGCGAGTCAGGAAATCCGCTCGGAAAATCTAGGAGACAAAATGGCGATTCAGAACTAAATATAAAGATTAAATTTTTGGTAGGACCCTTCTGTCATACTAAACGTGGGCCGCCATTAATCACCTTAGTACTAGCGGACAGTCCAGAAAAGAGGAAAGTGATCAGTTGATTTATAAACAATTGAAATAGAATTACGGCAATGAGAATGTAAGAGAATAATTGAAAGCGCACAGACCAAGCGATGGCGGGAAATAATGAACTTTACCTTCTTGTATCCAGACCCCATAAACTACAATAAAACCGCTGAGGAAAAGGAGAACTGTATATCTTCTAGGCCATACCAATCTTGAGGCTACCACGCCTCCAATAACTCATTATTTTGTTCTTTAAACGTCTCACACCCTTCATTCAATAAACCTGTACACAACTGTTTTGTCGACAGATGATCGAGCCACATGTCGCAAGTATTACCCGATTTGCAAAAGAAAGTTCAAACATGCGCAAAAAAGGTGAAAGTGGTTTAAAGGTAGAGAGAAGACAAGACTTACATTAATAACAAGACCTGCGGTTGCTCTAACAAAACGACAAGCCCGCTGGGAGGAGTAAGCGAAGGGAGGAATCCATCCAGACGCAATGAGATCCATCTGTATGCCTAGGGATTCAAACAGTTCCGGTGCTTGTGGCAGAAGCAAATCACGGGTAGCAGTTGCTAGGTAAAAACACATACAAGTCTCACTAAAGTTCCAAAAATATAGGCAGACGTTTAATCCATGTTAATTTGAGTTCTAGCAACTGAAAATGCAACAAGGCACAGGTGGATTGACCACCTAGAGGACCTAGTAACTGAGATTGTAGGTAACACATGAATAGCTTTTCCTAGCACTAACTGGAGTGTTTCAGTATTAACCCTTTAACGCAAGAATTACTCTGTAAAAAATGCACCCAACCGCACTCACGCGTGTCTCACAGCAGACTGATGCCGATGTGATGAGTTTTGGTGGTATCAGATGAAGGTTATAAACGCATTGAACATGTTTCAAACGACAATAGCACCTTCTATTACGAGTCTAGCATCAATGGAGCTTATTTTGAAAGGGGACCGTACGGTCCAAAGGTCGTTAAAGGGTTAAAGTGCAAAGCGAAGTTACTTCTATCACATTACATTTGACAGCAGAAAATAGCGGGTGAGATAAATGCATATAGATGACAAACTGCAAAAAGAAACTTGGACACTGAATTCCTATTCTTCATAACTTATAGAAAATATAAATGACCCATTTCAGCACAAATCAAATACTCTTTAAGGTATAAACTAACGCTTAGTGGTAAACCATCTTTCTCTTGAGTTCTTTAAAAATTCCATGCTACTGAAAGTTAATAAGCGGACCAAAAAAAATACGAACAATGGTGTAGAAAGTCGAGATGAGAGAGAGCTAAGAAGGCATCATCGAAAGCACTTGATTCTCCATCATGAAGTGGAGTTGAGATCAGGTTCGAGATGAGGAAGGTGACCATTTGACATTCCTTCGTTCTGTCGTCCTGCAAAAGCACATCTACAATCCACCGTCTTGCTAGCTTCAGAAAACTCTCACTATCTTCTTGAATCTGACTGCGGGATATGGACCTAAAAAATTTTACGGGAGAGAAAGTTACAATTAGATTAGAATCCATATGAGCTGTTAAACTAATAGGATATCAATCCAAGTGAACGAAATGCTTGGTTAAAAACACGAATATCATAAAGTAATATTGAATCCCAACTCTCGTTTCTTGACGAACTTCAATAATTACGGTAATTTATGCCCTTCAACTAATATGCATCTATTTAATACACAATTTCTGACTCGACGTGGAATTTTCGACAAATCAAAGTAGAAAAAGGTTGGAATATAATGCATTTACCAACTTACGCAAGAATGCTTGGATTATTCGTATAAGAGGCATTGTTGATGTTATCAGGATACGGAGTCGATTTAGGTCTCATTGGAGTATGGAAACTCTGTGCTGAGACGTCTTGGTTCAACGCATCTTCCAAAAATGCCCTGTCTCTATCGGTTAACTATAAAAAGAGGACAAAATGGAGGAGAGTCGAAGTAGAAAGCGGATCTGAATATAACCAACTCTCATTTGCGTCTACTGTATTGTTTATAAGACCGATATGAGGTGCGCGATAGACTTACCTCCACGTGGCACACCCTGAGCGACCTATACTCATACGGCAAAAAAGTCTGTAACCCGGCAGTTGATTTCAAACTACTATAACCGACTGTATGTCATATTCGACCACTTTCACAGCACTCATCTTACCTTGCCTTTGTGTCTTCGATGTCCCTCCCCTCTGTGAAGCCCGATGTCAACTAAAGGGCTAATGATAACTATCATAAAGCCTGCCATTTGATAAAAAAATAAGACCGATATTTTATAAGCACATGTATTGATTTAGTCCCATCAACCATCTCTTATTCACACACCATTTCAGGGAGGTGAAAATGCTCTTCTTGTTACAGCTCTAACTTCTTTATACCTTAGTCTATGTTGAACAACATAGAGGCTGAAGAATGATAGCACAAAATACAACAAAAACACCCCATTCACAAAATTTCATCAAATGATAAGATTATATCAGGAAGAATAATGGTTAAACTGGTATTTTCTGAAAGTTGAAATTGGAGCACTAAGAAATAATGTAAAGAGATAGAACCTGACTAATCCAAAATCCAAACGAATCAAAGCTTATCAAAGACCAACTTTTGATTCGTCTTCTGATCCCATGTTTAGACACCGTCTCATGGTAAAATTATTAGTTTTTTTGCATTTTCAATTCATTCGAACCCTTGTTAATGGCTTAAATACTAACCTGTCAGAAGTTCATAAGGAATGTGTGGAATTATGACAGAAATGCTTGGATTTCCAAATAGGTAAGTTCATCCACTAGAATCCCGATTTGCATTTTGACCGTTACACTGGATTTGCGACAATACGTTAAAAAATGGTCATCCAATTTATGTCATCGGCTATTTATAGTACTGCATTTAAATGGTAAGAAATGACTCACGTTTCCAGCCATTGTTGAGATTTGTTCAATCGTGTAAGTTCCACGAACAAATTTCAGGCATTCCAAGGCAGAACGATTCACCTGCTTATCTGAAGAGCCTACATACTGTGCAATTGCCTTAATATCAGCAACTGAAGGATCCAACAGATTCTGAAATCGCGAGAATAGGAGCTTCAGAACTACAAAGAGTACATTGAGAATCATAGTCTCTGTGATAGTACTGATTGCATCCACAACAGTAGTATAGACCTCATTAGGTGGAAGTACATGACAGAAATTGAGAAGGAGGTTAGTCAGGCGACTGCTATGCTCCTTTGATTGGCAGAAATAACGTTCGAGCACGTGGGAAGCGAGTAGTGGCCATGGTAACAAGATACGCACTTCAATAGGCAGTAGGGTCATCTTAGCGTTGGCAAGACGGGAAATTAATTCATCCAGATAGTCAATGGCTACAAAAAAAACCACAAGGACAATCTAGCAGTATGAGAAGGAAATTTTCGCAAGGATCACTACAGCCCAAGAATAGTTAGGAAAGCGTTATCCGATACTCACATCTTTTCCTTAAGTTTACTCTGAGTAACAATCAGTAATAGACCTCACCCTTGGCGAACAACAACTGGCTTAGTTACTAATTCAACGCCAATAGGCCTTGCTTGAGTAAAAATAGGTCGATACCTAATGTTTTTCCATTTCCGTAGAAAACATGACCAAATAGGTCTTTATTAATGACCGACTTATAGATCTGAGAAGTTAATATGAAAGGGCTTCAAATCTACAGGATGTTCGAAAGATAGAAAATGGGACCAGGAAGGAAGGAGGAAGCGACCACATTGACATTATGACCACAACTCACTTACCCAATAAGCGACATTAAGACAAGTATATAGCCTGCAAAA
The DNA here is from genome assembly GCA_000469805.3 of Hymenolepis microstoma. NCBI lineage: Eukaryota > Metazoa > Platyhelminthes > Cestoda > Cyclophyllidea > Hymenolepididae > Hymenolepis > Hymenolepis microstoma. Next base: position 36,348,617 of record LR215989.1, on the reverse strand, counting down.
TGACAGTCGTCGTGCTGACGTGCGTGCTTCCGCCTGAGCATGTGGGGTTGCGAGCCTACTTCTAATTATTTAGTAGCTATGTAATTGCTTAGAAGGGAACAGAGAAGAACAAAATATTACCAAACCAACAACTTGTTTGCGGTGCACACATACGACCAAAAAAGCTGAAGAATGAGTAATAAGAAGTTAGAGAAAACAGGCAACTAGAGTTAAAATGAAATAAGTGGGGCCTACTCATGTAAAAATAGAAAAAAGGGATGAAAAGGTAGATTCACAACAAATTGAAATATATAAAACTTTTGTTTGCTCACACTGAGCGACGACATCTAGGTCCAGTCTATCAGTTGAAAAACAGGATTCAGCCATCCAATGGAAAATCAAATCGATATTGGCAAGTGTGTCCGAGAGGGGATGATGATGGCCAGTGTCCATAGCCGTTTTACGAGATGGCGTGGGATGGAGAAGAAGTTGAGTCAAAAGCACAATAACCTCTTTGGTTTTGGTAGGGTTCGAATCCCAAAAGGAGAGCAGACGGCGTAAGTTCTCATGCATTCCTGCGTCGAGAAAGTCAAGTTCCAAACGCTGGCGTGAGGGCTAAGAAAGACCAACAAAAATCATTTAAATTATTGCGAATTGAGATATTAAAATAACGCTTCAGTTTCTGGGACGTACAGAGCTGTTTATTTGCTGGCTCCTTTAATATAAGAAAATAGTTTACCGCTTCACAAGTCTTAAAAACCCGTCCCCACACATTGACAAGCTCATTCAAGGAGAGAGACGACAGCATGTGTAAGCGTCTGCACAAAATAAATGTAAACTGCCCTCTAATGAAAAGTTGAAGATGCATCAAATTAAGTTGACTGTTTTGCGTTGCTTGTAGGTCTAACGGTTACGATCGAACAGATATGCTTTCACAAGGGCCCAAGTCACCAGTCTCTTTAAGGCTCCTTGTTCGGAAACTTAATCTAATACTTTTGGTCTAATAGAAATTGGCAAACTTATAATCGATCGAGAAATAAATACTAATTATTGAACCTCCACGCCCCATCATTGCAATTTTTGACCACTCAGGAAGCCAACCATTTACCAAATATCCAATCCTATCCAGTTACATTTAGTTTACAAATAAAAATGCGTTTTCCGAGTAAAAAGACGTCTCTTTTCTTACTGCTTTATAGAACGACTGAGCAGTCACAAAATAAAGTCGTGTCATTATCTGTTAGATAACAGACACTATCTCTCATTGGTGTTTTTTTCGCAAAAAACCTGGATCTATCATCCGGCGAGATCTGCAAATTGCATGAAAGTTAAGGAAGGTCTCTTCTTCAATATTTTCTTAGTAAAAGTACATCTGCATTTAATATGGAAACTACTTTTCCAGAGAGAAGAGGAGAAACGAAACTCGTTTATGTTAATTGTATGGGCATAGTATTAACTGTTTTACACTATCAACAAACTATTTGCCAGGCCATCAAACTTCTTATGGAATACTTATTTTATGCAAATAAGAGTTCGATACTACACGAATCCACAAATTTGGAAGAAATCAATTTAAACTTTCATCTAGAAGGACGATTATGAGCCCAACAGATCAAAGATAGAAATATAATTTCTTACATGTAATGTCCCCGTAGTCAGCTGAGCAAGCCGAGTTTTCTTCGCCTTAAAATCCGCTGTCAAGATTGGAACTGATACAGCAGAGAATGTGGTAGACAATCCGAAAGGTGAATTTTCGCTCTCAAGAGTGTAACTCCCACCTCCATGAATTGGTGAAGATTTCCGGTTCTCACGAGCCAGAGATTGCTGTAGTGTCTCGGAGGGGCTAGACAACACAGTAGTAGCCCTATAAACCACAAACCCGACTATAAAAAAATTGTCACATTACTGCAGGTGATATTTTAACAAATACCTTCTGGGATTTTTGGGGGGAGTTTTTTGCTCGTGTGGTAGAGGAGAAACGGGCTGTCGTTTGTTGACAAGTCTCGGTGTCGTATAGGCGTTTGCCACCATGCATTCTCGTTTCTTGAATTCCTCTTGAAGGAGTTTAAGAATCGCTGAATTGGCTGAGTTTTCAAGTTCGGCTTTAAAGGCTCCAACTGGAGGAGAAGTATTGTTACTGCCTCCATGAGTTAGGCAGTAGAAAATAGCACCGGAGAGAGTTATGTAGGCATGTCGAACCTGACCTGAGCTGCTCTCAAAACCTTCCTTGATTCGCTTTATAGTCTGTTGATAGTTCATACTACAAATTGAGAAGGGTACTAGGGTCTCTAGGTATATTGATGGAAAACTCAACGAATCCTCCAAAATTAGTATTTAATCATATTCTCCATAAAAATATTTTTGAATTCTCATCCATGAAGCCGCAGTGATATCATTATGCTCTTACGATTCAAGTCCGAGGAACCAACTTTAGACTTAGCTACTGAAGAGATATAAGTATAGAGGTTTTTGAAAGCTTCTAAAGTTTATAAGAAAATGATAGAAGGCAACAAAATAAACCTGGGGATATGAAGTCCTACTAATCTGCAGCTGAATCATTGACAAGTGCAAAGCAAGGTTAGCTTACACGTACTCCCATGGTAGTCGGTCTATGCACTTCCAACCACTTCTTCTGGTGTCAATAAAATATCTCCAGCTTTAAAATTCAATATGTCCCAGGGACCTATCCTCCCAATTGTTTCTTAAGAATATACGCATTCGAGCTCACTTCCCACTTCTAATTTTGAATACACTGAGGCTGAAAATTAAGTGCTCCAGGGAAGGAGATTCAGTCATCCCAGGTTTAAACATTAACAGCAACTAAGATGGTATTTTAAACGGATTTACTCTTGTCACTGAATCTCAAATATCAGAATTGAAAGATATTTGCACTTCTTAGGACCTTCATTTGATTATCTCTTTCTACCAATTAAATGGTATGCTGAAATCAACGCATCTTTTTGTTCAAGACTAATACCTAAAACTATTCTTAAAAACTATTTTTAACTATTTTTATTTATTAACAATAAGTGCCAAAGAGTAGATACTACCTACTAAGAAATTATTACTAAAGTATGAATTCAATAGAGGCAAATCGCTCAAAATACCAGAGTTCATATAGGGCTAAAAAAAATACAACTTTAATTTAGAGTGAAAACGGATCATTGATAAAATGAACAGTCCGTTGAAAGAAGCACATTTCTTGAGAGTTCTAATAATCTAATGAATAAAGCGGAAACAAATTAATATATCATACCAGAAGTTGGAAGCTCGTTCAAGAGCCCTCGAAAGCCAAAGGACAGTTTGCTCCGCCGATTTGGGCACTTTCGCAGTTGAAACTATTCTCAGGAGAGTGTCACCAAGCACTGCCAATCCACAACATTGTTCCAGGCCCATGAAACACGCTTCGCATGAAGCGATCAGCTTTGGTGTGCATATCATTCCCACCAAGCTCGTCGACAGATGGTCAAACAGAGATTCACACAAAGAAGCCTCTTTGGAGTTTTGCATTAGAGATGCCAAAGTATCAAGCAAGCGACATTTAACCTGAACATTTGTCTCTTTAAACCCAGGAGGGCGGAGGAGAAATCTGATAAGAGATTGAGTAAACGCGGGGGAATCAATTGGAGATGCGCAGGAAACTGCTGAATATACACGATCAATCGATTCAAGCCTCTCTTTCCAATTCGTTGAAGTCAGATTATTGATTATTGGCTCAGGAATTGACCATTTAAAGAGCATATCCTTAACCTCATCATCAGACATATGCAACTCAGAGGTGAAATTCGAGTTTACAGGAAGTGATTGAGATGCTCCTTTGGCTCCCATTTTCAACTTCTTTGTTTGAGAGGGACCCACCAAAGGTGTCGAATTTGGCATTTTTTTAGAAGGAATAACTTTTCCTGGAAGATCATCTAATTCTAGAGGCTCGGAGAGGGTAGATTTCGGAGGTCTGACAACTTTTTTAACCGCCGTTGACAACTTCTGATAGGCCTGATCGATTCGAACCTTTTTTGAATCGTCGATATCTTTCGCAGCGATTCGAGCATACGCAGCCTCATCAGCGAGAAACCGGCGAGCAGACGCGAGAGCATTGCATGCAGCATCTCGTACAGTATCTGTCCGATCTTCCAAGTTGGAGGCAAGGGAAGATAAGATGTGTTTGAAGATGGCTCGACGAGATGAAGTAGGAGGTGGATTGGAGGAATCTAGGGAGGCTTGAAGAGCTCGATTTAGAACACCCATTGCCTCCTCTTTGAAGGTAGGATTAGCAGACTTCTCCCCTAGGCATGTAATTACTGTCTCAGTAACTGTTTCAATAGACATCTAAAACAGAAATGGATGATTAGAAAACTTTCGTAACGCAAGTCGCTTCTATAGAGTTGTAAAAATAGGAAATATAGTTTCTGCCACTATGGCCCAGGTATCGGTAGGCTACAACTGGATCAGACCAGGAGGAAAATAAAACAGAGGTACCACAACTTCAGACCAGGCTATTAACTTAACAAAGAGTACATATAAATGAATATAAGTCGGCTTCATTTTACTGACATTTGGAGGCCAAAGTACAGCCGGAGTTAAAATAGTTTATGCCCGAATAACTGTTAGGAACGGCGAGTGCTCACAGTGATAAAAAGGAGTGCAGAGTACTTTTTTTGAGAAAAAATGCGATGCGACGTGAATAGGTATTACTACCAAACAACAAGTCACTTCTGATGTTAAGGGATGACAAATTTCACAAAATTTTGTTATAAAATGTAATAGAAAGAAGGCAAGTATGAGAAGGAGCCGATCTATCAAAAAAGAGCTAATTTATTAAGAAATGTCAGTAGGAAACCATTTGTTAACTGGTCGGCAATAATAAAACACTAACACGGAAGGGGAAGCCAAAAATTCACAAAAGAGAGGAAAACTATATTTTCGCAAAAATAATTCGGATCAGGTTTAACAAAAGATAGCAGAGGTTGGAAAGAATGGCAAAAAAGAGGAATACACGAAATTTAGAGATTTTTGAACTTAAGGATCTTAGAGAAGGGGGAAATAAAAGAGCTTGCAAAGAAGAGAAGGTTAAAGATGAGGCGATATGGCAATGGATGAAGCAGTTACAGTTGTAGGGAAAACCAAAGCCAATAGAGAAACCCGCAAGAGCACAGAGCACAGGAATTTACGTTGCTGAGGAAACTCGAATTCTAACATTAATTTTGTTTAAAAAATAGGGAAATCCAATTTTCGCATATTCAAGGATAAGTCAGTGAACAAAATGTAGTGAAAAAAGCTTAGAAACACTTAAAAAATCAAATTCCAGAACCTTTGGAAGTTGAAACAATCGATCGAGTATACAAACGAGTTTTTATAAAACTCATAAAGGTTGACAAACAAGATGAAACCAAAAAGTGAAAAGAGTACAGTTCCATGGATAACAAATAAACCCAAATAAACGGATAAAGGATATTGAGATCAAATGTTGTCTTTAGCCAACCTAAGCTCAAGTGAATGATTTGGAGGTTGTAAAACAAGATTAAAATAGAAGCATTTTATAAATTGGTAAATTTATGGATAAACAAAAACTAATGAAATCAAAGAAGGGCAATTAGGATCTAAAGATCATATTTTAACATTGAGAGATTCACAAAAGCAACCTACAGTAGCAACCGAGGCATCAGCGGCAATCCGAAGAGCAGATAATATTGCAGGTTGTTTTTTGCGAAATCCCACAAGACATGCATTCAAAGTCTGTTTGGAAAATGGTGCGAAATCTCGTTTCATCGTAGTAGCAGAACGTGCAATCAGATTCGCAGCCGCCATTATAACTTTGGGGTGTTTGTCCGATACCATGACCTAATTAGACAAGTTTGGATGTACATGAAACTAAACTTACTTTGGTAACAGCACTTATTAGGTCCGAGGCTTCCGTTTGTGTACACGCACTGTTCCGTAGTCTAGAATCAAGTCTCTCCAAAGCTTCTATACGATCATTCCATCCGGCTGCAGACTTTCAAAATAAAGACATTAGTTTAGTTCAATTATGTATTTAAAATAAATAAGCTTGTAAACTCACGAGTTTCCCAATAAGATCAGTCATGTTATTTTAAAAAGATTCTTCGCAGTCTAAATAAAAGAAAACAGCGTCTCTTTATAAAATGCCTAAACCTTGTATCTATTAAATAACAAACAGACCTAGAAGTTACAAATCCTCGTTAAATTCGTGAGTCATAATCACCAGAATACCTTGAATTTGCCGCAAATACTTCAATATAAGCTTCGTCATTGTTTGAAACAAAAGTTGTTATGTTCTATTTTTCATATAAATTTAAATTTTTCTTAGTCATTGGAAATAGTTTTTTCTTGATTTAGGATAAAATAACGCCAACTATTGCACATAGGAGGCATGTTCCTGCATTTATGTTGGTCCACATAGTGTTACTATGATTGAGTGCCGCACTTTTATGCGCGCGTGCGGTGACGTGTCCCACAAGCTCACGTTAATATTATTTCTATTATTTCTAGTCTTGTTATATCAAGTTTCAGTTTAAAATAATTTGTCTCCATGGATTATAGGTTTCTGAAATGAAATTTTGAAAAAATCTTTAATAAGAATTCCATTAAATTCTTCTATCCATAAAGGTCAACCTTGGTTTTTGTACTAACATAACAAAAACGTATATCACTATATCTTCACTATATCAGTTCTTCATGCACTTTCGGTAGTTCCGGTTGTTATTTAATCTTTTATTTTGAATCTTTAGAACATCATGTACAATTACGTTTAGTCACGATCTGTTATATTTCTCCAAAAAGATGAACTTACCTTTCGAAACTTTTACTTGTCGTATATTAATTATACAGTATTCACTTCTTCTATACTCCCAACTATAAAAAATATCCTATAAATGTTATTTTTCTTAATTTCAAGCAACTCGATTTCGACTAAGTAAAATCACTTTCCACAAACTCTGTTCTTGTAGATATATATGCAGTATACACATACATGTAAATTACAATTTCAAACAAGCTTATAGCCAATAATATGTCATAAATTGCAAACAAGGCAATAACACTGAATTTGCATATTAGTAGTCTTTTCTCTTAAAATATTTACAATAAAATCACTTACTTAAAAGCTTCTTGTATAAAATTCATCAAATATACCCACCATCTATTAAAACGAATTTGTAACGAGTTGCTACACGAATAAACCTTGACCTATAATTGTAATCTCCATGGTAAAATATCCCAGTATGGAAAGGCTATCGAAATTAGTCAAGTTATGGGGGAGGCAGGCGTTATTAAAATTACGATCATAGTAAATGCGATTAGTACTTGAATGCATTTAATATAACCTGAATGAACCTTAATAGCTGACTTGGTGGGAAGTCCTCTGCACGCACGACCGCAGCCTCCAGAATGTTTAAGTGCTCATGAAGTTGCTTAGTTCAATAGTGTTAATGTTGCGTACTCCACAGATTTTCCGCAACATTCGTACTTAGATTAATCTGAAATAACAAAAATTTTTGAGAGTGATACGTTTTTTGTTTTTACTATTACCACAGTTTATCCGATAAATTTTAAAATTTTCTGGAAAAAAGTAACATAGCAAACATATTTTACCTTTCTCCACTGTTTATTTCAGTGAGTTGAGCAAGGATTTGTCTTATCCTCTTTAATATAAGAGCTGTACTCTTTGCTGAAATAAATTTCTATAGAAACGAAACCAGTTGGGGTGAGTGGGATCGATCAGTGAAGATTATTTCAATGACTCTTTAATTCTGAGTAATTTTCAGAGTTTTTATCCACGCTACTTAATATTGTTTCCTTCTAACCCATTTGACTGTCTAAATATTTTCTTTCTTACATTAGAAGAGTAGCAAACGAAAAATAACAAAAGTCCATTGATCGGAAGTTGAATTGTGAGTTGGGCCGTTCCCGTGTTGGTCAAAACTATCTAATTAACCAAGCGCCAATAAGATATTGTAAATAAATTTTGATGTACATAGATTTTAATGCATTTATACCATATGATATATTTCCTAAACCAACTATTTAATGTTGGAAACAATCGTATATCTAAGGAACACATTCGTCCTTTATTTTGCTGTTAATCGCATTGTCATCCACTAATTAATATAGGCTAAAAATGTGCGTTAAGAGATTTTATTTTAACTTAAACCTTGCCATCTACATAATCTATTAGTTAAAAACAAATTTAATTGTGTTTGAAACCATTTATATTTGCAAATTATCAACACATTATTAATAGGTAAAAAGAGCGAACACATTTTTCATGTTTACTAGTTTAACACCGCGTTGCCGAAAACTTCTTTTGAAGCTAATTAAAAGAGTAAAAGAGCTCGTGTTTATCTACACTGTCCACCTCTTTTGATAAGATAATTCAGTTGGTACATACAAAAACAATGTAATTATTACATCTCTCTCACAGTCGAAAATTTCCTATCTTCCTATCTTTCTCATATAGTCGCGTTTTCAAAGGGACGAAAACAGTTGTTTGAAGTTTTAATTGCTTTTAAAATATTTCATTGGCATAAAAGTAATGGATTAGTAACGTCTTGTTGGGAGAATTTTTATCGTTGACCTTTCTGTTCCCTTATCGACATATTCCAAATACTTTGGGAAGGATTACTTTAAGATTGCGTTAAGATTTCGCTCTGGACAATCCCACGTTAAACTTTAACAAGAACCTTTAGCAGGACAAAGGTTTTATAATCTTTTGTTTAGAGCTATTTATTGAAATCAGGTAACGGTGGAGGACATCATGGTATTTTGGCGACCTGACTATGATTGATTAGTATGTTATCTTGTCAATCACATCGAATTTGGGTATCAAACCATTTTTAAATTGAAATATATAAAATTTTATGATTGACTAAAGACGTATATTCTCTCTGGCACCTTCCAGGGTTTCCACCACGTTACAGAGGGGAAATGAAATACTAGTGAACATATACTTCATTTGATTTTTCCACTTAGATTTAAAAAAAATTTATTTTATAGATTCCTATGACTCGTCTCCTGGATTGCTGAATAAACTCGTATTCAGTATATTCAGGCTGTACTTAATCCTGAGTAAGATATGTACTCTTTGAACCGCACATTCCGAAAAAAGTCTAGAGGCACCTGACCAGAGAAGTAGGAAAATGAAACCAGGTGTTAATGATGAAAATTGACAAACAACTTAACAGTCAAGGATGAATCATATATAAAATGAAGAGGACAAGACACGCTACAAAATCGATAAGAAAATCACTGTAACAGACAACGTAGATAAGGAATAAAATAATTTCAAATCTTTTGACTCACAACTACCATGAATCTAATCAAATTTTCAGCTCTCAAACTCCGTTTTTTAGATACGCCCTTTTCAACAACGTCTTAATATCGCCTTTCAACTTGGCTGTATATATTTTTCAGTATTGAATCTTTTATCACCCAGTGTGCCCGTCTTTACAGCCTAAGTTGCGTATAGTACGCGATTTTTTCCATTCTAAGTCAGTCCTTTTGGGTATGGCTAATGATACCCATTGTTTGTGTCTGCCTACTTCTTTCTTTTTCGTTGCTCAAAATTGCTGTTTTTTTTCATCCACGTTCTTTGAGAGAGCGTTATCTGTGTCTGGACAAAACTTTCACTTTCTTGTTCGATTATGTCCCTCGTCCGTCTTCTCGCCGCCTCAAGGAGTAATTTATAATCTCTATTATTGTCTCTGACAATCTTGGACATTTTTTTTTCAAAGTGTAAACACTTTAGAGAGGGTCGCAAGAATGCGACAAATAAATTAGAGATGCGGATAAAAGCATTAGTGGAAGATTCACTTTTTGAGTATTTGTACCAATCTATTGTAAAACTATTTATTTGGCTAAGCGTTTCTCATATTTTTTGCCAATTTTAATAACTGTATATATTAGAGTGTTTGGGATAAATTTACGGTATATTATCTCGTTACCTTCTTCATTCACATATGTGATGATTAGAATTCACCTGAATCAGAGAAGAGAATAAACCTCGACACGATGATTCATGTTCGTCATCAAAAAATCAAGGAGATAAGGGTCATTGCCCAATGCCCACTCAACACTGTTAAAACATTCCGACATGAATGGATATATTTATAGTCCTGGTTGATCGTCGCGGATGGGGACGACGATTCTGAGGATAATACAAGACATAACCGGGGAATATTAATTTTCAGGCGAAAGAAGAAGAGCTCGGACTGGAAACTAGAAATTTCATATGATATCTAATTGACAGAGTAAATTTCTAAATGTGAGCGAAAATAGAGTAAATAACCCATGAATAGCTTACAGATCATGGGATGAGTCATACGGAAGACGAAGTGAAGATTGGAGAAAACAAGAGAAATCGATAAGTGGATTAAGGTAACAGTAGGTCCTATGAAGACGTCAATCTTGTTTTGACTTTTAAAGAATTCTCCGTTTTCCACTTTTTTCTTTATTATAAATTATAGTTAAATTGAACACACTCCAGCTACTTAAATGATATAGACTATGAAAATATATTTTAACATTTTAAGTAATTTAAATGTTAGGTAAACTTATAAATTGAAATATTGTTTACTACCAATAATGTCTACGATTAATTGGAAAATGGCCACATTCCAGGAGAATACCCCGGGGAGATGAGGTCTTTTGGTGTTCCGATTATCAAAATAACCACAAGAGCCACATGTAGCGATTTACTTCGGTTCTGATCTTACCGTAGGAATCATATTTGCATATTCTCTCTCGTTCTCTCTTTAATACAGGCATAACTTATGTCCACATGCATGCTAATTAAGTCATTATGATTGGCATGTCTATGGTGGGGGAGTAGATATTAACAGTTCTACCTTCGAATAAGCGTTCACTAAATCACTCTCACTCTTCCGAGTAAGTCTGCGTTATTTTCTTACATATTGCTAACACAACTGCAAATAAATATGACATTGTAATTTTTTTTTCACTCCACCCTGAAATAAAACAGAGAAAATTCGTTTAATTTTCTAAAATTTTAAACGAAATTCAACGATCCATTCATATGCGCAATGGAGGAAGCCAACTCTTATATCTCATTTAATTAAGTATTGCTTGAAAATAAAGTAAAATCTTCGTGCTAATATTAACTAATAGACTGCTTCCAAACACTAAGAACAGAGTAGTCGACAAAGCGATTAATTGATAATGAAGTCAATCTTATCTGAACTCTGAATTTCCAAAGTTGTCAATTTAAAAAAAACCTATTACAGCAAATTTTTGATATTAAATTTCTTACTTGAATCGTACACATGTCTATTCGCTTAGCTAAAGGGAAACCAGTTGATGCTATCTTAGACATCTCAACTATAATTTTCCTTGTACATACTGCTTCTACAACAGCTTAACACGACCTTGGCTTAGTGAAGGGAGGCACTTTTGTACATTAACAAATAAAATAAAATGGAGTCAAAATTCACATTTTAAATAGTACATGAATTTACAGAAGATAGTGAATCTGAAAAGCCAGTCACTTAACCGCTAAACGGCAAATACGTTCCGAAAGTCGAATAATCGTAAATTGGATAATTGTTTAACTTGATTAATTTATATTTTTTCCGCCTTTTTTTTCTCAAATCGATTCATTTATGTTTGCTCACATTAATAAAACGAATTGTGAATGATTGTTACTATATCAAGCACTTACCTTGTCCTACCTATTTGTTCATTTTGTGGAAACGGTTTACTCTATTCTAGTAACAATATAGATGAATTTCCTCCGGCATATTGATTTGACCCCAACTTTTTGTTTTAAGATAAACCATTTGAATGTTCTATTTTTTTGTTTATGCATAAATACATAACTTTTATGAGATATTTTTTCTTCGATTAAAAAGAACTCAAAATCTATTTTGGCATCATTTATCTGTTTTAAAATAGTTTATTTCGCATTTTGGTGTTTGAATTACCTCTCCCCTCTCCCCTCCCCCCCCCTCCCTTCATAAACAGATAGTTTCGTAGATTTACTTAATTTTACAAAGTAGTATTTGCATTTTTGCACCAATTTGTTTGGGGTCCAATGAGAAGCAACGCATTTGAAACACCTCAAATGTGAATAGATTTGACCAATATTTCAAAATTAACTGTTTTTTTAAAAGACAAAAATATTGGTAACCCAAAATTGTAGAGGGGATTAACGTTTATTAAGAAAAAATAGGTCACCTTAAAAATTATGATAGCAAGCATTGATATGGTTCGAAAACTTAGAACTACGTTTATAGTCACCCACAATGGTGGTGACGCAGTGGACAATATGTGAGCCTGCAACTTCAAGGGTCCAGGGTTTTCACCTTTTCTGTGTAAATTGTATTTATGGTACCTAAAAGTGGTCTGGAGACACAGCATCAAAGACTCTTCGGGATGTTAATTGGCCCGAAAATGAAACTAAAATATTTTTTTTGTAAATTCCTCAGTCTGTTTTACATATTTTACTCCAAAATATATGTAATGTATATTAAAGTACAGTAAATTTAACTGTACTGTAGCAATTACCAGGAATGTCTGAAGTAAAATTCGAACATGTAGGCCAAATCTGTTTGAAATACAGGAATTAGAATGAAGACACTTTTTGACTAAACTCCCCTGTAGGTGTTTGGACTAAAGAACTAAAATACGGCGATATGAATGACACTTTTGTTGAAACAAAATGTGCAGACTTTGTTTCGAGATTGGAATAATTAAAGAATATTTGGTCGATTAGAGTTCTTCTTTGAGAACCATTGTATTGGGTATTCGCTTTTAATAACAAAATTTTATACTTCATTTGCTGATCTTGTGAATTTGATAAAGCAATTCGCGTCTGTTTGAAGCCGTAAAATTACCAACATCGAGAAATAGGACTTTCTAACTCTTGAGAAGTCCCCTGTTATGACATATTACTTGGTTTCACTTTTAAACAGTAAATTGAAGCGAACTCCCAAGATGTATTGAAATAAATATAACATTTTTGAAACTTCGTTGTCCCAGTTTAGTAACAGGACATCAAACAAGACTGAACTGGGTGTCAACACCAACAGTGATGCATAAAAATCTTGTCATTTTCCGATGACTACTGTTACCACCACAGCATTAAGCGCTGTCGTTAAGGCGACGGTATTCTGAGAGAACGAGAGGTACAGACAATACAGTGAGATGATGACGCCACTTCCCTCTACCCCTTAAATACAAACACACATACAAAATTATCATTAGCGGAAGGGGCATAGAAGAGACAAAAGGAATAGTTGAGTGTTACGTTATTCTAGCATTATTCAAGTACACACGGACCCACTAGATATCTTCTTGTCTCTATGATGTCCGGTAGCGGAGCCCTTTTCGCACTTAGATGAAGGGAAATAGACAGACACCTGGTAATGATGATGAGAATTCGCGTGTCTGGAGACACGCAGACACGCACACTCCATTCACGAATCTTCTTTGGTATGAGAGGTGAGGGGATAAATGATAAATGAGAAGAGACCACACGTTGATGGGAAATCGATATCGGCTAGACAGCTTTCTTTGCTTGAAAGCGGAATACCATTGCTGAAAAATATATCCCTAGAACGATACCAAAGATTTTGATTGAACTCTGGAAACTTTTTTACGGAAGCAAAATATGACCCAGAAATAGGTTTCATATGTTTATGCAAGAGGGGTAAATAACCTGATGACAAAGTAATCAAACTGAAAACATGAATTAGATCTTTTGTAAAAAATACACACTAGAATGATTAGCTCTTTTCACTAATAAATGGTATATAACTAGTTATCCGTTTTCCCTTTTTCTTTGCCTTAAGATCTCATTACATTCACCAAATACTACGGCAGTATTAATCGTAAAATTTAACAAGTAATAAAAACATCTTTAATTATCCATTTCAATCATTGCACTATAAAGTCTTAATAGTTCCTAATACTTTTACAGACTTTTAATTTACCGTTCTATTCAAATTATTTAATAATCCCAATGCTTTATTGAACACGAGAGCATAAAAAATTAGATTTTGCTAAAATATTGTGATAATATCCTATGTTATTCTTGACGTGCTACTTTTGATCATTAGTAGAGTAATACAATGGAAGAAAAGAGTTCGCTTGTCTTGCCATTGGTCTTTTCAATCACAAGTGGAATAGCACTTCTCGGCCTCTCCATTTTCACTGTGATTGCAGTTTATCGTCAGCAACTTCCACGATGTGTCCACATATTTCTATCCGCCATCTGTGTTGGTGGAACAACTGGACTCGTTGCATACCTCCTTTGTCATTACGGACTCAGTACTCAGGCCTACCGCCTCGCTTTGGGAGATCAAATCCTACTTGCTCCTTGGGTTGAGGCTGAAGTGAACTTGAAATTGCTCAGTCATTTCTGTCACAGTCTGCGAATAACGTCAGACAAACCCGGCGTTACAGTGTGGACCGCTTCCGTTTCACCGAACAGAGGTACAGATAAAAAGTACACACTTATTCTACCGGTAAATGACTTGATTTAATATTAATTTATTAGGCCATTAGCTTAAATCGATTAGCCCTTCACAATGTTTTAAGAGATTGGGATGAAATAATCACTTAAATCATTTCATAATTTTTCTGATTTGAATGTATAAAAAGAGAAGTTTATTGATCTGCCACTTACTCTAAAGGATTCTACTCCAAGGCAGCCTATTTTAACATTCCAAAGCGGGGACTATTCTATTCGCCGATAGTCTAAGCGTAAAGGCTCCTTGTCGTGCATGCATTACATCCAGGCTTACTATTTTCCTGAAACCAGCCATGAATGTGAGTGAGGTGGTTGAATAAAGCAGTTTTCAGATATACCACTTTTATACCAGTAAAGCATATTTTGGTTTGTGCTTCTCAAATAAGTACTCATATTGAGTGGCTTAAAAGAGGTAAAAGTTTCCGTTTATTTGAATTTCGAAATTAATTGCAAATTTGAAATCTGCCTTGAATTTTAAACACAAATTATTATGTTGAGTGGATTTTAGTAGGCGTTGATAGGTTATTAAACTATTTGGATCTTTGAAACGATTATTTTTTTTTCACAATGTACTTTAAAAACTTGACAAGAAATTTGGGCTAAACTCGCTACTCAAATATGTTATAATGTAGTCAGTGTCGGCGTTGTTCTTTAGATCTCCTAAGAGGGAGAAGGAAAGGCGCGAAAAATCGGGATAGGGGGCTGGGTTGACCATGAGACAGGAAGCAGACATTGAGTTAGAAAGATCGAACGGATGGAGGGAGAGAGAGAGAGAGCGCCTATATTTCTTTTGAAGCCAGCTTTTTTCGCCGCTCGTGTCGCGTTCCCTCCTCTCTCGCTTGAAGGCCCTCCCTTACTCCCTCTCCCCTCCTTTAACCTCTTACTCTGACACAGAGCTACGCTGAGCTCCTTTTACTCGCGCGCAAAGCTAGACTCCTTTTGAGTCCAGCGTAATTCGTTTGTTCACTTCGCTCCCTTTTGCTAGCGCAATCACTGTACATTGACAAGCCGATCGAGTAGCGAGGTGTGGGGAGGGAGGGGGTAGGAGAGGTGGCGGGGAGCACGAGTCAAGGTTACCGAGAAATAGATGCATTTTGGATGCGAAAAAACCTAATCACAGGCTCTCCCTTATTGTAGTAGTGGCTGAAGTATCCGTCTGGTCGCGGACGCCGGAGCCTTTTTTTCGCTCACCTCATCCTGCTCTCCTATGTCCCATTCATTCTGCTTTGGAGAACGCTTTTATTCTGAAGTTGGCTCGTTTTTTCGCCCTTATACGTGCTCTGTCAAATGTGTTGACCATTTCTATACATCCGGAGCGTGGGTTAATTAATTATCAGACGGAATATTTTTTGAGACGGGTAGTCACAAATGTGTTAACCGGAAATAGGGCTTTAGCGAAGACTTTATCTGTTCAATTGGATGGCTTCATTTGCACTTCTGCATTCTGACAGACTTTTTGTGTCTAATTATCTGTTTAATAAAAATTGTCGGTTAAAATTTGGACAAGCAGATAGACAGCTATCAGTATTTGAGTTTATTTGAAAAGGAAGAAAGATTTCGATTCAAATAATTATTGATTTCTGTTGAGCTTGATCGGTAAATTGTATGAAAAGATCTATTTAATTTGTGGTACTGGAGAAATCTACCTTTGATTAGAGCTTGAGGTAGATGATGGAGGCTGAGTAAATTCAAATTAATCATGCAGGAAGGATCTCATTATTCAGATTTAATATAACCTTCACAAAGTTCTACATCTTCTTTTCACACCCCGAAACGAAGTTTTTTTTAAACTAACCGAACTCATTTACACTCGCATTTTATTAGTTAATCCCATAACACAACACGATTTCAGTTGAAAATAGTATTCAAATAAAGCTTGTTTCATTTTAGCAATTCTCAGTTTCATAGTTAGAGAAGATTAACCTTGAATTCCAAAATAGGATGAAAAGTCATATAAAGATGTCCAATCACCGGGACGCTAAGACAGGCAAATACGATTGCTAATGCTTATATACGATGAAGAAATTTTGTGTTAATTGTGAGCAAACTTGGTTGATCTGAAAGATGAGTAAATCCCATTCATCAATCCGTTTAAAAAAATATTTGCCTTCATTCAAATAAACACCATATGCTATCATCATTGTACTACATCCATGTTTGATGTTTCCATTTTTCGGCAAATTCTGAGTTTCCTTTGAATTGAGTTTTGAGACATCTGTCTATCTATGCCAAAGCCTTGGACATTTATGACTAGTTGCATATTTTATATCGATCTCTCCATCGGAGTTTGCGTCGTTTTTATTTATTCTTTAGTATTCCCAACACATTTTTAGAGAAAAAGCTCATCTAAGAACTGTATATTTCAGTTTTACCGCTTGATGATTTTTTTCGGAATTGCATTAAAAGACTTAAGTTAACATAGCGAGTTTTGTTAAAAATACGGAGGAGGTAATAGCCGAATATGTCTTACTTTGTTAGTATTCATTACTTAATATTCCATTCTCCTCCTCTCCTCCCCTTCATATCCCACGAAGGGTGACATTTTTCACTCCTTCTACTTCTAGACTACTAGTAATTCTAATTTGGAGTATTTTCAGGTCTATTCTGCTATGCAATGCATCCCCATCCACGAATCGCAGAATAGCATGTTTTAGAATGGGTGAATAATTACACATTTCATACACATTCTCCTGTCTAGTTTCAAGTTTAAGGATATGGTATAGAGATGGGGAGAACAGATTCAAGAGAGAGATGATATGAAATAAAGTTGTTAGAATCGGTGGATGTTAGTTGTTGGGTGGTGAAGTTTAGGTGGCATACAGTGGCTTTCTGAATTGAGCGTGTGCTTACAGCTTGAATGTATGTGATTCCAAGAATTGAAGTAATATTTGAATGGTTACAAAAGGATCACAAGAATGAGGATTTGCAGAGTTCTGTTTCTTAATATCATACACTTAGGAGGGATGCTGTTGGAATATTTCGTATTTAACTTACGCATTTCAAAGAGCACAATGGTTTCCAAAATGAGCTTGAGTTTATAAAATCGAATTGAGCACTCTAAGTTCAACAGAGCCACATCGTAACGTTTCACTGAAAATTTTTGAGATCGAGATTAAGCACCAAGTTCACATTTTTCTTTTAATAATTTCTTTTGAGATATTCAACACAACCATCTGAGCTTATTAAAACATAAATTTATTCAATAAAATACGACATCAATAAAGAGTCAAAAATAAGACAATGAAACAGTAATAGCTTAACTATTTACTTGATTTTAGAACTTTGCAAATACTTTCATAAAATATCCTAATGACAAATGAATTTTATAGATTAAAAATGGCAAAAATAATATAGTATTTTTTAAAATCTTGGCAAAAGTTTCTAAAAATGATTTGATATTCGCCTTAAGCCTGCACAAATTATCCAAAATCACTTTTCTAGCTCTGTTGGCAAATGAGATATAATTAAAATTGGTAAATTCGGCGACAATGGATCAAATAACAATTTTACTCTTTCTAATAAACATGTGATTTAAATCGATACGTAATTGATTTTGTCTACAATAATGAATACTCCCAACTGCGCTAACACAAAACTAGCCCTCACAAGCATTACAGTGAAGAAGCGGTGCATTATGCACATTTCTACCAGGCCATTATATAAAATGCGAATTAGTTGGGGGGAAAAGTGAAAGCAAAGCAGAAGAACTCGCAAAAAGCGCGATCCTACATGGGCGAGGAAAGTGGTGTAAAGTCCCTCGGGGAAAATGTGAAGGCGGCGGTTTCTTTAGCCCACTCTCTGAAGTCTCGCGTTTTTTTCTCTACCCACTTTCTGAAGTTACGTCTATTTCTTTCAGCTCTCCTATGCATAAGTCATTCGTCCGAGTTAAAGGATGCACTGGGACTGCGGTTGAATCAGGCCACTTCACCCTACCTTTGCTTTTCAAGCCTACTTTTTGAAAGTGAAAATGGAGAGTTTTCAAGGTGTTTAAATGCATAAAGATAATAAAAAATCGAACCCTGAGACAATTAGCTCATTAGTTGTCAGCTCAGAAAACCAAAGCATATACATTTTTTGTCAAGGGCTTGTGTTTTATTTATTACTATAATTGACACGTTTTACAATTTCCAACCTTTTTCCTAAAACTCTATTTGGCGGATTATAACAGCAGTAAAAGCAAAAATGGCGCGTCGCTTTCTTATGTCCAGATGATTTTTAACTTTAAATATCTATCTTTTTGCTTTCAATTTCTTTACGACATCTAAGCTTTTGTGGACCAAAATTTTGCTCATTATATTCTCATCTAAACATAATATAATAACAGTATCAACGTAAATTTTAATTATTTTCAATCCAGTATCTAAGAAATCAACTTTTTAAGAGCAATATTTTATGCTTTAATTCCATTATTATTATTGTTGAAAATAGCCCTTAAGTGGATTAAGTGAAGTAATATGTATTACGCTTGTAGCGGATTAGCTACCTTAATGAGCCTTGAATATTCTCAGAAACCTCTATGGCAGATTCTCCTAGGTGCTAAGTCTCCCAGAATAGAAGAGACAGAAGTATACCATGGAACACGTTTATTTAATATGGCGTGCTGGCGTGCAAGAGTGATGTGTGATGAGCATATATATGTATATGTGACCTCATATGACTTGGGTCATTGATTGGTCGAGTAATCGTGTACTGGAATTGACCACTGATTGATTGTATTGTCATTGGTCATTGATTGGTCGAGAGGCTTCTGCATTTGTCATGCTAAAGTTGTGTTCCCACACACTGTGCCAGTTAATGTTCAAATGGGAAATAATCAATTTTCGTTATAACAACGACAACCCTTCTGATTGAAATATCAGTGTTAAGGAGTCTAATAAGTGAAGCAAATTCCAATGAAGACTCAAGTTCAAAGTGGGATGAAGGAGGTCGAAATAACATATTTTGGACGTGCCATGCTCAGTAGATGATAATAGTGATCAGTTGAGATATTTATCATCAAGGCTTCTAGAAATCCTTCCATTCAGTGAGAGCTTTTAGGGATAGTACCACCAAAAAAATTTTCCTCATAAATTATTTCAGTCATAAAAATTCTAATAATTTTTAATAACATATTGTGCTAATAAAATTATTCTTATTCTATTAGAGCATTTATTATACCAAGTAGATAGTTTGTTATTTGTGAAATAAAAATTAAAAATTTTAGGCAAAGCAATCTACTCTCTTAGTATAAAAAAGAACCGATATGTGTGTGTGATTAAATGCTGATGTAAATACCTACCACAGAACTTGACCAGATTCAGTCTAGTCTCAGTATTTATGCAACCCTCGATGGCTAAATGTCCACCGTAATCGCGATTTAGAAAAGCCAAATGCTATCCACTTTGTCTTCTATCTCACTTCACCTATTGCCCGCTTTGTGGGGAATCTGAACAACAATTTAGCCTTCATATAATGATGACCATAATCGTGAGGTCTTTCAAAGTACTTTACTATTTTTAAAATACGCAAATGTGCCTTTGTTTCTTTTCTTCATGATGCGGATGCATTTAAACACATTTTACACGTTTAATATCACCAAACATACACACAAGCTTCAATTCAGCAGCAATAACTTACAAGTTTTCACAATTTGTACTCTTAATTAATTCAGCTCACTTATGAAAGAATATAAAGCGCAAATTTAATTTCCCAATTGCAATTATTTCGATACAAATATAGCAGTTTAATTCCCCTTGAAAGTACTTTGTGAAAAAGTATAACTTTTCTAATATATATTCACGTAATTGAAAACGTCCTAACTGATGAAAAAATGTGCGTTAATATGCTCGAAAAATTCACAATTAGTAAAACTATTTTTTGCTGTCAAGGAAGGCAGACGGGATTTATTCTTCGGTTGATGAAATAATGATAGGAGCCGAAGAATCTGAACTAAATAAATTCATCGTGTTTTCATCACTGCTAATTGACGCGATTTCTCTTTTTTTTTCACAAAATACCTATAATTTGTTTTATTCATTTATCATTGTGAGGAATACTCTGAGTAAACATATATAAATCAGTATTCAAAATATTCTTTGAATTTTCGTTTTTGTGTTCGTCAATTAGCGGCAACTTTTTATTTCCTAATTCCTCCCTCCCTCTCTCCTGCTGGGCGCCATTCCAATTTGGACTATTTAATGCGTTATTTTTACTCTTGTTTAGAAGGAGAATTAATTGGGGTGAAATTTGAAGATTTATAAACAATGCCCCTTTTTCTTTAAAAAAGAACATGGCTTCAGATATTTCATTTATCCGTTTGGTTGAAGTCTAGCTGAAAAGAAAATTAGAAGACACTTTCATAACGTATCACATTTAATAGAGAAGACAAACATCAAGTTCACTGTCATAAGCCCACATTTCAAACATCTGTTTAACTTCGTCTGGTAGTAGAGGAAAGTATGCACTCCGAATTAACCAGACATTAGAGGACAGACGGTAGTGCGACATGAAGTTTAACAGGGAAAACGATTTGGTTCAACTCAGTTCAACTTAGTTGAACAATCATGAACAAGTTGACGAGTGAGCAAAATGACTCCAAAGTCGTTAGGTTTTCTAACTTAATTTTATTTGAATTAGATGTGAATCCTGATTTTAACCAACTTACAGCTTCATAACTAAGGATGAGAAAGATCAAAATAAGTCAACATCCTCAGGTCTTTGTTTTTCATTATCCACTTGCCTATCCTTTCATAGTCATAATACTTAAGAATGTTCCTATTATCATTCATTGCATATCAACGTTGTTACGGGATCTTAACGCAACAGAAATCAGCCATTGAACACTAAAAAAATTGCCTTACGGAAATAACAATAATTACCTAAGTTAATAAATAAACCAATATTGTTAGATCCGAATCCAAGTGACAAGTGTCACATGTCTCTCTGGCATCTTGAATTTACTTTCAACTTCATTTCAATTCCCTCTTAGATTTCAGGGGTTTCTCAAAATTAAAAAAATAATCAACTGTATTTGCTCCTCCATTAAGCAAAAAGTTAATAAAGATAATTGATTCTCTAGTTCAAACAATAGTACAATAAAATGGATAATTGGATACAGATAAGGCTCAAAGCTAAACAATGGTAATGAATTGGGTCCACTAGGAACGATAATTACACCCCAATCTCCACTTGAAATAAGCTTAAAGAAACCATTTTTTGCTACATTTATTTTAAGGAAAAACTCATGTGTGGTGCAATCACAGCGGAATAGTCCGACCCATACACTCGTCGAAAAAAACAGCATACAACGATTTCCACCCCATCACCTCCACCACCTCTTTGAGCTGCGTCGCACCCTTTCGCGCATGCTTTTGAAGAGCAAGAGCAAACACAAAAACTCATTCGGAAGTCCTCATCTACCCTCTCTCTCTCTCCCTCTGTGTGTGCCGCCAGCAGATTTAAGTAGGAGAAGGTTGGGAGAGGGGGAGGGAGGTTCGGGAGTAGACTGCGATACTCCCTCTTGCGTACTCTCTGAAAGGAAAGTGTGCGACAAGAGATTGTTGGGGAGGGAGAGGTGGCAAAATTGGCTGAAAGGGATCTAATTCTCCTCCTCTCCAACTTGAATTCATCCGCTTGCGCGCACAGCGAAAAAAGTTTAAAACGTGCGTGAGTACAACATCATCAAAGTTCCAGACATAAGGACGATTGCGGCATTTGGAAAAAAACGTACTCAATTCAAACGCAAGCGAGAAAGAGTTCCGCCGAGTAGAGTTGAAATGCCCGCGTGAACGTGCGCATAAGTGCACGCGTACGTGCTATCCGGGCGTAATTTGTAAGAAGGCAAGGGCGGTACGAACATGTTGTAGAACTCTGCTGTATCGGATCGGTTCCCAGTCGCACGCGACCTCAGAGAATGCGTTAAGGAAAAATGTCGGCGACGGTGGAGGAGGTGGAGGCGAGCGAAATGTGAAATTAGGCGTGAAATAAAAAATGTCTTAGTTAATTAAAGGTTGTTTAAAAAGGTGGAAAGTGATAACAATAGAGCAAGGATAATTTCTACCTTTGTATCCTATTTACAACCTGGGACATACAGTGGTATTCTTAAAGACTTCAAAGTGGAATTATATGGGTGTTGAATCGAACATATTTTGAACTTTGCCCGACGAATTACGCTGATTAACCTCTTTGTAAAAAAATATCGTTCATTGTTTTATCAGATACCGACGATTCATTTTAAGTAAGCAATTTAATAAGGACTTTTTAAATTATTATGCCTCACAACGGAAAAAAAACATTAAATTGAATTCGAAGTTCGAACATGAAAGTTCTCTAAATGAACAGCATATTTTCGCCTTTCGAAGGGGATTTTCATTTCCAATCTACTCCGAGGAACTTCCTCCCTGTGCAATGAAATCTTGACTTATACCGGGTGGTGGTTGGGGGCGGAGGGGAGAGGGGGTTAGCTCGATAAAAGTGGACCCAGGTGAACACAGGATGGACAATTAACATATTTTATATATCTAATTAAAAGTGGCTCATGCAGGATTTTATGAGTAAAACATATTTGACATTCAACAGCTAGCAATAAGTATTAAAAGTGTTCAACACACAACCCAGCACGCCTCTTTCGTATTGACCACACTGTACGCCTGTGCATATATGATGAGACGGAAATGACTTCATTATTATTAGTTTTTTAAAAACCACCCATAAATTATAAAAATTTAAAAATTATAAATTGGACTTAGAGAAAAAGAATTGCCTAATTTAATTTATGATAATTAAACATTGATCATCTTCGTTAATATGTGCAATACTTAAGCGAATATAGGTTTCATAAATTAGATTAATTAAAAAAGATAATTTAACGATTTTTTAAAGTGACTAGTATTAGTCTCACAATTACTGGTTCAGATAATGATGAATCAGCGGACATTACTCATGAATGTGGCTCTTGTGTTCCCATTTAAAACAACGAAAACTTAAATAATTCGCATAATTCGACAATAATGAAAATTCTTTCCCTCCAACAATTTCCCATGGCAACCTTTGTCATATAACTTATTTTTAAGAAGCAAAATCGTATTTTTTCAATAGCGCCATTGAACCTGAAGATATTCATTTTTTTATGAAACCGGAAAAAATGTAAGCAAATAATGAAGAAATGGAGGAATATATTCCGTATTAAGGAATTATTTTCAAATTTATATTCTTAAGTAATTCAAGTTCCTCATCAACTTTCCATTTCTAGATTAGCCGTACTATTTAAAGATCGATTGTTATATCACATCTGGACAAAGCGTGCGCTTCACCCGAGTTTTTATAACAAAGATACTTTGTGTAAAATGTCATTATAATTCGAGCCATTAGCATTAACCTCTGAACGATTTACAATTATCTGGGATTTTATTTGACGATTGGCATATGGTTACCCTGTTTGGAGATACTTTTTTGATTAAAAATGTTGGTGTATATTATGCTAGTCAGACAAGTAAACGCATGCTTGTAATCGTGTAGAAGGGTGGGGAACTTTGCCTGAGTTTAGAATGTTTTCATAATTTTGCTTCATCTCAAACTGGAGACATGCGTTTAGACAGTCATTTTTCACTCTTTTAGACTAAATACGTTTCCTAACGTTTTACAAAGTAGGCAATCAAACCTTTTGGTATGAGGGTGAATTTCCAATTAAGTTTTTTTGTCTATTTAAGTTTTAAGCATATTTTCATAGATGTGCATGGGTCTGGAAATGGATAGTTTTCGATAAGGAGGGAGTTGAGAGATCTCTTCAATACCAAATTTGTGATTTGTAACACCTTGACCACAGGACCATCATGGCTTGAGCGTTCCGTTCGGTATTTACTCAACTTTACATAGTAGCTCCTAAGAATAAAGGCTTGTATTCGTCTTCATTTTCATACTTTAGATGTCGAAAGAACCACCAACAGTAATTCCACTGCGTCTCTCAATAGGCGATTGTCTAACAGTTAAGTCTGCCCCTTCCCAGACGCAAATGGCGGTCTATGCTCATGACCAAAACTGGTACGCCTGGGAAACCGCTGGCTTTCAACAAGAGGCCCATGAGACCTGCTGTGCCTGGTGGCAACTGAGAACCCTTCAACCTCCACTCTCCTTGGAAATTGAGAAATCAGGCCAACATCGTCTGATCCTTCGAGGAAGCGCTGAAGGTACTGTCCAAATTGAGATCAAGAGATCTCTCTATGAGGCGGCAGTTTGTGATCCAGTCGTGTGTGATGCAATCAGAGTCAATGCTTGCCGAGTGGACGTCTTCGAAAAACCCAGTATTCTGGAAGTTAGAGTTGAAGATGGATCTGAAAATGATTTTGAAATTGTTCGAGTCTGGATGTCTTGTGAACATAGAGGTTGGGCTATCGCTCTGTTCTCAAGTTCAATTCCTCTATTTGTTATTGCTTGCATTTGCCTTAGTTTTTGGTGCATTCGCAGACAACAAAGACTGAGAAGTTCGTTGAGGAGTATGGCCAGTCCAGTTTACACTTATCCTAGAGTTCAAGGTTCAAACAGCGTTCTTGGCGGTGTGAGCGTAGGAGGCGGTAAACAGGATGTTGACTTTGTATAATCTTCTTTGAGCTTTTAAAAAATACATGTTACCTCGTCTTTTCGGTTATTTAATTGCCTATTTAAACTCATTTCAAACACAATATTAGTTCATAAAGGCGCAGATTTTGCATCTTTATCAAGAATGTAAAAAGAATGTGCAGAGGTTATTAACTTAAAATAGGATTTTAAGGGTGATACTTTAGTGACCCTTTAAAGAAAAGTTACATATTTTAAATTAACTATAATTTAAACAACAAGTAACAGGAATTCAACTTTGAAAATTAAGTCTACGGAAGTTATGCAAAATACAAGATTTGATCAAAGCTTCTTTCCTCATTTAATGTTCTAATAACATTTCCGAAGTTGAGAAAAGTGTTTATATTGTTGAATTTATTTCAAATCATTATTAATAATCAGTGTAGCGCTTTATCAGAATATTAAAAAATAATATAACGATTTAATAAATAGACTAAATATTAATGCTTGGTAGTTAAAACCTTCTAATTGATTGTACGAAATCTCCAGATAGGTACTTAGCCGAATGAATGCTAAAAAGAATAAACTGTGAGGAAAAACATCAAAATATAATTTTTGGCAGTTTTAAAAGCTCTTTATTAACGGACTTAGCAAATATACCCAAAAAAATAACCATTAATGCTATCGCAATATCTTAAACTTAAGAGCAAAAGGAAATCTTGAATCCTAAGACATTATTTTATCTCTACCAAAGTAAGACCCAAGAGAACTGCATTCATTGGATGGACATGCGTAATTAGATTGACCCTTATTACTATTATGATGGCTCGTGATGCAGTGAAAACTTGACATGCTTTCATCTTCAGAAGTTGCATTAAGAGGTCATCGTCATTTTACTTCCACGTTCATTCTACTATGTTCAATGCTTGTTAAGTGATGGATTAAATTCCATATTTGATCGTGTCACCTTGAGTTACTTGAGTCCTTTGTTACGATGTATTTTTGACGCAGACCGGTTAATTCAATCATCTGACCAACCATAATTATCCTAACAAATGGGCGATACTTAAACACTCTCTGTATTTAAAAATTTTACCAAGAAAAAAATATAAAGTACTCTTAATTGCACCAAAGAATGCCTGATAATTTAGTCAATAATTAATCTCGCAAAAAACACATTCGCCGAAAGAGAATTGACTCTTGCTCTTTCGTGCTTAAAGTGCCCCTCCCCTCAACTCAATTAGCAAAAGGAGACTCTGAGGAAAAAAATCTGTTGCATTTCTACAACGCCCCTTAGTAACTAACTACTAAGGAAGCATAGTAAAGAGGAGCAATCAAATGCTCACAAGACGTCACTCATTCTTGAAATAACGAGAAAAACCTGCATCTCTCTATACCACCCATCTTATCCTCTTTCTCCTACCCATAAGAAAATGTGAAAATATGGCAAATAATGAGGCAGCAAAGGTCTCCATTAGAACAAAAGGTCATTAATGCATAGGAAAAGAAATGAGATGAGGTGTAGGCAGGTGAGCGGCGAATGAGGGCGTATTGAGTGCTACTTTTTTCTGCTTTCAAAGGCCGATGGAATTGAGTTTCATCCCGATGTCCTACTCCGGAAATAGCCAGCCTCCTCCACAAATCAGACTTTCATTCTCTACGGACGTGAGAACACATAAATTTGTCAACTCAAACAAACAATGGCTATTGGAAGGTGAAGAGTTTGAAAAAGTGTGTGTGTGTGTGTGACAATGAAGAAATGCTAGTCTTTGATTCGTCGTCGCTTTGTTTTTGCCGCCTGTTTATTAATGCTCATTGAATTGATGGGTTTATGCCCAAGTATTATATTTAACAGAAGAAATAAGAATCACCAGTACCAGTTCGTGTATTTTTATCAATTATACTTTCTACATATCATTGAACTGAATTTGATTCTGAATACTATAAATTTTGATAATAAATAATATTTCAAAGTAATTAAGTGAAGACAAGAGAAAGTAGCCCAATATTAGAAAAAGTTGACTTAATTTAAAATTTTGCTTATAAATGAAACCAGACGAGTTTTCATTATCAATTGTCGCCCTCGGGGTGAACAAATATATTTATGTGGAATTAATTTTAAGTGAATATCAAATAATATTAATTAAACACACGAGAAATTTTTGATCTGTTATTCTTCTAAAAACAGATAAGATATAGATATTAATATGGAAATATGATTTTTAACGTCAGTTATCTGCGGTCATTATTTGAATAGGGTGAATCGATATTTTGATAGCTGAGGTTAATCTCACTATTTAAATGAAAGGGTACTTTTTTGTTTGCCTGTTATCCTGCTTGTTGTAGCAAATTTCTCTAGATTTAAAATTTAGACGGAATTATTTCATTTTGAGGTCTACCACAGTCGTGTCAAGTGGCCTTGACTTTGATCTTTGGTTTATTTGTTTTACCGAGCGGTCAAAAGGAGTGATAGGAATCATTATATACTGTCCCCGATTATTCTTCACTATATCAACAGAATAGTTGGATCAATCAACAGAAAAGCCAATGGATGCAGTGGAAGGCAGGTACAGTGGACGTGTCAGATGTATTTTGGATCACTACAAAGTTAGCGATAACCTGGTTGGGTAAGACGATTAAAGATAGCCAAATCAGTTCACTGATATGAGAATGCCAAGTGTCCTATATTTGTGGAGGCCGGATTACAGAGATTGTGAATCTTGACAATTCGGGAAGGGTGGGAGGTTGGTCTCAAATGCCGAATTGATTAGTAAGGCAGGGAGTATTAATGAGTACTTGCATGTTCTGAAGAAATGACGTAGGGAAATTAGATGCACTATTTTAAATAGAGGAAATGTAATCGATTTGAATATAACAAAGGGTATTTGGCAAAATATTTGTGGAAAGTTGTAAATATATAAATTATCACATAAAATAAAAAAATTTATTCAAGAAAATTAGCTTACCAATTTCTTGAAAATAAATCTAAAAATTCTTATACTTTTTTTCAAAATGGGCTAAATCGCAGGGTCATTGTCAAGCCTGATTATGAAGTACAGCCCCTCTTTAATAAAATTACGGGATATTATTGAGTTAAGGTATTTGTGGCTAATTTGGAGATCAATAAGGCTACAACAGGAGGCAATAACAAAATATTTACCATCTTCGACGAACTTACAAATTCGAAAGCCAAAAGTCTTTGATTTATTAACAAGAAAATATTCGAGAACTAGTTCGCCGAAGAGATTCTTAATTCTTTACAATTTAGGCATCAGATAAAGCTTCATGTTGGATTTTATCCATTTAACGCCTTTAGAACTGTAAGGTCTTCTTTCAGAATGCGTTTCATTGGTACTAGACTTGTAACAGAAGGCGCTATTGGCGTTTGAAACATGTTCAATATGTCTATAGGCTTCGCCTGATACCACCAAAACTCATCACGTCGGCGGCATCAGTCTGCTATGAGACACGCGTGATTGCAGTTGGGTAAATTCTCAAAAAAATAATTAGGACGTTAAAGGGTAAACATCTCCGTCTTCGGTCCGCAATCGCAGCTTCCAAACAAAATACGGATTCGAAGATCAATCTAGACACATGTTACCTGCGAAAACGCGGAGACCCAATGTAATCATCGGCTCCATCGATACTCTGGGAGGTTCAGAAGACCTCAGAAAAGATTCAGGAAGGAACCGACGCTCAAATTTATGGTTAAAGACCTTCACGTATAATTTTGAATAATATTTTTCATAGGGGGAAATAATATTAACAAATTATTACTATGCATTATTTAGGGTTACGTTTTTAAATGCGCTCCATTTCAGGAACACTGCCTTACACGATTCTGGAGTAGAGTCCACCTTTAGAGCATTTACAAGTTATTCCATTTTCTAGTATTTTGAGCTATTTTTAAAGACGCTAAGATTATAAGGCTTCCGAAATAAACTCTTTGAGTTTTGACTTTAAATTGGCTTCAGGGAGACAAAGTGAAGTACCTTTTATTGGATGCAAAAGATCTTTAAAGAGGAAAATTACCTTTAAAATTTCAATATCAGTTGATGTTTTACTACTTTTTACGGAAATAAGAGCTGCGTTTTGGAATATGAAATGAGGAGAAAATTGGCTGTAATTGAGAAGTGAACATTTTTAGGCACAATTCTTATCCCATTGGTAAATGAACTATTACAGTATGGAGTAGCCAAAGGGATCTAAAAGTTCAACAATTTGGAAAGTTTCTTTTTCTTCGAGAGAGAAGAAAAATCAAACTAAATTAAGTAGAGAATTATGAAATTGTTAAGCCTTAGATACATAAAGTCCTGTAAGAAATTTTAGTGGCAGAGCGAATTAAATTTTATCTGACTGCTCCTTATTTAAAAAGCTAATTTTAAGTCTAATTCTTGCAACAGGAAATAATTTTCAATTTAAATTTAAAGTCTAGTTTAATATAAATGATTGCATGCAATATATCAAGTAGTCGTGTTGATTTAATTCATTAGTATTTGACAATGAGTTAGAAATCCATGACCTTCAATTGAATATCCCAAAGTTGATCATCTATTTTACTTCTAATAAAATCAATTGAAGTTTACAAAATTCTGTATTTCATATTTATTGGAACCTTTCTACATATCATCCTTTGACCTTTTTAGCACTGCATTACTTTCCGAGGGCTTGACCATCGAAAGAAGAGCCTATTTTTCAATCATCTATCAAGAGTACATTCTACAATTAATAAATGACAAAAATGCTTATTAGCAGTGGCAAATATCAGGTTATATGAAAGTCTTTTAGCTACGAAAATGGTTGTTTGGTCACTTTGGAATCATTTTAAATAGCCAAAATAAACAATTTAAATAAAAAATAAGTTGTTTGTAAAATGGATGAACACAGAGGATAACCAATTGGATGTAAACCTTCGTTTATGAAAATTTTGGTTTACAACAATTATCCTCAGTCTGCCCAAATATTTAATCTCAAATAGAAAAGCCTTAACGAACCTTTGGCAACGACCACAATTCAAACTCCTCACAAACAGTCACTTTTCACGATGAGGTCATTATTTTTTTTCTTCTATTAATGTTACTTTGTATCTCTTTCCCCAAATGAAATTTTAATAGCAATATGAACTGGTTATTTCTATTTGAATAATGCAAATCATCCCAAGTTGTAAGATCTAACATCCAAATGAATCAACTGAACGGGCTCTGAATATCGTGGACCTGGAATCACCCAGATTCCCAAGAATTAAGTTTCGCAAATTTAGTCATTCGAAAGTAGAACATAGAACATATGCTGTTCAAAGTTTCTGGACCGCAAATAAATTAAAATTTTGACATACTGATTTCATACATTTATAACATCAATCTATTCTCTTACTAGACTATTCCTTACTTTCGCGAGTTCTGGCGCTATCTCATGATTAAAAAATTTCATTTTAAGATTATGACCATTAACAATATAAATTTCCATATTCCCAGACATCTAGATGTCAAAAGCATTTGGAAGCCCAAATACCTTTGACTGAGGGTCATGTTTGCATAGAAGAGAATAAAAATACTTTTTAAAGAAAATCTAATCAAGGAGAAAACAAACAAATGGAATATTTTTATAATGAAATTAAATTATTTATGTTCTTTTTTTGTGTTTTAGCTAAAAACAAACATATTAATATTGATTTTTACTAAGTGTTTATCTTACTTATTCTGAAACTGCATTGCAGCAAAGTAAGTTAATTAATAATTTTAAATGATATACTTAACTAAAATATTTTAGATCAGTAAAATGTGGCCTTTAACTTTCAAAGAGAAGGAAAATTCGTGGGACTGAAGCATGAGAAAACTCAATTTCTTTCGAAAACTCCTGCCCTTGACTTAGAAGAAGAGGAGGAGGTTTGAAAAAGCATTGAGGAAGTCAATTTTTCACTCACTTTTGCCCTCACGCTCTCTCTCTCTCTCCCATGAAAGAAACTCCAACGACATAACGCGCTGGCAGTGGCAGTGCTGGCAGCAAAATTTTTCTTTTTAGCTTAAAGAGACATATTTTACAGGCACCGCTGGAAGTATGCGCGGTAAACTAGCCACGCGTCAAAGGGGTTTACACAATTAAGGTGAAATTTCTTCTCCCTGTCATTTTCAAAATCAGCGTGCACGCTCCTTTCTTTTTCTGCGTGGTTCCCCATCTCTCCCTCTTTAACCGATTCGTACCTTTTTCGAGTCAAAAAGAAATACATGCAAGAAGAGGAGCGGAGGAGGAGGAGGTGGGCTTTTTGACTTCACCTCTCTCTTTGCATGGCGGTTGATTAAGGACCACTGTATGATTTCATAAAACGGAAAACGGTTTCCGGCTACAGTTGTTTCAAAAAGCTGGTAGGCGAGTAGAAAAGAGAGAAGAGGCGAGGTGAGACATGAGTAGGTGGAGGTTGAGACCTTTGGTCTCTTTCCATTTTTTTTGCCGACTCTTCATTTACACGGAAACGCTCAAGAGTCAACTTCTTTTGAGCCTTGTTCAAATGCTGCTAACGGCTAAGTTCCCCACTCATATTCACATTGCTGAAATCGCCCAACATCAAAAAGAGCTGATTAAATTAGTCCTAAAAATGAATGAATTGGAAGGAATTAGATAGGAATGCTAAATTTATGACTGTGGATCGCGAAGAACCCATATTCAATTCTATCTTCATTAAAATATTTGAAAATACGTAATATTTTAATTACTGGTTTTTGAAGACAAACGTTGTCCATTTGGGTTGCTAAATATATTTAATAGTTAATCTTGAAGATTGGTTGCTTGTTAATTACCTTTTCATAATGAAGATGTTTTCGTTGAGGCTTCATTCTATTTACTTCCGCTTACTTACTTGATATTATTCGATTAAACATCTAATAAATTTAATATCAATACAGCCCATAAAAGAGTTTCTGACACTGAAAACTGCATTGATATATGTATAATTTGAATGCTAACTATTTCAATAAGTTGGAATCTTATTTTGACAAGAACTTTTGGGGGTCTATGACTTCGTGTTCAGTGAGCGTGTATGCCTGGTTTAAGTACACGGTTTCAGTACTAGCTAATAGGCGGGACGCATTAAAACTTGTCAATAAAAGAATGATGGAATGTGCGTTTTTCAGATCCCAGAATGATATTTGTCTACTCAATATGATCTCTGAAAAGTATTCTTCATTACCAAATCATTATTATAAAATAAAAATTTAAGCAAATATGTTCAACAGATAAAGAAAAACTCAATTATTTCTACATATTGGTATTTTCACATAGCAAGGATATGGGCTAATTTTTCAGTACCTTTCTGTCACAATCGAGTTGCGCAAAGAGTTATCAATCGAACTCTATAAAATTAAAAACACTTTCGATTCACGTTCTTTGGGAAGAGTCCCTCACACGACGATGACTTGTCACCGCTTCTCTTATAAACGCAGTTGCTCTGAAAAGGAGATCGGTATTGCATTATCTCTAATGGTCTATTTATCACCAGAGAATACGTATTTATAGCTTTGAAACGAATTTGAAGATCTTGAACACATTTGCAGAGAGTTCGTAATGAAATCATCTATTGGGTTAAACTGAATTGGTCCCACAAGTTGAAAATCAATATAAATTGCAAGAAATCGATACTTTCCATCGCGTGCTATTTTAGAACACGTTTTTTTCATAGAATTAGACACACTGTTTAAGCGTGTGTTATGTTACGAACAAATTGTCTGCTTTTACTGAAACCATCAATCAGGATATCATTCCTTTTAATTAAAATATTTAAAGTGAATTCTTCCTGTCATTTACAAGTGATTCATTCAACCATTTTCTTCTTTTTTTCCATTTCTTGCTACTCTCCCGAAAGAAGGACAATCTCATGCCTCCTTTCGGCTGTAATACATCTTCGTTCGGTTGATAATGACAAGTGTGGACTCGGGTGGAATGGGCTTGCTAAATGTTCCAGTTTTACGGCCAAAGCTCATCAGCTGACATTGTTTCCTAATTTTGTCTTGCTAGCTTTTTACAAGCAGTTGTAGAATATAACTGGAAAAGGTTAAGATGATAAATACGATTCACGATTCCAAGGACAGCACGTCACAAAACGATTAAATATTAAAACTAACGCTTGCATTTTTATTACGAAAAATGCTTTTTAATAATAACTTCAAGAGTAACAATCCGTGATTTGGTTGTAAAATTTGTATTAATTGCAGCCGAAAAAAGCGCAAACAAACAGAATCATTCAAGGTAATATATTTTCGGAGTACCAGGGGAAAATCTTGCTATTGGTCTTGAGAATCTCCCAGTTTAATCAGGTGATTGAACAGCTTTGAACGCTTTGTTCGTGAACTATAGTATGGAACTCTATAAGTGAATTCTTAGAGTTCAAGATGATAGGGTTGTTTTATTTCCTCTAATAATATGATGTCATTTGATCGTTTACGCAACCGTTGATCGTACAGCTTGCAGCAGATTGCAGTTTGAATATTTGAAATCAGATTCAGATGGAGTTCTGCATTTTCAGCTTAGGCAAACAGCCGCCCTTTAGGTATTCATCAACGAAGGAATAAAAGCTCTTATTTACATGTGTGAACAAAGGCGCATATCTCCTTTATTGTTACCGATTAATTATGTGTCCAGTCCACTAATATTTCCCTTCATTCTTCTGTCGCTCTTTTCATGTCTACGCGACAACAACGAGACCAGACGACACAGAAAATGAGACGAGACGAGGTTACTAATGGTGCCGTAGTATTTATGCGATGACAATTAGGATGATCGCTGCCACCCCCAACACTGTGTTAGTTTGCTTGTGTTGGGAGAGAGGAGGATTGATTGATTAGTTGACGCTCTTAATCCTCATTATCATTACCTCTTACCAAATAGTTAGAAAGAAGAGGTGTCTGAATCAAATGCGTCGTCTAGACAACTACATACGCGGCAGAAGAGCGAACGAGACAGTAATAAAATGGGCACCAGACGGGTGAGAATCGGGAGACACAAGCGCCCACACTTATTCTCTCTGCAATCACAAACTAGCCGCTGAAATCTTCCATCTGAATGATGAAGGGAGGGTGGGTCGCTGCCCGACTGTAGACAAGCGCGGAGGCAGACACCGAAGCAGACAGAAGTGGTATCGCGCATCATGGTATCTATCGGGAAAGATGAAGGAGAGGGGAGGAGGTGAGGGAGGGGTGAAGAACCGTGATAGAGTTGTAGAAAAATCCCCCAGATAAAGGGTGTCTGAAATCTCTGTCTCACTCCATTCGAACGATTTAAGCATCATCGTTTATCCACAGAGTAGAAAAAATACTCACCTATTTGTAGAGGCGCAAACCCTTATTCAGTCATAAGGACTTCTATCAAATAACTTTCTTAATCCAAGCAGAAGATTTAGTAATCTATTTGAACGTTCAATATGCTTTAAGTGAACCAAAAAGCCGATTTCCAAAATATATTTGGCTGGAGGGATAATTTCATTGAATCTCCAGAGTGGGAAGATCGAAGTCTATCATCGGATCCGCAATTGTCTGAAATTGAAATGAAATAGGCTCAAGGATGTTAATTTTTATTATACAATAGTTTGTCTCAATTCGAATTTTATTATACTGGCCATCGAATACTCAATCTATGGGCGGGTTCTCGCTACTTTAAATAATGAAAGTAGTACTGGGTTCCGAAGTCATCAAATATTCGGCCATTTCCAGACACTAAGACCCCTCAGGCCTAGTTCGCATATGTTATTGGTTCATTAACAGCAAAAAGCGTGTCCCATTTTCGTTGAAAAAATAATGTGTCATCTTTTCCATAAATACACACACATACGCGTTTGTATGTTGCTTTTGCCGACAAACGTATCAATCCAAATTGATACTTCGCGTCTCATCTCTCTCTATATCATTCAGTGTAGCGAAATACGTTTTAACGGAACTAAAGAATAATTGAATTGGAAAGTAAAAGGATCTTCATTATAATTTTGTCATCTCAATCATAAAACAGAGTTATTTATGCCGAACAAATTGTTATGCTAAGTACTTCGAATAAATCAGAATCAAACTACTATTAATAAATAAAAGTATGATTTAAAATAGAATTTTATTAATGCACATTAAAAATGTCTTAGTTTGCTTCACACTTTAATACTATTCGATTTTTATTAACAATATCGCTCTTTTTTTTTATTCCAAAACGCATATAGTATAGGGAAATGTCAAACGGATCTCACTTTAATTATTTCTATAATAATTAATATCCAAAACTCTATTTTAATTATATTTCCAAAAACTATTTAAGATAATCAGAATGCATAAGACACTCGTGTATATTAACCTTATAATTTCTAATAGCGCTATTTAAATTACTTTACAAATAAGCGATTTTTTTTCTTTCAAGAACAAAACTATGAGTTTGTGATGCGAATTAATTGTTCTCTAATTTGTCATAGTCTAACTCCGGAAGTTTAAACATTAAACTTCAAAGAGACTTCTTCCTCCCTTGTATTTGATTAATTCTATTTGCGAAATTTGCAACCACGGCAACAAGCTACTGTCACAGACACATAGGGCAGTGACAAAACGCAGGGACTGTCTGCGTAAGTTTGGCCAAAAATATGCCTCACGAAGAGGACGAGACAAAACGATACAACTTCCGTAGTGAAGAGGATGAGGAGCGGGACGGGCTCAACCAAAATTACTGGAGAGTTTATCCTATTTTCGTCGTCTGGGACGAGACAGAAGAATGTCGCGTTAGAGGTGCGACTACACACACGCGCTCTTATCTCTCTCGCCAACATGTTTCTATGTCGGCCTCGATTCTATGAATGCGTCGTCATTCACGCAACC
The DNA here is from genome assembly GCA_000469805.3 of Hymenolepis microstoma. Taxonomy (NCBI): domain Eukaryota; kingdom Metazoa; phylum Platyhelminthes; class Cestoda; order Cyclophyllidea; family Hymenolepididae; genus Hymenolepis; species Hymenolepis microstoma. The sequence continues at coordinate 36,312,776 of LR215989.1, read as the reverse complement.
TTTCCGACTGCTATCCCCTCCCCCCTCCCTGTCCGTCGCGTTTCACTCTTCTCACCTCCCTTCCGTTCATATCCTTTTCGTCTCTCCGCTTTCCCCTATCTCTATTCCTATGCAAAAGGGCGAAAAGCTAGAGCTATGTAAATACGCGCACGTAGCCGTGTCGCGGCGGTAATTGGACAATTGGCGCGAAGCACGCGTGCTCTCATTCGCTAGCGCAGGTGGTGTTGATAACACGGTTCCTTAATCCATTCCCCATCTCGCACTTTATGGCTATTTTAATCTCCATTAATTCTTACATTTTAAGTGTTATATAATAATAATAATAACAGTAAATAATAATTATTTATCGTTCACTTATTTTAAAAGACTGAACACATTATTTTGATTCCAATGAAATTATATGGTATTAGATCATTTACATTCTTACCAAAATGTGTTTAGATACTTATTTTCTGATTAGAAAGTTGACCAGTATGAATTGAGCAAAGTTTGGTAATTTATGGGCTTGTTTTCATCATTGGCTGTCACTTATCGCTGCAATAAAGATCTGCTAAATCGTGGTAGAATCTACAAAAGCCTGCACTAGTGCAAAACATGGGACATTGTCCGAAAAGTGGGTTTGTAGTGAGTAGTCAGAATGTTGATAGCGGGTTAACTTTGATGTCCTATTGTTCTACCACTCTTCTTCTCTCCCTTTCTTCGAGTATTATTATTTGTTTTTCTTTCAGCATGGCACTTCAACTCTCCTTTTTGTTTTGATGCCAGAAAGTTACATTCTAGGGTAATTCTAACCCCAGTGCCCCTGAAAAATGTGAGTCTATTTCCAGACATGTAACTCTTGAAGAGTAGACAACTAGAATTGATGTTAATATTAAACGTGAAGATCTAAACAGAAGATCCAATTTCACAGCAAAAGAAAAGTTCTTTTGAATATTGCACGTTTTATATTATAGTACTTGAATTTACACACTTTGAAGTAATAGACTATGGCATACTGTTTCTTCAAAGTTCATCCGAAATTCTGGACACTCCAAAACTTGAATTTTCTTTTAACACAAATCGTATATGATTTTGGTTCATTTCATTTTAGAATTATAATATTCCCATAGTTATTCGAATAACCTCTTGCAATTAAAAAACAAAACTAATAAATAAAATGGAATTAGTGATCGAACTATCTAATCTAATTGTTTACTTAAAGTTCATATCAATACTACGAACTGATTGGTGGTTTAGCAGATAAAACCTGTCAATTAATGATACTTTAAGTTAACAGTATTTCTGTTTCCTGAGCGTAGTCAAAATTAGTTAATTGCTACAATCAAGTATTTTATTGCGTTCAATTCTAAATCTGCGAGGAGCGCCAGTGGCAGAATAGCCATTTTTTGAGATCAGTGAAAATGCGACATTTTTAGTCCATCAAATAAATATATTAATATATTTATTATAATAATAATTAATTATAGAGTAAAATATTAATCACTGTGAATCTTTACTGAAAAATTATACTTGACAAATGCTCAAAAATGAAGATTAAATGCATAAACGATTAATAAAGATGTATTAAATAGCGAGACCAAACTAATGTGGCTATAAAAACGGATCATTACAATAACATTTATTATAAATCTTTTGATGGAATAAACTACGCTTATATCATAATTGTTGCCAAATTGAAATCATCAATTGTTAAAGAGATGTTTCTTTGCTCCTCAGTGGGCTTGGAAGCAATTAATTTAATCGTACGAAACTCTGTGTATCGCTTTTTAAAATGACATTTAAATCAAGACGTAAGGATGATAGGACAAAACTAAACATAGGTCCTTATATTAATAAAAACTATTCAAAGGTTGAAATGAACAAAGGGACATCTTGTGCTCACCCATTCAGCAAAATAAGTATTTGCAAACCCGCCTGAATTCGCATTAATCTCTATTTCTTGTCCTTTTTAAAGTTAACCTTCTTTAAGGGCAAAATATTCGTGACAATAAATTGAAATATTTCATTTTTTTCTAACTTGTTGTCTCCATCTCAATGGGCCAAGACAGATGGAATAAGAAACGTAGGCGATTAGTTCTCGCGCACAAATGAACTTTATGCAAATTGTACTTGACATTCCATTTCAAACATTTCCTTCTACCACATGAACGTGTATTTGCAAAAGGAAAAGTTAATGAATAAATTGCAAACAAAATTGCCTGGCACTTTCATTAGTATGCAATTTTATTTCCTTTGAAATGCGTTCCATTTCCGCGTCCCCCTCCTCATTTTAATTAAAAAAGACGTGAAACCAGGGGAATAGTTTTTGTTTACAAATCAACGAATGCTTACAACTTTCTCCTTCATTACAAGATATGGTCCTTTCCTTCAAAGAGACCAAAAATATATATTTAATCTTTATTTATTTATAAGTGCTTTTTTGAAAGTTTTTATTGAAATTTAGTTCATTTCTACCAAGATCGATCATCTTGGGTTAGCTCTAATGGAGTCGGAAAGATTCGTCCTAATATGCCTGAGTGGGGGAATAGGGAAATGATTCTCGATGTCGAAAAGCTCTGATCATGAGTTCAATCAGGGATCAAGAAATTGAATCAACTGCGGCCTTCTCAACGTTGCACACTGAAGAAATACACCCCTAATGATAAAGTGGATAATTCAACGCTTCCCGAATTAAAAGTAAGCCAGACTCCTAAAGTCACTGCTTTATTAATCATATTGAATAATTTTCACTTTTCACTTGTCTTATTATCATAAAATTATTAATGTTATTGTCATCAATATCAATATTAATTAATAATATTAATATTAATATTTGGGCTTTGCCTTGGATATTAATATAAAAACTAGTAGTACAAAGAAATCTACCTTTGAAATGGAAAACAGCAGAAATAGTAGTACTTTAATGCCCAGTTTTTATTGATTTTTTGCCTTTGACGAAGTGAAATAATACAACACTTTTTTTGTTATTTTGTGAGAAATTTTTATTTGTATATATTCGCTACAAATGTGATGATATTTAGCAGAAGGAACACAGAGATCCTTTAAGTAGGTAACAACAAAAAATACGCTTGAAATTTACTGAATAAAATTGAAAAAATGTTTCAATTTGAAAGCCGTTTCACATGAATGGAAATAATATTTTGATAAAAAGTCCATGCAAATAACATCCTGCTTTCTAAACCAGAACAGACCAGCCAATAGCATAAAAGTTCAAGGGCTTATTTGCTGATGGAAGGGCATACAAGCACTTTATCATCAGATCAGTTCGATAAAAGGAATCAATTAACCATACAGAATACTCAAAGTTCTGGCAATGCGATGCTTAGTGGGAAAAGAAAGAGAGAGAGAGAGAGAGAGGGGAATTTAAGACTCTAATCCAGCAGGGGTTAGGATTTCGATCCCTGTTTCCTAACACCACCCTTTCATGACACAGTTTTGACTTCTAAATTTCGCGGAAGTTCTCAGTGAATGTTACTGGTTGATAGCGGCTTTGGCTACAGTTTTTTCCTCGAAAGAAGATTTAATCGTTTGTTTAATAATAAGACCACTGGTGTCAATCGGACAAGATGAGGAATATAGTTATGGTTCTACCCTTGGAAACGCGGTAGGGAGACTTGGCCCAATATGCTTAATCACCTTTATTTGTCAAAAGAATAAAAGTATCGTAAAATAAGACATCGATTCACCATCATCACAGAGAATATTGTTCAGTAAACATTAAGATCAACAAAGCTTTTTCGTTATTTCAGAAATATTGCCCAGTTTGCAGAATAGCAGAGGGCAACGTGAGTAGTGACTTATATGCGTTTTCAAGTCTGAGTGATCGGGTCTATTCGATCATGAGAGTGGTGGAGCGACTAACTAGGGTCATGTCTTTCAGATATTTTTTTTCCAAGATATCAGATTTGTTCGAATTTGAATTCAGCAATGAAATAGACCTTAACTGAGTTTCAGCTTAATCGTAATATGGATAATGGCTTAGAATTGTGAGAAAATGTTAACAATGAGAAACAGGAATTAAACTTACTTCAAAATTCTCTTCACGAATTTAAAGTTCAACACTTTTGACCAATCCACTCTCCCAATTTTCGTTTTAACTCATCCAACTATCGCAGAACGTTAAATAATCGCCACATTGAATCAACTTCCCCATATGTTACTGTATTTCGATTAAAACTCACGCATTTATTGACACGAAACATCAAAGAACGGAACGCAAGTTGGGTTGTGGCCTGAATCGCCTTTATCTTGCCGACGCCACTATTATAAACAGTGTAGTTCCATTGTTTCCTCGTCCAAATCGCGCTTTGTTATTTCTCACACTCGTGTCACAACTTTCAATTGACAGGTTTTATAGCTCCCTCTTGGTCCACTCCAACCTGGTCAGTGTAAATTTCCAATAATTGTATCAGAGAATTACGAAGTTTTTAATTATAGATGGCAAACAAAGCACTTTGAAAGATAAGTCCATAAAGTGCTCAATGTTTCCCAATCACATTTAGGAAAGCCCGGAATTGGGAAGTTTACCTTGCACATACCACCTCGTTTGTTCACTAAAATTAACCAATGTGGCCTTAATGGTTCGATCTCGCAACCCCTCCCCCACCCCCCTCGACTTGTTGATCAGCTAACCTGATCAATGCAAATTGCAGATATTTTTAATAAAAATCAACGAAAATTGCATTTATTGCATTTTAGAATCCTTTTGCTTCAATTATGTTGGCATGAAAGTGTGATAAATGAAAAATAGAAATTTGTGGTACTCTGAATAAAAAAGGGACATATGTTAAGTTAGCTCAGCATAATTGTCATTGGAATCCACTGCCTACACCCTGGCAAAATTTGTCGATTTCGGAATGAGTATGCAACAACAGCTAACTTCCGCAAAAGAGATTACAGCTTACCATCAGCTGTTGTAATATAGCTATAATGAAGTTCATTACTTGGACCAATTTTGCTTATGGTGAAAGTAGCTAGTCAAAGTTGGAACGAGTCTGCTGATGAATTAAAGCGAATAATAGGAAATTATGCTACTAATTTTGTGCGAATCTTTGTGACAATGGTCGCGTATTGATACTGTACTATCTTCAATTGCCCCGCTTCCGGTCTAGTAAAACTGACAAAACGACGAGGCTAGACAAGTAATCTTCGTGACCTTAAAATTAATACTTATATCTATTGATTTTAGTTGGTTTTAAAATCAAGTGACTACAACGATATTATTTTCTGATCTCAATTTTTTGGCAATGGTTATTTGTTTAATTAATAAATGATAGAGTGCATTACCTTTATAGAGAGGAAGAGGTTGCAACTTTTCACCTTAGACTAAAGAAAAGGTGCTGATCTTTTTCACAGCGATCTGGTTTTGATAAGCTCGCAAGTTTTAAAATTCTAGGGAGGGCTAGAATCACTCAATTTCACATTTGGGGTGATTGTCAATTCATGACAATTTACCAGCTTTCGTGAGACTTAAAGCATTCCAAAATGAGACACTCGACGTCGACGAAGGTGGAACAGTTATCTCCAAAATACAAAGACAAAATTTTGCATAGAAATTTAAACAATACAGTTTCAACTGAAATTTTTTCACATTTTGTCAGGGCTAATGCGCAGGTTTTACTGGCATTAGGATTGGTAAAAAGATTGTGAGAATCTAGGATTTGGAAATATGGTGTGAAAATGAAATCGTTGATTAAAATAGAAACAGGAAACTCTCTCGAAAGAAGACGAAGGGGTCGAATATTAGGGTAAGGTGGGGGGAAGGTGAGGTGGTGAAGGCATTACAGTCATGCCTAATGCATGTGCTGGGGCCAGTGCTGCGCGCAAATACAAAGCAAAAGAGCTTGCTGCTTTGAAGTGGTATCTTCGGGCCTTTTTTCTTTTGTCGGCACGATCGCCCACAAGCCTGCCCAACCCTCTGTCCCTCCGTTCGAGCATGCACGCATTCCTCGGACATTCGGTGGCTTCGAAAGTTTCTCTCTCTCGTCCCATGCGTACCCACACCAATCTAATGGTAGATGAATGGAAAAATATAACAAAAACAATCACCCACCGTACCCAAAAACGGGTATTAAGCGAGAAGGTGCCTGCATACAAATCGGACAACTCCAGAATTGAATACACAGCACAACACAACACAACATGGCGATAAAATTCGCGGCATGCACTTCAAAGAAGACCATGTTTACGCGCTTCCATTCTTTCGTTTCATCCCTCTGAAGCTTCTGACCCTACCTCTTTACCCCTATCGTTGCCAGGTGAGAAGGCAATAAAGGCAAATGGCCATAAAATTTACTTGACAAATGACCTTTGGTATGTAAACAGACTCTATCGGTCACCATAAATATATATTAGTATTTATTGCCATATTCTTTTCCAACCCCAAAAAATCACGCAGGTAACTATGAGGGGTCAAAATGAGTCGGACTCCACTAAGTCGGAGGTACCAGATATTACCGTTCCTTGGTTAGTCGCTTCAAGTCTTTTTCAAGGGATGGTGATGCGTTGGAAAGCAACAAGGTAAATTCCTGACACTTTAGAGATTGAGTTTGATTTCCACTTCTACCATCTACTTTCTTTTGTTCCGCTTTGGAACTCGACTTGACCCATCCGAATTTTGTCTTCTGTTTTTAATTTCTTAGAAAAGGATTATTAAAGTAAACTTGTGATAAGTAATTTTAGTCATCATCCTTTAACACTGAAGGCATGTTGACAGACAGATATTGCACTTAAATAAATAATGGGCAATATTTCATTGACTAATCGCAATTCTCTTTTCAATTTAAAAATATGGTCCATTAAATGTATAATATACCAACATTGCAATCATCACCATGTTTTGGATTAATTTCCCTAATTCACTTATTTTTTAGCCTTGAGTTTTAATGAATGGAAAAAGAGGGGATTGAAGAGGAGGCGGAGGTGGTGGCGGGATGATGGGAATAAGGTATCAGCCCACTTCCTTCCTTTAATGGTGCTTCAAAAAGGAGCGCATTAACTCTCTCTCGCTCTGAGAATACCATTAACAGGTTGATTAGCTTTTCAGATTTGATGTTTTTTTCTATCTCGCTCTCTCTCTAACTCTTACGCCCGGAGTGAGCACAAAGGAGTAGGAGGGTGTCGGTTCTCCTCATTCACCACCCTCGTCTACTATAGTCCATATAATTAGTTTTGTTTCGCCGCATACTCTTTGACGCCGTGGCGAGCGCACGATACAAAGCGCTGGCATGTGCGTATGTGTCACCGCGTTCCCTCTCCCTCTGGGTCAGAGAAAGAGGAAGAGACTGAGAGAGAGCGGGAAAGAGAGGGAGTCGGAGAGGGCTTTGATGTCTCTGTTCTCCTCACACATGGGTACCCAGACTCCTGACTTCCACTGTAAGGAAAAAGACTGGACGACAACAATAAAAGGAGGTGGGAGTAGGGAGGACGGAGAGAAGTAGGATTGTGTCGCGAGAATGCTGCAGATGATTTTGGTAAACACATACAGGATGCGAGATAGTCGGGAAAAACAAAGTCATAAAACACCTTCTAGAAGAGACCCGGGACCGGTCGTTGTCGACATCAAACGAATTATTCTAGCCCACTCCCTCTATCTTTCGGCGTGCTTTTGAGTGTCTCGTTTACCCCTGCCTATATCTTGTTTGTCTTGGCTGCACGTCTCGTGTGCGTTTGTGCACTCTAGTCTCTTTTCACTAGCCACACCATAATTACTTAATCGCATTCTATTTGCTAAGTTACAACAAGGTAACAATAGCCCAACTTAGTTTGCCTGAATGAGCAATGTAGATACATAATAGTATGGGTATACAAATGCCTGAGACCGCGATGGTGTTGAGGGAAAAAAATTTATGACCGGTAGAGGCTTTAACAACAACCACCCGTTATAAATTCTGGTAGATGGATTTTGTGGACAAAAACTCTTTGCAATTACCTACTAAATTTAATCAAAAGGTAAATACACTTTTGAAAAGTAAATAAAACAACCTCGTTTGCCACCTACTATAAAGAGCCTTCACTTTTATTTGCTCCAATGAATCAAGATTAATATCTAAAAGCTAAGGTGAAGTTACTATGATGAAGTTATTAAGTTATTTGCATTGAAAATAGATTTAAGAATTATGACTTAAAGAGAGTGGAGCCAATGAAAAGTCTGAATTTAAAGAAAAGTGCAGGGTTATTGAGCGGTTATTGAGTTTTAATGTTTAATCGCAAATTCGCAGCGTTCAGGGCTGTATTAATAGTTTACAGAATGAACTCTTAACAAACTCTAGCATACCGTGGACACGAGGTTATCCAGAAACCCAGTGATCAAACCACGTAACTGTAGTTTTGAAACATTTGAAAATTAAAAAGTGAGCGCTACCTATTAGAAGAAAGCGGTCCTCGAATGCTTCTTTTGCAGTTCATCCCCCCTCTCCCCTGATAGTAGTAATAGTAATGGTAAATACTTTGCGAACTCAATTTTCAAATTAAATTTATTAAATAAATCGAATAAAGTGATATATTACGATTGGTTTGAAAGGAAACATTTAATTGGAATGATTTGTTTATTTAACATAATAAAAAATCGTTCTCAGACACTGAAAAGTTTCCTGTTAAACGTTTTCAATGCATTAATTGCAATTAGTATCCACAAACATTTTAAATGTAGACAATATTAACTTTCCTAGTTGTCGATTTCAATGTTCCCGCTAAATTCCCACTCATATCACCAACTTTTCACATGAATCTCCTTAATTCAAAGTTACTTTCCTTAATTACCATTGAAGGGTCTCGCTGAGATAAAGGCGGCAGGCCTATACCTCGTCTCTCTCTCCCTCCGGCTCTAATCGCCGAAACTCCAAATTAGGATTGAAGATAATCGGTAACTGACTCACAAATCAGTGGAATTATAATTCTTTATTAAGTTTGTATCTGCTTATGCAGCTGTTGAATCCACCATTTGTTCCAATTAATCAGAGAACCCCATGTCTTATCTCACCGAAGAAATGTTGACAGAAAGCAAAGAAAGGAATGAGTATTTTTTGTAGGCCCTACAAGAGAAACATCATCGTTTCAGGGTACTTAGACGAGAGGCCAACCAACTTCAATGGGGCTCCTTTGTCTTCTTTTTCTTGGGTCAAATTAAAAAAAAGAAAGAAATCTAAGCTGGGTAATGACGTCCTAAATCACTCAATTAGCACCGTTCTTTGTGGAATAAGGTTTCAAATAGTGACTTGGAAATAAATAAAAAATGGAAAAATGGATGAATCTAATTAAATACGTTTTTATATATTGATATATATTGATTATTGATTTTAAATATATTCAATAAAAGTTAGATAAACATTGTAACAATCAAAGCCAGAGTCTTGTTTGACTTGAAAGTTTAGGAAGGAGAACGGGTTAAAGGTGATAACCTCGGAATCCGCGTCATTTAATAAAAACAGCACAGAGTAACAGGCATCCTTCCTTAGAATACAATTGAATAAAACTGAAAATTCTTTAATGAATACCCTAATCTTCGGTCTTATAGGGAGTCATGACTAGACTTGATCTAGTGACCAAAGAAGTATTTGATGTAACCGTGATGGCATGCCTAATATAGACAAAAATGTCTTCCCCTGTCACTAAATTCATAAATCCCCGTCTCAAGGAACTCTGGAGAAAGTTAAATTATAAATCTCCAAATCACATGCGAGTGTTTGAGAAGCGGAAGGCAATATTCTTGCACTTTTTTCGGATAAAACGTTTAACAAAAACTTCCTGTCCTTAAGGTCATGTAAATGATAGAATGTCATGCTCATCGCTGGCATCCGGTTCCAAGTGAGTATCTTCAATGAACCTATTATGAAGGGATATAACGTAATGTAAACTACCTTCGTACACGTGGGTGGTATAAATGAGTAGAAGGGTAGATTTACTAAGACCACTTTTTCCAAGTTACTGACAGTAAAATCTCACTGTCAAATGCACTCATATGAAAATGCACTATAATGAATTACTTCAAAGTGACTTTTTGAGTAAGAGTGAGAGAGACACAGCTCATAGCTTAGTTACTTATTCTGGAAACCAAAGTGCTTGCGAGACACAAGAGTGCGAAAGACCGCCGGTGACAGAAAAACATCGTTAGGTGGCGTTTTTTGAAAGCGTCAAAAGTATGGAGCGTGAGCACACACGCAGAGCTGATTCGTGTAAACACGATGACTTTGTTTCTCCCCCCCACTTTGATGTCCGAGTTTTTTTGCCGCACACCAGATTATCTGCTGTCAACTCCGTCCTTCTCCTACCTACCCAGATGGTCTTTTCACCTCCCTTCCTCCTTCTCCTTCATCTCCCTCTTTCAAGCCCCAATGGCGTTGCGACGACTACTGAAAAACTTCAAAGTGTCTGGATTTCGCCATACGCGTTAGCCCTCCTCATTTTTTACCCTAACACCCCGCTTTCGAATCACCATCATGATGCTGGGCGAGGAGTATGTTAAAATAAATTCTCAAAGGAAGCCTTTTTCCACCAAGAAGATTACAAGGAGAATCGGTAATGAGATGAGCGTAGAAGTAAGAAGTCCAAGTGGCTAGACGCAGAGGTTAAAAAATCGGAAGTGAAAGAACATTTGGTTATCAGCGGTTTAATGTCTTTTGCTCTGCTTAAAACAAATTTTACACTTCGTGGAGCAGGAATTTTGCTCGCGAAACTTACTTTTTAAGGTTGCTCAGAAATCTCTTAAAAGGTTTAAGAAAATGGTTAAGCGTTAACATAATAATACTTGCTATCCTAATAACCACATGACTAATAGGAAAACTTTGATGTCATTGATAAACTACCCAATATTTCATCATTTTCGGACTTTCCTTGATGGAAAATTACTTAGATGTCAATGATATTTTTCATCAGGTGGTTTTCTTGACGGCTTTGAACAAAAGATCCCTTTTTAAGATAAAAATATAAAGTTTGTATTATTTTTCCGCCACGGCGCAATTACAAAGTTGTTATCTCTATTCAACTTCCACAATTGTCAACTAAAGCAAAGTACCAAAACCGCTAATTGAGTCCTAATCTACATATCCGCGTAGTTTAAAATCAGCCATATAAAAAAGAATTTTCTGCAGAACAATTCTATCAGCAAAATCGATAATTGGTAGTATCGCACTTCACGCTTCATTATCATCAGCAATATGATGTTCGAGGTCAAACGGACAAAATGTTTATAAAAGAAATTAAGAGATGCCATGATGAGGGTTTCTGTATCAGAGAGATTCCATAAAGGGTGTTCATCGAAAATGAGGTTTTTATCAACAGTACTGAAGGTTATTATTTTAAGAATTGCATCAATTAATTATAAATTACCATATTTAGATGAAATAGGTCTCTGTCTCTTAATGAATTAAATTGACTACTGTTTAGTTGTCTTTTTTTCTCAAGTAAATCGAATTCGAAATCGAGAAATCCGAGGAATTCCGTTGAAGAAATATCCCATTCAACAAATCAAATAGACATGGTTGGTGTAAGTGTCAGAGTATCAACTTCGGAGACTGTGAGATAGTTGTTCCACATTATGATGATAGTAAGGAAAGAAGGAAATCCCTCCAAGCTGAATAGGGACTAAAATGGTGGATCCAATATCCCTATCTGTTAAGAAAAATTTCAATTGAGCGCATAGTTATTAAAGTGGTTAGCCAACGGCAATTGCTAATTATGATTAACAGAAAGCGTTTCTCGCCGGAGCTGTCTCAGGGTACCTTCTCCTTAAGTTATGCAGTTTTATTTAATTCTTACCTTGGTAAAGTTGAGATATATGCTAAGAGCAACAATAAGAGTCTATTTGAAGAATTTCATTTTCACCTTGAATATATGTTATCTAAGCTTATCCAAACCGTGTACTTTTATATTCTTACAACACTGACAACAATTATTGAAAAAATTAATCTTCATTCATTTTTATAATCATTATTCTATATACTAAAATACTTCCGAAATTTGACTGGTAGTTTAGAAATCAAAGAAATTGATGTTACTGAGCGACGAGCTGGGCCTCTTTCTTTGTTTTCTGAACACCGGACATGACTCAGACTGTCAGACTGGTGAGACAGCTTGGGAATAAAGTGCAAGGTGAGCATACGTATTTGGCAATAGGTATGAGACATTGTAAAAGAGTCATAAAAATTCTTGCACAGAATTGAAGTGAGTCTCTGGCCAGGTTTGCCGGTAAACAAGACGTCAATGGACTGGTCGATCAGTAGAATGAATGACTGCTTCTGGAGAAAAGATCAGTAGTTTTTTTAAATTAGCGTGTTATGCACTATTTTTACCCACACCACAGAAAATGGATAGTTTTTTATTACAAATAAAAGTTGACACATTTTCTAATTTATTGGATTTAAGAGCTAAGGTTTGTTGAATAATTTCCAGAGAACAGAGGGAAACATCTCAGTGACTGAATTTCTGACTCGAGGATAACTGAAGAAAAGTTTGACCATCATTCACAGTTTATATCAAATGAATTTCATTTATTTATTTACCAAACCGTTCATAGAATTCGATTGCTATATTTTATTTGATATTTTATTTTCGTAGCCTAGAAAAACTATCTGGAACTAGCTATCAAATCACAAGAAATTTCTATTGACTTTCAATATATTACAATAATAATGATCGTATATGGGCAACGGGAGAGCGTATTTTCAATTTCTTATACATTTGTGTGAGAGAGAGGTCTGCTAATCCCTATAATTACATTTTCTGCATTTAGATTTGCTCCTCACACTTCGGTATTTCATTTTTTTTTCTGAAGGTTTTATTCATAAAAAACCATTTCACTTCAATCTGGTAAAATAAATTACCCTCTATCTGTGATACCAAATATCTTACCTGAAACTATCCATTTACTACTCTTCCTTATTCAGCTTTTCAGCTTACTAAATTAGTAGAAATAAAAAAAATTGTTTCAATACTAGTTCAACAATTATGCGTCTTTGGAGCATTTGCTGAAGAGGTTTTATGCAATGTGCATAATCTGGGGACAATCTATCCCAACTCACGTGCGCTCCCCTTTAGATGTTAGATAGTTATTCCATAGTTATCTCATAACCAATCTCTTGTTCATTTCCCAACATAAACTCCTTTTGTAGTAGAAATGAATCTGTAATTTCATTCACTTTTAAATGTCCCAAATGAATTTCTGGACTTTTAAGTTTCCCACATTTTTTTCCTTGGGCAATTCAGAACCACTAAGATTTATAATGATTTAAATTCCAAAAGTTTAAAAAATATGCCCTCTCTGAAGGTGGTATTTGAAAGCTCTATTTCTAAGTTACCAAATAATATCAGTACATTTCAAATACTGTGAACGTAACTAATGAGTACAAAATAGTGTATGTAAGGATGTCGTAACTAAAGTCAGAAGTCAAGGATTAGGCGTCATATGAAGTCTCTCAACTTTAAGGACAATCGACAAAGAAGACTAACTGAAACTTTTCTCATTATCGTACGATCTTCACAAGATCACCCGTTAGATCCTGACTATTTATCACAGATTCAAGATTACTTCTATCACTTTAGGAGAAAATTTGCAAAGAATCCTGTCTATTTCAACTGTTTCTGTCTCTTCACTTGCCGACAGCAGTCATAATTTTGCACAACTTTGTTCTAGATGCGATCAGAAAAAAGAAAAAGACAGAAATATGACTTTATGACCTATTTCTCATTCCCCATCTATCACTTCACTAAATGCCAAATAACTTTCTAAACGAAGCAACCGCGGATAATGACACGTGTGGCACAATCCTCAGAGAGTCCTTTTGCCAGAAATTGATACTTTTCAAGTAAACAGTAATAGAGGGAGCGGCTGGGGATAATTAGATAGTGTCAAGTAGGCGGGTACGCATAACAAATTGAGAAGAGAATAACCCAGCCCTCTTCTTCTTCCTAATGGATGTATCTTTCATTAGTGCCTTATCTATTGTTCTAGAGTTTAAGCGACAATCTGGGGGGAGTGGACGGGAGATGAAATAACTCCTACCTATTTCGCCACTCATTCAATTAGGCATTTTATCTAATTCTCTGTTCTAACTTAACGAAGATGGTCCGCCTTATTAACAGCCAGTCCAACTCTCAGATATGCGAATCCATCGCTTAGAATGGAAAGTTGATTTTCTTTTCTCAATTTGTATATAGCCGGATCGATATTAAAGCGCGACAAAGTGATGACAATTAAAAGTACACACAAACAAAGGCGTTAATGAAAGTAAAAACATTTATTAGAATTATGTAGGAACAAAAATTCGAATAGAAATGGCAATGTACACAATAAAGGACACCGATTTAATGGTTGGAGAAACCAATAACCGTCAAAAAATTGGTGAATGAGAAACGGTGAAATTCCATCTTTTCAAATATTGGGGAGCTAAATTATGTTAAGAAAATCTTTTCTTCTCAAGAACATGTGATATTTCGCAATTGAATTATTTTGGCTATGTATAAATAATATTGTGTCATTAACACTATAGATAGTGTCAAATAAAATCATTTTCAATACGATCTATAAAGGTCAACTTCATTGGTTCAGCTGCTGAAACAACTTATTAGCTAAAATTCGAACAACCTCATGAGTTTGGAGCTCCGATAATCATACTGTTACTAACATTCTCCCTTTCTGGTTATGTTGCTCTGTCATATTTAACCCCATCCCAGGATTAAAGTAATGATGACTTCTGGGTTGTTATTAATATTAATACAACTCAAATTCATTCAAAAAGGGGCATATTACCGAAATGATTAACGGGCCATAGCAACAAAACTTCCGTTTTGTAAAAATAACTTTCTAATTTCTCCCCGTCCCAACAGCCAAACAACCACCTTGGATTGCCAATACGAAGAATAGAAGAAAAGCCCTTTTCAAAGTGCATTTTGTAATCCTCATAATATTCATTTTTGGGGTTATAAAATGCACCTCTTACTCTTAATTAATTAGCCAATTACCTATTGTGGGGGATAAATTCCCTAATTCTAGTAATTGAGCATTTTAAATACGATTTAAGTTTACTAAAAATTTCATTATATTGATTTTAACATTCCAATTGCGCCTCGTCTACCAATTTGATGATAAATTCTATGAATACTCTCATTCGTGTTGACTAATCTTGGTCTCAAGATATCCGTTATATTCCAGCTTAAAAATGAGAGGTGACGAATTGTCTTATAAAAGAATTATAAGAAATTCAAAATGGAATTAGACAATTACAAGTGAAGAAATAATGGTTGGGTTATCTGTAAAAATAATTACTATTGTGGATGTTATGCTAAATATGCACTTGTAGCCGTGAAATGAAGTTTAATATATTTAATTATCAAATCATTATGGTTAATTAGTAATGCAAAGGGGTAATTAAATTAAGACACACGCTAAAATTGAAACAAAATGGTATGTTTATTTTTGCCTCAAAGGGTGGAGATAAATTATATTATCACTTCTTTCATCATCATCACGGAGTAAATAGAAGACGCCGCATCTCCACAAGTAGGATAATTAGAGCATGCCAGTAGGGTGTGGTATTTGAAGGGAAGAAAGGGGCTGTTAAAAGCCCTCTTTCAATTTGCCTCTTTTGTTTATCAGTAATCTCCTTCGCCATTATTATCATTATTATTAGTGTTTGTTTTTTTTCAAAATCTTATTCCCTAATGCGAAGTTTTTTTGCAGATAAATAAAATAGAGCTGCCTTAGAAATAATATCGCAATTTCTGTTCCTAGTAGAACAAACAACAAATGTCCTTTGAATTTATCATCTAACTTTGCACTTTTCCATTCGTGCCATTTCGTGTCATTTAAATACATCGAAAGCATGTTTTAGTATCCTGCCTAAATAATTCAGAAGTTCATGTGCCAAGTTTCATTAATTTGATAAAACATACATTATTTTCCTCATTCCAATAATCTAAATAATGCCTAATTCTGCACACATCTTCTACGAGTCCCGAAATTTAAAATTTAACTGAAAAAAGATTAATTGATCGAGGTCAGCCCGCACATAGGTTAGTCAAAATGTTTCGAAGAGGAACAAATTTTGGAATTTTGATATTACGTTCAGTTATTTGGGTATAATACAGAACATAATGGACAAGTTAATTAGAGTCAACTATTTTGCTTAATATAACATTTTATTTTATGAATCTGTTCTTGCCGACATTGCCAAATAAAGTTATGATTCCGATTGACAACGCATCTTTTATCCTCCCAGTACACAAGACCGCATTTTTATATTTTAGAAAACAAAGAAAGGAGATATCACCGCGTCAACATAATAGTATCTATAGTGTTCTCTCTACTAAAATACCGCTCATGCCTATATGGTGTTTGTGCGTCCTGACAATGACAAAGCAAGAAGATGAAGGAGGGAGCGAAAGAAGATAATGAACAACAACAATAACAGTGTCGGCAAAATACGGCATCCGCAACAACGACGAGGAGGAAGAAGAGTCATAACAATAAACTAAAAGCTCCGAGAGCTGTTTTGTTGGTTTGTAGTGGTAGTAACACTAGCATTATATGTCCTGGGCGGGAGACATCAAAAGAATATCGTCCGGGAGACTCGTTTGTAAATGAGACTCCTGCAGAATTGACGACGAAAACGACAAAACCAGCAAGAAACTGACAGAGAAGCAATGTAATTAAAGCAGTTTCTGTCGAGTTAGACAACTTTTACAGACGAGGAGATAAACGCGCACATTTGCGCTCAATTTGAAGGGCTTTTCTTTGATGCACTTTTCGTATTCACCTGAAGGAAGAAATAAGTACTACATTACACACACCCATATAACAAGGTAAATTTATTAACGAAGTTTAAGACAAAGCTTCTTTAAAAACCACTAAATGGCTGAGAGTCCTAGTTATATATCTAAAAGGGATCCATTTCTTTTAAGTAAAATACCGTTTGCAAAATAACAAGTCTGGGAATTTTTAGATTCCAAAATAATGAAAATTCCGAAATATTTACTGTTTCGCGATTTTAATATCATTTTAAATCAAGACTGATTATGGTAAAATATAAATAAAAATCGCTCACTTATATTGATAGAAATCTTGTTATTTTCTCTCGGAATGTATTTACAAATTCCTGTTTCTTAAAATTTCTATTCTATAAAATGCTTGGTCTAAACAGAAGCGTTTATGCTTTTCTTCAAGTATTATGCTCCAAAAAACAATCAAATTATTTTATCTGAAATTTGCGAACTTCGATTAGTTTATATTTGGATGCAGGAGTCAGTTTTTCGAGAACATACAGCCAGTGATATTTATTCCAATTTCATGTGATCGACAATCGCTTACAGACGCATCACAAATTACGCGTTATCTACATTAACAGCAACTATTAACCGTGATTAGAACTCCCTTCAAAGCATTAACTCAAATCTTTGGGTTAGTCAATACAAAGCCTCCTCCCGAACTTAACATGTTGTTGGTTTCTTGCGAGTTTGTGGCGATAAAAGGCTCTCTTTTTTAACCATCAAGAAGTTCTCTGATGAGTGGCATTTGCAAATAATGACATTTTTCATATGATAAGTGGGCGCTTCACTTATCAGACTGTAGAAAAACCCCCACTATCTGGAGCATGTGAGTCCATTTATGGGTAGGGATTTTTGTGTGACTGTGTGAAGAAGGTAGGGCAGGAAAATAATTATCACGTCACAATGGTAGGTTATAAACAACGACTCCTATCAGGTGTCAAAATGAAGGTGCGTGTCATGGTGGTGTATTTACACACTCGTTCCCTCATTTTCCTCCCTTTACGCCTCTCTCTCACTGCTATCTACGAAGCTCAAGTCTTATCTACGAGGTGTGTGCAGCGCTCATGCACACACACACACACACGCGCACTTACAAACGGACATGCATTTCGGTTCTTTTTCTTTGATGTGTCGCGTAAATCTCGCTCCTTTCACATGCTGAACGCCAAGCAGGCGAACGCTCGCTAACGCGTAGTGTGTCCGTATGCGTGTGCGTAGACGTACGCCTAAATACTATAGGCCAGATAGCTGGTTGGAAGCACAGATGGCAAAGAAAGATCAAAAGAAGAGACAGTCAGTAGCTATAGTAGCTGAAATAGTATTCGATGCAAAGAGTAACGAAATGACAAGAAATGTAAGAAATGCCAACCAGCTAGATTGAAGGAGATGGAGTGTGGTTTCTTTGCGGAATAAATGTCGAGTGGGTGGATGGAGGGTAAATTTGGGGTTCACTTTTACTCTTACATGTTTATTTTACTAATTAAGTGATCTCGCTTGGTTTCTTGCTTTCCTTCTTCTTTTCGTCTTCTCTCCCGTCTGGCGAAATGTGTGATGACCGATATTTCTCGACCAATTTGGCAAGGTGTGTTTGAACATCCAATGACCTATGTTCTCTACTTCGAAGGAGATTCATTAGGAGGGAACTTGCGTATATGTTTTTCAGACTCATCTGTGTGTAGTCAATCAAATGGCTACCAAAGGAGGAATGTATTGATCAACTTCTAAACTTGGTAATAAAACAGAGTGACTGAACTGAAGCAGCAAAAGCATTCAAGGACATGCCACATTACTGGCATAGAGAGTTAAAATCATTTTGAACTGAATCGGTTTTCCCTTAGACGCAAAAAACGTCATGTCAAAGAATTTAAGAAAAGAGCTCTACAACAAAGTAGGAAACTCAGTATTTGACGTTCCTTTCCACAAAGTCGAAGATCATGGATTCGTTGAATACGCATTCACAAACAAGGGGAGGGGAGAGGGGTAGGTATTGATCAACTACGGTAGTTAAGTCTGACCAAAAGCATGAAAATGGCTTTCTCATTAGAGGAACCCCATGATTACGTTTCATGCACAACCCAAGTGTTGAAAAAAGATTTTCCTAAATAGATATGAGATAACTAGACCCTAATCGTACCGTCACGTCATGAAAATCTTAATACTCGAATGCCTATGTATGGATCAGAGTTCAAACAAAACTCCAAGTATTCTTTGTTTTATTTCACATTCATCATCATGAAAAAAATTGATTTATTGATTAATTAGTATTATTATTGCAAGTAGTTATAAATCACTGTCTTCGATTTTCCACTTATTCTTAACACACTGTACTAAAATGCCAACTTGAACATTATTTTTTTCACGTTATTCCAGTTTTTAGCCTTTTTGCACCAAACTTTACGCGCATTCTTTGTGCAAAGTGGATAACGGCAAGAGCAAAAATACTCAATCTTTCTTGAAGAGCACAAGAAAAATAACATGTTTTGGCTTTTGCGGTCGCGGCTTTTGCTCCCATCCAAATTGACTTATTTGTTTGCACGCATCTAATCAACAACAACAAGGCTTTTTTTCTGCTTTTAGGTGGAGGAGTTGTGAAGACGCCAATAAGTAAATAAGAGTCTTTCTGGAATGTTCATGCCCCTCAGTAGATTGTCTTTAAGGAGAATTCTAAGCAGTGGAAAGATTTGATACATGATTAAGCCAAAAAATAATCTTGTTTCAAAGGAAAGATGGCATATCATGACTGCTTGCTTGAATGGTTTGGAGAATCCGTAACATTTGAGACATTTTTAAGCATTGTGATTCAAAGGGCTGAGTGCGGACAATTATACGTTTAGAGTGATTGGTATTGGATATGGTACTGTTTTCTAAAAGTTCTTGATACTAATTATAGTTGCTTTATCAAAAATGTGCATTCTCACTCCGAGCAATACCGCTACTTAATCCACGGATATGGGAGAAAGTTTGACCATAGGAAAATGGGGTCCTCTCAATATTCAAACCAAAAGTGGGAGAATTTGTTGTCGTTGCAACGCTCCTTAAACATGAATAAACTCAGTAGTCTCCAGTAACAGTGCTCTGATAAGAGATGACTTTACCATTCATAATTTTAATTTCGAAGCAATCAATAATAGGTAGTATCCAACTAGTGGGGCTCACTTTGTACCCGCAGCCATGTGTTCCAGCGGTCGACCTTGCACATTTGAAATGATGATGGTCTAACGAAAGTGGAGAATCAGCTTATTTCATCATTAATTGTAAATTTCATACTCATTATCCGCAAATTCTGACAATTAAAGTGGAAATTGGTGGGATAAAGTGAAAAAAATTAATATTTTCTCATTAAAGGGTTCGTTTTATTGTTACGCTTTGTTGAAAGTATTGTTTCGAAAGATTTATTCCTGAGGTAGAATTATCTCATTTTACCTCGTCAAGTAGTTCCAAACAAAATTCCTCCATGCTCCAATTTTTATTATTTTCGTGCGGTAAAAAGTCAGATGCACTGCAATTTGTTGCTATTATGCAAGCAAATAGTGTCGGCCTATTTATTTATTTATTGGGATATTGTCATGGTGATCGATTTCGAATCTAAAATCATGAGTTTATTGACAAATAAATTTATTCATTCCAGCAGAATATTTTCCTTGACTGCAAAAGGGCATCCACACCACTATTTAAATACAGAATATGTAAATATCTCTATTGACGTTTCTAAGGAACGAACGGGCGTTTAATTTACTCACCGACTATTCATCTATAAGTAGAATTATATTGTTTTATGTAATTTCAAAGAGCCTTTAATTGGTTAGCATCTTTCTCGAAAGACCTCATTGTCCATGTCGAAGCTAAGATTGGTACGAGGAGGAGTCAAAAATTCTCAGGCAAATGCTATAATTTTAAGTAAAACAAAGATCTGTAAGTTTTTACAAGTTCAAAAGTATGTTAAGAGCCTGCTTAATAACATCTTCTTCTCCGGCTCATGTCTAATTGGACTAATTCATTAATCCCTTTACTCATATGCCTTTCGTGTCGTGTTTTGCGCTATCATAGGGTATCTATTTAATCAGATCATAGTGATTTTGAAGTAGAATAGCTTACAAGGATTTAGATAAATTGAATTTTAATGATAGCTTAAGGCACTGTAATTAAAACTGAAAATGGCTTCAAATATTGCGTTATAATTAACTACACAAAACATCACAAACACAAGTTAGGAATTGAAGGATTATGGAGGACACCTTTCCGCGTACCTTGTTCTACTTTTTAGCCTAGCATGTCATTAAACATTTTTAAATTATTCATTATATTTGCATTTGGTCTAGTAGGATGATTTCCACTGTTCCTGTTAAATCTCTACAACCTGCCTACTCTTCGCTTCTCTTTCGCCTAATTTTCTACCTTCCAGCACAGCACCACTTCTCATTCAAATTCACGGGCTCAAATCTTCTTTATTGCAATTATTATCAATATTTGAACAAATTCCTCTGTATTTAATGAATAAGTTAAAACAATTTTTGTCAAGTGCTTTTATTCAATTATTTGAGGTAGTACAAATCGGCTAAGATTGAAGTACTTTTGAAATTGAATTCTCCGGCCGCGTTACATCAAATACCTCAATCAGAGAACCTAAGCAGAAATTTCTTTCAGTGAGCTGCTCCTGAAAGGACGCTAATTTCCCATAAAACCACAAAGAGATGAGTAAGCACGCAAGCATATGAATATTATATAAAGAACATTAAATCAATGGTAATAGTATATGAGTCACATCGCTCGAATGAAAAGTGATGAAACGGTAGTTTAAATTTTGTCTCAAGGTAAGTTTACAAAAAATATAATTGTTTGGACATCCCAATGAGTTTCTAAAGTGATGAATTTTAGACTGACCCAGAAAGCAAATCATTCTGGCAGTTTTTATTGACTTATTCTCCTTCCTTTTCTCACCATCATCCTTGATAAATTATACACCGTTTCTCGCAAACCGAAGCCACCAGAAAACGAGTGATGAGCTTTTTTACCTTTCTCACCAACTTTTTGGTGAAAAAATTCCTCGGTAGAAATAAAATGCAACTCTTATTTGGAAGAAGTTTGGTGAATTGTGATCTACTCGGACTAACGTCAAAGGAAGTCTATCCTTTTCTCTACCAAATCAGCCAGTACTTTCCTTTTTTCTCTCAAACTGGCTAGATATTTTGAGTTCAGAGTGCATATTTTTTCTCTCAATTAAAAGATTATTCATTGGGTTAAATTACTATTTTTATTTCAGTGGAATATTAGTGAAATGATTGTACGTGCCCTAATTCAAATTTAATGAAACCCAATCTGTCTAAAAAATCGATAAATTAATGGGCTTTCAATTCTTCAAACGATTCATTATGAATGGTTTCAACCGCAATTACTTCGATTTGTAAAACTGTAAACATATGTCTAAACAGATTCCTATAGTTGACTAATTTTTCGTTTAAAGGAACGCGAAAACGACACACGTACACATATATATATACCATTCAATTACATATGGCACCGTTCGAGTTTCGACCCTTTGAAGCCCTTTGAATAAATTTCCGTCAACTGTGAAAAGAAAACACCGATCACCCGTTCCAAAACTAGTTACTGCCGATATGCCGCTGTTGCAAGCAAGGAATGTAGGTCAAAGAGGTCAACTGCAAAAGTTAGCCGTCTATTTTCGTACTTCGGGGCAAAAACAAACTCGCAAAAGATATTCAAACAGGCTAAAACACACACACACACTGTGATTAATCAGGAAGGCATTTATTTCTACTAAAGAGCTCCAATTACTCGAGTGTAATCAACAATGGAGAGGACCAGATGCATACACAAGTATGTAAAAAGGAGTGGGCCGAAGACGAAGAAAGGACTCCTCTGTTGTTCGGCTGTCTTCAAAGAGAGTAGACACGCAAAGCAGGAGGAGGATAGAGGGCGCATCCTGAGTCCCTAGTGGTTACTGAGTTTTTAAGCGCATCTCCTTTATCACGCATTCTTCAGCCTTTCGCTTTTTTCCATCACTTTCGCCACCCCATTGCTCTCTCTCTCTCTCTCTCTGTCCATTTCACTCTTTTTCTTTCTCCCTCTATATCTGCGCCTGGCTTCTGCGCCTTGTCATAAATCATTCATACAACTGCATCCCGTCGGGGCATTTTATCCCTTTCTCTTTAACCCCCCTTCTGTATTATTTCGTCTCTCTCGACTGATAGTGCCCCCACCCCTCCCTCCCTTTTTAGTTATACTCCTTTGCAACGTACGCCAACATGTCAAATTGTCATGTGGTGTCACTGAGGCAAAAAGACCTTCTCTCTAGTTATGCGGATGTGTCTACCGCCTGGCCTCGGTTTGATCACGCTACAACGATCCAAAACGGAGATAAGTGGTGTTTGGCAAAACGTTTTTCCCTCTCGATCTCAATGACTCTTGTTGCGATCTGGTTTAAAATGAACCTCGAAATGTGTTTTTCCCAAACCAAGGTTATTTACGCTCAAACATTGTGAATTTACACTCCAAATTGATGTCCTGTAATATGAAAAAATATCAAATATGTTTAATAATACGCAATCTATATTTTAAGAAAATTATATTTATTCGAGTTATCAGAATAAATAAATTAGTAAGTTTATGGGCGCTTTGAATAATTGAGTTTTATGCTACTAAGCGTTCTCTTCCACTGACATAAGAATTACGAGAATTTCAGTCGCGCTTACATGCAATAAGATACATCAACTCTTTAATAAGGAGATTTGAAATAGCCGGAAGTTGAAGAGTAGACTTAGTCTATGCAAGTTGAACAAAAGGAACTTCAAAACTATTTGTTCAATTTTGCCGAATTGAATCGCAGGCAGGAGGGTAATTAAAACCAGGATAATTAAATAAACTGAGGTTAAATCAGAATACTGATGCTTGTATCGTACCTGTTTTATTCTCCCAATGTTACATTTCACGTTTGCAAATGAGAGTGTTTCAGGCCTATTTGAGATCAAAGAAGTTTCAATTTAGCACTTTAAATCTAAAATCTTCCTAACTCCATTCCGAGCAGCATTCACAACACATGGAGAAACGAAGGGTATCCTGAAGCCATTCTTACAAGAAGCTCACATACTATCGCTCCTATTATTGATCAGAGTTAACCAAGGTGGTTGGTCACACGCACGCACGCACTACTGATTGCGTACCGTTGGACATTAGACTCGTTACTTCCGAGTTAACCAATGCGCTCTCAGTAAAAAAATTATAATTTCTGTACTTATTTCATCTCTTAGCCAGAAAAAGTCGTGCTATTTATTTTCATTTCAGTTTCTGTAACCAACAAGAATTAATTAGAGGGAAGAATGTGGGGCAACATTGATTTGGGTATCTAAGCAGCCACAATATGCCAACATCAACTTCGAAAATGCAAATGTGTCTTCCAGACGCACAAGCAATAGCCATGTCTGGCAGTAGTAGAAGAGCGATGAAATTCCCTGAGGGAAAATTTTCATTGCCAGAAATGCTCTCTCCATCTCCTTTGTGATGCCCATTTTTCACATACGAACTGACACGCATATTTAAGCCATTGTTCGCCTACGAGATGTCTAGGGAAAATTCCCACATTTGCGCTTATTCCATTGATTGTGGGAAATTGGCTAGGGGGTCGGAGAGAAAAGGTAAATGCACTTTGTTACGACTGATCTGATTTAGTCACGTTCTTATAACTTAATCATCCTGTTACCTAGGTTAAACACTTAATGGAATACCAATAGTTGCAGATTCACTTGTTAGCCCAACTATTACATAGTTTTTGACCGCGTTGTCCTTCTAAAAGCGTACTTTAATTCTTTCAATATAAGAGCTTTTCCATAAATCTCTCCTGCTTGTGGTACTATTAATCTAAAATTTCAGTTGAGATATCGCATTGTTATCTGTAGTTGGAGTGAATAAGCGTCAGTAAAGTTTATCCGCCGAGTTTTATGAATTAGCAGTTTTTATTACCTTGCACAAACTTGTTAGGGTTGGAGGCTTATCGAGATCCATTTCATTTAATGCTTTTTGACCGATCGTCGCGTGTTCTGGAAAATTTTTAAATGCATGAATTAATGCGCGCACTGCTCGGTGGTTTAAGTACTTGAGCACTCTAACTTCAATTCAATTAAACTTGGTGTGAATTTTAGGAAATTGACGAGAGAATGAAGAAAAAAAAGTGGTTATAAGTACAATTAAATCCGAATCCTCAGGTCCATTACCTGAAAGAACTAGTATATCTAAAGGTCCATTATTTCCTGACCTCTTAAAGAGTAATGAAATGCAAAGATTTCAATAAAATGGCCAAATTCTTGGATAGGAAGGAAACTGTGGTTTATTATCTTCTTATCATGTAGCAAAAGAGCCAATAGAATTGCGTGCATCAAGCAGAAATATTGGAGAAAATTGGGCACTCAGTGATTTTCTGATTAGAAAGAAGCAATCTTGCCCATACCAAAAACATGGGATTGCGCTCTTCAATTTACTTTATTATAGACGTTTTTAATCTGAAATTCTCCCTCCCCTCCCCTCTCCACCCGCCTCCCCCCCCCCCCCCCCCCACGGAACGACCCTTTTAGATAGGAAAAGTGAGAGATCTGTTATCCTTTCAACGAAAATTCATAACGCCATAAAATGTTCAATCATTGTCACTCACTAGCCGTTGTGTTTGTGTTTGTTTCTCGCTCTACACTGTGTTTACCATGGGTCCACATGCGTAATTCTAACCCCAACCCCATCACCATTCACATTCAGGAAGATGAAAGCAAGACCGCGAGTGTAAAAGCGTTCACTCACGTTTGATCTCAGCACACTGGAGCCGCGGCCACGAAGTAGAGGGAGGGAATGCGCTGCCGAGTGGCGAATAGAATGTGAGGTTCCAACACTCCTCTTTATCTGGATGTTATCTAGTTGTTACTTCTTAGTCAAATCCAGCATCCGTCCATCTTCCTGTATCCACACACGCATGTATTCAGAATGTGTGATATAATTTCAAACAGTTTTGGTGTTAAAAGGATTTCAGTTAGTGGAAGTTAGACGATCATATGAAATTAGAATTTCACCTTCTAGCTGCTTTATAAAGTACGCTTGCGCTACTTGCAGATGAGAACTCAGAAAATAAATGGAATTAATCAAAATCTTGTTTAAGTGCTAATCAAGGAACGTATGAAATCAGGACCAGACATCAGCCTTTTGTAACAAATTTTTGACTTCGATAGGGGGATATTATGGATGATTGAAATTTAACACAGCATAATAAAATTCCTGGCCATCCAAGGGTTTGAGAACGCCTTAAGATATTGATGGATCATAGTGCAAGTGTGTGTTTTGGTCATTTGGAAGAACCCCAGAGCATTCGAGCAGAAGTGAAAGCCACAAGACTAAATGTTTCAACAAATTTTAGGTAAACGCTGGATGAGCCTTTTGAATTTTAAATTTAATTGTGAATGCCAGTGAACCCCCTATTACTCTTACCACGCGCAACTACTAATGTTAGATTTCCTCCGGCATTAGACAGACAACTTACAGCTGGATCGTGAAATAGTTGACCATGAAGCTGCTAGAGAACTCGAATCTTTTTTTTTCTTACAAATCCGTGCAATTGCTACAATTTTCTTGGAAACAATTCCCTACTAGAAATGGGAAATGGCATTATCTTCTACTAAAGATATCTACGTATTTTATTCTTCTCCATCTTTTTCCCGCTCACTTTGTACTACAAACATTAACTGATCATTTTGACAATCAAATGGTCCCCTTCTTCACCCACTAACTTTAAAAGGAGTTCGTTCCCAATTACCTTGAGGTTTTGCAGTGTCTTCCAACACCCTTGCATACATCATCAAAAATCCACGGTTATGCGCGCGTCTCAAAGATTCATGTTAGTTTGGGTTATATGTAATTTTCAAATTAGTACCAAATAGTAATATTGCCTGTATAATCTGAATTATAACTGGCGATTTCCATGTTTTTTGCTTTTAATGCTTGAGAAATTCGAGGTAGTGGCTTCAGCTGGAGTTTTATTGGAAATATTGCTGGATGGTAATTAACAGGATACCACATTTTTAGTAAAACAAACTCTTCTATTTAATGATACTCTTTAAAGCCGTGCACTTCAATACAACTTTTTCACTTCTTTAACAAAATCTAACACACAGAGTGTTTGAAATTTTAGACGGGACTAGTTCCCATCGTCTAAGCCAAAGAGCTTCCAAATTAAGAAACTGAAAACTATTTTTTTACGAATTCACAGGTCCGTTCTATTGTAAATCCAACTCTACTTTCCATTTATGTTTCCAAATCTATTTGTAAATCTTGACTAAACTGATTTACTATGATTTAAAGTTTTATAAAGAAAATGTAACAAGTTACCAGAGTCTAACCATTTAATGTATGCGAGTTTGAAAGATCAATTCTCTTCTTTTTTCATTTGCACAGTAATTAAATGTATAATTGTTAATGAACGTATTTCATTTACTTTAAAATTTCCTGAAAACGAAGTCTCGAATACATACAGTTAAGGTCTCCAATACGCACTTTTATTCTAGAACATAGCTTTTAAGTACGTAATTTGGCAAAAAATTGAAATGAATATAATTATGAAGAGGTTGTCTCAATTGGCTTTTCGAAGAACTAGCGATAAAGTGATTATGAAGTCTGAAACTAACTTTGTTCCATCAGTCCAGTCAATATTTTTTGAAATAAGTTATTCTAGTTATATTTTAATCAAATTTTACTAATGCTGGGGGGTATAACAGACGCTAATTATATTGCAAATATTATTTTACGGCTTCTTTAGATGCCTCGTAGATTGCCTGCTATCTTCTCCACCAACCTCCCTCCCTCCCTCTCCCTCCCATCATTGTCTCCTTTCCGGACCTAAATGATTGTCGCATTGTTCTACTTTTTGAAGCTTCAAAGCTCAGACCAACGCTCTCACTATCTCTCGGGGTGTTGTAAACAAGTTGTAAAGTAGAGGTAGAGAAAGAAAATCCCCAGGAATTCACGTCTAGACAATACACAGTCCCGGCTAATTTGGGCGTTTGCATTTTTTTTTTCTGTTCATCCAGTGCGAAAAATAGCATGCATGGACGGTACTTAATATTGCCCCCATTTGTCATCAAGTAAATCATATCCTCGCTTTCGCCAACGAACCTCGAAGTACAAGCGCACCATTCTTCCTGCATATCTCTCTCTCTCTCGTAGACACCGAGCGTTCAGTTTTTAAATCTCTCTTCCCAATCCCTGCTTCTAATTAAAAGAAGTGGGGACATAACTTCAAAGCATAATAATGCAATTTCCTCACCTTCTCCTCAACAATTCAGGTCGGGAAGAGACAACAATAGGATTCATTTTACTCTTTCAATTTATGAAATGATTTGCCCAAGTCACAAATTTTAAACACTACATTAAAGATCTTATAATTAGTGCAAGCTTACCTAATTAACATTAATCTTAATTGCTTTATTCTATTTACACGTGATTTACTAATTTTATTCGTTCGTAATCTTGTGTCAATTAGACTATCATCAGCTATTACGCTTTTATGTTTAAATGTTTAAATACACATCCAAACTCCATACGATTTTATCGTCTTTTTTTCTTCCATATTCTAGTTACAATTCCCTAATACAATGAATATCCTAAAATGTCAACGAATCTTAAGTACTCATAATATTTTCTCTACAACTGAGAGTGGTATTAGACAAATGCTCATCAGCTGGCCTTAATTAAATGTTAAATTTGAAAACTTTTCAAGAAATAGTACGTGTCGTGGTGTGAGCATTTTGAAATCAAAATATACCCTTCACTTGCTTCAGTTCATTTCGAAATAGGTCTTCAGGAGGGATCTGTCCTTAGAGTTACTGGAAATCCGAGAGTTAAAACAATTGTTATTTGCTGGAGCTTTTCTGACTTGATTTGTACCAGATGGAAGTCATATTTTAAACAATTTAGCCAAATCATATCATCTACTGTGCGCACTCCAACTGGTTTGTGAAATGAGTGACTACAAGGATGCTCATGAAAGTGATTTTTTGCTCTTAAATGATGGGAATTCTAAGGAAACCTCAATTCACAAGTTTCAGATTTTGCAAACCATGATGAATGAACATCTAAAAGAATTTTAAATTTTATTCACCTCTAGTTTAAATAATACAGCCACATAAGAACACTTTGTGTATTCTATTAGGAAAAAAAACTTAGCTCGTGTCAAAGTTTAATGAATTATTGAAATTATCATTTGAGATATATGCTCTCTTCAGCTTTCAAATAAATTTGAACCATGCTATGAAATATTTGAGAATGGAAATTCAAGTGAATACAATCTTTCGTTTATGGGGTGTGCGATAGACTTACCTAGGCAACGTATACTCATACGGCGAAAAAGTCTATAAATCGGCAATTGACTCCAGACTACCATGACCACACTGTATGTCATATTCGACCACTTTCACAGTACTCACCTCACCTTTTTCTCTACCTTGGTATCTGTCTCTCCCTTACATCTGTGAATCACTCTTCTGTTCTCCCTCTCGACTTTTTGGGACTTTGATGTTCCTCCCCTCCCCTCTGTGAGGCCCGAAGTCAACTAACTATCATAAAGCTTGCCATTTGATATAAATAAATCTTTCGTTTATGAAAAACAGCATTCTTTGCGAACTCCTCCCCCCCCCCCCCCTCCTATTGATTAAAAAACAATCGTCTAAAAAACTAATTTTTCATTGGTTCTGAAGGCGTAATTGACAACTTAGATCAAAGTACAACTCAAAATTCTGAAGATTTTACCTCTTGAAAACGAAATGCTCTTCTTTTACCCTCTTCCTCCTCCTCTGATATGGCATTATACTTATAATTTATTAATTATGAATACTAAATTAATTTGTTTTCATTAAATGGAATTGACTAAATAGTCCATCAAATACGTTTAAATCTAATTTTAAAGGCCAATATGTTTATCAACTGTTTTGCTAAAATGCATTTACATTTTTCTTAGAGAAATTAAATGATCAGAAATTTGGAAGGACTCGTTTCCTTGCACACTGAATGCGTATCTTAGTGTTAAAAATAATCGACCAAGTGAAATCATAGGAGTGGTAACGAATCCTTGCACTTTGACCTATAGACAAGGGTAGTGGTTATCATTAAAATCACAAATAAAAAAGTATTTCAATTTTTCAGCAGAGAAAGAGGTGTGAAATACGTTTGAGGGTTATCTCAAAGTAAAAAAAATTGTAACTTCTTTCGATTTTTGAATTTATTTTGTGCAGTTTTCCCTTAACATCTAAAATCTAAATTTTAATGAATCCTTGCCTGGTTTATCGTGCAAATTATTGACCTTATTGACTTGGCAATTCATCGAAAAAAAGCAGACTCACCACTGTATTACAAATATTTACTAATGCAATTTTACGTTATTACAAGAGAGAAGCTGATGTCTAATGCACCAAAGTAACAAGTATAATTTGCTATTCCGAATTTTGCTCATTGGATGCACAAATAAGTAGACACATTAGTGCAGTATCACCGTCTTTGGTCCTAACTTCTCCTTGCCATATCTCCACGAACCAATGTGTTTTTCCAATTTCCTCGAGAGTGCATGGGACACTTCGTCTATCGTTGCTGTTTTTTGGCCATTTACTGAGAGTACTGCCTTTTTCTGTTGCTGGTATTGTTGGCAGGCAAAGAAGACTGGCCTCTTGAATCCTGTCTCCTTAGAACCAATTGTGCGTGACTTTCTACCAAACATTACTCTTCGCTTGCTTGCCCGCCTGCTTTTTCGTTCACTGTCTCATTCACCTTCATCGAAGGAATGTCCTCACAAAAAAATTCCACGGACAAGTGCTCTGTTTGAACAAAAATATTTGTCCTTGCATGTGTCTTAGCAACAGAAGCAATCAGATTTGTGAAGAGCTTGTTGTTTGTAATACGCTACCAAATCCCTCAAACACCTTGATAGGGCCTTGAAAATTCTAGAATATTTGGGGTAGGCTTGTTAAAAGTTCAATATTTATTTATATTTATCCTTACTTTAAACTCCCTCAAGGTGGTTATTTACAAGCGATAAAATATTTTAACCAATCTGCTGCAAATCTGAACAACTTATTCATCATTGACTAATTTTACATTTTGAGAAGAAGATAGACATTGGAATTCACTGTCATTATCTGATATGCTTTCAGATCAATGAAACTTGCCAGAGGTTGCCAAAGTATATTTTCGAATGTGATCTTTATCTTTGTGGATCACGAGGTACACTGAAATTAAGGCCTTACGTTAAAAAAGAAGAATTTTCGGGACTAAAATGGTTCAGATTTACAGGCCTCCGATATGGAAGCTATTATCATTTCAATATGTTCCTGTTCAAGTTATAATCTACATTTGTTTGTCAAAAGAGCTAATTATAAGCTCTATTTCGTCTTGACTAAGAAGGGTCTGCAGCCGAGCACCTTGATCAAATTGGTAGGCATTTCTTCAATCGACAAATTGAATTGCATTCTGTCCATTATTGAGGACTCAGCTAATACCAACAAGTCGATAATATAGTTTCATAAACTAAACTCAATAAACAATTTCATTTTTGTATGAAAGTAACCGATAAATTAAGTCAGCTTTTAACTTCAAAAATTAGAAATTTGGTCTGGTCTTTGATTGTTTTCAGCCCACCTAGAAGTTGTGGTTGTCACTTTAATGCGATGGATATTCTAGTTATCAAGAGGAGGCGTTAATCTGATCTTAAAGATTAAGTGATACAAAAGAGTACGCTCATATAAGTTCTTCAGTTTAGAAGTCCTAGCTCAGACATTCAAACTCGATAACTTCCATTTACCTTGCACGATTCCATTTCAGTCCATTTAACCTGCAGAGCTTTTATCATCGAGTTCTAAGGTCCCAATTTCATTCACATCAGCAGAGGGGCAATGCACTTCAACAATTGTTTCGCAGCAAGCATGCAATCATAGTTTTTCCACTTCCTGATTGTGAGGTAAGTTTAAATGAAAATTTACTATCTCGTAAAATTTATTCAACGGCTTGAAATTTTGACACAACTTCTGGCAACAAATACTTACATGGCCTATTATCATAATTAGGTGCAATAAAAGATTAATTACAAAAAAAGAAGATTTTGGCATCAAAAATGCTGTTTATTTTAATTTTATTAGCTGGTGACAAATAAGAATATTCACTTTCATATAAATAAAAAGAAATATTTATTTTGTTTATATTTTTCTGTTTGTGTTAATTCAATTCAATTAATTCATAGCTGAATAACATATTATCCAAGTTACTTTTACATCGGAAAGTGAGTAGAGACGTAGGCACCGAAAGAGAGAAATTTAGATTTCTAAAACCTTACGGACACATAAGAGGCGGCAATTCTTTGCAAAAACAAATTCATCTGCTAGAGAGATGAGGCGAGAGAACGCGCGAAATCTACAGTTAAAATCTATCATAACAAAAGTAAGTTAGCGGTAAAACACCAACGGGAACTATTCTACTCCTGCCTACCTCCGCTTTGATGAAAAGCAAAGTTCTCCCAAAGATTAAAAGCAGGTACAGAAGGAGAGAGCGAGATCTCATCTGGGTTTATAGATTTAAGAAAAAGTAGGTGGGGGTGGGAAGGGTACTGCATTCCTCTCTCATTCTGTTAAATAGTTCAGTTCACTTCTGCCCTCTTCCCCGACGCAAATTAAATTCCCCATCTCCTCTTCTGTATGCATGTCGGGACATTTACTCGTTTAGTTTGTGAGTCTTATTCGTCCGCTTGTTCGCTGCGCATGGCCTTCCAATCCCTTCTCCGCTTCTTCTTTGTTCTCTGTACAATTGCGCAGTAGAGTGGAGATGCGGTTTTTCTCCACCTTTTTGGTTGAGAGCGCGCGCGGATTCATTGCTTCTTCTACTTTCATATCTTTGCTCAGATTTACTCCCAGACAAGGTGCAGTGGAGTTTTTTCTGCATTAAATTCTACTCCTTTAACTTTCTGGCTGGTAGAACGGCGGTTTGCTCTTTTAAGTCCTTCAAACCTCAGCTAAACCATGCGCGTGTATACACATATCCTCGTTCGCCCTCTTACAGTTAAACATATTTTAGGAGAAGTTCCTGTTTTCCCTCAAAAGTTTAAGTGAGTAAAATGTATTCACTAATTAAAATTTGATTAATCGGTCTCTTTAATGAATTGAAAGGAATTTCTTGACTTACATCAAAGGTTGGAAAAAAATTAGAAAACTGGGCACTGTTAGTTAAAACGGTATCTCATGGCATATATTCTACTCGCACTGTCTATACTTTATCGTGTATATTTTCAGAAAAAAATCTAAGTGTGTATTTTAATTTTCTCAATTTGTGAAAGCTTCTGAGCACGGAGAGCAGAAGGACATTTTTGTATGGATTTGGGGGGAGGGGACGGGAGGTGGACAGTCTCGTTTAAGGGAAAATTATAATTGAGGCGTCAAAAAGATCTTAGAATATTCGATCACTATAGGTTATTTAAATGGCACTCTTCACATAAACACACGAATTACTATGCCATCCTCTGATTTTGATGTTTATTTTTAAAATTCTTAAAATATCAAATTTATTTCCATTTTTATAGACGAACAGATTATGTGAAACCATATGTAGATGGGGGCTGGTTATCCGCTGAATTTCACTCTAAAGACCATTCAAATTAAAAATCCATGTACCAACAAATTGTATTAAGCGGCGAGTTTTAAAGTGCACTCACTTTTAATAAGTCTTCATGTTTCGAGTAGCAATAATAATCCATGCCATCTGTTTTAAAGTCACTTCTTCAGCTTGATTTCTTTTACAATCATTCTACGCTTTGCAAATAAATTTAAACAAACAAACAGTAAACTTGAAGCTGACAGCTTGAAGCACGAATCCCGTATTAATGATCAAGTGATTTATCAACGATCAACATATTTCACTTAAAGCCACTGAATTTAAAACATTTTTTGCTGTTAATTCGTTTTTCTCTCAATTTCGAGGTCTGACACTTCTGGTTGAACTTGCATCCTGACTCCGTGTTGGGACCATTTAAGAGGCAAAGATGAAATATGCATTGGAATAAAGGGCTTTAATCGGAAAATAATTAAATAACAGACGAAAGGATTGCAATGGAACATCACCATCAAAGAGATATCAGACGGCCAAAAAGAGAGATAATTATTCCACTCACAACTTATGCAAATAGATGAGTTGTTAGCTCAAGCTTGTGTATTCGACAAACGAGCAGACGTCTATTTCGGGGTGGGGGAGGGTGTGGAGATGTGGCTGACGGACAGACACCCGCCGACTGGCCGGCTAGTCGCTCTGTCTTATAGTGCACACGTGTTGGACTTCGCAAAAAGATTTATGATCTCATGCATACGTTTGTGTGCAGGCTAGACGATGATGTGCACAAGATGGCTTGTGCGAACGATAAAGCAGTCTGGAAGAGGAGAAGGAAGGGAAGGGAAAGAGAGAAAGAGAGACATGGCGAACATCTATCAATTTTGCCGACACCGCCATCACCTCAACTATAGAGAAAGAGACACCGCCAATGATTACTCTCAAACCAAATAGAAAGATGACTAAACATCTTCATCGTCCACCATTCAAACACCTTAAATTCTATTGATTAGCCATAACTGACTGTCGGCTGTCATGCCAAGTCATATCATCTCAGTTTTATGAGAGGCAATAAATGGATCAATGTTATTATAATGGTCGGAAGTTTTTACGACTCAAAGAGAAGGAAAAGTCAGAACTTCCCATGCCAAAGACTGAGACATTCCACAAACCATTCATATGTTGGAGAATTAAAAGCCCACCCAAAATATTCAGTGGTTCTTCTTGGCAAAAGTTAAAAGTCCATCGGTAAGCGATGATTGGCTTGAGATCTAATGATTTATTGTGGCCCAAAAAGAAGTGGTCAGTCGTTCCGATATCACTCGATGCGTATTGACAACTCAATACTTGCAGAAGACAATTAGAGTAAAATGCTTTCTATCCTGACTTTAATATGTATCCTCTCCTCCCGCCTTCCTTCCACTACTTACTGAGTACTATACTACTTCAATGTTCTATTTGTGACCTCGTGATCGAACTAATGACAATTTTTTCCATCGTCAGAGTAAAAATAATTATAATGGAGGTTTTCTTTATTAAGCAGTGCATAGACGAGAATATTGAAGAAAATATAAAGATGAAACTGGCGCTGCCACAAGGCCTTGAAATTTTTTTATAATTTGGTCTCCTTTTTTCACCTTCTATTAAATATATTATAATTTTTTTGTGACAGGAAAAAATACAGTTAAGTGCAAATTTTCGTTTAGAAACCCTGGCATCCACTACAGCTGTTGCTTTTTAATGGCTCTGGAAACAAAGAGACCAGACTCAAGCCTATAAGAAATTTTCACGTATCCGAGAGCAAATTTGCCTATTCCGCCCAGTTCTCATTTAATAAATCTAGTATTAAGGTTTGTATAACTCTCTCACTCTAATTGGCATTTTAATACAAGCTGATTGGTTATATAGATGGAGAATCAGGTATATGATGTTGTTTAAGCTGCATGTTGCAAAATAATAGGGAGGAAATTTTAGAATAACTTTAATGTCCATTAGTGAGAATACTTTCAGATGTACTATTTCAATTACTAATAAATAGTTTAGGAGCGAATGAGTAAAACCACATTCTGATTCTCGCAATTTAATACAACTCAGATAGGGGAAGCATTCAAATAGCCTCATTTTCTGAAAAAAAAAACCTCATAAATACACCAAATGTGCGTGGAATTTGATAAATTCAAACTTTTTTTACTCCAGTTATTAAAATTCTAAAAATAATGTAGTTTTCTGCAATATTATTCGGATGAGTTTCATTCTAACCAATTCGCCTTCAATCTTATTTTTTTAGAAAAAAAAAGAAATTAAATTAACAATAATACGTCTGTGCTTACGCTTGTCTAACCTAATACCCACTTCAACTGGTTTATTTAATTTATTGTTTTGATCTCAGTTATCCATCATTTTAATTTCACCTGGTGAAGGGTAATTTTATATTTTAGTGGGAGTTTTTTCATACACACCGAGTGTATGGAAATCACCTCACCTACAAAATGAAAATTCAATAATTATCGATTTTATCGAACACGTGGTCGTAACTTCTCGACAGAGCTAAGAAAGGTTACAAGGCTTGCACATAACTATAGGTACATTAATTTTTTAATTTTGAAACTAACTATTTTTTAAGAAATTAAAAGTAGAAAATTGATTACATGGAGTTCTTTCAAAATTACCTGTCTTTTGTCACTCAAAATCTTGAAAAACACTTCTCTTAGGGCAAATTTTGTTGTGTCTGTTTTGCTGCTGCCAAGGCGCATGTCAATTTGGCTTTTTGTAATTTCTTGCTTTCATTTAGCTAAGAGAGAGAAAAACTATGCTGCAATTGATGTGAGGAAAGTAAGGCAACAATTGCAAACTGGGTATGAGCCTGGAATTTTATTTTCGATAGCTTATTAGACAAGTGAGTTTGTACAGATAAAAGGGTAGTTTTTCAATTACTGTTATTTCTTTCTCTGTTCATTTGTTGTGAAGCTATGTGTTTGCGAATGCGCATAAATTAAGGCTTCTCATTTAATTAATATTTATCTACGTTTGATCAGGGTTTTTAAACTTTTGATTCGATTTAGTTGTTCCTACCTAAAACTAAGTTCAAACTTTAATCTCTGGGTAATAGATATTGCCGAGATTGTTCAGAGCAGATTGGTAAGTAAAGAGATGTTTGTCATGCCAGGGGGTTTTTTCCAGTACCTAAAGGATAAGTTCAAGTAATTTTAAACTAAACTGGGCTCAGAAGAATTCATTCATGACAAATACGAGGATTGTCTTCAACAAATTGTTTTAATTATAGTCCAATAGTGTATTCTAATTGAAAAGTTAAAGTTGATTGTTATATTTTTATTTTGAACAAACTGAACGGAACAGCAGAACGTTAATGTACAAGATTTTATATAAATAAATAAATGCTTCGAATTAACTGCACATGATAGTCAAATTTGGGGGGTTTAATTTCAGTCTCACCTCATCTATCAGATATTTCGCAAACCGGTCCCAATTCGTTTGGTAGATGGTAACTGAAATTTATAGGTGTAAGGCCGGCTGTAAAATATGCGAAAGGGTCTAACGTTCGTATGTCTTTAATCTGGCCTCTGTTTGAAAAAGGCATATTTAAGCAGTCAGAAGTTCTGAAGAATTTGTTTTCAAGCTTAGTTCTTTGTAGTTTTCGATGATAAAGGAACTCCTTAATTTGGACTGTTCGTTTCATCCCATTCGACGTTTAGTTGGTTAATATTGACTGATAACACATTCATTTAGCAATTTTTAATTGAAAACATGTATCGTAATCATTTTGAAAAAAAAACATATTTTTAATTATCATTTTTGATAGGAAAATGACAACCTATGACATCCTCATAATTCAGTAAAATATCCTCCCAATTATTCCAAAATTCAGCCCAGATCATAGATTATGATCACCATTTGTATTTTTAATCCTAAACCAAACAAAACCATATTTTATTGAAGCGTCTCAGTCTTTTTTAATTTGTACGCGCCAACTAAGAGCACTATGTTCTTTCGAGCGCGCACTCTCGCTCTCTCTTATCCCAACTTTTTTACTTTTCGCCCATCACTCTTCTATCCTGAGCTGCGCCTCTGCTACGCTCCCTTCTTCCAATGGGAAAGAATTTGTTTTTAAGCAGGTCTCCTCTTCAAAGAGGAGGAGGAGGAGGGGAGGTAGGGAAAGGATAACTGATCTTCTAGACTCTCTCTCTCTCTCCTCTATGTAGGAGAAAGAAAATACCGCGTACACGCGAAACAGACTTTTAGCAAAAGTTTTCGCCTCTAACTGCAGTCGTTTTTCCCTTCCCTCCCCCTCCTCTCCCCTTTTTTCCACTTTCTGTATGTCATCGTTTTTGTGTGTGTGTGTGTGCTTATTTTTGCAGACTCAAATATCTCTCTTCTCTCACACCGAGTTGTTTGATCAGTTCTTTCGCCAGCCGAAGTCAGATGAAACCGCAAAGGAGACTTTGAATTCTCACCCACTTCCACCACTCAATCAAACTGAACTAAATGAGTTCGAATTGAAAAGATAGAAGAGGAGTGTTAAGAAAGACTGACTTCGAGAGTTTTTTTCTCCGAAATGCTGAAGGAAAAAGTTGCCTAAACTCATCGGCGAATTATATCGCTCTTGTTAAGTGTTGAAATAATGCGGATATTATGCAATTTGATTTTAATAAACAACAAAAGTGCACAATATTTAGGGACAAGGGGGATAGAGGGTTAGTACTATCACTGTAAGATGTATCGAAAGGATAGGAAGAAGAGTCTACCAGGAGGATCATATATAACTGTGAATACTAGTGAAATACATCATTGCTTCTATTAATACTTTGATTTGATGATGCAATTAAACCTACATATTTGAGTAAATTAAATGAGTTAAAAGCCAATACCGAATTTGGGGGGGGGGAGGCTTTAAACTGCTGGATAGTCTGCAAGTAAAATGAAAGACACTTTCAACAAAATGGGACAGCTTAGTCCTCTTCAACCGATGTCTCATCCCACTGGCAAATGACGATCGCTTTCTTCATATTGGGTATCTGCACATTTTTTGGAGCGATGTAAAATGAAGATAAATAGGATCCTATTCACTTCAGCAATACTTTACTAAAGCTTCCATTAGTGACTAAGTTCTCTGGAAAAGCGCTTCCCCACATTCATTCAGAGCAGTGAATTATAAATTCTGAAGCTTATTTCCAGTCACTCATCTTTACATTCTCTTAATTTGTAGCTTATTGGATATCTATCAGAGATGTTTGATCTTATGATCTGTGGTTTTTCACTAAGCTGCTTACAAAGTAGATGTGCATATACTATTCTTACCAACATCTTATCCACTCATTACTCAAATTCCTATATCAAATAAACTTAACATTTAAAAATTGGCGCGCAACGTCATTCTACTCATCTGTGAATGCAAAACAG
This sequence comes from Hymenolepis microstoma, assembly GCA_000469805.3. Taxonomy (NCBI): domain Eukaryota; kingdom Metazoa; phylum Platyhelminthes; class Cestoda; order Cyclophyllidea; family Hymenolepididae; genus Hymenolepis; species Hymenolepis microstoma. Next base: position 36,273,986 of record LR215989.1, on the reverse strand, counting down.
TGTTTGTCGAGAGGAACAGAAACCATGTCCAATCTGCTTCGAAAGGTAATTGAAATATTAAATTAAGCAGTCAATAACACGTGACCTCTTGGACAAGAATTCGATCGGCAATAATGGAAATTGAATGTTGAGGTGCGAACTAAACATTCGATTAATATCTATGTAACCCGATTCCAAAAAATTCAAATAAAGCATGACTCCTCAGTCAGTTGACTCGAATTTTTCATTTATTTAATCCACTATTACGATTTAAGACACTTTTCCAGAATTGCAAATGGTACATTCTTTCTTCTTTGACCCGGGTCACAATGTTCTTGTTATAAATATCAAGGAAATATAACGTCCATATTCTAAAATCCTCGTCAAATATTGTTGGCAATCTCCATGGTTTGCTCTGTGCTTCTCTTAATTATTTCAGGATTTCTGTGGAGAATGGATGTTGAGCGACAATGAGAGACATCACTGCTACCTCTGCTGGAACGCCCAAAGTGAGGAGAGAGAGAGAGAGAGGGAGAGAGTTTTGGACAAGTTTATTTTCTTTTTTCAGCCAAGAAAAGAGCTGAAGAAATCTCAGAAGTTGATTTACGACCCTACAACGAATTTGTGAAACTAACTTAATCCAATCCACCTCCCTCCGCTTAAACACATACGCGATGTGTGAAGCATTTTGAGTTGCATTTTTCTTGATTAAATCATATAATTAATTTTATCAAGTGTATAGTTGTATGAAAAATGAATAATTGATTTTTAATAAATTTTTAATGAACAGATTAATGTTAAATGTTGCCACCATTTTTATTTTCGTTGACAGTTACTGAAATTACGGGTATTTGCACACCTATTAAGGTAATCGGGTGTTATTATTGAATTCTGAAATTTGTGGCTATTGAGAAAACTGTTCCACAACGAGCAGTGGTGTGCTCAATGCTTAACTAAACCTTTGAGAGTTTGTCTACGGTAGTAAGTGCTCTTTCTATACAAATAGAAGCCAAAATGTCCACCTATGTTTCTGATAATGCTAAAAACCACTTTCGCTCTAAGTTCTTTCAGTCTATCTACGCACTCGTATGCAACTCTATTGTAGACACGAAGTTGTACCCTTCAGTCAGAGACAGTGCAAGAGTGGCGGGTATCACACACTTCGTGGGATTTTTTATATCTAAAGTCGTTCCCTGGTGACTTGCCTCTGACATTACATGCCAAAGCACCAGTCAATCTCCAAATCCTGCCTGCCAGAGCACCAGGCAAGTCAACAATGCTCCCTAAAGGAACATAGAAAAGGCTACTGTACTTTTGTCTCCGCAAGAATACTTTCGTCATCCACCATGGCTAAGTCCCCAAAACGTCTGAGTTCCTAGTGCCTATTAATAAATTAAGCTCTTCTATTTTGATTGTGATTGAACAGAATGACTTGAAACTGGAACATACGTTTGTTCAATTTTGGACAAGTTAGTTGTCTCTATTAGCTGTATTCATGGGCATGCGAAACAAGATGCCTTCTTATTTGACTGAGTTTTGCTTCTTTAAGCTGATTACCCTAGAACAAATTATTAAAGTATTTAATTACTTCTATGCCTTGAATTTATGTGCCCTTTCCCGTTTCATATGTTATTTTGACTTGTGCTTTTATTCTTTCCATATCAATTGTTCTACTTCAGTTTGACAGTTATCACTACATTAAGCAGACTTTATCAATTTGACCTTGTAATAAGACGAAGATAAGAGCCCTAAAAACGCTCATTTTGGCATTTTCCATAATTTCATTAAGGTATTGTATTTTTAAAGTGTTATTGAATCTCATTAGTTGAGAGTTATAACAGTTAGAAAAGTAAATTAGAAATTAAATCAAATAGCCATTGCCATTAGTTGATTTGGAACGACTGTTTTCGAATCAACAGCTTCTCTACGATCTTGTGAGATCACTGTTTATAAGTCCTGACAAGCAAAGTAGCACTCCAGGGAAGACGACTGAATATCACCTATTCATATAAGAAAACGTGAAAATTGCCCTCAGTTTGCATTAAATTTGCTGGAAGATTTTTCCCTAAAGTTAAATTAGCACCACGTCTTCGCACTTTCTCTAGAAAAGTGGAGCGTTTATGAAGCATATTTAATCGGTACTGCCCTAAAAATTTTCTTATTTACTTAAAAGGGAAATAATTGCCCATATCAGGCTAATTTCGGTATTTCGATGAGATTTGACGTGTAAACTGTGGTAGTCAACAATAGAGCCAGCAAGCTCAATTGACCAAGATGTGATCTGGACACATTTTGTGCATGCATAGGCGTCACAGCACCCTCTTGAGAACAACAAGATCTATTGCATCTGTCTGTTAGACATTCCATATCCGGTGCGTTCTGTCGCAAATTCTTTCTGTCTACGTCAAAGGGAAAAGGCAAGCGAGAGAGAGATAATCTATCATGAATGTTGTTTGTCTGCGGTTCTCGTTTGATGTTGACGAACCCAAATTCTCTTTGTCTCTGAGTCGTGGCGCAGCTGCATTTCCAGGCGTCTTTTCCACCAACTCCACCGCCGCCACCTCCCCTACCTCCTCTCGACTTTAAAAATAAGTGACGTCGGTAAATCGCGAACTTGTCTCTTCCCTTCTAACAGATTTCAAGGTGAAAAAAAATGCTTTTCTGCTATAAACTATAGTTAACCAACTGGCAAATCCATCTTACTACTTGAAATACGAACCGTAAATAAAACGTTTCTTTTAATAAGATGAAAAAAAGTAGTTGAATTACTGTTTTCCTATTAATTTATTTCATACAAAATCAAAACAAAAGTGACTTACTGGGACATGCGATATGATTTCGATTTGTGATATAATAACAATCTTTAGAATTAAGCTAAGTATTAATTACGCTTATTGGAAAAATGGTGTAATAAATCACACTTCTATGACAATGATCATTGTTCGTAAAAGATATAAGATTTTTTGAAAGTTTGTCGTGCCTACGTAGATTCGAATTTTGCGCACCTATTAAAATAACTGAAATTGAAACCACATAGTATATTTCAAAACAAATCATTTTTCATAAATTTTGCATAAATTCAATTGTAATCCTTATTATCCGCAATTCACCTGATCGGTATCCTCAGAAGATCTCAGACCTTTTCCCCTACTTTTCATTCAAATTTAGCCTACTTGCTAGTAATATAAAAGTAGAATTTAACAAATGATCTATAAATACGCTCAAAAAGCTTGTATGACATAATGACTCCAAGAACTTCACATCGGGTACAACATGCGTGTCAAGAAACAAGGAATCATGAAACTGCTCTTCTTGTTTTCTACGCGGCTAGATGTGTACTAGCATTTCATTATATACTACGTAGAAGAAGGCTGTTCAACGAAATGCAGAGAAAGTGGTTTCCACAAGTACATCTTTCAGGACCATAGCTTGAAGGTTGAAAAATTGTATTTGCAGAAATCGTATTCATGAAGTCTTTCGAGCCCTGTATTAAATGCGCAAAAATTTATTGTTAAATTAGTTTTATCGACCTTTTTATTAATATTACATACAGTGATACGAAAAATTTACAATCTTCGCTTGGGCAAAGAAACAGATTTTTTATCAGGAAGTCTAGTAATTGTTAAAGGAGAGGGAGAGGGGTCAGAAGATTTTGAGAGGAATGATAGATTTTCATTGAGTATCCCTTCGTTTGACTTATACCAATTCGAGGTAGCACCATGTTTGTTTAGTTTTCATAATTCAAATTGCATTATTCATTCCTTGGATGGCGGTGACTGCTTACCTACGATCTTTTAACTCTTATTGGTTGAAATTAAATTAAGAATTGTCGGTCAAGCCACTCTAATTCAACTTCTTCCTTCCAATGGCTGAGAAGACAGAGTAATCTTAAATAATATTCAGCAGTTTACAGTAACTTAGCAATTTCGCGATAAGAGAATGATTACTTGTCTTTAAATACTCTTATTTGGTCTTTATTAACGTAATAAAGGTATGCCTAAAACCGCTGATAAATCCAAAAATAAAAGTCATTTACTTATTAAAATCTGGAGGAGTAAATATGTGGGATCTGGGAATGGAGTAATTGTATTTAAAATTTAGTCTGCAAAGACTGTTAATTCCGCATCCAAACATTAAATTATAGAAAATTGCTTTGAAAGCAAACTTAATTAATTTAATACTGTTAAAAAAATAATCCAGATTCCATCATGAATGAAATCCGGTATGTACTACTCCTTTAACAGTACATTTACTAATCCTTCTTACCTATTAATGTCTGCAAGAGGATTCAAATGAATTGGAAGTAATATTTAAAAGCGTTCCCAAACACCAAGACAAAATTCTGAAAAGTAAATTTTAGAAAATTTGGTTATTACAAAGCAAAAATTATCTATTATGATTAAGTGAGTAAATAAAACTCTTGTAATTCTGACTTCAAAATATAATCCATATCAATCCTGTCTGTCTAGCGTTGCTATCTCGCAAAAGTAGAGCCTTAGTCACTTCTTCTGCTCACCACGTTAATAATAATACCTCGGTTTGTTAAAATGAATTGATTAGGAGGGAATCAGAGTTCTAAACCAATCTGTGTGTGTGAAAGGGAGTGATGTGAAAGAGTACCTTTTTGGCAAGTTAAACGCTTAAAGTAAATATTTCCATCGGATTTCAAAAAGGCCCTTGCCTAATGACTACTGAAAGACTTAACTCATATAATAGAATTTGAATACTATGAATTAGTACGTTAACTAATTACTTCAAACACAAAATGGCGGTGTCTTTCGACATTAACTTTTTAAAATTTTCCTACAAGAAACAAAGTAAAAAGGCGGAAAAAGTAAATATTATGGATTTCGAGACGTAATTTTTTAAAAAAATGTTTAATTTATTAAAGATTTTTCCATATTGATGATGCGATTGATACAATAAAAAAAATTTATTTTATTTGCATTTCGTTTCTTTTTATTAGGTTCGGAGTTTCATAGTGTTTGTTCAAGTTAATTTATTTACTTTATCTGTTGAGAAATTTAAATAAAAAATTCCCCATAATGAAGAATGTGCTTCAACAGATTGCGAGCGAGGAATCTAGCATTGCTTTACTGATTTTTTTTTTATTAATAGAAGATTTAAAAAATGTCGAGTCAAATAAACACCATTCATTTTATTTTCATTTAACTAAAACAAAAAACGTTTTCTTCCCAGTTTATTTAAAAGGAAAACATTTTTTTCTATAATTTTAATAAATCTTAAAGTGTATCCTAACTGGGGGGAAATATCACACCACTACGACTAGAATTTGATATCGAAGAGGTCCCAGAATGCCAGACTTCTGTCCTTGAGGGTGTCTAGAAACGTCAATATGTTCAGTTAACTCATGAATCTACAGTTAAATTGCATCCATCTAATTGTGTTAAACTATTCCACTTACATAAATTAAAACTCTTTTTGTTGACAATAAAAATCAATCTCTTCAAACGAATCGATGTGTACTAAATTCGCCTTCTCACAGGTTGAAAACTACATAATTCATGAATCATTAATGTGTAAAGCTTTGTAGGTCGCCCATACTGTGTTTGATCCAATTTTCAGTAATTTAAAAAGTTGAATCAGTATGAATTACTTATGGGAAAACGGATTATTAGATTTCAGAAATAAACGTAATAGATAACGAATTTATCATTCTCAATTTAATTGAAAAATGCGGAAATATGCATCATCCACTTGCCATTACTTCTGCATTTCCCTTACAGACCCTTATAAATTTATAGGCTCCGCCATATCTTAAACTAATACAAAAGTTGAACCACTTGCATTGTTGATGTCTGGATCAGCTTAGCTGACATTTTAAGTTGCTAAATCGGCTCGACATGATCATATTAACCACTATCGAATCCTTCCAATTCCCGGCACCTTACTCTGAAAATGATTCATTGACCTCAGGCTCTCAGCTCCTTGTCAGACCCCCTCCCCCTCCCTAACCTCTCTCATCTTTGTGTTTTATTTCCTGCTTCTACCTCTGCCCATATTTTTCTCAGCTAATGACTCTACTTTGATTAACGGTTGCACTATTCAATCATTGAAATCATGATAGTGTATTTTTGATATTAAAGGACAATTCATTGATTTTAAGTGGTCTTTTTATTAATTCACGGTGTTTCTTGGAGAATCGCATAATCAACTCTTAGCACATATTTATTCTCTTTGAAACGATAGCAAATGCAAGTTCATTTTTCAAATCGTTTATATATCCTTTTTGTTCGAATATATTTTTTTCACTTTGACGCCTTCCTCAATCCTAGTTAAATTCCCTCAGGCTCTCACCTTACCTAGCGTATTTGTGCTAACCTGTTTCTTTTTTTAATAATAATATACTTGATTATTAATAAAAATAGTAGGCAAGCGATTAGTATACATTCATTGAAGAGAATCGCACTGATCTCGATGTAGGAATCAAGGATGGTGTTTTGATACATATTATTTTCTCCACTCTGGTCTTTTATGAAACTTGCACTAACTGGAAACTTGGCTCAGAAAGACCGCTTTAACCGTCACCTCTGTGGACCAGCAATCCCGTTCCCGTGTCCCTTTTTCCACGAAAATTCACGAACCATACTATTGTCTCAAAGGAGGAATTCAACTTCTGGAGAAAGAAGGTGGGGGTTCTTCTTCCTTGTATTTTTTTGAAAATTATCCTGATAATGGTATTTTAAAATTATCTTATTTTTAATCTAGTTGCAATACAAAAACTTTAGGAATTCCCGAATCTCCACTGACTTTTTCAGAGTGGAACAGATCAGTCTTGAACGATTTTTCACCAAATTCTTTCACTAAAATGGGCTGACGGTGTGAGAATTTAGGAGGAACCAAAGACATTAATTGCATACAATGGAGGGCGAAGAGCTTTAACGTTCCGATGGGACTCGTGTGAGGAAAAGAATTCGCTGACTATTGAGCAGATCTAAAGAATGATCAAAGAAGTGTTTCTTTGCCTTCTCCCTAAGGAGATTGGCATGTCCGAATTAGTTTCCCAAGAGAGGGGGGGGGCAAAGTATTTTTTGAACTCGTTTAAAAATTACGCCTTGAGTTTCGCATGCTTAACAAAACAGAGGATTGTTACAAATAAGCTTGGAACATAGGGAGGGAGGGAGGGAGGGAGTGAGAGGGAGATGCCGATGTCCGTTTTTTACCAACAGAATACTCGACTTGAATGTGCTCACTCATATTTAATGTTTGAGTTCTTTGAATCTTTTCATAAAGTTCAAATTAAAAACTGTGCAGTGAGACTAAAGCCTTGTAATTTAGCTTTAAATGAAACATAAATTGAGGATTTCACGAAGTTACCGTAATGGCTCCAGATGTTCTATAGGCTAGTGTGGGGTCGGATTACTATATGGCATGAGCTTAAATTAGACTAACTCATTTGTTAATTGCCTATTTCGAATGGAAGCGAATCATGAATAAGTAAGTGATTCGTGGACTTGAGTAAAATGTGAATTGCCAATTGATTAAACATGAGAAATCCGGTTTCTTCCAACTCCCCTCTTCAGCGGTCTGATTTGTCTAATTCGGTTGTCTATGAAGCCATCAAGTGCACACCGTTGGGTATTCAATCCATGACTTCAGACTTCACAAAAGAGAATGCTGATCAGTTTAAGATACTGTTAAACAGAAGCCCTTTTAATCAAAAATAATCTAGAATGCATAGTATTTAATTATACATCTTCCGGTTTCAATAATGGAGTTGCTTATGACACTTAGTTTGGCTCGAAGAAAGCTAATTTGGAGGCGCTTTTGGGAGAAACCCGCAGGTGGGTTTGGTCATTCACATTCGATGGACGTGCACCAATAAGCATATCTTTTCCTCATCCGAATCCTGGAAGTGCAAATCAATATAATGATTAAGTTGGCAGGATTTGAATCTCCTCGCAAGTCCAAAAATAACGAGCCCTTCCAATATCCAAAATCAGTCCATTTTACTGCGAAAGAAAATGAAAACTGACGGCCAATCTAAACTGCTAGATAGATAGAAGGAAAAGTCACTCCAAGTGAAGAAATGTAATGGCAAAAGAAGACGTTTCTTCTCTTTTTTTCACACTTTGTATAGTTCATTAGGATCAATTGCCATATACGTATATATGCGTTTCTGTTATTGAAAACGTCTCGGGAGAGTAAATAATGCAGCATGATGGTCAACTCTAAATGGGTCAACGCTGCTGGATATTATTTTTCAACTGGATGATATTGTTTTCATTAGTGGAGTTTAAAAAACTCACTATGACTTTATTTTATAAATTCACATACGTATATTAATTCTAAAAATTAAGTTTTCTTAGTTATTTCCTATGTTTTTTTGCAGTATTTTTTACTTTTTTTAAAAAGTTTCGTATATATCATTGAATTACTATCCGATGCGCTCGTTAACTGAAATGATGATTGACGCCTACCTTCAAAGCCGGCGGAAATAACGTAGATAATTAGAATTTTGGTTTATTCTTACCTACTTTCGTCCAAATATCCTCCAATGTAGCTCTTGTTCTGTGGATTCATGTTCTTTTGCAAGCTACTATTTCTTTCAGCTTCCGAAGCAGAAAGTTCATTATTGTTCACCAAAGTAATGGGTGTGTTCCAAATTTCATTTATCCAGAATCTTTAGAAACTGAATGCTTCCGTGGGGAAGTTTAAGAGAAAGGAACTCCTGAATTTCTTTGGCTTTGGAACCAAAGAAGCATTACAGTTTATGGGTTTTAACTGTATTTCACAGAATGAACAGAAACTGTAGGTCTTTCAACCAAACTTTTCCTTATTTAGGAAGACATAAAACTGTCTTGGAAAGCACAGGTCTAGAAGTATTTGATTATCAGTTCAAATTTTTAAAGGAGCATTTCATCGTTTTCCATATGCCTTTCGTTGTTTTTTCGTATGGCCAATACGATGGATTCCATTTGCCATTGTACACAAAATTCAATTTTGCTATACGCTACATGTATAATTAGCACTGCATTGCGATTGTCTAAAATTTGAGGAATTTGATTTATAGCATCGCTATAAAACCATTAGGTACGCAAAACTACGCGTGTAATGATTAGCCATTGACGCGTAGAAACTCTGCAAAGATCTCTGACGATTAAAATTCACTACATGATTTGGGAAGAGGATTTAGTGAAAGCCTTAGAGTACTCACTCAAGACAGATGTACCTGTTCAAACCATGCACACAAAAATCAATGCTTCGACGTTTGAGAAAGCAATACAGGCGGGAGGATTGTACCAAGATCCTAATATATCCCTCCCTCTCCTCCCCTCTACTCCCCAATAAAAGCTCGAAATGGATGGATTAAGCTACTCTAGCACATCTAGAAACTATGGTGAAGTTTCAGTTAAGATAAAGCAAATATTTCTCACGTTTCTGCCTTAAATATAAAACTTCACTGAATTAATACATTCACTGTATGAAATAATAAAAACTATGATCAAACTTCTAAAATATTGAGCGATTTTTCTTCTATTTCAAGTGCAGGCTGTTTCAGATAAGAATTTCCTTGTTGACGAAGATCTCATTAAGAACTAGGGCAATCTGGATCTACCATATCTCCACGTTGCTTCCTTCTCTACGTGACCAAATAGTTAATTTCTAATATGTCCATGAATAAAGCGAAAACTAAGCCAAACAGTTAAATCTTATGCAAAATCTCTCTCAAAATTCATTCAACCCGGCGACAGACTGTCGAATTAGCACATCTGCTATTGTCTGATTCCATAGGGTATATAAATGTGTGTTTTGGTATGCTTCCATATAAGCTGTTTGCTTTCATATACAGTGAACTTTAATATCAAACACACCGAAAGAGAGACTGTTGGACGCGATGCATTAATAAATTGGTATGTATAGTGTCGGTCTATCTCTCTCTCTCTCTCTCTCTTTTAGTCTATAACGCGCTCCACCTCTCGCTCTCTCTCTACCGTCTACCCGTATGTTACTCGGTGTGTCTCGTTTTATTTTTGGTCCGATTCAGCCAACAGCTAGTTACCCAGCCAGCCACCCTACCGTAGTAGATCCTTTCATCTCTCATTGCGGAAATATTTGCTGTTGTAGCGGGGTGTGTAAGTATATCGCTGTATGTATGTCACTGACAATGAACATGCACAGAAGCGATCGCCATGTACTTTTTCGTCTACTGGGATCTATATCTCTTCGGCTATCTATTGGCCTGTGGGTGTCTGCACTTCTAGGCCCGAGTTTTATGCGGTTTGATGCTTATCTCAATGTGTCTAACATGCGAGTGTGTGTTTGTCGCCGCTTAGTCGATTTTAAATGTCTGATTTGTCTGGAAGGAGAGTGGTCGTCAAAACAATCATACTTTTGGAAAGTGTCTAGTCTATCTATATTTTCATTAGGATCAACCCATTTGGCCCTTTTCGTTTCTTTATTAATGTCTGAAACGCGACTAGTAGATACTAGAACCTCCATTTTACAAAAGTGGTACTATCAAGGAAAGGTCGATCAAATGTAAACGTTTACGGGTCAACTGATAGTTAGTGCTCAATAGTTCCTTATTGGTATCTAGAACCTCGTTGATAGGAAGAAATATAAACAATTTCTCCTTAAAATTAACAAGAAGTGGTAAACGTTGGTGAATGGAATATGTATTGAAATTCAGCATTGAACAATGCATAGTAAGCTGTGCACCTTATGGGAGGAATGTCTCAATAAACGCCCGTAAAGGGTCTTTGCAATGTCAATGACAGTGATGGTAATCGAAATTTACAAAAATATAATTTTCCATTTTTAGTGATTGGTTAGGATGTAGGTTCAACAACTTTCCATAGGACCTAGAGTCATCAGATATAGTGAAGGTGCCCTAGAAAATTAATAATTTACTAACAGTTAGAGCAAATAAGAAATTGAAATGTTATTTGCTGCATTAGTAAAACAGCAGTTATGTAGAAATTCGATGTTTATAAGATTATAGAAGATTATAATGGAAAAAATGACTGCTCAAAAGTTTTCTCTCAATAAGAATCCGTAATTGGTATTTAATTTGTTGGTATAGAGCCAACTTTCACAATATATTTCTTAATTACTGAAAATCACAGTTTTAGAAACAACATTTCAATAAGCGATGATAATCGATTTCTAGTAATATGAAATAATTTAATCCCATATGAGAAATAGGTTATTAAGAAGACCCTTCGATGTGAACCTTCAACCTTGCAGATAGCACTCTGCATCCAGCATCCGAGCCAAGACGGTCGGTATTCCAAAATGAAGCTTCGATTTTTCAACTCCGAAGTGCATGAAATTTACAAATTTTCATTCATATTTCTGGTATGCAAGCTAGAAATTTTGTTCTTCCTAGATTCAAACCTTTTCCAATTGTTTTGATCAGGCAGATTTAAATATGAGATTTGTATAGGTGTGCTCTAAAATAGAGTACTTCTTACTTACCTTGAATAAACTCCACACTCCTACCACCAAGGCTTGTGATGATTTAACATTCCCCACCGTGTAACACTATGACTGAGCAGAGTTGAACTGAGAGCTATGCTATAGGAGTGAGCATTTGTTACAACATCCCAAGACTCTGAGCTGATATTAAGGATGAATAAGTCTAAAGTCCCTTACTATTCTGCAGATGATTGCCGAGTTCTGAAATAACCGAAAGGATTTCGATAACAGAATCACAGCAGCCAGATTCAAGTGTCTGAGGTTAATGTGGGGAAAATTTTATTTAACTACATTTGGAACATCAAAAAATAAGTTAGCTAATTCGAAGGGGGACGATTTTGAAACTAACATAGTCCGTTTGTTCAAGTACAAAAGATTGAGACTAATTGCCAATCGAGAACGCCAGCTGAAAAACTTAACTCAAACGGAACACTGCAAAAAAATTTAGGAAGGGTAGAATCTATGCAGAAATGACAATGCGATCGGCGTTTTCCCAACTGCTACCTTATTTTCTTCTAACTTTTCCTAATAATCTTTCTCGTCTAATGATTCTAATTTACTTATAATAATGACAAAATATTCTTTTACATTGGAAACAGTCTGGACAGCGCTACATAAATAAATTATCAGAATAAAGTGATATGGATTTATTGAGGTACTAATTGGTTTACCAGAAATACTTTGAGTGAATAATTTTGCAAAATGCGTTGTCAAAATTGATGTCGTGATGAAATTTTATCCATCTCCTCTCTGCTATGATAAAAGTCTAAGTTGTTAAATATCATGAAAGGTCATTTTGGCCTTCTAAACTATTTGAAGTAAATGCGAATTGAAGTGTGGCAAGACCAATTCTTCTCGATAGAATAATAGTTGTCAATAAGCATTAAACTTGGTTGGCAAACATTTGTTGCGAACCCAGAGGATGACTTATGAAATTTTAATTGGAGAGATTGAACTACCCTTCCTCCCTCCCTAGTAAATAATGTACAATTCGAATAAAAAGACTTCAGGGATAATTTGACGATACTCGCTATATCTTTACCATTCCACTTCCTCCACGCCTATTGAACGTCTTGTAAGCTGATCTCAGTTCGCTTTTCATGATTAAAAGTTAAAAGTATTAGAGTGGGAAATTGTAATGATTGTACCTGATAGAGGTTGCTGTAATTAAGCCAGCTCTAGGAAAATGAATTAAGTTATTCGTGGAATAAATTGTTAGTTAAAGAATTGAAGCCAAAATTTAGATCCTAGATCCAATTCTGTCTGTCAGATATGGATCAAACTTGTGTAGTTTTCGTCGATGCAATCAAAACTGAAATCATGAATATGAGAATAAAGAACAAACAGGATTAGTAAATAAATCTGAAGATCTTTAAAATTTGCTTAAAAAATTCTATGGTAGCAGAATTGTCAAAATTGTGTGAAACCTTGTTTAATGTTTTTTTAATGTAAATAAGGACCAAATAGTGGAAAAAGGCGTTAATCTTTATATATGGAAATAATTGTTTGTCTTCTGAGATAAGTTTCTGGAATTGACTAATGAGCAATTAAATGAATATTTTGTGGTTTTCGATTCAATGACCAGACTCAATTCATTCAATCCAGTTTATGACAATAGTGCAAACAGTGAATTCATTTAACATTAACTCATCATCAAAGTATGCGAAACAGAATGATGTGAACCCAGGCTTCAGGGTAATTTTTACGCCCTTTCAATTGCAAAAAGAATAGTTCATGGTTATATGGACACAACCGCTTTTGCACCTCTTTCTTTTTTAATTTTATTTTTAATAAATGAATAAAGAGAAGCAGAGGATTTTTTCGCGCCCGAAACATTGCCGCTGTGTGTTTTACCTCGTCCGGAACAGTCAATTTGAGGTAAAAAGGCTGAGTCTATTGGACACTTCAAATTATCCGTTTGGAGGAAATCATTTTACACATAATAGTGTAAACCAGGGATGAGACTTTTTACTCCTCTATCTGATTAAACAATGTAAAAATACTTTGCTTCTCCACCGTCAACGGAAGTGTGAAAGAGAGGTGTTCTACAAGAAAACAGGCGAAAGAGAGAGAGAGCCCAAGAAACAATTGCCATCGGTATTCCCTTAGCGCACGTGGGTGCGAAAACTACTGCCGATAACATCTTACGGATGTGAATTTATACACCTTCACAAAAATAAGGGGGAAGAATGAATGCCCAGTAGAGGCAAAAGGGAGGAAGATGAAGTTAAAGTCTGACTAACAGAGCATTAATCATAACTCCACTAGACATGGAGGGAGAAAGGACTGGTTTCTCCATTTGTTTAAGTACACAATAAATGTCTTAGAAACCTGGGGAAAATTGTGAAATGGTCTTCTAAGTAAGCTTGTTCTCGGAGGGTTATTCGTGGGAATTAGTTCTCCTCGCTGCCTCTTTATGCCAAGGCAATGAACAAAGGGAGCGCAACTTCTTTGCCGCCGTTGTGTATACATCTACTTTTAACGACATTGGTAGTGAAAGAAGGTATTCCACTGTCGTCTCCTTTTGTTAAATGCTCTTATCAAAGAGAGAGCGAAACAGATAAGTGTATCTCTCTCTCTTGCCATTTGGTGATTGACAGAGACAAAAATAAGTCTTCTTGATTAATGTAAATGCCTCTTAGAAGTGAGCAGAAAATTTAAATGCCGATGAGCGTTTTTTTGCCTCCTCATAGTCAAAAGCGCCAGTCAACTTCTATCGGCACTAAGAGCCAGTCCTGTAGGTATGAGTTTTGACATTTAGTGACTGGAGAGGTAAAATTAAGGAGTTCACAAAGAAAAAAACCGTCTCAAATGTTTGATCATTTTTCTAATATTAGTTTAATTCAATTTAAAAGTGAAATCCGGGATGATAGTTAAATCACACTCTGAACTTGGTGGCCAAATTTCCATCAAGAATTCATAGTAGGTCTTACTTTTCATTCTTTAAGATTTTATTCCATCCTCTGAAATGACCTCAAATATTTAGTTTGCTTAATTGACACCAAAAGTATAAAAAAGACTGTTTTGAATATTGATTGGGAAGCCAAGATAAAAGTGAAATTCATTATTTTTATTATGAAATATTACTTTTTGTATTTAATTTCATTTTTCTAACAACACTATACCGATAATCAGAACTACAGTACAAATCCAAGGTAATAAATGTTTCTTTCACGTGTTCTGTGAGGGAAAGGTAAATATCGATGTGCCAAGAATGACCTCTCTCCTTTTCTACGCATCACAGCGTCTCATTTTTCATTTGAGTCCTTTAGATTCGATTTTACTAAGGCATAGCCATCTGGTTTAAAACATTACCAGACATCATATTTCATCTCCAAATGTACTTTAACCAGATCCGACATCAATGGGGACAGAGGTGGTTTGTGTACCCAAGCCGACGACTTTTAGCTGGTGATAGGATTCAGACTATGACAGGATTGCTGTCTAAGTTGAAGTAATATAGCCTAACAAATTACATTCATAGACTCCGGGATCTTGATATTGAATCTGCCCAATTTGAAATTAGGTGTTTAAGCACATAAGTAAAGTTGATTTTTCCCATTCTTGCCAATGCTTTCTATATAGATTTAAAAAACTACTTGAGAGCTACATTAGATAAGGTTACAGTGACTCTATTTCTTAGACTTTTTCTTGAATCTTTGACTTTTGATTTTTTTATCCTATCAGTAATTTTTTAGCTTAATTAAGTAAAAATAATGTCTTATTCCATTTCTTTTTATGTAATTCATTTCCCTCAGATCAAATCATCGTCTGCTCCAACAAAATGTAATTAATCCAACAATACTATCTGTGAAATGATCGGTTCGCCTTCAATAATTTACGCAGGGTATAGAACAGTTGGCTTGAGGTTAGAAAGTATTGCTTTGACAATAGCTGGAGACATATCTTCTACTATCAATGGTAGAACCCCATTCTCCAGCAACGTCACATTCCCTATTGATTTATCTATTAATAATAGCATTCCTTATTCGATTAGGTAGAAAAAGAATATAACTGACATGAGAGCATTTTATTTCCTTATCGAATTCAGTTATCATAACTATTCTATCTTTAAAAATAAACTGGCATTATATTGATAGGAAAAAAGTAAAGATGAGAATTTCCCTCAAATCAAGTCATACGCTTCTTTACCAACCACCAACCACCTTAGCGCACAGACATATGGTTAAAAAGTCGCTCCATATTGGTGGTGGTAGTTATGGAATACCGTTCAACTTCTTCGGAACCTGAAGGAGAGATAACCTGACTACTAATCATTGTGGGGTAGAATTCAGACGCACATCACTCCATTTTACTAAAAAGAAGATCATTAAGAAGGACGATAAAAATCAGAACTGGCATTTCATTTTATTCTTTCCTGCTCCATCTTTCCTTTACTCATATTAGGTAGAGGTTTAGTTTTCGGAATACAAATTGCCATTGCCTCCTTGCACAAAAATCATTAGTTGGATAAGTTGCTACCGTACCTCTCATTACTTAATTACCTTATGCTCTCAACACAAAATATACAATTAAAAAGTATAGTGTCGTATAATGTTGTGGTTAAACAGTGTTATCAATTGAGGGAGGCGCGGTAGCTAACGTGGAAATCCATTAAGTCAAAGGTTACGAGGTCAATGCCCATCAGTGTGCAGCGAATGATTTGGATGGCAAATTAAACTGATCACAGCCTGCAATTCTACGATTCTTTATCTGTTTCAGGCATTTCAGAGTTCACTGTATCTATTACTCTTTGTAATATCAAGAATTACTCACCTCTCTGTCCAACCCAACAGTTACATTGAACCGACTAAATGAAATAGGATTTAAAGTGAAATGGAACGGTCATGAATACATGACTGAAAGACTGCCTTCACTAATATCATACTGAGGTGAATACGGTTAAGTTTGATCAGAATATCTAGATAGTTCAAAAAAATTATTGTCTAGGAAGTAATAAAGACTGAATTAAATCCGTGAGTAATAAGCATATATCACTTCATTTTGCATGGGAGGGGCCCCAGTCACCATGCCCGACTGCCATGTTAGACCTCAGGAGTTCGATTTCTTTCGGCCCATACCCACTGAGTGGAATGATAACCAAGCTGGTTAAGCCTGGCTATTACAGATGATGTTAGCCTCCATCATAACACTCGGTATCCAAGCCAAGATGAGCGTAGAAAAGTGCTCACGAAACAGGACTTTGAATTATCATTAACATTCCAATGTGTTGCGGTGAATAGTTTTGTAAATCTCATCCATTTTATTTACTTCAACAGGCTAATGATGTGCTTTCACGGGCTAAACTACTTTATATCTCCATTCAGCTACTTGAAATTCCTAGTACACCCCATTTCCACAAAATTCCAATGACACTGCAATGATTAAGCATGTTATTTAGATCGATCCGATCAGAATCTCAGACCATAGTGAGGATACACATTGGAGGTAAGAGACACAAAGCTTTTATAATAGAGATGGAACCTTGAAATTTTAGAAATCATTTTTTATCTTGCAATGAACTTTACGGCTTGAGGCATCATGCTGCTTTCCTTCGCTTGGAATTTGACTTTGAAGGCCATTGTGCAAGAAGAGCATTCACATTCCCTTGGTATTTTCATGCCGAGTAGAAAGTAGAGAACGACGCATGACATGCGCTCAGAAGATTGTATTATAGAGCTTCACTGGTATCCATCACCACAGAACACCTAGCTGGGTAATCAGAATGCTTCTCCGTCCTCAATAGGCAAGTCAATCCCCAAGCTGAGAATCAATTTCATTCTTCTTACGATTTCCATATTTATGTTCATTCCTAAGCCAATCGCAGTCACAATGGATTACAATATTATTACTACTTGTAAGAATACACGAGAAATTGGAGGTTTGGCTTTCGTATATAAGCACAGGCTCTGCAAACTAGGATGGATTTTATTTTTCAACACTAACAACTAAGATCACTGTTTGGGGGTTCAAAAAGTTGTCAAAATTCCAAATCACTCCAATGACCCAATCCAAAGTCAAAAAAAAACATTCTATTTCTCGCTCGTAAAAATGCTTTACTTTTGGTATAATTCAAACAAAGAGAATATTGTCTTTGTTGTTGATAGTATTCGAGTGAGTTTCACGGGGTTGATAGAGTGTGATGGGAGGGGAGAGAATGTGATAGGGGAGTAGGGAGGAGGGCGGCAGGCATAATACCGATAAAACGGCGCAATAAATATAGGTACACAGTGGTAATAATGTTCGTGCCATTCTCAACATCGGTGATAAATGCAGAGAACCAAAGCGGAAGTTGAGAGATGATCGGGCGGGGGAGAGGGAGAAGAGGGACAGAAATGCAGCACAAATAAACAGACATGGGAGTAATCAGGGATGAATTGGTATAAATAAAAACACGTTGACATGACCTTATGCTCTATTGTCCTCTAGCACCTCCATTATTTATACACCAGCTGTCTCCATTGGGGTGGCAGACGGAGTATCGTCAAGACGTGTAGGGAACACACTTTCTGAAGTGCCTCCACCATTTCCGGTATTCATACGGAGATCTGTCGCTCCGGAATGATATGGAGAGGGATAAGAGGATGTAGAGGAAGTAGTAGCAATGCTATAGTCATTTTCATGGAAAGATCTTCCTGCTGAGGATGCTGCAGAGTTCAGTCCACCAGTAGGAGAGTGCTTGAGGTGTGGAGAAGGATGTCGGAATGAGCTGTTACTACCTCCTACATCTCCTCCATGGGAACTTGCAGGGCTAGAGGATACCCTATCTTCCATCTTTGTTGGGATGACTGGTGAGGAATTGCGTTCATTTGAGGCGGGTTGAGGGGCAGAGAAGGGAAGAGAAATGGGAGAGGTGGAATTACCAAGGGGAGGAGGTGGAAGATTTGCGGAATGTGCCGTTCGGAGTCCGTTTTGAAGAGCGGCCGCTGCAGCTTTCGCAGCTGCTTTTTCGGCTGCTCGACCGCCGGGGCCGATCCACATTGTCATTCCAGCCATCAGAGCTGAACTGGAACTTGATCTACTCTGACACATTCGACGTTGATGTGAGATCAAACTGTACTTTTGACGGAAAGCCTTGTTACACCGTGTGCATTTGTGTGGTTTCTCACCGGTATGTGTTCTTAAGTGCTGCACAACATGACTCTGTTGACGGAAGAGCTTTCCACAGATTCGACACCCGTAAGGCCGTTCTCCTGAATGGACTCGCATATGAGTTGTCAACTGGATCTTTTGTTTAAAGGCTCGTCCACATTCAGGACATGGATAGGGTCGTTCATCTGTGTGAGTTCGAAGATGCTGCATTAGACCAGCCTTGACTGCAAATCCTCTACCACAAGTCGCACAACGATATGGTCTAGAAGCGTAGTCTTCTGCTGTACTCTTGGAATTGTGAGATTCGGGGCTGCCTGGAATTCCATTAATCTTTGAGGATAAGGAGGAAGGGGTTTGAGAAGATGGTTGAGGAGGATTTAGGTTAAACATATCAGGAGGGGGGAAATGAAATCCTAGAGCTGCTGACACCGCCGCCGCTACAGATCTCGCGGCATTGAAAGTGTTCGCTGGGAATTCGTCAGAAGGAAGAGGAAGGGGTGGGGGTCCAGGAGGTGTGAGATGAGAAGGAAGTTGTTGCTGCCCCTGGTGGTGATTAGATGGATGGAAATGATGTCCATGGCTGCTATTTGCTTTAGACGTTGCTGCCGAAATATCATCCACCATGCATCTCACCGCATCTTCCATTGTTGGTGAACCTTCTGATTTCACCCTAAAAAAACAGCGGACGCAACATTGACTTATTTATAATATATCTTCACTTTTTGCTAAACTGTACACCATAATTAGTATATATTTATTGATATTTAACCTCGAGGTACGATGTTCATGGTTTAACTTAAGGAATATTGATTATTCGGAGTGTATCACGTTCTATGTGATAGTCGTTTATTAGTCCACACTTTGTTGTGGGCAAAAAATCAATTAAATTTCATATTTCTATTTTTTTTTGAAACACACAAAGAAAAAAAATCTAAGCATAAAAGTTGGTGATAAAAGTACAGAACTAAACGGGGGCAGGAGTGGAATTCTTTGGAGCTTTAATCTCCTTTACTTTTTTAGAGGGACTTCTCACAGGCAGGGCAGAGAAAAGAAGGGGAGAGAGAGGGAGAGCGAGAGAGAGAGAGAGAAAGCGAAAGATAAATGTGCTATAAACGAAAGGGAGTGAGATGGAACAGCGATAGGCTTCTTTGATCTTTGTGTCCTCTCTCTCTCTTCCCCCCTCTAACTCGCTTTTCTTTACCTTGGGGAGATTTAAAGCCTTTGGTGGTTTAAGAGGATTGTCAGGAGAGCTTAGATAAAGTTTTCCATAAACATTTCTCTCTTCTTAGAAGTAGTGTATGGGATGGCTAGACACCATGGTCATATAACTTCTACCCGTCGTCCGAAGATTAAGTTGCAGCGATAATTACGGGGAAGTCTGGTGTGCGTGCGTATTCTATACTTTCTCTTGCTTTCTGGATACGCACGCTTGTATGTCTGTTGTCCGTCTGCTCTGGTATAGTCTAGTCTAGACCAGCAGGCTGATTAGTGAATGGTCCTTTCCTCATCTCTCTCCCTCTCTCACTCTACCTCGGCAAGATATACAACCAGGCAGAAGATTAGACGTAGACACACACACACACATCGGGTCTGTCTGGTTCATCTGTCTGTGTTTTGTTTGCCGACTTGAGCTTTTGAAGTTGGCGATGCTGAAGGGAAGAGAAGAACACACAACCTACTCCGTACCGTTTCGACCAACATTCTCCCTAAAAAATATATACTTCACCAACTTTTCTGCATTCTTATATCAACTTCTCGACAAAAGAAGGACAGAATAAGAGAAAAAAGTTGGAAGAGGAAGAAGGGAAAGAAGTAACTTGGACAGAGAATGGCATAAAAAGGGAAGTAACTCTAAGCTTTTGTTCTTCTGCTTTGGTTTGTTCCCTAGTCAATTCCATTGTCAAAAAATTCGGACTGAATATTGAAGAAAACCTTCGTATTGTCATTATGTTTATTATTCTTTCGTATTCAGGTAAGATCATCAGGACATCAGTCATTTTGTTTCCTCATTTGGAATCAGCAGACTATGATGAAATCAAGATTTGAGGTAAGAAACTATTGTAAACCCCTCTCGATCTTACGGACTTTGGTCGAGAAGAACGTTAATCTTTCCAAACAATGGGTATTTCCACATGTCAATCACGCGTTAAAATGGGAGGAATTCAGGCACAAAAACTCGGTCTTTTGGCCGAACACAGAGAGAAGAGAAGAAAAAGGTTTTGGTAAATATACCGGTGATCCAAATAACGGATATTTGACGCTTAAAAAGAGCAGAAGAAGCTTTATTGCAGAGGGAAAGACTGACGGCTTCTGTCAATTGTCCCAAAATCATGAAAAGGTCCTAAAAACAGGCGCCGTTTTATTTTTCTAAATGGGAGAAAGAGGAATGTTCCAGGAGGTCCGAAATAAGTATTGTGTATGTCTAAAGGGTGATTTACGCTGTTAAATGGGCAGACAAGATTGCACCACTGTTAAAAGGCGATGTTAATCTCCCTCCGATGCAAAAAAAGATATAATTAAAAGAAGTGGAGGAAAAGGGTAACGAGGTAAAAAGAAAAAAAAGTGGAATATTAGAATGTTCGATTCCGCGCCAAAAGCAAGTGTAAATTGGGGAAAGAATGAGAGGGTAGGGGGAAGGGGGGTGAATGGAAAAAGGGAGCAGATGTGATTTACTCCCTCTCTCTCTCTCTCCCACACATCAAAAGAAAAACGTCAAGAAGAGAGAACACTGGATTGGGCTTAGCAAATGCTGTAATATCAAAGGAAAACACCTGAATGTAACTTCAACATAGGGTTCCTTTTGTTAATACAAAAAACAATTATCCACGAGCCTTGGGTACCTCGCCACACTGGTAACTCAGTCTTTCCTATTTATTTCTGCATGGATTTTAAATAAAACCAAGGCGTCTCCTTCTTGAGGAAAGAGTTTTAAACTTATGAATGCATTCTAGGAGCCAGAGGAGCTATCAAACACAGGGGTCTTTGATAATTTTCTGGTACACAGTAATTAACGATAAAGATAAAACGAATTGTACCTACCAATCAACCTACCCCAAATGAGTAAAATGTACCCTTTACAGGGCGTAAATTATTGATGTGAATGATAATAATGGCGATGATGATGATGATGTTTTAGACAATTAAGGGAGGAGTGGTAGGAAAATCAGTTAAAGAGGAGATGTAGATAAAAATGCCCTAAACCGATACTGGTTAGAAAAAAAGTAATCACTATGCTCCCTCCTAATTCACATCATTCACTTTGATCAAGTTTTAATTCAGGAACCTTTCTTCCTTTCTTTCATCTATTTATTTTTCGTAATCAGAAAGAAATTTTGATTTCCTAAAGAGGGGAGGAAAAATCTCAAATGCTGTAAATATGAATATTTCTTCATGGGAATAACATTTAATTAAGGAGACAATTGGCTTTATTAGAGTATTAAGATGAGAGTTATTAAAGGAAACTTAATTTTCAAATTATTCATCCAATGGCAGATTGTGATGACAAGGCTGGGGAAGAAAGAATACGATTGAAGGGTGGTGGTTAGAGACGAGTCAACATCAAGTTAGATTCAGAGTCAGTTGACAGTTGGATGGACAGCTGAACGAATGAACGAACTAGCGTAAGACAGCTGACAAAGAGCAGAATAAATGAAAGCGAATCGTCAACCAAGGAAGAGAGAGGGAGAGAGAAAGGAAATGACAAGATCATTCGGTCACCCTTCAAATAAACCACAAACAAGATGTTTCTCGACTCACAAAAAAATGTATCTTTTTTCTTGAGGTGTGTTTACTGCCTCTTTTTAGAATAATAAAGATAACTCCCTCATTTTGGTCACTACATGTTGTTCTCGCCATTTGCAAAATTTCTTTTCTGTGTATCTGGGAGTGAGAAAATTAAACAAGTAAAAAATCGCTTGTCACCATCTCACGCTTTGATGTGCTCCAAAAGAGGCGACTGCTCTATTGAGCTTATCTATTTTATAATTAATTTGAGAATTGATAAGGCATTAAGAGGAAGAATGACGAAAAGTACCTGAAAGATTTGGGTAGGATTTGGTGAATATAATATGACCTTAGTGAATTAAAGGTGGCCAAATAAGGGGGGGGAGGGGGGATAGTAAAGATCTGGAAGATAAGAATGCTGCGCATTTTCCTTAATAGGGGAAGGGAAGGGGGGGCAGAGGTGGAGGGGGGGGGGTTAGGAGGCTACATTGGGAGGCTTCGAAAAAAAAGAGGCTGATGATTATCAAAGATAGGAAAAGATTTCGATTTAAAAGTCACAAAAACAAACATTCGTATCGCCTCGATCAGCCAAAATTATTTTCAAAACAACTCGCTTGTTTAATACCTAAGTCACAATAACTGCCAAAGGTGTGTGATTTAAACAAGTGAAATCTTTGCCTACCAGGTCCTAACTATCTGGCGAAAAAAAATTCCCACAGAGGGAGAGAGAGGGAGAAGTGAGTGGGTGTTATGTAATAATATACTTCGTAACTTATTTGAGCCTTTTCAGTCGGATACATTCATATTGAGACGAATTTATTTCCACGCATATTGTCAATAATATCGTAGGAAGAAATTTGATCGCAAATTTGATCTCTTTGAACTCTATTTGAAAGCATTTACTCGTAAGCATGGCAATTAAATATTAAAATATGCATAAATTTAACCGTTTGCACAATTATGTCATGCACACACAGATATACATAGGCAAACTAAAAGAATAGACAACTTAAGGGAAAAAGTATTTGGCCACCTTCATTTAATCTGATTGTTAATTGTTTTTGTGCCAATTAAGTTGGTTATAGAAAGTATGAAAAGAGGTATTTGTGTACAAACTATGAAAAGAAGGCAGCGGATAAAGTATTTATCTTCCTCTCCCGCTCCTCTGTTTATGTGTAGTCTTGCCCATCTCCTACTGCCTACCTCCCCCACTTCCCCCACTTTGTTTCTATTTTTGATACCTATTCTTCTTCCCTTTCCCTATCTTTCTCTCTTTCTTTCCTTCTTTCTTTCTGCCTTTTCGCGCCTCCTAACCGTTCTTTTCTTCATACTTTCTCCTACCCGCTAAAAATGTCTCTCCTTCTTATTTGCTGGAGGGAGAGAAAAGGGGAAAAGCGAAGGGAAGAAAAGAGAGAAATCTGGCGGCCAGGGTGGATTGAGGGTGGTCAGTTGCTATCTTCTTCTTTCTTTCTCTTTGCCTTCTATTCTTCTCCTCCTCCTCCTTCCTCTATTTGACATTTTTCTTCCTACCTCTCTTCCATTTTCTCTATCTTTTATACAACCTGACGAAAGCTTTAGGGGTATTTTGTGGGGAAAAAAGGAGCACTCAAGGCTGCAATTACATTGCACTAAAATATATATTCTTTACTTGTTCACTTTACAACCCTATTCTCATAAGCGATCATCATAGTAATAAACCGGTTAAAAGTTGACAGTTGATTGAAAATTTTTAGATAGAAGAAAAATTCCAAAGGAAGAAAATGTGCTCTAAACTTCTCAGAAAAATTTTATATTCAAATTAAATATAAAAATCTTTTCACCGTTTTTTCTCTGCGCTAGCTGTTTTATGTTACAGGCCTAATGACGTAACACAGAGAGGGAACTTCAATCAAACGTAAGCGTATTTTTAGAAAAATATTAAAAAAGCCAGTTCATAACTTACTGCATAGAATCGGATTTTGCATGCTGGGAGTTGAGACTGGAATGCAGGAGTAGATTTCGTGATGTGGAGGAGAGAAGTGGTGAAGTGGAAGTGAAAAACGAGGGAATGAGAGAAAGAGACTGTGCCTGCGTTGGAGAAGGAACAGAAAGATTCAATGCTGAAGTTTTGATACTATTGGAATCACATTGCGGAGGGGTTTGTCTATCATCGGATTTTAATGACGGAGACTCTTCGCCTCCACTATTTTCATCTCCATTTTCAATTTCATTGAAAACTCTGGAAACAGCACTCAATTTCGTTATACAATTACGAAGATAATCAGATATGAAGAGTTGTTGGTTGAGGGTAGTTTGAAGACGATCTATGGAAGCGGACACCTCAGACTGGGCAACTTCTAAAGCAATTCGCTGATCATTCACGGTAAGGAACTGATCAGCTTTTAAACATTCTAGTTGAGGCGGGGAATCCACTGAGCATGGGAACTTGCTCGACCATTGTTGTACAAAATTTGCATGTAGATTCATGTTTTTTAATTCTAATTGCAAAAAATAATAAAAATAGATAAAAAAGCACGTATAAATATGCCAAATGTAAATTATATTGACACATTTATATGTAAGAATAAAATTAAATAAATAAATAAATTTTATCAAAGGAAATTATTAGGTATATATGTATAGTAAATAACAAATACTTAAATTATAATTATAATGCAATACATTAGAGTCAATAAGAGATCAATAAATATTTCAAATAATTATTCCTACTTCACTTGTCATTAGCGAATTTTATGACCGATCGCGTGTTAAGTGAAATGTAGAATGAGAAGCGATAACGACAAACCATACAATTGAACTATCAGCTGGATGATTAGCCAATGAACATGCAGCAAGGGACCTTCAACTAAACCAATCGCAAAAGCAATTGGAGGAAGAACGTGGAGGGCTTAAACAAATGCATATGAGATTGAAAGATATGCAGTATGTCTAAATAAATGAAATCAGTTTGTGATAGCAAGTTTATATTATAATTAATAAAACAATTTTACCTTTAAAGTTTGATTATTGTTTTTTTTTAAATTTCGCTTTCAATAGTTTTGAACTGTAATGCGATTGACAAGTGACGCAAATATATATTAAAATTTTTCATGAATTATTTTTGGTATCTCTTTCTTTCACGGCAAATTTTATATTCATGTATTTCAATACGCTTTAAATATGACAAAAACATTAATTAAATTTTCTGAACTCAATTCGGGTTTGCAGGATAGACGCCTCGGTTTACATATATCTGGATCAACTAATTAATTAGCAATTGAGTCAAAACCTTATTTATTGACAGCGGCGATTGACTAACTATAAAAGAGTAGTTTAGGAGCCAGAAGTTGCAAGCATAAAATTTATAAAGCTAACGTAGAACACTGGCAAAGAGTAGTGAAGTGGCATGACAAACTTGTGTAAGAGATATAGCCTGAATTAATGCGGTATCTGCTAAAATTCAGACGCCTTGTATTGGGGAAACTCAGCTTAACCGAATCGCAAAATTCTTGAGGAAACATAGTAGGCTTAAGTAACTGACTGTTTAAAATAGTTGAGCCGACAGGCGATAGAAAATGCATTGGGACATTTACAAGGAAAATAAAACTAAAACTCGTCTAAAA
The DNA here is from genome assembly GCA_000469805.3 of Hymenolepis microstoma. Lineage (NCBI taxonomy): Eukaryota > Metazoa > Platyhelminthes > Cestoda > Cyclophyllidea > Hymenolepididae > Hymenolepis > Hymenolepis microstoma. Next base: position 36,248,148 of record LR215989.1, on the reverse strand, counting down.
GAATATATAAATCTGAAACAAATGATGAATTAAAAATAAAGAATATTTGATAAATAATTGGTTAAAATTAGATACTTGTAAGGCGGGCTGAAATAGATACACATGTTTTTAAATTCTTGCTGGTTTCAAACTTTGCCATCATATATAATCGAAATACTGGATATGTATTTTAATTAAATAGTAGTTACTCCAAGGCATGTATCATTTCGTTAACATATTCTAGCTGCTGTCTGGTTGAATCACTCCTCGTACCTGATCTGCTCAATATTCTTTTCAGCTTATCGTCTTTGCCCTAATCGTCTGTCTAATATATTTGAAGGGACAATTTATCGAAGAGTAATTTGCTTAAAATGGTTAAGTCGTTTTTAATTTTTATATCACCTCTTAGTTGTCATTTAAATTCTTTTTCTATAAATAAACAATGGAGAAAATTTCGAGTCATGAGGTTTGTAGTAGTGAGAATCGATAAAAATGGAAGTCTTTGTCGTATTTGTGCATTAATTATCAAGACGGTGTCAATTGCATTCAAGAAAATCAATAAATAAATCACATACCATGAAATGGTAAACTGATTTGACTACCACGGGTACTAAGATATAAACTAGGGATACAACGCAATTTAAAATGAGATATGTTATGTTACCATTGAAACTCAAGTTATGCTTTAGTAAACACTGACTGGATAACTTAGATTTACATTTGTAAAGTTTATTCAATTTGTATAAATGTAATTCCTTTTGTCTCTTCCATTTCTTTTTACTTACCTTTAAAATAGGAGGAAGGAACTCAAATGGAATAATCTCTCCTCTTTTTTTTGTCTGACTTGCTTTTCTCTTGTTCACTTTTTAGTTAGGATTTCCCCTTCCCATTTGACCTCTTACATCCTCTCCTCCCCTCACCCCATCCCTCAGCCACTTCCATTTCTAGCTTACTTATTTCACATCAGCCGGTGGTCAAATAATGCTTTTCAGATGACTTTTTTTAATATCCCTGTTGTCGTTGATTGTTAGTTCTTTTTACATATATTTTTCAAAAGAATCATTCGAATATTCTGCTTGTTGTTTAGGGCTTTTATTCAAATAGAAATCAAATACAAGAACACATTTGAAATAATAAAACATTAATTGTAAAAAAAAGAAATGAATTAAGGTAAACACTACCACTGAGGGTGTATATTTCAGAATTTCAAAGGTGACTGCGAATGAAATTTGCCTTATCTATCACACAACAAGATGGAACAGTGACGAACAATATTGATCGGGTAGGACCAGAAACCGTGAATGAGAGCCTAAAAGAAGGCTGATTGGTTGATGTGTGGTATTAGAGGTCCAGTCTCAAAGTAAAAAGATCTGTGTTATGGACTTCTTATAAGGATGGCAAGTTAATTGTGAGTAAAGCTCTTTAGTGGATTCCGCTGCAGGTGCCAACTAGACGATCATATTAGTCTACTACTATTAAATCTGATGAATCATTCAAGCCTGGATTAGATTACTAATGTAGTATAATTGTTATATGTTTAATCTTTTACGAAACCAATGATTCCATCTAAGACAACTCCTCGGGTATTTATGTGCATGTTAAGGGGAGAATATCTGATCACAAAGAACTGGGGAATAAAGAGGCGATTGCGCAAAAGTCCTATTCTGTTTGAAGTCCAGATTCATCAGATTTTTCAATTTTTACCTAGTGGAAATTTCCATTTCATCATGAGCAAATGTTCCAATTTTCAAATTCTCAGATCTTCGAACTCCTGTTCGCGACGTTCAGATAAAACAGTTCGTTGAAAATTTCTGAACATTTATTTCTTCCGGTTGGGCACTCATCCTTTCTCTTCTACAACTTGAGAATACCTAGATTATTTGTGCTTTCAAATAGATTTTTTAGAGGCCTTTCATGCGCAAAATATACTGGTCACTTCCTTTCCTCATAAAATAAATATCTCTACATTGCACCCACTAGTCTATACTTCAATAACGGGATGCGCGATAGACTTACTTCCACTTGGTGCAATCTGGACAACGTATACTCATACAGCAAAAAAGTCTATAAACCGGCAGTTGACTTCAAACTACCATGACCCGACTCTATGTCATATTCGACCACTTTCACAGTACTCACATCACCTTACCTTTTTTTCTACCTTTGTGTCTGTCTCCCCCTTATATCCGTGAATCGCCCTTCTGTTCCACCTCTCGGCTTTCTGTGAGTTTGATGTTCCTCTCCTCTGTGAAGCCCGAAGTCAACTAAAGGGCTAATGATAACTATCATAAAGCCTGCCATTTGATACAAATAAATATTTCGAAAACTCTTCTTTCTCTAACTCTTCAAAAATAGGTAGTTCCTGACATTCATTAAAGAAGGGTTATAGATATACGAAAAGCCATTACTTGTCTCTGTGTTCCACTTTTTAAAAAAAAAGTCATTTAATAATGGTGTCCTCTCAGTGTCTAACTGCGGACCTTCCGGGGGCATAAATGCAGAAACAACATAAATTACTCCTCCTATGCTAACATTGAGAGGAATTATTGCTCTTCATTATGTCTACGAAATGCCAAATTAGTGATAAAGTGAGCGTGAGTCCGAAAAAAAATGAAAAGAAGGAGAAACCTAACTAAGAGGTCCAGATATTCGGCGATAGAGGAAGAACCGAGGAAGGAAAGCGAACAGGAGAAGGTAGAAAGAAATCAAAAAGATGAAAAAAGGCTATATGTTAAAAAGCAAACTTGATAAAAGACAGACTCTCGCAAAGAAAACAGTGCTGTGATTCGGCAAACGTGAGTATGTGAATTAATTTATTTCGAATAAATATGAAAGAGAGATTACAAATGTGGAGTCCATTTTATTCGATACTCCCACCTTTAAGATTTAAAGGAACCGCCCTATCGATCTGTTTGGGATAGGGCAGATTCAAATTCTTCATTATTTCAACGAACTCCTCTGGTGATTTTGTTAATCTGAAATTGAATATTAATTATTTATCAAATAAATTTTAATCCAAGAGAATAAGAAGGTCTTTGATTTCTAAATAGAAATAGCTAAAGACCAGCTCCCATTATAGAAAGTAATTTTCAAACCTTGGATTAAATTTCTTTTCTTCCGCCACCGTTGTCATCATACGGCCTGAATATTCATGAGCAGGAAAGAGAAGGTAGTCCTCGGGTAGAGAGAAAATTTGTGAATGCACGGATTCATAGAGTTGCTCCGATGAACCTTCCTGAAAATCTGTTCTTCCACATCCCCGAATCAGCAGTGTATCACCCGTAAATGCACTTCGAGCAGAGTGTAAAACATAAGTGAAACACCCACGTGTGTGACCTGGGTGTGGAATAAAAGTCACCATAGTGAATTCTAATTCATCTAGCCGAGTTTCCCAAATGCCTATGATAGAGATTATTATTTATTTTAACTCAACCTAATTAACTGCGGCAGAGAATGATTCAGTGAAGTGTTCTGAGCTAAGATGCGGCATAGCTTGTTCTCATCTAAATTTCGTGAATTTCACAATTAAAATCACTCGTAAGATGCGGTAGCACAGTTTACCGTTGGAATAGGAATTTTGAATGTTAAAGTCATATTTTAACTGAAAACTGCATGTGTCTACTTTATCGTCCAGAGATTTCGGAACGAAATTTATTGAAATCCACTTTCGAATCTGATTTTTTCAACCTTGTGAGGACAAGCAACCTCGTTGTCTCAAACATAACTACTAAATCGATCTTAGGAAAAAAGAAGCCGATCAGTCTTGGGTAGGTGTCTTCAAAACCTGGAAGATAAATTATATCGTATCTTTAATCGAGCTGTGTGAAATGATTGATCAAAGAAACGATCTGTATGGGAAATATTTGTTTATAAGATCAACACAAGTCGGTCCCGATTTCAAATTTCTTAAAGTTATGAATTTTTACACAAAATTTTATTATAAAGTTTTTATGCTGCCACTTAATAGTACGTCATGGCGTTAGTTACACAGGAGTTAACGTGCTCGCCTGAAAAATCAGAGGTCACGGGTTCAATATACATTGGTGCACACTCAGTAAGCGGAATGGTCAACCGCACTGGTTATGTTTAACTGATAAACAGACTGTGGAATCGCGATGAAATCATATCTTTTTTTATTGAGTATAATGCCAGTCTTCGTATGCCTGCTATCTTGAGATAATTAAGTTCACGGAATTTAGAGAAGTCATCAACCAACTTCACATCTACCCCCTCAGGTGGAGTCTACTTTGTTATAAACACATGAGGCTAGATAGTATAATAATGCGCATACCTGGTGTGCTTCGACATTCAAGCTCAATATTCCCGCATTTTAGGACTTCAGCGGCCTTGACCATAATGTCAGCTTTTACCCCAGAAGCCTCTGAAATAACACTCTTGCAGGTGGGACCAAACAACTTCTTCATACTCGCTGCTCCAGTCACATGGTCTGCGTGTACATGTGTGTCTATCACATAACGCAATTCCAAGCCCAATTCATTTACCTAAAATTAAATAAATTCAAATCCCACATAACGTATACAATATCTTGATTCATCGAACCATACTGATAATTATTACACCAAAAAAACAAACACAAACCTTCGGCGCAGTTATGATCTTCTATTCACTGTATTGTCATTTTACACTATCTTACTAAGAAGGAAAGATCGGGTTAATTAGGATCAAGGTCTGCTAATGATGTTCAAAGATCAATAGAAGCCTAAATCCAAAGTGAAGCCTGTTTGTGAGCCGAAAATTACTAGGCTAGGAAGTCCCCCACAGAATTCATGACCTTCCTAAGACTAGCGGGAAAAAACAGCCGCTAACGGGTGAGAAGACCGAGAGTTCACTGTACGGCAGAAAAAATTAGAAGGAAAGCGCCAAATCTGAGCTATGGCAATTCGGATTGCGGAGAACAGGTGGAATGAGGTAAATCGATTTCGATTTCCTCGTTCTTTGACAGTCAAGGTAAAGCCAAGAGTTAGTAGACTCACTGTACACTGATTAAGTAGACGCAAGGGACACTGCGCAGGTACTACAGACCCCCTCCAAGTTTACTGGAAAAGGTAAACTTAGCGCCATTTTGATTATCCATCTCTTCAAAATTTTGAACTCTAAAATAACCGCGCGCGTTTCATTCAATAAATGATCAATCCTTATTAATTCTAAGGAATATTTTGAACTCCTTTAGTTGACCCTAATCTGTCATATGGAAAATTCGAACTTCTTCACATTGTGATTTAGTCTACTAATTTTATTCGCTGTTTACTAATTCTTTTCTTCGTTAACGATTTATTCAGTACATACATCAACTTGACTTTTCACTATACTACCCCACTATCCCGCTCATACCCACCTAGAGCTCACACCGCTTTCTCCTCATTGGTTTAACCATGAGTACGAATCCACTTCTATCATTTGTACTTTACCTCATGTGACAATCTAGCTACTAGTAGGGAAGAAAGCGCGTTGTTTCCTCGTGTAATAGTCGCTTCGGGGCTATCTTTGTGATCAGAAGACAAACTAACTTTCGAGGACTAAGTTGTCGAGTATTTAGTGGAGTTATTGAACAAAGGATTTGTTAATTTATCTAGTGCAAAACACCAAATAAAATTTGAACTTATTTTGGAGAATCAAGAAATTCGACCCTTTGACAAACGAATTCCAAATAACTCCAACCAAAGCCTGTCAAGAATCTTTTGGAATGATTGTTATCAGCTAAGAAGGCGTCAATTGTCACTCCTTCAACCGATTTAATGACTTAAATCTAATAATTTCACCTTCATCTCCTCCCAGTAGGAGTTTTAGTAGAGTTAGATTCTTGGTTCGGTCTTTTGTTCAAATGTTCTCGGTCCTCTAAACAAAGCCAGTAATTAATATGAATTAATAAATCGGAATCATAAAATATTTCGAGGTATAAACTTGCCATTCACTTTATTAGACAGAAGTCTTTTATTGCCAAGCGTATGTGAAGTTTGTAAAATAAGAATTATATTAAAACCTAACAGATTTACTATAACTTACCAGCTTTGCATCACGTTCAGCTGTCTCAAGAACTGGGTCGATCAGGAGACCTTGTTTAGATTTGGCATCCCCGATAAGGTATGTGAAAGTTGAGGAGGCCTTTTCAAAAAGTTGACGAAATATGAACGGTCCGTCAGCTGCTAGTATTGGAATTTTACAAGCCATCTTAAAAGAGCTACAAAAAATCGAAACTGATTGAAAGCTTATAGGCATCTCTTACTTGTGCCCAGACTGAACCTCAAGTAAGCAAGATACAAGGTGCTAGCAACTTTTGCAAAGTATCTAAGTAAGCTGTCTCCAATAGATAGGGCAATAACACACCAATCGGAAGCCTGGCATGTGAAAAAATTATTGGCATTAATGATGCAAAGAGCTTTTATTGTCACCGGAATGTATTAATATCCAATGTGCCAATCTTTTAAAGTCTTCATTTGGTCTTAATTTAATACTTATTTATTGAATGAAATAATAACGTTATATTTTAAGAAAATTAAACCTAGGTGAAATTAAAATTGGAGCCGAATGCGAATTTCAGTGAAATGACCATATTCTAATTATTTTGGCGAATTTCTCCATTATAAATTTCATTCTCTAAAATAAAAGTGGAAGGTTATTTTTTTAGTTACCATGGTTGCAGTGATCCACATTTTTCAAAACATTCTTAGATAGTTCATTACTAAAGTTAAGACTTTGTAATAAATACTTATATTTTACTAAACAAATATTAAAAGACTAATATAGTGACAGCATTGAGTTATAATTTGGTTGGGTTATCTGTATTTTAGCTCCCATTCAGCAATATCGGGTAAAATGCAAATTTATTTAACATTAGATGGGTAGCAAACAATTTTGTGCAGGAACTGAAAAGTGTGAATGAGGCTAACTGGATTGTAGCATAAGTTACTGATTTAATTGTAGAAGATTAATGGTTTCAAGAGCGCCATAATTACGATAACCTCGGAAATAATAAACAGTCTTCATAAGCAAGAAATTAAGCTAAGGCTCCGTTAAGTAATAATAAGACCCCGTTTATAAATAAGGATCCATGAAAAATTTCTACATATTCAATGAACATTCACGTACTTGTATGAGCAGATAATTAAATTTTATGTCGAATAATCATTTCCGCTAAAATTCATTTGCAACGAAAAGTAAGAAAATCCATTAAAATGTCTTGGGTCAGCAAAGTACAGCATAAATCTTTTGAGCTTATGGTTATCATCTTTCACAATGTCAAATAATATTACATGATTTGAATAAAATCGTTATCTGAGATGACTAAATAAATATCATTTAACCAGCAAGCCAAATGCTTCTATTTTGTCCTCATTTCTATTTCAATAACATGATTTGTACTTATCAAATAGTAAACAGGATATTATATGATTACTTTGAAATATTATAAGAGTATATATTTTAAAAGATAGTTTGCTTGCCCTTTGCATTTGAGTTTTCCTAAGCAAGAATGCATAATTTGATCTAGCTTAGTACAGTTTAGCCTTAGGTTTCAGGATTTAGCCTAGCACTATTTAGCTTAAGTATGGACAATGGTTTGTTCAGTGGCTTTGGGTCGCAGGGTCCTTCATTTTCAAAACCCCATTTATTTTCTGAAAGTATGTTATTTTTTAAAAATATTATTATGGTGATTTCGTTTTTATTCTTAATCTATTAGTATTGACAAAGTAGTCGATTTGTGAATATGGTTTATGATCTTAATTAGAAGATAATTCGATGTTTGCGCTAATTTATAGCAGTCAGAAATGAACGCATTGGGCTTTTCAACAACATTTCCGGAAATTCTTCATCGGGAGGTCTGTTCGCGTCCCCCAACTTACCCGCCGCTCCACATGGACTATTTGGTTTATCCACTCGAGATTCAACTGGAAAATCGGAGCAAACGAACTCACTAGAAGAGCCTAAATTTGAAATTGAAGATACAGAACCCTACGCAATTGACTTGACTACTGATAACACACTTGACAATCAACCCTCCTCTTTCCAGTTTTTTCCACAATCTTACGATGAATCGAGGAAAAGTTCTTTGTTTTCCTACTTACCTTCTCATTTATCAGTTAATAACAACCCATCGAAGGGTGATTTCTTCTCTGGACTTGCTAAATCCGAAAATTCACCAGTTAAAGATATTGCCCCATCGAATAATCTCTTCGTTGGTTTCAGCAAAACGCCCCAAAATAAATCGCAGTCTTTAGCAACTTATTATAAACCCATTGGAACTGGATCAATTATTTCTCAAAGGCAACTTTTAAACGCTAAAAAGGAAGCTCAGGTTCTGTTTGATCAGTCTCGCTTACAACAGAAAGCCATTCCACTAAGCTTTTCCATTAAAAAGTCGTCTTCCGTACCTTCTCTCACCAGTGTAAGCTGCTCGCGAATTTACTGCTGTTCTGTAGTCACTTTCTGGAACTACTATTATCTGTTAAATGCTTTAGAATGAAAGTACACACGAAAGGGCCACAACAGTACAACAACGTTTGACCATCTTGGAAGCAAAGGACAAGGCTGAGCATGAACGTAGACAGGCTGTTTCTCTTCCCTTAAACCCTAGAAAAGACGCGTCAAAATTCAAACATGCAACTATTGGCACTTGTCCTGATATGTGTCCAGAAACTGAGAGGTATGTATCGTTCTAATGATACTATAAGGGCCACAAATTTGTTTGCTTGTTCCTTGATTATTATTTTAAAGTGCAATTTTATTGGAATATACTATGTTATTCCCTCTAGCTAAAACGCAGTTTCTATTTACCCGTTAGTCAGTTTGATCAGTATTCGATGTTCATTGCTTCTAATTGAGTGTACTATATTGGTAAAATATCACCTTTATTACTCATCCCAAAAATCGAAAAATTATCTTTCATCGCAATTTATCACCTTAAAACTTTTCAATTTTTAGAGTTATCGCCCATAAGTCGAATTTCGATATCTGTCTTCCTTACCATTTCTTCTGTTGACTTTCTATTTCAGATGTTTGTTTTTTTTTAATTAAAATTCCCTATATTAAAGGACGATTGAAAGTTATCTCCCTTGAAAGTTCTCCAAAAGTTCAACTGTTCAAGAGTGTGCGAAGTCATCAACACTTTACAATTTGAGAGATCCCGTGTTCAGATGTAGGATAGGGAGTCATTACTGAAGTACGTCTGATAAATGCGAAGACCGACTATAACTGTTATTTAAAACTCGAGCTTACATACTCTATGATATAGTTCCAAGCATTAAAATTTGAAGTTTAAATGAAACCTCCGATTAAGTGTTATCTTTTCATGATTATTTTAATGGAAATCTGTTAACCTCTACTCATAACTGTGTGTGAACCTTTGTTAAATCTGAACCATTGCTACTTAATGTTCTTGAGTAGTATTTTTTATTAATTTTTGCTAGTCTTCTCCTTGATATTTCTTCTTTTTTTATCATTTATGTGGTGGAAACAAATTAAGTGGTCTATATGTGTCAGCCAAAGTGCTTAATCAGTATTTAAGGCAGATTTCAGTCGGTGTTTTCTTTTACATCCATTATTTAAACCAATGAGTAGTATTACGGGTTTGAATGGTTATTTATATCTTTCTCCCCATCTAGGTATCTTCGTGAGTTTCGACATCGAGTTTCTTTGTTCGAGACTCATCAGAATGAGACTCATTCAGGATTTGGTGCTTCCTTTCAAATGGATCATACTCGTGCTGTGAAGGATTACAGCCGGTCGGCTGCAGATCAGGCTGAACCGTTACCGTGGGAATTGAGACCTCCCGACGTCCTCGATCGTACTATGAATTATCTTCTAGCAGCTATTGCGGATAGGCCAGAAAAGGAAGGCGGCGAAAATCTTTGGAAGCCATGGTTGGTTTCTCTTTTCTTTGAAATACACTTTTTATATTGACTTGAAGGGCTCTCTGTTATGCCAATTTTGGTCTTATGTATTTAGTTGTAAGGTAAACGCTTATTTACTATTTTGTAAGAGAAATAAAGTTGAGTGAGGCTAATTAAACATTTTTCAAAATTTGTTTAATTAGCTTCTCTTATTTGTGGAGCCTAAACTGGTGTGAATTTAGTTTATTATTCTATTAACATTTCAGTTCAAATAAGGGTTACTTTGCTTCAGTTCGTGGATGTATGGTATGTTTTCAAAGTTTCATTTCTTTTTACGCTCTTTGATTATAAATTATTCAATCCGTCCTAAAGTCGGTTACATAATTTATTTCCCTGAATGTAGTTGAAAAGAAATGTGGCTTATAGAATTTGCTATTTTCTCTTGATCATTATTCAACTCGAATTGAGGAACACGAATTACTAAGTTTTAGTGTTTCTTAAGATTGTGCATCTTTATCTTTCGAAATTAAAAATGTTTCACAAAGATAGTCTCCTAACATCGAGACTGAGCATATTATCCCGATAAATGCCGCCTTAACCACATTATTCTCAAATCGTAAAAATGGGACATTTATTGTGTTTTCTATTACTTGTTACGGCTGCATGTGTCCCTGTTTGAGGTATTCGAATCTCCCCACTCTCTTGACTGGTGCTAATCAGTTCGGTCGGTCGTTCTACTCACTCATTTCTTTCATTTTTAGGTACGAGTTCCTCTGGACACGAACGCGAGCTATTCGCAAAGACATCACGCAGCAACGTCTCTGTTCGCCCACTATCGTGTCTATTGTGGAAAAGATTACTCGATTCCACATCTTCTGTGCGGCACGTCTTGTTGATCAGTCTTTGGACGCTTTCGATCCTCGCATTAATTCAGAGAACCTCACTCAGTGTTTGCAGACTCTGAAGGAGCTTTATTCAGATATTCAAAGTTCTGCAGGAAGCAACTCGATAGTGAAATTGTGTCCCTGTGAAGCCGAATTTCGGGCCTACATGATTCTCATGAAACTAAATGAGTGTTCAGTCTTGGAGTAAGTTTCTAGTCTTTGATAACTGTGAGATTCTACTCTCAACTGCTAAACTTTTATTTAAATTAGGCTAAAATTTCTACTAAATAAATAACTATTTTATGATCACTTTATCCGTAGCTGCGATCTTTCAAATCTTACAATTCAAAGAACGTAGATTCCACACTTATTGGTGTACGGTTTATGGGAATCCTTGCCGCTTAAAACTAGTCTGATTATGTGTGACGGAAAATAATTTTTCAGTTTTAAAAAGGTTACTGAAAATTGTGATGTTTTAAAACTTCCCTTCTAGTCCTCCTCGGACTTGTAGTGAATTTAAAGCTCTTTAAATTTAAGCAATTGTTTTTTTTTTAGTATAAACATCACTTTTCTATTGAGGAATTGAGAAAAATGCAATTTGTGTTCTTAACCTGGATACTTAGTTAATTCATTTCCTCTCCTAGCAACAGCCGATGCACTTTCAAATTTTTATGCCTCAACGCGTAGATACTGATTTCTATTAGTAGGGTCATTACGAGACATTTTTAAGTGGGTTAATGCCACCCCAGTTGCTTTAATAAGCGTACTTTTATTTTAAATAAAGAGAACAGCATTTGACCTTGGTTATCCGTTAACTTGTTTATACTTTATAACTTTATCGAGGTAAGGGGCCGTGTTGCTTATCGGTATTTATATCAAGCATTCATCTCATACTACATCTCTATAACTGATTGCATGTCACAAATAATCGGTGTGGGTTAATAGTTTCGTCCCGGAAACCAATCGATAACCCATTTGGATAAGGTTAATTTTCTTTGTCGAAAATCGGGATCACACCAGTTTAAATAGCTTTGGTTCATCAGTGTCACATTTTACGAAGCCTAACTTCAGATCAGGTGTAGGTGTTTAATCAGTGTGTGTGTTAGCCTATTGATCACTACTTCAATATGCCTTGTCTCAATGAAATGCAAAATTCCCCCTGAAAATTACTTAGACCTGTTCTCGAGATTAGTAATTTTCAACTTTAAGTAGATAAACCTATGGTCTCATTTCTGAATAAAAATAAAGCAGACACTTCATAGTAGAAAAACGTAGATGTGGCCACTGAAGCTTGGTCTGTGGGGTTGTGTAAATATCATAATCCTTTTGACACACCTTACTGGTCAAGCATGCAAACTACGTTCAGCAGCAATACACTGATGGGTCTTTTTGCTTGCTCTCAGATTAGTTCTTCAAATTAGTTCTTTGCTATAACCATATGTCTGTCTACCTCTGTAGTGAAGTGCAGAAGTTCCCTGAGGCAATACGCAAATCGCCTGAGGTCCAGTTTGCTATTTCCGTGCACTCAGCGGTGGCTGAACGCAATCACGTCCGTTTCTTCCGTTTAATTCGTCAAGCTGACTGTCTCACGGGTTGTCTCCTCCACCGGTACTTCGGACAAGTCCGGTCTCATGCCCTCCTTGCTCTCTCCTCCGCATTCTTTGGACATCCTAGACATGAAGTCATTGTAAGCGACCTCTTTTTCCTTGTGGTTTCAGTTTACGTATTACCTTGTGTCACTATATGTAGTGGGTGTGCCTGGGTTCTAGCAATCCATATAGATGCAAAGGAAGAAGACAGTTCGCCTGTGACTTAACTTCGACCTCCTATAACCCTTATTACAATAGTACCCTCTTTACTGAAAATATAGCTATTAGATCAATGAACTACTTGGTTGGTCAGGCTGTTGGTGTCTGTTCAAGTGATAAACTCTCAGACGAAGCGATTCGAGTGCAACTGACTTCTCCCTCCTTGTCTATTCAAATAATTGTAATTGACCTAATATGCTTAAATATTACAAAATAAACACGTGTTTTCCCTGTGTAGTTCTTATTGCAGGTGAAAAGTGTCACTTCTTTATTTTACGATCTCTGGCCTTATTTCAAGTCCCACTTAATCGCATTCCTATGAATCGTACTATTCATTCTACATTCTTCTATCAGATGACAGAAGAAACTGTAGTCATCATGTTGCAGCCGAAATGGAGTTACTCGATTCACAGTGGCCAATTTCGAAATGCGGAAAATCTGAATTAATTCCTTTAAACGCTATATGTTGTAGCTGATTCTGGGGGAGGGAGGAGAGGGATCAACATTTTTTATTCAACTGCTTAGAATATTTTTTTCTTGCAGTATCCGCTGTTCAAATTTGTGCACCAACTCGGCTTTGAATCGTCCGAAGATGCACAAGATTTCTGCGAACACTGGGGTGTTCTTGTCTCCAATGAGGTGGTCGTTTTCTCTCGCAATTCACCAGCTCGTGAGCCAGAAATTGCTTGGAAGGAAAGACGGTCTCCTAAAGTATGTCGTCTCTCATTGAATGTCCATTTTTTGTAAATTAAGGATCCTCTAAGCTTTTTCAGTATTAGGCACTCTGATTTCTTACCGCTTTTATCTATATGTATGAGTGGCAGACTGCGATTTTCCTAACAGCAAAATTCCTTGATACTATCATCTATCCAAGAAAATTAACGCCACCTGACTTATTAAATAGGAGTGACAGTTGTTAGTACGCTCCCGTGTCAGTAAAAACTGTTAAAATAAAACAGAAAGACTGTTGGATTTTTCATTTGAGGTATAAGTTGACCGACCGGGTGTTGTGGAGCAGGTCATCCTCTTGTTTTTAAATCGGCATACCACTTAGGTCCAAACGATTTTTCGTAAAGGATGCCATATTTCAATTGATTCATGAAGTTAAATGCGTTTGTTTGGGTTTTGTAGCTAGTTGAAGGCAAGCGAAAAGGCCGCAGTCTTTGTGATCTCTTCAATGGTGGGCCACTCGATTCTGCCTTCGAAAAACCAGGGCCTATTCACTCTTCCTTTGATGTTGAAGGAAATTTGGTTCCTGTTCAAGTGATCCAACAGTCTCCGTTCTGTCCATCCTCCAACAAAACCAATGCATCAATCGTGCATGCTGATGATGCGGGTAGCGGCAATGGAAAGGAGGAGGTGATTGACTTGTCTGCGGAGGAAGGACAGGAGGAGAATGAAGGTGATGATGGATACCAATTTGTGGATGATTATGATGAGGAAAATGAGTCCCGAGGTAGGTGATTGTACAATTTCTCTCCCCCCCCCCCCCTTCCTTTTATAAAGAAATATAATGCGTTTCTCTGGTCACTTAACGCTTGTGTAGGTCATGGGAACGCATGGTCATCAAAATGAGTGGTTCTGTGAGAATAGCTTGATTAGGTTCTACCGGCTATCTCCTGATATATGTCATACGTTGTGCAATGGTTTTTGATTTCGTTCTTAAAGTTCAGAAGTAGTGTGTTTAGAGGCAATGGTCTGTCTCATTTCCAACGTCGTCTATTTAATTTCCTAAGGGTGAGAAGGGCTTGCTTTCCCTCTCTTGCATCAGCATCATCTAAACTACTGCTTCATGTCCCAAACAAGTTGGCACTTACCTTGGCGAGTTTGGAGTAGTCCATAAAAGTTTGTCAATTAACGAAATCTGCAATTTCCTCTTAATCATGTAATATTGGGATCTTCTCATCCAAATCTCGATATAAGATGTTTATTTCCAATACTATCAGATGAGCTGATCTAAATCCATTCTTCTTTCATAGAAGATGTTCCTCAACCTTCGCCGGTCCAAGTTTCTCGACCAACTTTCCAGTGGCATCCTCCATTTTCGGATACCTCCGATATTACCAATCCTCGTTTAGTTCCTTCATCAACTGTGGTTATTGATGTCGAGAATGATTACAAAGAATCAGAAAGAAACAATGTCCATCAATCCTCTTTTCTTTGGACTGATGGTACCGTCATAGCCGAGACAGTGGATAGAGTCGCAAGGGATCTAATTGATGAAACCGTTCACCAGCTGACGCGTCAGGTTAGCCTTTAACCTTTATTTTGTTAGTTGATATCAAAAGGTAAAATTTTGAATGTTGCGGAAATCGAATTAGAATCTCGTTCTGTTAAACGGTATTACCGTAGGGCTTGTGATAGCTAAAGTTTCTTCTCAGAGCTTCCTAGTTGTATATCCCAATTTATACAAATTTAGAAGTCTTAACAGAGATTATATATATGTGTTGAGCCAACCCAAGAGTAAGACTTTTGTTTGGGATAGTCTTTGTTTTCCAGAACGTCAATCTTGAATTGGTGTATGCAATCATTAATCTGTTCATCCATTTTTTTCTTCCATACTATGAATCTATACGTGTTTTTTGCAGATTTGCAGTGAGGAAGTTGTCCAATGTCTTTCTCTCGGGTCTTCCATTGTGGAAGAGGTCGCAGAGGAAGTACTTCAAAGCTTTCTGCAGTCTGCATTGAGTGAAGTCTTCCATGAGATTATTGGGGATATTTCCATTGCAGTAAGTTCCTCTTCGCTGTCTTTACTAATATGCTTTTCGAGACTCGGGAAGCGATTTATTTATTTATTTACTTAAGCTTATTAAATTAATGGAATTTATCACTGATGCGGTTTGGACAAGGAAAGCTACAGCTCCTACTGTAATATTTATCGGGGACTGGCGAAGGGTTAGCTTGAAGATTTCAATTTTCTATGTGGGGTCGAGTTTGCGATTGCTCAAGGGTAATTGAAAATATTCCATTAGATGGCAGTTTAATCTTAAAAGGAAACTGCTATAAATGCTTTGAATTTCGAAAGGTAACTCTTCGAAATCTTGCTTGTTCCACAATGTGCCTGGTAATCAAGATACATAAACCTGTCGTTCTAGTCTGGAGATTTTGGTGAATCACTACAGAACTGTATTCTCAAGTCAGATTTGTCATGCAAAACTCAAGTCCACCTGTTCTATTATGGATGCCTGAGCGATTTAAGAAACTACGGTTGTGTGCTGCCCCGGCGATTAAGCTGCTTGTCTGTGAAGTCGGGGGTCGTGAGTTTGATATCAACCCTGTGAATGAAATTACCGAATAATTTGGGTTTCTCACAAGAGAGACTGTTACTATCCATCTTCTTAAGATGAGCTTTTGAAGTTCAAAATCTACATTTTTAAAGGATTATTAAATTGGTTGGTTTGCAATCACCTTCAGCAGTGGCCTAAAGATTTAAGAGTTTTGTCGTTGAATTATTTCTCAACAGGCAACTTTGCTTGTTGTGTCCTACGCTTCATGTGGCTGGTTCTTATCGGTCTCATTTCCTAGCTTTGCACCCCTTCTAGGAAACAGCAGACGATCTTGTGGTGGAGGAAGTCCATGACGTAGCTTTAGGTGAGGTAAAAAGTGCTCAAGCCAGGCGCTCAAACTCCTTGAGACTGCAGAAACGTTCCTTCACCGTTTGGAGATCAATTTGTCAGGGGAAGAGTGGGCAGAAACTTAATAGTAAACGCACCCTTGATCGACTTCTCACTTTGCCCGGTGCTCCTGCTCCTTTCGCGTGGATGGGTGAAATGGGAATGCGACGCCCGCTCCACCACGTCTTTCGAGAGGAAATCGAAGGACTGGAACCCAAGCGACCTAGATTGTCAGATGCCAATGCCTCGAAGGTGAGCTTGCACATTAATATGATCGTAATTTTATATTTATGCCTTATTTCATATGAAGTACAGCCTTAGCTGTTATCTTATTTTGCATTAATTTTTAAATTATTCTAATTCGCTTTTACATGTAATTTAACCTCCAATGTTGGTTAGTTATCGATTTCCAGATTTCGGCCGTCGAAGCAGTCGTTTTATTTGTGGTTTCTGTGTATTTAAGCATTCAGCCATATGATGCGTCCTTATTCATCTTGCGATGGCAATGTCCTATTTAATCTTGATTTACTTAATTAAAGTACAAGTTGGATCTTAAGTCCTTGTCTAGTGTGCCTGCAGAACAGTGGTTAACGTGCCCGTCTGCCAAGTCAGAGGTCTCGAGATCAATACTCATCAGTGTACATTCAGTGGTGTGGGTGACGATAAACCCCCCCTGATTACTTTTGCTCAGCGTGTGGTTTGACAGAATACGAGTTCTTCGTAAGAGTGACTCCAGCATACCCCCCCCCCCTCCCCCCTTCTATCCAAATCAAGAGTGCTGAACACTTCTCTTAATTGGATTAGGAAGTTGTTAAGATTATCCTTTACTCTATACACGTCCGATTTCCCTACTTCATATGGAAGGAGAAGACTGAGTGGACACATAGGTCACTTAGACGCTTTGGTAATTTAATTACGATCTTGAAGTCTGCAAATGGTCAGTAGTATAAATTTAAGGGAAACATAACAGATCAATAATGAAATCTATTTTCTCAGAGGAAGTATTCAATGTAATATTAAATTCAAACGGTAATATAATATTTTTCTCTCATTGAAATTCCTACGTTGATTAAAATTCACTAACCATTACAGTGAGGAAAGTGAGTTTTGCTTTCATCTGTCTGATCGAATCCTTAATGGCATTCAACTTGGATTTTCGGAGTGAAGGAAGTATAATGTTGAGGATTTGCCCAAGTCTAGGTTTACTTTCTGGTTAGTTCAAGCCCGGAAGTTACAAAAGCGGTTTTGAGGAGCCATAGCTTCTAATATCCCCCAATGGCTTAGCAGTAATTCTTGTGGCTACCATGTCAAAGCTCCCACTCATTGGCTGTTTTGGCAAAAGGCTCTGTGATGCTCTTCAATTTTGGTGAATGTTTGCACCCAATTTTCTATTAGAGTGGGGAGCGATGAGAGTGCAACTTTAATATATTACTACCCTACTATAACAACTGCGCAGCATGTCTGTAAATTGGGAGTGATACAAAGGCCAAACGACAAATTATCGTCTCATTGTTAGGTTGATGTTTTCGCATTTGTAGAAGCCCAGGACATATGCAACAAGAATATACGTATTTGACACTTTCCTTCAGTGGTAGTTGAAATAGTTGGATGAGAGAGCTCTACGATACTTTTTTTCTTTCTCCCCAAGTTAAGGTTTAGAAGATGCTGCCCTTTCATTATGTAAGCTATTAAGCATGCGAAAGACAACTTCATTTATAAACCTCTTTTCATTCTTTTTAGATTGACGCCACTTTCAATTCACAACCTTTAAACCCTATTCCATCCCTACAGGGTATTCAGATTGCAGTCCTTACTTCCACTACATTCTTAGAATTTAACAGATGGGTTCTCGTCATGCTTCAAAACTATCCCCTATTAAATCCAATCCCCTCAATTGATCAACTTTCTGGTTCTGAAGGAGGAATCATAAATGCCAGTGGAACCATTAAAGGTCTCAATTTGCCTCAGCTCTGCCTTTTCCCCCCCAATTTTCTCAGACCCAAAGAAAATTCTGAAAACGCGACCACGAAGGTTATTGAATTCCCACCTTTAAGAGATTGGTGGAGGAATCTAATTGAACATGGTTTGAATTGGTTTGCTAAGGCAGTCTCAAATCACATACAGAATAACTCTCATACTCGAATTAAACGCGAAAACACTTCCACTGTCCCCCTACACTTCTACATTGCCTCCTCGACTCTTCATGAGATTGTCAACTCCCATATTGAGGCCAATTTCGTGAAACCCCTCATTGAACTCATCAGCCAATGGAATGAGTTTAGGCTCCAGCATCCTGCAAGTTTTAATCGATTATTTAAAACCGCTGATAGACAGTGCAGTCGCAAACTCTCTGTATTCTTTTAGGATCCTCGTAGTATTCTTGAAGCTTATAACAAGTGTTTAGAGCCATTGTCAAGATGTATCCGCGATACTCTTGCAATATCTCCACTTCCGGAATCTATACCAGATGGATCACCGTGGGAAGAAGCTGTGATGGCGTGGAACTTGTTTTTGGACTCTCCTCAATTTTCCCAGTGTTATGTGGCGTCTGTGAAACAGTACCCTGAAAATCACAAAGCCTGGAGGCGTGAAGGTCCACTGCTTATTCCTTGGGGCAATCTCTGTATCGGTTTGATCCAAGCTAAAATTAATGATGCAGTGTTGGCTGACGGTTTGGATGATAATGACGTTTTGGAGTCTGATCTTCCTGAATCTATTTTTGATGACCTATGCCCTCAATTTCCTATCATAGATACCAGGAAGCAGTATGAGTCGAAAAGTCTTCCTGTCCTTCCACCGGATTATGACCCCCAAATCCCGAGACCCAATCCGTACGCGAGCATTCTCCAACGGCTGAATGAAGTGAGCGAGAGAATTGATGGAGTGTCCCAAAATGCAAAGTCGATCGTCGAATAAAGATTGTACATCTGATTGTATAGTTATTTGTTTATATAAATTTTATGCATTTTTGTGACTCGTGTACAAAGGAAAGAGAGCACCCTTTTAGAATGGATGAGTTTTAGTCTTACTTTTGTGGGGCTCAATTTTGGAAGGTTTTGTAACCCAGTCTACTTACTAATTAATATAGTGCAAGTTGTGTTTTACTGACCTTCGATGAGCAGATGCGTTTAACTATCCTTTTACAACATTCCCGATGGTGGATTGACTAACGCAGACGAGGTTGGTGTCTACCAGCGCGAATCCAGCTATGTGGATGACCAACCGCACTACTTAATTTGGACTAATTCCAGAGTTGCTTGTGCCACTCAGAAGCCACGCGCATTTCCAAGAATTGGAGCGAATGAATAATTTATTTCCTTCACCAAATTTACACATTCTAAAGACAAAGGTCAATTGTATAAAGCGAGGAATTAAACCAAAACTAATAACATAATTATAAAATAAAAAGGAATTGTTAAGGAGGAGGATGGGGAGGGTGGAGGAGTAGGCAGGTATTGCTATACGTAACCGGCTAGTTTAGCTTCGATCTAAAACAAAAATATAATTATTAATATCTTCTGTGTTATGGCAGTTAAACTCAGTTTTAGCTAAAATATTCTTTTGCCAAAAAGGTGTAAATAACAAAGGCACCAACACTGAACAAATTTGATAAAGGAGCTGATGACCTGAATTTGTCATGGGGATGACAAGCGACCCGATTTCTCAAGTTGTTAAGGGCTAGTCCTAAAGCAGTAAAATTGAATTTTGCTCACTGTCGTTAGCCTAAAAATAGGGAAGGCAGGGATACCACAAACTTCAATGACTTCCGACTCCCAATACCTGGGTGCTGCAGATTTCATAGACTGCCACCAATCTGAACGCCTGTTTAAACATGCTCGATCACACGACAAACCCCGATAGTCCAATTGATACAAAAGCTATGAATAACTCCTACTCCGAGACTTATTTGAGTGAAGGATATTTAGAAGAATTTTATCGTACAAGAGACAAACACGTGTTCTCTTACTTTACTTGAGAAATTAGATTATCTAAAAGGAGGTTCAAATTTTATAGACTGAGATTCCCCTCTCTTACAGAGAACTTTAATTGCTCAAGACTAAGCATCTGGCTCTAAGTTAACTTCGAAAAAGCTGTTGTTTAATTCCATTCAGTATTCCTACTAGTTCGAATCGAAAAAGATAACTTACGAGTTTGTCACTGGTGTTAATTTTGTCTGTAGACACCGGGGAAGCGCTGGCAGCGATGGTATTAGAGACATCATGAAACATTTGAGGTGTGCTGTATCCGATATGGGCGTATCGAATGCAAGTATTGATTGGAGAAGATGACCGTCTAGAGGCGTGACTTCGTCGATAGGGCGAGCACCAAGCCGACTCTGATCTTTTCTCGTGTGCCTTGGAGTGTTTTGTTGGCGTTTCGGGCGAGTCATTATCTCGAATGTCATTGATCAATCGGGTTGGTAAGAGGAATAGTTCTTTGTTGAGCTCGATCATTCGTGTTGCCAATGTGATAGCATCCTGGATGTCGGAATTCTGTCAAAACCACAAAAAGTGGCATTATGGGAGAAGTTGTAAGTGAGCGACGAGAGAGCTATTAGATAGCCCAAATGTCTTGGTGAAAAAATGTACCATAATTGGATGAATTTTAGCAAAGAAACTCCTAACCAAAGTCATCTAATCTCTTGGTCAAAACAAATTCAAGTGATAAATCATTTCTGCAGAAACCTTGGAATAGCAACAGGGAAAATGTTTAATCACATTCACAAATATGAGCAAAGTTTCAAGAATAGGATCAAAAATAACACACTCATCCCTTGTGCAATCTAACACTTGAAATCGCTTAGGCAATTTATAAATAGCCGGCAAATAAATAGCTGTTGTTATAATAAAATTTTGTTTACCTGACTTTGGAAGCCATCAACTACCGTAGAGGTTTCTGAGAAGACGGAGGGCACTAAAACTGGTCCGAAGACGGTTCCAAGGGCGAGAGGAGACATTCGGTTCCGTGCAACTTGGGATGTCACTCGGTGAAGTAGCGAAAAGAGTCTTTGAAGGAGAGATTTGTGCATTTGGGGTAAGAGAAGGATGAGGATACGCAAAGCGTTCACTTGTTTACTGTACGTGTACCGTTTCATCACCGCCATATCCGGAGACTCATCATCTTTCACTTCCAATGAATTTTGGTCCCACAATCCTAGAGAGCAAGGAAAGAAGAATGAACTAGTTTTTGGGATTTGATAAAGTCCAGATTTGCCATCTTGTCATTTAATTCATTCTTAATTCCATGAATACCAAATACCATTCATACAAAAAAGTTGAGATACAGAATGGCTTAGCAAGGTGCAAAATCCCCATTAGACAACTTTAAATGTTTTTTATCATTACTGAAATAACAAATTTTGTCAGCAGAATGACCAGACCATTGTCTTTGAACAAGCAATTCCAAAAGTAGACATGCAAATGCAGCAGATCAAAACGTTAAAAAAATTCTGATTAAGATAAAATAAGCCTACAGATCTTGAGTTGAATAGATCCTATACTTTCGAAGCGAAGAACTTTCACTTCCAGGAAACTAACGCCATTTTTAAATTTTTTCGACTCGATTTAGACCGGTGAATATATTGATATTTTTTATCATTTTCTTGAAAAGCCAATGAACTGACCAATTGTTAGGAAGGTACCTTCACTTTGTTAACTTACTTCCCAGTGCTTATATCAACATAAACAGGCAATTAATTTCCTAATGGAAACTTCGGTTAAGGGGCCTCACAATAAACCAACAAAAGGTCTGTCCCGGTTACAAAAAGGGGGTTTCCAACGTCATGCACAAAGCCTCATGCTTCATGAGTGGCATATAAGTGAGCCCATGTACCGACAGCTAGTAAATGAATGATTTAGTGCCTCTTTGTGGTTGCTGTGGCGAGGTGAGTCGTAACCAACTAGACTCATGCATAGACAGACGAATAGTAAAACACATAAATCACCTTAGGAAAGTTTGGTTAAGTTGGGCTATAGGTTACGGAGAAAAAGGGGAAGGACTATGCCAGTTTTACCACTAGATGGAGTTCTCTACCCAAAGCCATGACGGAAGGCAATAAATAACCTTATTGTTTTTTGGGAATATGTAGGTTTCATGTGTCCAATTGGATGATAAAGTGGTTGATGTGGTGAATGACAAGCAAGTGAGCTCTTTAACTTAACGGACATCCGAATGTGTGCTGTTAGTCCCAGCCCCAAATATATGCAACCAACATGTTTTCATTTTCACTCTCACCTATCCCATTCTGCAAAATAGCCAACCTTGTAGTTGGCACTTTTTAGATACTTTGTAAATTATTAGTTAGATCAAGTAATTAGACAAACTTTTTTATAAATACTCGTAGAATCTATCTTTCTCACATTACTTTCTATAGCGGTCGGGAAGCTTTCTCATCTATGGATAACTTTGAAAGTAAAAAAAAACTATTCCCAAAATGGTTTACTATTCATAATGTGCCCAATCGGACAGAACTTCAGAATGTCGAGTCTTGGGAAATAGCACATTACCAAAGAGTAAAATTCTTTCCTACTTTTGAACCATCAAAATAGGAATTCTCCTATATTTGCTTTTTTATACGCAAAACATTGGACTATTTTTTACATAAGTGCTCCTCTGTGGACAGCAAGGAAAAGAGATTCATTGCATCAAGAAATAGATTAATCATAAAACATCCCAGTGATTGAAATACTTAAATTCATATTTATCTTTGAGTAGAAGCAGATATAAACGTTCCAAGTTTCTAAAAAAAATTTACGAACACAGCGGAAACGCGAACAAGACCAAAATAAGTTTGAAAAAGGAACAATGACGAATAGAGCGACCATCCCAAGATGTTTCAGTTGCAGTGACTAAGGGAGGGGAAAAAAACACCTCGAGAATTTGGGCAGAAGTAACGACTGCGTTTGATACATTCCTCTACTCCTCCCCCTTGTACCGCTAAACAATAAGTTACCTTTGATATCAATTGTTGTGCTGTTAATTAATCAGTAAAGGTTAGTAACTAGTATGACTCGTGTTCCTGCTCCTGGTTACAAGGGTCACGACGACAATAACCGAATTTAAGTACACAACTGTCTAGAAAGGAACATCAAAAGAGCACGGCGGGATGCGCTATTGGCGATCAAATAAATGATATCAACAGACTGGACTTGAAGGTGGAGGGGATAGGGTTTGATCGACCATAACAACAAAGAAGTATGAAACGAGTCTCAACAGGTTTAGCTTTAGTAAGGCATTAATTTAAGCATCTGCTCGATGGTTCCCGAAGTAAGCAAAGTGAGAAGCATTTACGCGAATCGATCGACGGAAAGTAATAAAAACGCTAGCTCTCTTGGAGGTTCAATACAAAAGAACATATAGTAAATACACAATAATCTCTTATTTCAGTTATCTATGTAATTCGTTTAGTGTTTCTTCTCCTCTTAAAATAGAGAAAAAAAAACTGCAAAGATAAGGGTATCTGTCATCATAAAGCTGTCTTGGTATTTAGGAGCAAATTGCTAATGAGATGTTGGTAT
The DNA here is from genome assembly GCA_000469805.3 of Hymenolepis microstoma. Taxonomy (NCBI): domain Eukaryota; kingdom Metazoa; phylum Platyhelminthes; class Cestoda; order Cyclophyllidea; family Hymenolepididae; genus Hymenolepis; species Hymenolepis microstoma. The sequence goes on along the minus strand of LR215989.1, from coordinate 36,224,501 downwards.
TAAGAAATTCGAATTAATTTCAGGGGGAAACAGAGGGCTAATGGGTTCCGCAAACCCTTCTTCACTAAAATATTTGGTAGAATGCTTAGAAGTCCAGTTTCTTAACCCCCCTCCATTCGCATAATGCAGACCGATTTATAGTATGGGCTTAACAGCAAGTTAGAACGAGTTTTTACTGCCGCCTTCACGAGTGTTTAAAGATCATTTACGACTAAAGAAAATGATAGGCTTTGCACCGTTTGGCCCAAAATATCTTCCATTTCCGATATTTTAATTTATGTCGCTTCCTCTAAGACCACACTCGAAACTCGTCTATTTACCGATCCTAGTCTCTAATTTGAGATTTAAAATGCTTATATTTGCACAGATATCCATTAAATTGGAATTCTCCTTCGTTTTCAAGCTCGCTTTCTATTTTTTTCTCAAATGGCAGGTGGAGGCGAAATATGCAAACGGTAAAAAATGATAGTGCTTTTTTTCCCTTTATATTCACCTTGTCCGACGCAGTACCACCACTGCCTATGTTTTCCAACCTAAACAACTGCATTGTCGCTAAACTTGAGCATGCATGTGTCATCATCAAGCTGTAAGTAAAAGTTAAATATGCAAATATTTTCCTTCATTTCGCCTTTCTCCCTACAGTTGACTGACTTTGCGCCGACACATGTGGGAAAAAAGTTATCCTCTCAAGCACACACACACACACACACACGGGCCAGCCGAGGGAGCAGAGGAGTAGGTTTAGCAGAGGGAATTGTGTTTGGAAATTACTCATAATGGGTTCTGACTCTCATCTTAACTATGCCATTAAGATTTAAAGTAACACAATTTGAGCACTTTGGCTTACTGGCTGCTTGAAGGTAAAAGGGAATTAGTCCACTTGTAAGAAGGGGTTGCTCTAAGTGGCTGATTATTGATTTGAGAGCACCAGCAAGTTCATGAGCAGAATACTCATGCCATGGAAATGTTGTGCAGTTGAAATCTGAAAGAAGCAGGGCATCTGCAACAGCTCTTTGTTGAGTTAAATTTCCAGTTTTCCTGAAAATGCCTTCCACAAAATGTGCTACAAAGGAAAAGACTTTGTTAATAAGAATAAAATATAGAAAAAGCGTTTGAGGAATTGTCAACTTACCGCCTGCATTTTCAAGCACAGTCATCAGGTAACTGAGTCGATTCAGAAGGGTGGACGTTAGCTTAAGGGGTTGAAGATCACCTAGGAGGAATAAAGACTCCATAATGGACTAATCACGTGATGCGAAGTTATGAGCAAACAAAGAAGCTGGTGAAGCACTGAGTCGTGTTCATATCTCAATTTGTGCATAAGTTAACAGGTGTTTGTTGAGAAGAAGCGGGTTCAAACTGTTATAAATCTCCTAATAACAGAGCCTCTCAACAGTCACGAAATCACGGAAGAAACACTTAAAGGAAAGGGACTTGACAAATACTGTTGTTTGATAATCGGGTACCGAGCACGAAGTGGGCTTATGACCCCAAAAATGCAGGAAAAGGATTTGGTTATTTTCTCAAGACTCGAGTGAGCATTCAAAAAGGTTTTCTAATTTTATAACAATCAACATATCTGAAGAGGAGATCAAAAGAAACTAACTTTAAATTAAAAAAATGGATAAAGTTCTGAAAGGGGTTATTTTGAAGCTTCCTTATAAGGCAACTAAGATTACTCAGCCTTTTAATAAGTCTTTAGGCATTTCAATAACTAGCTTTGCATTAAACATCAGTCATTATCAAAAAGAAAAACAAAAACAAAAAATGAAATAAGAAATTTGGATTTCGGTGCCATTATGTCATTTCACCTACCAAGTTTACGCCTTGTACGAGAGAGCAGCTGCTTCATGGGAGTACCTTTGATATTGTTTTGATTCTCAATGTCAGATAAAATATCGAAAGGTGTTTCGAGTACAAAAGACAGCTGTGAAACACAAATTGACTTGAATTTTTCTGGTTGCTTTTTGCGGAAGGTTAAAATATCCTCCGGCTCTTTCACAGCCTCCATCAGATTTTCACTATAGGTTGACCACACAGCTGCAAATTGACCATCTCCATTCGATGACATTATTAAAAAGAAGGCAAGAACATAACCCGCAAATAGAACGACTTAAAACTGCTGAGAATTTTGTTAATGTATTTACAATGGAAAAATTGCCAGTATACTAAGGGTCAGAAAGCCAATCAGAATGTTAGAACCAACGCATACTACACTTCCATCTTTCTAATTGGTTGTTATGATTATGAGCTTGTGTGATTGGTGAAGGTGAATAACGAATGCGAAATCGGTCAAAACATATTCGCGATTTCTGATTAAAAATGAAGATATCTTTTTTGTGTTATATAGCCAATTAATTAAGCCACATATCTTTGTAGCATCAATTGATTCTTTCGACTTTTACCGCATTTAAACAATGAGCGACATTTATGAAATTTTAAAAACATAAGAAGTGAAATAGTGTAAAATGACGTGAATCATTATACTATTAAATGTTTTATTTTTATTAAATTATTCGCATTATATTGTTCTTTACAACGTTTTGTATGAATTAAGTTAACATTAACTTAACTGAAGGGTTATATGTTAGGTTTATATTATTAGTTCTCTCTCATTTGTTTATGTTAGCTATTCCGGTTTCCTTCAAACGAGCTTTCACTTTTTGCAGCGTTCAAACTGTAAACAATACAACTTCAGAGTGACCATCTGCTTTAGTGTTCATAGGCTGTTTCGAACCCGTGCAGTTTAAAGACCCCACCTGTTTGTTCCTGCAGAGTAAGGGGGCTACCGTTCGTACGATGCCGGTACCAGCCTGGATTTCCCCCAGGCCATCATATGCACCCCCCACCCTACAACCCCCCTACCCTCCACTCTTTCCCACTACTCCCACCCAATCTCTCTCTCACCCCTCACGATAACCCCCTCGTGTGTTCGAATATGGATACATAGCCACTCGAACATGAGAATGCATACAATGACAGTTTGTGACGTGTCGATATCTGGGTCGTACTGCACGCAGCATATTATGCATGCGATAGCCTGTTCATAAACGATAGACGATATTCTCTGTGGTTAAGGGGAGGATACTAAACGCTTTCGATCGTTTTACAATGTCAGATCTTATGCAAAATAGCACTTAAGAATAATGAATAGCTTTATGAAAGGGATTATAATGCATTTATTAGCATAAATGGATCCGGAATTGTTCCTAAATAATAACTAAGCCAGCAATCACGATTTTAACAGGGTTTATACGCCAGCATATTTATGCAGTGTTGGGGTATTGGTTCGAATTATTCGTGTCGAGTAGGGCAGAATCAGGGAGGAATGAATAATAGCGTTAAAACTGAGAGACATTAATTTATAATCGAAGAACGCTAGGACTATAAGAATGTTTCTGCATTTAATAGGATTATTTAGTTGCGAAATGAGTTGAGAATATCGAAAAAGTATCGACCATAGGGAAATCAATAGATGCGAGATTCATTGGGTTTAAGTATAACACTCGCAGGAAAGCAGTTTCGTAAAGAAAATCGATTATTCATCTACGTCAGCACATCCGCTTTGCACTTTAACCGAGTTTTTGGTTATTTGTCCCAAAATCTCAAACTTTGTCCAAATGCATGGGAAAACTCTGACCAATGCAATGGGTTAGCGTATTTAAAACTAATCACCCTTACTTTAAAACACTTATCTGTCTGAGAATATGGAGGAATGAATAGCCATTTCTATTGACCAGGTTTTATTAATTATAAATATGTCATGAACAATTTCAAAGTTGAATTACCTCACCCTATGTCTTACCCAGTAGATTATTTTAAACTTAGCAAAAATTAAAATAAATGTACTGGAAAACACGTCCAGTTTTAAGAAAAATGACGGCGGTTGCGAGGTTCAGTGAGTAATTAAAATCACAAATCACCAGGGTTCGAGAGTCATTAGGTTGAATGCTTTTTCGATTAATAGTTTGATGACACTCTACGTATGGAAAGTCCAGACGACCTAATTATAGTACAATTTCGCATTCATCCTTTTACCTCATAATATTGGACAAGGGAGCCTACCAGTTGGGCTTGTTGTGATCGTTCCGCCAATTTCTTCGAACTTCACTTTCATTTGCTATAAGTCAAAATGCCCAGAGCCTACAAGCAGAGTAATTCCTCTGTCACACCTTTCGATTGTGATTGATGTTCGATAAGTAAGGAAGTGAAATTCACCGTGGGAATCTTCACCAAAATATTGTATCTCTTCCTCTTAAACAGCTACTTTGAATGCATGCATGGAGTTGCGTAATTTATAATATATTTTATCAACGTTAAGACTTGCCCATTCATTTAGTCGTCGCTATTGTAACTGTGTGACAAGGTTTACTCAAAAGGGATTTTTGCAGCTAGAACTTTGACCTTTGGTTACCTTCTAATATGCAATGTCATCTGCCAGGCTGTTACAAACAGCCCTTAATATGTTATCGTCAATCTTTCGAGAGGCGGCCACATAAAGACAATTCCGAAAACTAAGCCCGATAAGTATTTCTGCTGCCTTTCCTTGAATTCTAGCGTAAAGCACTTTTAATCGGTGTAAGTCCTTCATAGATTTTTGACAATTACCCTTTATGCTAATTTTATTATAACCTATTCGAAAAGACCTTTGCTTCAAATTCGAACCGACGTAAATAAACAAAAAAAAAATAAATTTAATGGGTAAGTGTGCTCAAAAGCTCGTCCACATTTTTAGGTCCAAAATTACTATTTTCCTTCCAAATTTAAATAATTAGATCTCAATAGGAAAATACGCTCCAATAATTAGATTTTATTTGTGAATTAGACTCAAGAACAACGGTTAATCAGTTAAAATTAGCCCAGTTAATTAACTCATTTCATCTTTAAGTATTGACTTTTTCCCACCTTAATTAAAATTTTGTCCCAGCTTAAAAGAATAGGACGCGCTCTAAGCTATAGGCCATTTGCCTAAAATTGTGTACTTTCCAAGAGGCGTTTAAAAAAGATGTTGATAAGTGAGAACGACCAAACCTTTTCATGAGAACTTTAATGCCAATTTCATAAAAACACATTGACAAATGAGATGTGTTTCAGCACCCAGAGACCTAATTAATGAGACATTCACAAAGTCATTTTCAATGCGGATACTGAATCACTCAGCAGCTGCACGGAAACTTACTTAAAATGACGTACCCCGATTAATTGTAGCAAAATTTGAGCTACTGTTTGGAATAATCAAGCATATCTTTGTTTACAACTTGCAAGAATTTTGTGTGAGTAATAATACCCCCCTCCCACCCCCCTCCCCCCCCCCCCCCCCCCGGAAAAACCATGCTTTACCCTCGCTTCATTGTCAAGCCAGCACAATTGCGTAGAATCCTGTGTCCTCATTTAATGAAGGAATGACAGCACATATTCTAATTTGATATTTCTTTCGATTATTTCGGGTGGTTCTACAAATTGAGTTTTGGTTTGAGAATGGTGTCTTTCTTATAGCAAGAACGTCAAAACCTTCTTCATGAAATTCCAATTACATTATGAATACCAGTGATGTGAGCTTTTTTATCTGTATCTTAAACATTAAATTTGAGTATCTGTAAAAATACTATCAGCGGGTTGTCTTCGAAGCTTTGCTCTAATTCACCATTGTTCGTAATTTAAAAGCAGGACAAAGTTAGACTACATCTTGCGTGATTCAGTACAAGTGAAGTTGGCGAACATTAAGCTTTCTTTTGACGGCGTCAAATGTACGAAATCTGCTTTCTTTAAATACGCCTTCCATCACTTGTTGTATTTAAGAATTCCATCAAAGTAATTTTAATGTGGTTTCAATTAAATAACTTGATACCACACCAAATTATTAGCATCTTTTGAGGAAAAATCAATAGGAAAATTTTCTCTACCTCTAAGGCATTAATATCACTCCAAATTAGTTTCCTTGGCTGTTTCTTTGATATAGATGTACTATAACAGAAAGTATCAGTATGCTTTGGGAAGTTTCTGGCATATTCTTGTAAAATATCTCCTTAATTCAAATTAATACTGTGTTTAGAAAGGGAGAAAAAGCTTATTAGAGGGCCAGATAAAGTTGTTTTAAACAAACGCATTATTAATTATATGTTCATAAATAAGTTCTATTAATTCAGTCTCCTAAATAAAAGCATGATTTAAGGCATTTAATCGGTCAATTTCTTAAAGTTCTTCATTATGTCACTGTTGTAAACTTCTTTCCCCAGTAGTCGTTATTAAAATGAGCTTTTCAATGTCGATTTATCGGATTTCTACCCATAATATGGTCGATAAATATTATTTGATATATTTGGTTCAGCAAATGAATTTAAGTTAATTGTATCACACATATAAGTCCTGATTCAATATTACAATGATGAGATTATGCGCCTTGGACACTGTGGAAAGAAACCGGCAGGACTTGGAGAATTGCAATAGAGACTATATGGTTGTTGTGGATAGAATAAAGCACCATAACAGATCCTCTTATCTAATTGCATTAACACAGCAGATTTTCCGAAAATCTACCTCGGAAAAAATGTTGGAACACCTTGACATCGTAACTCGTTAACTGAATGCTATAGTCACTGATATGAAGCTGGCACCTGGTGAAGATCTTCGCTACTACAGATTCATACAAGCGTAGCAGAGGTCCTACAGGAAATCGTCGTCTGAAGAAGTCGAAGAAACTTATAAGCAAAACGAAACATCTTGCTTGAGCATTTATGCAAAATGACTAAATTTTCCCTCACTGTCATGATTTTCGGCTGTATACTCTCCTTCGAGGGGATAGTGCAATGTCTCCCTCAGTATTTTTAGAAGGGATTTAAGTTGAATTCGGATGCCTGCAATGAATTGCTGACCGCTGCATTAGTTAAATCCGGGATAACGAGTGTTATCAATGATAGGTCAGCAGGATTTGAGCCCTGCCACACCTCAAGGAAAAGTCAAAATTCTTGTCAATTAGCTTTTACGAACTCCTGTACTCCAATGGGCTACAGTACATGCTTTGGGCACCGTCAAGAAAGTCATAAATTTCTGTGCCAGTATCACGAAAGCCTAGTTAAGGGAGGGAATGAAAGCTGTATTTGTGACTCTTCCCAAAGAAAGTGTAAAATCCGCTTACCCCGGGTTCCGTGGCTGGAGGTAGATTGACTAAAATTCCTTGTTAAAAGTGTAATTTCCTTGTCTCTATTTCTCTTTTGTAATTATCAACCCCTTTTCCGTATTCCTGATTAGATAGTCAAATTTATTCCAATCATCCTCTAGCCTGGCATAATGCACTCAAATGCGATATAGTATTAAATATATACGCTCTGAGTCTTTGGGATCTTTATAATTATTTATGTGTCGTATTTTTCAACTGGCTTCAACCAATTAATTTCCATGATAAAGAAGATTTAAAATCTAGTGGGATTGATCAATACAAACTCTTCATGGAAAATACCAAAATAGAGTTCTTCTTAACGCATGGAATAATCTCCGTTGGCAATTATATGGACGCTTTTCAATAGATACCTAATTTTATTGGTCTTGTTTTCGCTCAAAGTATGTATATGAATTAGTCTATTTAATCAGAGATTCAATCCTGAAACCTATTTCAGTTATATGTCTAATTAAGCTGGGATCCTTATTAGATCGCAATAAAATGTTAAGGTACAAAATCCCCGGAAAAATCTTTTGAGCTAAGCGAAATGAATTTAATGGGTGGAAAAATCTACTCTCAATTCGTTAACCTCTTACCGTTAACAATTTGAAAGCATTGTTGGGCTTTGTGTGTAACTTAATTAATAAGTATTGACTAGAATCTGCCTTATTCAGGTAGCTAAAGCAAATGCGCATCATGCATGGGTTATTTTATCCTTTAAGCGAGGATCACAACAATTTAAACTAAGAACAACGATTGCTACCACTTCGCCACTTAAGGTCTCATGTATTTATAGCCGTACAACACGTTATGCATGACATTCTTTAAATTATCTACGTGAAATCTTTTTATTTCACTATTGAAACAACCAGACGTATTAAATAGAGACCGAATTATAAGAAGACAGGTGGGGATCTAGAGTTTTCATAAGTCGCTAGGTTAGCCAGGTGTCGAATGACGAAATTAGTTGCGTAATTTAATTATTACATGGTCTAGAAACAAACAGATTTTGGACTTCTAACACATATCTTCGGTTTTAATCGACTAAAAATGAGTTACTGGGATATGAATTCATTGAAAACATTTTAAATTCAGGATATATTTACGAAATTCGCTTTCTTCTAATTTGCCATAACTAATGACCGAGTGGAAAACCGAAGGGAATTCGATGTAATCACACTAGTTTTGAGATTGATAGCTGAGTCCTTGAAATAGGATGCACTCCAATATAGGGAAATCGATTTATAAGAAAATTAAATTCCCACGAAATGAATGCTTTATCTAGGTGCTGGACTGTAGATAAAATAGTCTGCTTTCGATTTAATATTCTTCCTAATTAAAAGATTGCATGCATTCATTTGCAGCTTCTTTATCGAACGTACTAGAAATTAGTTCATAATTGGCTTAGATTCAACAATTACGTTTTCGCCACTCCCATACTTGAGGCTCATCTTGCACTTCGAGAAAGCTTAAACAAGTTTCATCATCCCCGAAGAATTCACAGGAAGCTTAATTTGGTGATCGCCAAGGTGTTAACTGTTGAGACATTTAAATGGCTATTCTAAGCATTGTATTGAAAGTAAATACAAACTGAATGAGCTTGAAGAATATCTACTTATTGACAAGCAAAAAAAGTGTTTTTGAAGATGAACATTTTCAACGATATACAACCAATATAAATAAATTAAATGGAGGAGTCACTTCAATAATTCCCAAACGGATTTGGAATACGGTATATTGAGCCTACTCACTATTATTAGTAAACTAATTTATTAAAATTGACGAATAGAAAGCATTCGTAATTCAGAAGAGGAATAAAGAACGGTTAGAAATTTGGCTACGATGACTGATTAGATGTACAGTTATTGCGTGTATAGACACATAAACCTGCATGGTCTCTCTCCCTCTGTGTGCGTATTGGGCCTTTCTCTAACCTACTTACTAATTGCTAATCAGTGAACGAAGGACTTCAAGTCGTTTAAGAGCATATTAGCAGCTCATTTACAACGTCCTTACAATCCAAATTGACCCGCTTAGTAATATCCCCTCCTACAAATTCCGATTCCTTCTGCCCTCCTGGTTGTCCATTTCATTTATTTTTAATTGTCCAACGTGACTCTTTTTTTTGTTAGTCTTAGGAAGACCCTAAAATTAAAGATGCGACATTCTATATAGCTTTTTCCCGGCTCATAAAGTAGCTTTACTGGGATCAAAGCTACTCTAAATTGAGTTCTGCAATTTAGGCATTCCAGTAACATGTCACCTTTATCCTATTATTTTTCCTGGAGCCATCGTATTCACCAAAGGTATAAATAAGTATGCTAACTCAAATCTGCTTTTTTCTAATTGCTATAGGAGTTTTTTTAGTCTTCGTAGAATAAATAAAGGATGGTAACTGCATTTTCAATATGCCATAGTTATCTATTCGCTCACATAGGTCCTCTTCCAAATTCACCTATTCCTTCACTTACTAATTATTTTCTCATTAATATTGTTCAATACCAGCACTCACTCAGAAACCTGGTTTGGCGCAGGTATTTAACTCTCAAATCCAAGCAGCGATGCCTAGATAAAGTTCAAGTAATCCTGCACTTATACTTCCCTGTGCCACTCTGACAGCAAAATTCTATACAATTTGGATCTAAAAATAGTCTAGTTCGAATTCATTTTTGTCTGCATAATGATTAGCTTGATATTGCTACTAAGATGTGTGATTGTCGTGAAATTGAAAACGTGGATATCTAAATATAAATATATATAATATTTGATCTCGTATGACCTGTGGTTAATTACAGAATTAAAATTAGATTGCTTAGTTTTTCACCTTACCTAGTTGAAAGTAGACCCATTGCTCCGTGATGAAGATTTATTAATATCCGTCATTAGAAACTTGCCAATGTAGTTCTGGAATGCGGTCAAAGTATGATTATGTTCCTTCTTTTTAAAACTTCACAAATATTGTCCTTTCAGTAAATATTAATGGAAATGTGCAATGGATATATGGAATCGAAAAATATTGGTGAATTAATAGTTAACGATTCCGTGTAGTTTCATAGTACTAACATTTACTGAATGGGTATAATGCAGATAATTGATCACGAAGTATCACTTGGCAGAATATAAATTGTTAAGTATGAAGATGCCGAATTACATTTGAGATCTTCAAAAGAGGAAATACCCAATGAACTAAAAAGGGCCAGAATTATTGAAATTTAAATATAATTCTATTTTAAGAATAGTAAATAAAATGCTACCTAGATTTTCAAGTCATTCTTAACTTCTGACTAGATTATGCAGTTATGAATAGGTAATAAGTTTTAATCAATTACTGTAAATAAAAAAAAACAAGTAGAATTATTAGTTAAATTAAGTTTATCACATTGACTTCTGAATGTGTAGATTGCACTTTGAACGTTTAAAGATAAATTTATAATCAAGGCAAATTAAACCTTGACACCACATTTGAGTTTGTCAGCTAGGTTTTGTGTGGGCGTCGGTGAGTCTTGAATATTTTTCGATAATTCCTTCGCCTGCATGACCTATATGATGATCAGTATTGCTTATATAGAATTTTTAAAGCAAATTATATTTTTTACTAAATTGTAAGACCTAATTTTTAAGAAAAAATACTATTTGGACAGTTTTTAAATGTCTGTAATGTTCATGGGACCCAATTTAAGGGCACTTATTGCAGATATGCAGCTAAAAATTTTAAACTGACTGGAATCCCAATTATATATTTTGAAATAATAGACTTATTTACCGAAACGTTATTATATGTATGGCTTTCATTATTGGAATTATTGCTTTAAATGCGCCTATGGTTTGTAAACATAGACTCATTAAAAACAGCATCTGGTTCATCGTTAAATATTCGTGTTAAATGTAAATGCACCTGGAACCTGTTCTATAAACTTTTTACTCATCAAATTTGATTAAATCACATTATGAATTTTCCATTATTAACCATTCAGAATTACATATATTTGATGAAATTTCATGAAAATTACGTTCTATCAAGTAGTATAATATTTATTTTTGGCCATTTTTTGTCAGTATGCACTACTTGCGTTTATTAAATACCATAAAATAATAAAACAAGCTTTCTCTTCTGTCTTTACGTTAACCTGAAAACATATTATAAGCCTTGCGCAAGGTAAATGTATCCCCGTCATTTGAGCTTTTATTTCGTTCTCATGAATAATTGCCATTTTCAACATGATAAAAAACATTTTATCTTTGCATTTAGCCTGTCATTTGCGTATGTTCAAGGTATTTTGGGGTCATCAATCATGTCCATCTATGATTTTTGTTTTCAGGATAGTTCCATTAAATGTTGCGCATTTGACGTTGACCCAACATCATGCATCCGCCCACATATTTTGAACTCACTCCAACAAATAGTCATCAACAGTCTGGTGTATATAATCCCAATGGAGACGGATCACTTCAGTCTCCTGCTGTCTCATTTCCTCCAGATACTCACACTCCGGTTTCAGAGCAGTTTGATGATATCACCTATCCCGGTTCTGAAGTTACCGTAATTCATCGCGTTCCTGGACAAGCTCTGGCCAGCTATTGGCGCCAAGATCCAAGCAGCACCTTTCTACTTCATCACGAAACTGGTGGGAATGGGAGATTTGAAAACGAGAGCAGTAGTACCACACTTAGTTGTGCTGATAGTTATCAAGCCAATCAAAGTGCTAGAGAGAACGGCGTGACTCTTCGAGAAAATGGACTAAAACCTCTTCAGTCTGATCCCGAAGAAGGGACGACAGTTTGCGCAGCTTCTCAAGTATCTGCCTCCACGAGATGCAGTGATAATAGTTATCGTGGTAGGAGAAGAAGGTCATCAGAAGGAGAAAATGAAAGATATGTTGTTGAACGCAGACACAAAAAATCGCGCAAGGTTTCTTCTCACTGTCATTCCGAAAGTGAGATGGATGGAAGTAGCCGTGGTGGGAGGCACAAAAGACACCGATGGAATCGTCGAAAAAGTGAGGAACATCGCTCTCGGTCACCATCGTGTAATTGCGATTACTCCCATCGAAGCTCCTGGGCGCACGCCTTCGAACATGGACATGCAAACTCCCTTCCCTCAATGAAGAAACACTATATTCGTGAATCCACATCCTCACCGAATCTGAGAAGAAAGAAGCCGATTACAGGAATGTTTGGAGCAAATTTGGCGGCTTTTCGGGAGGAGGAACAGTGGTCAGATAGTGAGCAGACTCGATCTCGTCCGATTAATGCTAATTACTGCGGTCTTTTTGGTCTTTCATTTATATGCTTTCTAGCAATTGGTTGTCTTCTATCTCCCGTCTTAATGCTCATCATACCCATAGCCCTCTCCTTGGACAGAGATGCTGCCACTGGATTTGGACTTCCTGCTAGATTACCCATTATGAACTCGTGTAATGTTCGCTGTGAAGCTAATCTACTTTCAATCTCTGTTAAAATGCTCCTCCTTTGTTTGACCACCTGGAAACTCTACATTCAACCGATTGCCTGTGTCTGTAAGAGATTGGGAATTCGTCCGCTGTCTGTGTCAGCTCTTCTCAATCGGAAATTCCGAGCTCTCGGACGTTTTAGCCTGGATTACTCTCCATTCGACCCATCTACACTTCATCCGTACCCCTCTGCTGAAAGACTTATTGGATTGACATTTTCCGTAAATTTCCTGGGGGTGGGGGCAACTTGTGCCTTCTGGGTGGCTTTTGCTGCCCGGTGGATGAAATGGTTGCTTCAACCTAGATCAGAGTACCTCTCTGCGGTATCTCAAGACCTTCACGCGCAGTTTGGATTACCGACTGCCTTGGCAACACCTTCAGATATTGCCGATCAAGGTGATCCGTCAAATCCTTCCTATGCTAGTCTTGTTAGTTTTGTGCTAACCTTCACAGACACACTTCTACTGCTTCATTTGGTCGGTGTGACCTTGAGAACTTGGAATTATATCAAGGGAAATGGAAGACATTATGTGGTAAAAGTTATCAGATCTCCCGATGGTGTCAGTAAAAGCTACAGAGTAACTGGTTCAAGCCTAGAGGTGGTTGCTACGCGGATTATTCAAAAGTACAATGTTGACTTTCCGGTGAGCCCTATTTCTTCCCATAATTCCTTTTCTTCCTTTAATTGTGAACAAATGAATGAGTTAGTAATCAGTATTTTCCCATTTACTCGTCAGAATTTGGGTTTAAACTTGAATCATTTAATTGCTTTACCCATGCTCACTTTTGGTATTATTTTGTCTTTGAATAAGATACAACAGCAGAAGAGGAAAAATCTGTGTTGTGACCGAGTTATTGTGAGTTATTTTTTCTTGATCGAAAAATATTTTGTCCAGAGGAAGACTAATTTTGATCGAAAAGGCGAGGATTAGTCAACACAACACAGTGCAAGGTCGTGTATCTTGTCGCCTCTTTGATGTCTTAGAGGGATTTTATGGTATCTCGGCGTCTACTTTATGATCCCTTGTTATTATTATTATTGTCAGAGTGATCCAGACTAAAAGGTATGCAATAAAAGTGGAGTTATGTCTATTTAGTACGCTTCCATTTTAACAGTGATATTCAGCTCCAGGATCAGAGGTTCGCAAGCTTTGACTTTATCGTCTACCTGGCATTCAATTTGTTCAAGTTCTACCTTTTAGCTGTGTTTTTCATCAAATCAAAATCCCATTATTGCTTAAGAGAGAGAGAGAGAAAGAGAGAGAGAGAGGGGGTGGGGGAAGGATCATTCTAGATCCAAATGCTCCAGTTGTCGATCTTTGAGATATTTTTCGAATTCTTATGATTAGAAATATCCTTATAGTACCCGATTGACATATTGCACTGATTTCGGTGAAAATACTCACTGTGATGGACGCATGGCTAGTACAACACAAGTATTAATTCCCTTAAAATCGGAAGCATTGAGCTGTTCATATTTCCAACAAGGGTGAAATTGACATTGTGATGTCGTAATGTTCATGCGTCATCATTTGAATCCCAGATTCACGGATGAGGTTATGTTCAGTATGCATTGAACTCTCTGCTACACGAATTATTTGTTCGTTATACAATCAGGAGCACGCGGATGTGATTAGCATCTATGTATTTTACAGATCGTAACTCACCACAGTTCACTTAAGATGAATTCCTCTACTCTCTAACTTTTTTCTCTACATCGTGTTGGTCGACTTGCTGGTTTTAAAATGTACTCTAAGCCTTTCCTTGTCAAATGGGTAAATTCTATCCTGAATTCCGTGACTGACAAATCAATTTTTCCCACGGCACCAGGTCCCATTTTTAGAACATCACATTTGTACACTTAGAACTTCATTAGGCCAACTATTCAGCCTATGTAGTTTGTAGACATAATCCTATTAAAAATGTGTCTAGTATGTGTTGCAATTACAGATCATCTTCTCTCCGTCCCCTTTGCACGTCCTTTTCTCTCATTTAATGTGCTCTTTTCATACATTTCCAACAGCATTTGTGATGTCTTGGGCTTTTTTTTCCAATCAAATTGTTTTCCATCCTTGCTGTCAAGTTTTTTAAAGATGCTTGCTTACGCCAAGGTTCATCCTTTTCTTCTATATTTTCTTCTTCTCTCCTTCCATTTGGATGAGTCGTTAGTAACACTGCCAACGTTTATACCACCCCTATTGGTGGGCTTTGGTAAAAGGGATTGTTTTAATAAACTCGACAACCACTTGAGTGTTTGTTTTAATAAATTGCGGATTAAATTTTGGTATATTAATTCGTTCGCATGCTACCCTTAATCGATAGCTGGTTGAGTAGTTGCATTTTGTTTAAGGAGCTAATGAATAAGTAAACGAATCTTGGTCTTAACTGCTGATTAGTCTTGAGCGTAGTTTGATAAAATACTGGATACAATTAAGTATAAATAATTTCGCAATCTAGATTCTTTTTCAAGTTAATTATATTTTCATTCAAAGGCAATTTTTGTAGTGATTTGATTAATGGTTATTTTTATCGATCACATTTGTGTTATCTAGACTTGTGTTTATGATAGTTGATGAAGCAATAGACCGCTTTCTTAAAATACATGGTCGTGGGCAAGGCTAGCTTTAGCTCTTGATCAAAGTATCACATCAGAAGATGTAGGACTTTCAATACAACATTCACTGAGGGCACGGGAGTTTTGTAGCAGCGTTCCTTTTGGTCGGAAATTTGACAGGACTTAATTTGGCTCATGATTTTCATTATTTCTTTTCATTCGAATAATAGAAGATGACGGCAAGTACAAATGAACATAGATCTCAGAGCTGAGGTTGATTACAAAGACTTTAAAATGAGGTTTTGTTTAGCCATTTCAATAATTCTTCAAATCTTGAAAATGGGAAAATAATAGTTTATTAACCCGTATTCGTATAACAAACAATAGAAAACATAAGTAAATTGAATTGGAAATATGTGCAAGCATTCACTTTGCAGTCTTTCAGACTTCCATTACGGAACGCATAATACCTTTGCTTTCGGATGAACGCCATTTACTGTCTTTGCATCGAGTGTAAAATGACCATCCGCCATCTTTGCGCTTGAAGAACTGGTTTATGAACTTAATTGTGTGCCGACAGCTTGACCAATTCTTGTACATCTAAACTTCTTGGGATGTTAGTAGGTAATTGCTTTCCCACCGCAATACAGTTGTGCGCGAGTTCTCCTTAAATGCCCTGAACACTGAACTCACTTTGTCAGTTGAACAATACGATCATTAGATTGAAGAGTTTCACTCTATTTTCCATAATTCAGCCCTTTTTCGGTTTTTTCAGAAGTGATCACTGAATAATCAAAGTTGAATTCTTTTAATTATCACAATTTCAGTTAATATCCTACCTCTTAAAATTACAGACTTCCAAGCTTTATTTCGCTTACTGAAGTTGGATTAAACCGTTACAAACTGAAAAAAATATTTCAAATTCTGTCCAATCATAAAATGCGCATTTGGTATAGGTAGTTATTAAGATGTAAAACTTAAGCGTTCACTTTTAATAAAAGAGCTTCGGAATGATATTGCTAACATAGAGTAATTGTTTGTCATAGGAAAAGAATCATCCTGACGTCTGTATTCTTCCAGAAGTTCCTGATTGTATGCTCTATTGCCTCTTAACCATAATTTTAAATCAATGCTTCCTGGATGTTGAACCTTTAGTTACGGACTGATAATCAGATAACTTAGTCCTATATGTTCTCACTCTAAAAGCCTTCTTCACCTTCCAGTCACGATTTAGATAGGAGACAGAATCGGCAGTTCTGTTGTCCGAATAATTAATTACGCAATGGTTCTTAGTCAGCTTCGGCATATCCTAGGTTTATTCAGTTTCATGCTTACCATTATAAAGTTGACAGCGCCTCCCGGATATTGCTTAGAGATAAATCGTATAATTGACCTTTTCCAGAAAGTAATAGAAAAATTCAAGAGGTTTGAAGACCCAGACATAGTGGACTGTAATTAAGGGAATTTTGTTGGGCTCCCTCCACCACTTCGCTTTTTCCATCGCAATAGCATACCTCGAAATTATTTACTTTCACTTTCAGGCTTTGATTTAGAAGCAACTTAATCGATGAATTACGTGTGATTATAGGAGGAAGGTCAAATGATCTTTTGAATTTCGAGATTGGAATATTAATAAATAGTCTTTATGCTGCGGCTTTAATACCGGAAGGAATAAATGGGCGTGCTTTACTAAGAAAACTCGGTATTACCTTTTCTCTTCTGAAAGTGAGCATCGGAGGGAGATTTCATATTTGCCAAGTCAGATGTCAAGATATCGAGGCTCTTCTGTACAAATCAAACAATTCTAATGACCAATAATTAATAAAGGCTGATTCGAATTTGAGATCCCCAGTCAGAGAAAATCTAGGATTTTTAAATTCTACACAAAATGTATACCGGAATACACTTCTCTCTAATAAGGTTCGGGATCTAATTGGACGCTCAGTAGCTGTCACCATGACATTTCAAGGTGCCTTTTATGATAATATCGTGGGCACAGTTGGCCAGACTAAATAGGAAGATGACAAAAGATCCGTTCGATTGGGAGCCTGGTTCGCCGTTAATTTAAGATTGATGATGTTACATACTCAGGTGCGCGAATGATAGATGAATGGAAAATGACTCATTCTCTCGTTATACCTAAGGCACACATGTTTGCGCCTGTTAATACGACTAACCAGGTTCGCGTGCACGCTTAAGTGCAGAGGTGTGAGATTGCTCGCACGCAGAGGTGCGTCCGTGCTACTGTGCTAATGCGAAAAGCGAGAATTCGTACATTGATGTTGTCGGATGTGATTGAGAAAAAAGCACCAGGAAAAGGAGGTTGTAGGCGGACTTCCGAAGACCCTTTGGATGTGTCATTTCTCTTTTTTCCTTGTTCAGAGGCATGACATTTTGAGGGCTGCTTTCTGTATATGCATCGTCAAATTTTCCTTAAAGGGCTTTGCACTGCGACTTTACATAAAAATAAATGATTATTCTATTCTTGAGGCGAAGAAAGGACTTGGATGATGTATAAAGTCGAATTACGAATTTTTATAAAATTTACAATTAAGCTTGATGACTAAAAGCTTTTATTAGAATAATAATAATTCTTGAATTAAAGCGAAATAAATTGATTTTGAGCCTCTTCGATTGAAAGTAGATCAGAATCAGAAATGTTTTACTACTCTTATCACTAATTTGGGGTTCCCACCATTAATTAACAAAAAATTGCTTCAAAATTTCGAAAATTACAATCATTTGATACGGTGTAAAACCATTTACCACTGTTACCAATGTCTAAAAATTTCGAACCCAATCAAAACTAATGCAAAGACACTTAGCAAATCGTATGCATCCTCCAATCTTTTGAAAGTAAATGTCGTTTAAAGTTAAATTCCGTTTCATATAACTTAAGTTGCCTATTACTCTCCACATAGGCCTTATCAAATTTCAATAAAATTTTATATTTAATAACCGAATTTTCATCAAAGGAGAAAAAGTTTAATTCCTTTCCTCAATTCTCTTTTAATTTTTTTCCCTCTACTTTGTATCAAATAACTGCAATTTTCGAAATCTTGAAGCACTTTGTTGTTAATTGATGGCGGAAAATTGGTTTTGCTTTTGTTTTTTATCAAAGCTAGGCTCCCTTTTGATCGAGAAAAGAAGGCTAAATCCGGGATACTTTTAGTCCTATTGAGTTACATTGGAGGCAAAGAAAACATCCACCGAAGGAGGACTTAATTTGAGTCTTTCTCCTTATCGAGTAATACTACTTGACAATTAGTCGGACTCGATGGTTCTCACCTCGTTCGAGACATTTGCAAGTTGCTGCCTCACAGATGTGTGCAGTCGTTAAATGATTAATTTGGGACTTCTCTCGGTGACATTGAGGTCAGGGTCAGTGCTTCCCCCCCCCCTCCCCTCCCCCCCCGTCACTGTGGAACATGCGCAATTACCCTCGATTCGTCACATTTATTGCATCATTGACCGTTGCTCTCGTGCTCCCGGAAATTTATGACCATCAGAAACAACTTGGAAACACCAATCGGACAAATGTTGATACAACTGCTGTGTAGGCTATAAAGTAAAAGCACTTGGTTGCTTAATCACAGTTGGATTCTGTACCATATCAAGCGGGGTACGAGGTCTATCCGAGCCAATTCAATAATTCTAACGTCCAACAAGGTTAAGCAATTGTGGTCGGTGCTGCGTTTATTACACTTCAGTAACGAGAAATTTTGATAGGGGTCCTAATATTGAGGCATAATATGAGTTTAACTGGGTGAAATATAATGAGATCTGTCACACTATAAGTCTATAAACTTGCATAGTACCACTATTTTGGTCCTATAACCCTTAAGATGAGGGCAACACTAAATTTCTATAAGTTTTCTTTCCTTTGCAATCAGATACACTAGAACTGGATTGTGAAAAGAGACCACTGTGAAGTGCAAAGTTGCGTACAGCAGCTAGAGCCAAATAGAAGTCTTCGTTAATTCCTTTCGAATTTCGAATGTTTCACCTCACCAGTCGGAGCTATGTGCTGGAGATCGTCTGTACCCTATTTTGCTGCCTTTCGTCCATCCACACCCAACTGCTCTTTCCACAATCGGAAGAAGTCCTTTAGAGTCTAATATTTGTCGACTGATTTCTTAATTCACTTTTATTTATTTTAAGACCTCGTATATGTAGCGATGCTTATGCGATAAACTTAACCCGCTTTTCAGTCATATCAAATGATGTTAGTTTGGTACTTATTGGTGTAATCGAACAGTTAGTGATTTTTTTCTAAGAGAAGCTTCCATTTCGCCAAAGCAAACATTGGCCAATATTTTCTATACAAACAATGCGCAAGTGGAAGAGCGGTCAGTATGGAGGTCTTTGAAAATTAATCGTTTAGAGAAAGGAGCAACCAGCAAATTGATCAATATCATTCAACAAGAGAATAGCGCAGCGTTATTTTCAGAATTCGATGGTTTCGAAATGCCTCTCCTCGACTTTCATTTATTCTTGTTTTCATCACATTCCCCAAGTCAAGCCAATTCCCCAATAACTTATTTGCCACAAATTAGATAATTATTCCCAGAATGAAAATACGCTTAGACTATTTTTTTTGTCTACGAATGGAGATGAAAGGAAGTCTAGAAATTCTCAGGCGAACTTCCACATTCTCTTGAAAATTAATTTTTGCTGACAACAGATAGTATGTATTGAACTTCTGTGGCGATAAAAACTCCTCTGCCAGAATCTGTCTTATGTCGAAAATATAAACACGATATTCTCTCACTTTGATAAATCTGCACTTATAATTAATGAGGTTTTCCCTGTGTAATTCTACAGCTGGTAATTAATGTCTGTTTAATTCGAGTGATTGTTCATCACCAACTGGTTCTTTGAAATTTGATATCTATTTCCCGGTTCACTAGACCAGATTGATGGTAAGGTGGAAAAGGGTTTATGTCATTAGCTCTTTTAAATTACTTGAAGATGTATTCGAAATCTGCCCTAATTACTCCTTTTGAGATGAATCATACGATCCCCACACCTCCTATGTCTCCTTTGATGAAACTACTTATGATCTTGGATGTCGGAAGCAATTATCATCTCCGTTTGATCTAGTATCACTCGCTCGGCGTTGAAATTTAAATTCGATAATTTGTGTCTATGATTTAGTAAATAAATGTTTCGAAAAATTCCCTGAATACCATAATTAATGTAATTATTTCGCGAGTTTTTTTTTCATAAATTTCATAGTATTGATTTATCGAATAATTTTAAGGGCGAGAACTTATCTTAGGAATCAATTTTTTGTGGCCAAGGCTCATAAGTGTGAATAATGTCCAATGACATTTATTTCCTTGTTTTACACAACTAAAATTGTTTACTTCAAATGATCATACTTCGGCAAACGAAACGTTTTGTTCTTTCAAATTTCTTTCATCTTTTTCGGAAATCATTATGACACCAGACAAACCTGTTGCAAACCTGTTGAGATCACTTGGATTTGTGAGGACTGCAGATAAGATCCAGGAAAGGGAAAGATTTGTATTCATTCATATTTTATAATAAAAAAATTAAAAACAAGTCGAATTGATTTATTTAAAGATGAGGTATTTAGCTTTCATTCTTTTTTCTTCATGAAATGTGCGAGTGAAGACTACGCATAGTTTTGTCCGATTCTTACCCTCGTTGTATACGTTATAGGAAAATGTTATTTCGATCGAATGAATTAAGTGTATACTGGGGTAATAGTTAGAAGAATTTGATTCCCAATCCTGGTTATTATTTTGTGTCGGGCACATCTATCAGTTTCCTTCATTGTCTCCGGGGGAGGGGCGGATTTCTAAAGCATTCTTACCATAATCTTCGAATGCAGCTTTTTATTATCCTTCTAACATTTCTGTGGGAAAACTAAATCCCAATGTCGGCTGTGTTTGAGGTTGTTAAACTCAAGTACTCTCCTAAAGATTTGTTGTTGCGAATAGAAGTGGTCGTAAATCTAACAAGCCTGCCTATTTTTCTAAGTGTTTACACGTAAATCTCTTATCACAAAATCTCTGCTTGTTGTTTAGATGACGATAAACAACTTATCTGATGAATTACACTACAAATAGACCAGCCTATTTCAAATCTCAATCAGATAGATGTCTCCCTCGTAGGATTGGCGGTAGTAGACGATATATGATATTTCTTTTGTATTTAGTTATACGATGCTCAAGTAGCAAGCGCTTCTTACCGCTATATTCAAATATCCCCTGACTCGCCAAACAACGAAAGTGCTAAAGCTTATGCCCGAAGGGCCTCGGTTCGATTACGTCAGAAACTTGCGTCTTTCTCCTGTCTCACCCAAGAAGAGCAAGAGTTTCAAATGAAGAGATGTAGTAGCGCAGGTGGGGGAAGTTCGTTCAAATTTTACTCACTCGATGGACCGGAAGCTTGTTCGACTGCAGCTGAATCAATGACAACCTTGAAGGGAGATGGACAAAGTGATTGCGGCGGAAGCGAAAATGGGCGCAATGTAAATACGCTTTGTGCTGATCGATATCGCAGTGAAGCCGAGTATGAACGAGTGCTAAAGAAGCGGAGAATGCGTTTATTAATTGCAACAGAAAAAGCGTTTGCGGGGGTGGAGGCGCTGTCACCCGAAGAAATTCGCGTACCTGGACACAACGGTAAGCACATGGTGTTTATCGATCTATCGATTTTTTAGGAGTTGTCTGGATAAAATTATACTGGCTGTTCGTTTGTTTGGTTTGTTTATTTATTTTAGAGGAAGAAAGTTGTTTACAAGAAGAAAATAGTAATAATAATAAAGAAATATGAAATATTTCCTTTAGATGAAAGGAGCATAATATTATCATTTTCTTCTCATTATTACTATTTAAATATTATTATTATTTGTTATTTCAATTAATGTGTATTACACCTTACTAACCATAGTTTGTGCTGAATGAGAATAAGGTTTCGCTTTCACAACGGGAACTTGTGCTTTCCCTTCTCTCCTTTCGAGCTTGTGGATCAATAAAAATAATCAAGTAATTTCCAAGTATATTTTTATGAACTTTGAAAAGAGATGTTTAAAGTGTACTATTATGGCTATAATTTGATCATCATTAAACAATTTAAGCTTTTTGTGCATTCTATAATGCAGAAAACTTGAACTTTGATCTCATTCAACGATTATATCTCTTCAAAATCTTGTCTAGTTAGGGTATTAGAATATTTTAGCGGTTTAAAGTCGAAGTAAGTAAAATAATACTTATCGATATTTAACGTCAAAAATCCAGTGAATTAGATGATAAGGAAACTTTGCTGATAGAAATTGAGACCTAACCTTCGACACTATACCTTTTCCAAATATTGGGTGGTATCCATTTTTAGTCCAGCAAATGACACTTTTCTGTGATATTCCAAGTGATTATTTTGTGGTCAAGTGTATAATAATTGCCCAAAGCATCTTCGTTATACTTAACTGTCCGTCACAGATCTAATGAAGATACAAATGATATGACCAACCACCCAATCAACTAGTCAAAAAAGGCCTGGATATAATCTCGTACATGAACTTTGGGAGTCAGACCGTGGAATTTTAACGCCAGGACCTTGGATTTTGAACCACTACTAATCCCAGAATAATTGTGCGCTTCTTCTCGTGTTATCTATCCTGTTTCATGCCTCTTTGCACTAATTTCCTCATTAATGGAACTCTTTCCCCTGATTAAAATGTGTTTGCTTTGCCATGAGCAATAGTAGTAATGATGACTCGAGAAATCATACTTCAATGCCTATTTTCGAGAAAAGGAATATACCCTACAGCCTTTGTGCTATGGAAGTAACTGTATAGCTCAAGTTTTCTCTTAGGCCTTAATGTATATATATATATATATGTGTATATATATCAGATTCCTTCTGACAACTGTAAAATCAATTAATTAATAGAATCCGACACCCATGACCGCAAACAACGATTCTGAGCCTGACATCTAAACGCCTGACGACAGCTACATTTTCACAGCAAAGTCAATAAATTCATAAATTAATCTCACCTACTTCAAGTGAGTCACACGCGCTGAAACATATGGCAGTAGCAGAAGTATGCTAAGTCGTCTCTCTTGTATAGACTGATGTAGCGTCGGACTTATCTACGAAAGAAAAGCTGGGGTAAAATAGAGGAGCAAAATTTTCAGGAGAGGGAGGGGGGGTGGAAATCCGTGTTGTGTGTGTGTGAATCAGCAATTAGACATATCTAAACACACGCACACACCTACGCTTGGGACTAATTCTCAGGTGGATGGGATTTTTGCTGGTGGCAGCTAATCCGCTCTAAAATAGTTGTCATTTTCTTCTACTAAGGCTCTTGCCAAATTTCATTTCCATAGTACATATTTGACGTTAACTTTCCAAATATCTTTAATATTCTGTAGTTGCCTTTCAGTCCCAACATTTAACTTCATGTTTGAAGGGGTGGGGGTGGGGGTGGGGGTGGGGGTGGGGGTATGGGTGGGGGTGGGGGTGGGGGTATGGGTGGGGGTGGGGGTGGGGGTATGGGTGGGGGTGGGGGTGGGGGTATGGGTGGGGGTGGGGGTGGGGGTATGGGTGGGGGTGGGGGTGGGGGTATGGGTGGAGGGGGAGGAGGGGTTACAACTGCCTGTTTCTGTCTAATCGCTTGATGATCGTTAAGTCTGTTTTTGTCCTTATGTGAGATTTAAATTTTATGACGCTAATACCACCTGGATGCTGGTCAAAGTATATTTCTATCTAGCTTAACGACAAAAATATATTAGTTTATTTGCAAAATTAGTGTTTGATATCATTATGACCCACAGAAATGCTGAAAATTGTCAAGCTATCATTGGCGCAAAGCAACTGTAATTGAGTAAAGTTCAGTAAGGAATAAGGGGAAGGGTCTCGAAAAGAGGGTATTGAAGGAACTACTCTACCTGATTTCCGAATTCGGATTGAAGAATATTCACTTTGTGAGGAGTTCATTACTCTCCTCCCAATATGAGTTGTCTTGCCATCTCAAATCCTCTGTTCCCCCAAACGCCGAAAAACAGCATTTTTACCTAATCGTGGTCGCATTACATGATATCACTAAAGGAGAGTTCACTTAGATTTAACTCCGGTATACTTTTACTAATCGAAATACAAATGCTAAGCTATACGAGTATTAATTGTGGACTTTGGAAGATTTGGTACATTGGATGCAGGGTTTTTACTTCATCGCTAAGACCTTTTGAAGAGATTTGCATTGAATCTAATTCCACTGTTGTGGCTGACATCCTATTATGTAGTGTTTCAATGCGACTTCAAGCATCCAGGAGTCTGACATTTGAAATACTTGTTAATTGCCATGGCTGTAGAGCAGAGGTGCCGTCAATATTATCGAGCAATTGTCGTCTCTTCTATGGGCATTCGCATCCAGTTGGCGGCCTCACAACACCCTGTTTTCGCTCGAATTCTATCATAACAAGGATGTTTATGCCATGATTATTCAAACTACTACTTGCTACATTTTCGGCTTGTCGTTACGGTTTATTATCAAGGTTACCATGTCAATCTTGTATCAAATCTTACTGTCAAAAATTTCAGGTTGTATGTTCATTTCTCTAAAGTCAATCAGATTAAAGGGCACATTTTTAAGAATTCAACTTTGTAGTATACTTACTCCTCCACTGTTTAGTTATTATCGTCACCAAAAAACCGGAAATTTCTGTTGATATACGCGCTTTTGGACATTAAATTCATAACTCCTAACTTCAGCTGCGATATTCATTTGGTTTTTATTCGTCACATTTAAAGCTTTTCAATCTCCTTGAATTTACTAATTGTTCCGCTTTCGGATGGCCAATTGAAACCACTGGGAAAAGTCAATTTTCATGATTAATTGTGTTAAATTTCGAGCGAAGCATACAATGGGTAACTAGGCAATTTCCAGTAAGATACAGAGTGGGAGGATATTTCTTTGGAGTTTTAACGGTAATAGCAAAGTAGGAACTTACTTTTCGATAAAATTTCGGTACGCGCCGCAGAATGTTATAGTTACTCTTTGATCAACCCGAAAATATTTTCCACTCACCTTTTCAGCACTAAAGCACACGTATGCGATCTTCTACAATTTATACACTCGAAAATGCCGACGATTTTTTTGTATTATTGTCATGCGTGGAGGCATAAAACCCAGTCGCGCTTTATCATGCTCTATTTATATACTTATTTTTTGTTCCTTCCTAGTGCCATCAATTTTCTGCTGTCAATATGATAAATTAGGTGAAAAAATTTCATAAAACGACTTCAACAATAGAATGAGGCTTAAAATAGGCGTCCTCGATTAAAATATCAATTTTCTTGAAATTTTGATGATGATACTGATGATGATTAGATATCCTCTCCATTCGCAAAATGTTAGGTTTGCTGCAACATTGGCAATATCATGAAATAACTGGTCAATTTCAATCATCTCACATTGTTTTCACGAAAGTAGATTTTCATATTGCCTCTTTTTATATTCTCGAAGACTTTAAATAATTCAACTTGAAAGTACGCAATTCAAGTTGTTGGAGTCCGAATATTCACTTTTTGTTTAGGCACAACCCAAGGCCCATGCACGTAAATGATATTGAACAATGCGCTGCAGGGTAGAGAATGATCGCCCAAGGCATTACCGAAAGGCTTAAACTTGCAGTAGAAAATAAATTCAGGTATCACGTAAACTACGAATAGCGATAATGAGATGAGCAGTCAAATCCATCCCTCCCGAGGCACCTATGCTTAATACTGGATGCTATAATTCAATATTCCCCCAAACCTATGGTCATTCATGGGCATTCTTTTGTTGATGGGTTTTTCTTCAGCTTTCCATCTAGAATCCTTTCGTTGCTTCCTTAGCTTATTTCCGTTGTCTAGATGCATTCAGCTACGTCAATTTGTCCAACTACCAGACCAGACATGTGTGTGTTCCAAATCATTCCCCTTTCCATATCCATGCCTGGATTTTTCCGATTGTATGTGGTTTATCCGCTTTGTGTGTCTCGTCTCTGGAAGGCCATTAGTCATTTCGTAGACACACACATACACATCCATTGAGGTTCGAACCCACACCTTTTTGTCTCCAGACAGATACTTGCTTTCCCCAATCTAGTTTGCGTCTAGATCACCCTACAAGAACATAACGAGGGTGTCTGTTGACCATGACTAATGCCTTTAGAGGGTAAGATAAGTGGAAGGAGAAGAGGTTTCTCGTGAGTCACCAATGGTTATTCTCTCTTTCAACTTTAACAAGGCGTTGCCAAAGTTGGAAGCAACCACATAAAAGTTCATTTATGACTGTGTTGGATATCAATTACATGCGGCGTGCCCTAACGACCTCTGTGGTGTACTATCAATAAAAGAGACCAAGACCACACGCCCTCAGTTTAATTATCTAAGTTTAGCTAAGTTCTACAGTGCGAAACACCATCTGCGTATTTAAATTATGTTCCCTGAAAAAGGGTCGTTAATTTCCATTCAACAGTATTCAATTTCTAATCTTTCAATGGAAGAGAAAGACGATTGACGCTTCAGCATTCACATTTCCTTAATTTAGGTCAGATTTCCTACCTCCAAGGATCTCGTCATCATTTTATAATACTAATGGAACAGATGGCATGGAGTCTGTGCAATTAGACTACATGGTGGATGAGTCTGACCATTAATTAATTTTTTATGAATTATGATTGTTATTTAAAAGTAGAGGTGTCTTACGACTTTTCATCACGGGATATTTAGAAAAATAGGAGACTAGTCGAATAAGTTGGTCTTCCGTGATTTGAATCTTCTCAAGGTTGTATCAAATCTTATTGTCTCAAATTTCATCAGTTAGCTCCAGGATAGCGTGTGTTCATTTCTCTGAAGTTCAAGACTTAGTGACTAGTTGATTAAACTAATCGATTAGTCAGGTCGTATTGATACGGATCCAGTAATGATCTTCATTCGCTTCCTCTTAGGTACTTTTTAAGTTGTCTTCCGTAAAGTTATTGATCATGAGATGGCTGCTTCCTGACGCACATCCAGGAGTAGTGAAAGCGAGTTTACTAAAAGAGCGGCTTTAGGATAACACCTAATAGCAAAGTCACGGACGTTCAGTACTTCCACTAATAGGTTAGGGATGTTCGAAGAGTTAAGCTCTTACCTTTAAATTTATTTGTTCGCAATGTGCTCGCCTAAATCTTAATTTTTTTTATCTAATGAATCATAGGCACCAGATTTTATACAATTCTCGATTTTGTGCTTTGGTAGCGACCTATCTGCAATTCCCATTGCCGTAAAAGCATCGTGACCTTTTCCAATTCTTTCATTTCCTGCTATTTATACCAACATACAACAGGCAGTAGTTATTTTGTGGGTAACCCTGTGGTATTTCCACAGCACATTTTAGAAGCAATCTGGCTGGGAGGTGGGGGCTGGGGGAGGGAGTTGAGAAAACTGTCTTTCTTTTCGTTTCTTTCTGTGTATGATTCAATCTCCTACTTGTTTAGCTGCATAGTTAGTGTGGCGTGAATCTTGAACGTTTTAAATGTGCTTAGGTGTTGCCTCGACCGCTTGTGTGTGCTGGTTCCTATTTAATAGGCATTTAATAGCTCTTTTAAAATAAAATAGAGTTGTTTCAGCAGTAGAGGAGTCAGCACTCTTTCAATAAAGTGGTGTTAGCAAAGATAGACGCAGAGTTACAAAGTTGGCGTAATTGACACTATTCACTCAGTCCAGTTATGAAATCATTTAGGTTGTAATCATTTTTGTTCAGAAATTATTTGAGAAGGAAGTGAAAACTTTCAAGCCCTGCATATTCAGGAGAATAATTTTAGATGAGTTCTTCTTTCTCAAATTTTTTTGCAATTTTTAAACTTAACGGTTTCATTTTCCAGATCAAAGAAGCTCTCATCTATTCTTCTAAACTGAACATTCTTTCAACTTAACATTTATATTGGTAATGTAAGACAGTGCTAAGTTTTTGGCGGTATTCCGTCGTCTGAATTATAGTTGGTTAACACTTTCCAAAGCGCACATTTTAGGAACTATGTTTGGAAAAAATTCTACAAGATCCTCGACTAAATCATCATTATTTGTGCATAAAAATACTTTTATTAACTTGATATTAACGCGTTTATTAGTTGAATATGTACAATATTTAGCATACGGGAATATTGCGGATGTGTAAAATTCATTCACAATTATATCTCTCAACAGAAAAGCAAACGAAACTGGCAATTTTCAATGGTGAGAAAGCATCTTAACATGAGGTAGGAACAAAGATTTTTTTGATTTACCTAGCAAATCTGATCCCTTTCTTTGTCCGCTGCCTTCTTTTCCAGCGTTATAAAGGCCTATATATCAGAATTCGTTCTCCTAATTCATGATCCATTTCAGTAAATTGGTCCCAATTAGTCGAGATATTCATTGGATCGTAATAAAATTATTATTTCTAGCTTAATGTGGTTGACTAGAGACCACCAAAGTTAATTAATAGGCTTATTTAATAATGATAAAGTTTCTGGATAAATGTTTCAAGATAAAAACAGATTATTAATATTATTCAAGGTGTATTCCCGCCTCGTCAAGCCGCCCAGTTTCTCTTCCCGAAGATCACCGTACCCCTGCAGAAATATCTCCGATTCATCCGTCTTCAACACCTCCATCCACCAGATGCAATCCTTTCTCGTCTCGCCGTCTGTTTGGCTCACTCTGCTTCTCCAGAAGCCTTTCTATCAGTCTATCGATGTGAAGAGCCATCCACTACAATCTATGCAAGCTTCTTTGCGCCCAGAAGAGTCCCCGAAGTTCAAAATGCCCCTTCGGTTGGGTTTTGCGGTCTCAAATCTATGAATGGTGTCCAATTAGCCCAGTCTTGGCGTCTGCATATCCTGGATGCCGAAAACTCTTTTCATTCTCTTGGAGGAAGCAAAACATCTCCAACTATGCTTCTCCTCAAACCTGGAACTCGGTTTCGTCTCTCTAGAGCTGGAGTTACTCTGTTCTGCCACATTCAATTGGAACCTCTGCTTAGCTTAAAACGAGTGAAACGGGTTTTGAAGATAAGTGGTGGTGGTGGACACATCGTGACCGTATGATGGTATTTCTTCTATGTATTTTTTTCTTTTTTGAATGAACTTGTCTCCTTTCTTCCACTCTGATCTTCTCCTTTCCTTACCGCCGATGCTGTTAATGAACTTAACGGTGAAATTATATTGAAGAATATTATTTAAACAATGTCTTTTAATTTCCATGGTTATCAAAATTAATCTTTGAAATACTTTGTGTGCATAATTACCGATCAGTTCTGGACAATAGATTAGTCAACCACTCAGGTTCATCACCTATCAGTTAAAATATTTTATAACTTCTCAGTTGCCCTTAATTAAAGTTGCAGCTTCTTAGAGTTAAGTAGGAGGAGAAAGGAAAGACACGCCTCAAACGACCGGTCTCCATTCACAGTTAATTTACTTATATAGGTTTGAGTGTGCCGTGAGTGAGTCTGGTTAGTCAATAATTGCAGAAACGGATTCTCCACAGATGTTCTTACACATCTAGGCGTGAAAATAAAATATCGATAAACCAGTGCATGATGGATGAATCCTGGGGGTTGCTCTAGGACCCAACAAGAACCCTCTATTGAGATTCCTAACAGAAATAAATTGACTTTATGGGAAACCCAAACATCTAAGGAAATGAGAATTCTGGTACAGTTGTTTTTATAAATCAGTCCAGTGTTTTTAATTACCCTTTAAATTAGTTTTTGATTGTGCTTCGTTCATGCACGTACGTCGATAATTTCTCAGACTTCTTGGACAAGACAGGATTATTTAAGTAATGGTCGGGATTTGAAGATTCAAATTACATTCTTTTGTTGAGTCTTTGTTTATTAGACAGAAGTCGTTATTTTATTTGACAATTATCGATTTCTTTTCATCTGACTAATAAGTACTTTCGATTGCACTGCTTGTAACATATTGTATATGAAATGTCAATCATTATATTTGTCTTCTGTCACAAATTTAGGACACAAAGTTAGCACTAGATGCCTCCCAGTTGTTATGGCACAGACCCGCAAACACATTATTGAATGGCATATTTAATTACTTTCAAGTCGTCCGGGTATAACGAGTCTGGCGATGTTGAGAGCAGAGATGATGAGTGTTAGATATATTATGATTCACACTCTGTAGCTTAGTACACAGTACTCTAATCATGCATCGAGACATACCTATGACGCTAACTAAACAGACGGATGTACGGTAGTCAGGATAACATTAAATCGAGAGGAATATCATAGAATTTGAATCTTCCAAACAAAAAGTTTCTTATACAGTTGAGTTGTCATTGATTATTTTCACTTTTATAATCTTTACAATTGAAATATTCGAATCTACTAAGTTCGGAATGGGTAAAAATTATACTTGCTGTAAGTCTGCTTTCAAATGATAATCTTTATAACCACGAGTATAGAATTCCCTTCCTAAGCATAAGTTTTGAAATACGGAATATTTAGCAAAGAATGGCCATTCTACACTGCTTAAATGATAAAAAGTCTATTTTATAACGGTATGCTAAAGTTGACTCAGACCCCAAGGGAGAGAAAAGATGAAAGTTCGATTACCCCATGACACTTAATTAGTTCTGCAAAGACTAGGCATGTCATCAGAAGTCGCCTTCATATTGGTGCATTTCAGAGATCAAAGCATCAGCCGACTGGTAAAGATTTTTGCCTCGGATGCTTGTGTCACACTGAAACGAATCACAAACTTTGAGGCTCTGCGTTTTGATTTTTTGGCTTTCAATCAGAATGAAAGCACCAATTCAATCATTACATGGTGCTAAGTTTGTATTATTTGGGAAGAGAAAATGTTTGTTGAAGTTAATGACAATAAATTGGATATGCTTCGCTGAGCCGAAAGCTCTTGTCATCTGAAACAATTTTGGCTCATATTATCTTCTCCAACTGGTTGACGTACTGAAATCCAGATTGATATATTTCATTAATAGACCTCTTAGTTAGGAACAAATTCTACTGCGCTTACTAGTTATAGACATCTTTACTCTTACAGAACTTCGATGGAGATCCTAGCCTGAAAAAATCTACCCAAATAATGGTCTTTATTAATAGAATTAATTTTGGATACGTGATGAATGATTGGCAGCCCGGTTAACCAATAGGTGCAGCAATAGCTGTTTCGGTAGTATTCTTACTCATGTGGGGTGTTAAAGTCTAACTGTGGCTAATTAAGTCTGCAGGGATGAAAGCATGGAATCCGGTCAAGTACGCCTAAAATATTCAAGTTGATTATCTACTATTTATTGTGTATTTTAGACATGATGGTATTTCTGGAAATAATTTATAACTTGGATTACAGGTGAGAAGTACATGGCTTCACACAGGCTCTGACGAAACACAATTTATTTCGATTGAACTCTTTTCTGGATATCATCACCATCTGCGCGTTTTGATGAATCAGTCACAGGGGTGGACAAGATGAGGTAGTGGAGAAGACCGCAGGTTGATTTTCAGTGGGATTTTCTAACTGGTGGGATCGTTTTCCCCGATGATTCATGCACCCCATGTGAGCGAAATTCGTAACTTTTAAAATTGGCAACTAATTAATACAAATCTGACAAAGCAAAAGCAAATACGGTACAGTTTGAATTTTTTCTTGCAATTTTTTGTAATCCCGTAGGCGGACACCTCACCGTCTATCAAATTGAGGGCGCTCGCAACTACTGGCGTTTTGGCAGTATGGTTTAAGGCTGACATCGATACGGTGGGAGTTTCAACCTCCAGGTATCGATCTTATGAAGGTGACTTTTACTAACCTATATGTTCTTCGTGGAATTAGTAAAAGGCCTCGAAGCAACTTCTCCTCTGTACTCTTCTCTCCATGTCGTCTTTTAATGGAGTTTCTAGCCATTTTTGATGGTGTAAAAGTAATTGCAGCACAATCTAGACCTAATAATACTCAAATAGTCAAAATTGTTCCGTTTTTTAAATAATTTGACTCATTACAGATGAAGTAATCAGTAATCGACAATATGGTGTAATATTTGAGGAAAATATAATTATTGTCAAGGCGCATTCGTTCCAATCCTTGATTAATGAAATTCATGTTAACTATTTCTGTTATGATCGTTCTTTGGAGTAATTTGTCCTCTATGGAGCAAAGAACTTCTTCCACTACCCTGAATCGATTGAAGCCAAATGTTATATAGAAATTATGACAGCCGTCAACCATTCTGAAGCCTTAAAATCTCTGAAAATATAGGTTAATTTATATCAAATTTGCTATTGAGTGTGGTGGATAAATTTAGAGCAAAAAATCGGATTCTTATTATGGAAAAGGTTAACAGCATTTGATTTGGATAGATGGGAAGTATTCCAGAACTACTCTTATAAGAAAATGGAATCTTACCAACCCTCCTTTTCGACTACAATTAACCACGGCGTTTTGCCATCACGCCACTGTGTGTGCACCAATGAATATGGACCGAGACGCTTTAAATACAGCGCAAGCAATTTAACAACTATGCCAACTTGAGCTCAAGTTTTAAACTGATATAATGCTATTCGCTTCTTGTGGACACAGCAATTCCCCTCTCTCCCTCCCCCCTCCCTCCTCCCCCCCCCCAGGACTGACCGCCTAAAAGGTAATTGGTTTAGCTTTTGACTTTGCAAAATATTATTATCTATACATCTTCCTATAGTATCTATTCGTGCTAATTCTAATTTGGAAACCTTTAGGGCATCCACAAAGAAAATTGGCCTATCGCATTAAAAAGATGTCATTAAAGATTAAGCGAAGTGCAAATTTTTAACAAATGTGTATAGTTGAAAGCTTGGTTAGTTATATGAATGCAGAATAAGGGGCCGTTGGTCGTCCTGTCTATTTCATCTGTATGATTAATGGCCTTTCATTGGAGGAATGCATTGGAGGTAAGTAGCGGCTAGATTAACCAAGCGTTGAGATAAATTTAGATTTTGAAAATGAATAATCAGGAAAACGATATTTTACACCAGAGGAAGTCGAATATGCCAAAGAAAACAGCATAACATAATCATCTTGATCAATTATGTCGTTTGGGTTTTTTAAATTGGAAAAGCCATCGATTTGAAATTTGCGTTGTTTACTCACTGTCTGAATTTGTTTAAATAATAGACTGCATTAAAAACTTCCAACTTTCAAGAGTATGAATACGAGGTAGAAATTGTTTTCATAATTAAAAACAAACCATTTTTACCTTTAATATTTCAAGATCCCTAATCGGTTAGGAAACTCTTATGCTTAGCTACATTCGATTCTTTGTCAACGTCTTCATTCCATATTCGTTTTGGTTCACATTGGTTTTGGAGTTGACCATGCTTCGTGTGACTAGGGGTAGATCCCGAAGTTGCCGTGAACACACACATGCCTATTTTTGGTAGGAATTTTTAACGTCTAGCATTCATGGCCAAGAAACTAAAGGCCAATAAAAGTGTAGATTGAGCTACGGATTTCCGATTTAATATCCTTTTGGAGTTCCGTGATATTACAATGCCTGGCTGGCTACTGTAGGCTGCTGCAAGCCCACTAATATGTGCAGACCACTGAATGACATAAACAACAAACCCAGATTTTAAAATTCAACTGGGTTGATAATTAGGCAAGGAACGTGTGAGGAAAAATTGATATCCAAATTGTACTTAAGCTTGAGTTTTAATAGACAGTTTTAACTGCCTCAAAGACCGACAGTAATTCTTTTCCACTAGAACATTAAGTTTTCGAACTTCATAGGGTGTCGATAACTTTGCATGCTCTGGCGAAATTAAATGTTTTTAGGCGATCGCAAACATATACCCGATTAACCTCTAATTCATGAGAATGGTTGTAGTATTATTCCCTAAAGAAATAACAAAGAAAGTCACGGTTTTAATTTTGAAAAGTATTAGCAGACATCGAATAAAAAAATAACGATACGCAGAAGTTCAAAATGGTGTAGTGAACAGTGGAGCCCGCAAGTTGCATTCATTCGCTAACACAGTTTTGGATAAATACAATTGCAACTAATTGGGTCGAACTGCCCTATTCCTCCGAGGTAGGATGAGGAGTTAGAATTGAAACTGAAGCTGAGTTAACGAAGTAAGAGTCAATTTGTAAAGATATATTGTCATATTAGCTTCCGATTTCAGCGAATCTCAGGTAACTTAATTATCTCCATCTCGCATGCATTTTAAAAATAAATTTAATCAACACTCGGATATTATCCAGTTTTACCGAATATATTCCACTTATTCCATGCGCACACTAACTGAAACTGAGATATGCATTTTGACGTCATTAACAATGGCACTTTTGTAGACTTGCGCATAGGTAATTTTGGAATGCAAACACAAGATGGAATGGAAATAGTCCCATGTCTAGACTCACGATTCATAACAGACCAAGAAGTGGTTATAACAATTTTGAAAGACGTCATTTATAACAGCAGTTCTGTGCTATTTATCTTCCAGTATTATGGCATATATTCACATTTGAATTATTATTTACCTTAAGAGGGAAATGAATTTTATTCGACTGTTAGTGCTTAATCGAATTGGCTAAAACTCAGTGCATCAAATGTTCGTTTATTGAGTCTGTGCTTTTTCTTCATCAAAGCTGTAAAGAATGGCTCTGTTGGGGTAGCTAAGCTAATCTATTGTTTAAACAATGCATTCAGACAATGGGTATTGGTAGGAAGTGGGATGAATTAACGTCGAAGTAATTTTAAAACGTTTTTGCCCTCATAGGAATCAGCATAAATTTTCCTACTTTTACCCCTACATATTAAAAACATTTCATTAACACAAACAAATGGGAATTTTAGCTTTCACCCTAAGTCATTTCAAATGCCAGTACTTCCAAATGAAATAAAATTTTTGGCAAGTTGAGGAAAACAGTAAACCCACCGATTATTTGAAATTTTTAGAATTTATTTTAATTGCAATAAACGCTAATTATTAAACATACCACTGGGTCAATAATCCAGCTGCTATACGTAACTTTATCCAAAATCCTTCTTTCTCAATCATTTCCAACTGTTTCAGACGTTTTGAAATTGCCTTCTCACTCATACACACCCAATGATTCTCATAATTCTTCTTGAGTCGAGTTGAGACAAGTCTTCACTAAGAGTTGCTCGTCTCCAATTCTGCATCTTCAGCAACTTTTCCACTAAGCCACCACCATGTCGGTCGGTCTTCGACAGCAAAATCACCACTCACCACTTTGAACTTTGCAACCATTCCCGCCTACACGTTCTGTCACTCACTAATAGCCAGTCGTTTTACCATTAGTATCTGCTGAGATAATTCGGTGAGTCTCAACCTCAGCCTCAGCCTCAGCACATTTTTCATATTGAAGCAAAAAAAGCAGTACTTCAATCCTGCAAATGACGAGAATTCGGTTTCAATTCAGACATATTTAATTACAAATGTTATTATTATGCAAACACAAATGAAGTTATATCAAAGTAGGGTTATATTTAAAAATGTGAAAACAAAGTGTTCGACATCTGTGATTAATATATTTCAAATACTACCGACTACTACCGCCATCTTTTGGAAAACGGGGGGGAGTAAAGTTGTAGACCTAATATTTTATTCAAAAAGTCTAGTTGCTATACGTACACTTTGCATTTAATATAATAAGAGTAGCTAATATGGGTTATCAACGTCATCAACTGTAATGATTAATCTAATTGGTCACTCTTTACCTGAGTGAGTCTAGAGAATGGGACCTTCTATTTCGTTCGTTGTGATCATGAGTCAAAGGAGATGTCTCAAAGCGTAAGCCAACCTCGATTCAAGCCGAAAATTGTGAAAAATGACAAATAATGTCTCCTTTACCCAAGAGTTGAAATTTGAATCAAATGAAAATGGTAAAGGGGTGGGTTAAATTCCTCAGTTCGGGCATAACTTCCAT
Source organism: Hymenolepis microstoma (assembly GCA_000469805.3). Lineage (NCBI taxonomy): Eukaryota > Metazoa > Platyhelminthes > Cestoda > Cyclophyllidea > Hymenolepididae > Hymenolepis > Hymenolepis microstoma. The sequence goes on along the minus strand of LR215989.1, from coordinate 36,188,396 downwards.
GACAAAAATATCTTATTTGGATCATGCTGTTACGTTTTTTTTGCAGTATATTCAAGGACAATTGAGGTACTAAAAATTTAAACAGTAAAACAAAATTCTTAATCTGAAAAGAAGTCTTATTTCAAGAAATGGCTAAATTCAAGGAAATTCTTGTAAAATATTAGATCTAGTTGTTTCAGAAGATGTATCTTAAAAAATATGGGGTAATTAAAGATTAAATACAAATTTTCTTCTTGTTTTACCATGCATGCGCTCAATAGTTCTACAATCAAACTATGGTTTGATGTGTGGAGTGTACAGCCCCGAGGATAAGTCGAGGCTTATTCGTGTAGCAAGTCACTATGAAAGAAAACCTTCGGAGCGACTTTATCGTTATACAGTAAATTGGCTACGAATTGGTTTCATTATTATTACAATTTATAATTGTGAGAAGTAATAGAAATTTGTTGACAGAAAGTCTAATGAATGATATAGTAGTGGGGATTAAATGATCGCCACGGGTAACATCTAGGACTTAAAAAATCATACTATATGTGACCTTTGGATTCAGGTTTTAAGGTGTCTATTAATTTGGTAGTCCCCTTACAAGGGTTGAGACCTAGTGCTTATTGGCAGACTTTTAACGTAGATGGGTCGGTCTTTCCGTTTCAGTTCAGTTCTCTTTCAATGTTTGAAATGGTTGAAGAATCAGTAATTTACAGATTTAAATTAGTTATATTATTAATAAGCTATGCTTGGAATAATTAATCAATTTACTAAAATCGTTCTTTTTGGACGAATACTGAAAATTTTGCCGTTAGAACCATGTTCATACAAGCCCAGAACAGCCCAATCTTTTAGCAGGGTCTTAAAAGTACTTTTAAATAAACTCTGATGCATTTACTGCGTTTTATGCCTCCTTGGTGTTTTTAGATATCTAAAGAGACTAATTTATTGAGATGGCATGTCTAAACCACCGCTTTTCTTCCAATGATCAATAAGCTCTGAGCGTCGAATCTATAAGCGCATTTGAGAGCCTAAGGAAATGACACTTGGAAAAATGTTCATCAAGTGCAATGCGAACGACGCTTAACTAAACTCTTGAAGCAATAATTTTATTCCCTATTGGTAATCCACTCCTAGGTAACCCTAATTGAATAATTTTTCAAACTCATGTGTTCTGTTAATCCTCTTTACTTGAAAAAAAACATAGCATAGTTAGTAAGACCTTCTCTCCCCACCAATCTCCAAGTCTTGCATTCAAACGATGCTGGAAAAATGAATATTGAAAAATTCACCAGACAAGGGGTAGTCTGGACGAATTTTATTTCGCCTAACCTTTAGAAATAGACAGGCATCTTCTAAAACGAATTTAGCTAATGTCAAATGTGCGTCTTCCTTACCTATGCAATCTCGGGAGCTACATCTTAAAGATCAGGTAAATAAATGGTCCAATTCTGCTATTTTGATGTGCATAAGTCGTTTTTTAATTATAGTGACTATATTTATTAATGATTTATAACATTAACTCTTTAACGCCCTTTGGACCGCACGATCCTCCTTCAAAATAACCTCCATTGCTACTAGACTCGTAGCAGAAGATGCTATTACCGTTCGAAACATGTTCAATGCGTTTATAGCCTTCACCTGATACCACCAAAGCTCACCACTTCGAGATCAGCCTGTGTGGTGCATTTTTCAAAAATTAAATCGGTCGTTAAAGGATTAAATGAATAAATTTCACTTAAATTACAATTTCAATGCACGCATAATCTTCGATCAAGAACTCGTGAAATTCCATTGTTGCTATGAATGACGATAGGGAAAAAACTTTTGTCAGTTTCAATCGGGGGACAGAAATCGAATACACGAAATATCAGAACCTACCCATTAAGGAGGGAAATGATTTCTGGATGGTATCGATAGGGAGTGCCGAGGGGTTGGAATTTAACGAAATCTTAATATTTAAATATTGCAAAGTTTACTTTTTTTGTCCACGAATATCTGAATGAGTTCATTTCCACGGCACGTAGAGCATGTTGAAAAGCTAATTTAATGGTTTATTATGCTCTGATTCGCTTCAATTTTCTCATCGCCAAGTACATCAGTCTCCTCGAACTGATCTTTACTAATTGCCAAATCCCAAATCGTTTTCGCGATAAACTGAATGATTGATAAATCAACGCTGAAATAGTAGTACCACATTTTGTCATATTTTTTCCTAAGTTCGGAGTCAGCGGCTCTTTAGATGTATCTCTGATGAACGCCATCTCATGAAGGAACCCCTTTAGTCACGAAATCTGGGTCTCATCTTTCCACTAATTCGGATCCTATTCTAGCTTGTCCTCATATACAAAATTATTACTGCAAAATGTAGATGATAGACTTTAAGCTCCTGATCAATTGCTCTTTTTATTTAATAATTCTCATATTCGTAATCATTTGTGCTTTCCGATTGTGAAAATACGACATTTATGATAGTGAAAGAAAATGGAGTTACAAACATTGAACAAGCGTTGCCAAACACTCTACTGTCAAACTTCTCCTGCGCTTTGAATGAGAAGATAGTTGGGCCCCTACAGACTGAAATTTTCGGTCGAATAAATATAAAATTAAAGCAAAAGTGCATAAATGGAACTGGACGATTGGTGGAAGGCCCATCAAATAAGACTAATGGATTTTTAAAGTTAGCTTTGAGAGTAAATAAAATCGGTACATATATATCGTCTAATGCAACTGTTCTTTTAATTTCCAAAACAAAATATAAAATTTAAAAAAATCGTTTGCGATAAATTACTTAAAAAGACATGGCAATTGGCTATTTTAGCTAAAGAAATGTTGCAATAATGCATATAAGATTCCATAAAAGCCCTTGTAGGTTTTAATGGTGCGGTTGTGGCCAATGGGCAGGATTTTACAGAGTGGTTGAATAGCAGTGTGTAATGTCGCCATGCCAGCAAAACGTTTTGATATTTTGTTTGCCAGAGGCATTTGGTTGGCAAATTTATGGAAAATATTAAATAATTCACTTTATAACTTCCCCAAAAATTGCTGATGCGACATATGGCATTTAGTTATTTCAGAGTTCGTTGAGGGGCTAAGTTAACTGAATAGTCAGCCATGCGACCTTGATTCCTTTGTTGGTGCTAGCAAAAGAGCCCTTTCGAGGTGAACCCTATATTAATTTTTTTTTAAAGTGTTCTTCCCATGATCCCAAAAAATCTTCTATTTTTTATTCTATCATACGTCACTTGGGAAACTTGATCACATATTTTTGCAGAATTAAAATCAGAAAGCTTTTCGTGGACGCCTAATTAAAACTATAGGCTTCAAGTTATTCTACAAAATACCCATATTTCCATTTCGGCAAAGACGTTATGATTATCTATGGCAAAAGCAAACTTCTCCTAATCCGCATTTCTGAAGTAGGATTTTATCAATATTAATGTGAGTCGCACGAGTCATAATGTGTAATTTGCCTTCTCTAAGCGCGTTCTTAGCCAATGACCCTAAATTTCGTCTTCAGAAGTTAGAAAAGAGAAGTAATTTAAATCTCCAGTATGTTGGGTTTGCAATCTTCAAATGTGCGTACGCTCTGATGTGGCGGACCAGGCTATGAACATGCAATTAGTTAAGCACTTGTCTAGAACTTAACCCCCCAAGTCACAGTGGATGATTCAATTGAAGACATGCTATTAAGGCAGGGTGGCACCAAAGCCACTTGCTGATAAGGTACCCTTACAACTGAAGAGTAACCCATTCATAAAAGATACAGGAAGGGAAAATGGTTGTTTCTATGGTACCACCCACACATTAACAGTACGCTGATAATCCCCCGTCATGGCGTTCCTTTAATTATCGTCGTCACATAATTCTATGGCATACGTCTGACTCATTGAGTGTAAATATAACTCTTGCCATTAAGCGAATGTGAGTGATTATACTAGATTAGCTGTTAGAAGATCGGCTATTTATGAAAACGCCTTTATTGTGCCGTTTTCACACATAATTTAAGGAGTTACTTAACCATCATCTGGATGTTATAACCAAGGGAAATAAAGTGAAATTTCAGCAATAAATAGATCGTAGAAAGAGGCCTGAACACGAGGCCTGAAAAAAAGAGATGAAGGAAGGAGTGGGAAGGGGGTGGGTATCAGAAATAGACAACAACCTTTGAGTAAGTTTGACATTTTAGATATTGAAAATGGTTCATTCTTTATATACTTGCACGAGTTCAGAGCCTATTAGTATTACACTCGTATTACTGCTGTGGTAGCCAGCGCTTAGATATATATAAAGTTCGCTTATAGCAACCTAAGAAAAGGCCTAGAAAAATTCAAGAAGGAGCTGAAACTTCTACACAAAGCAGCACTTGTCGGATACTTAGCATTCAGTTCATTGAAAGATTTTAGAATATCAAAAAAATACGTTTGTGTTAAATAGAGATGAAATCAAGAACCGTCAATCTAATATAGGTAAAGGAAACAGAAAATTAAAAGCTTAACAACCTGCGACAATCACCACTAACTAATCCATTGGTATAAATTTTTTGCTTAAGCTAATTTAAAGTGATTTTTGAAAAAAATGTGATAACAAACTTATGTGAAAATGCAAACATTAGTTTTTGGAAACATACATCCACCCAAACTAAATCCAAGGCTCCTATGTAATTTAAAGCATCAAGGTCATAAATGACCTTGGAATGTGGAGTTTAAGAGATAATTTTGATATTTAGTTCCAAAGGACTATAATTTTACCAATCTATCCTTCTACTTAAATCAGTATAAATCCTGGAAAGCTACCTGTCCAGTTTAAAATTTTGAACGCTATGACACTGACCACAAATTTGTCTTCAATTATAGGAAATTCGCGCCGGGGTGCAGTACAGATACTTTTCAAAGAACGTTGTCGTAAATGTGCACGCTAAATCAGGGGCCTGCTCAGCTTCTCTTTATATCGCAGGTCTACTGATAAATTCATTTTCAAAACTCTTTGTGAATAAAGAGTGCGCGATTAATTAACAGCCTTATTGTATTCCTTTGCACTTCCCCTCTCTCATTCCTTTTACGGTGGCCTATAAATTTAACCCTTGTTCTTATCATTCTGGAACCTGGACTGTTGTTCTTTGTTAGTCTTAGTCAAATTATCAGTTCTAAGGGGATATATATTTTCTAATTTGGTATGACCTTATTTTCGGTTTGAACCCATTTCAAGAGAGTTTACTATGCTTGAAGTTTCCTTTTCGATGTTTCAAAGGTTACCGGTTTGAATAAGTAGCTGAATGCTTCATTTCATGTTGAAGAGGGTGGAATAATGTGGCTCTATTTTCCATATACCCGTTTCAAGAAAAGATCGAGACAAGTGCGCAAATGATTCACAGGTTGGAATTGGGGAGGGGGGGGGGTGGAGTTGAGAGAATCCAGATGTTGGTCGTTTGTGGTTTGGAGATAACAGTTTTCGACTCTTCGCACCCTTCCTCTTTCCTCCCCCCCCCCTTCCCCCACCTTTAACTTCATTTTTCCCACAATTTAAAAAAATTGGAAAAAATGGAAGAAAATGGTAATACTAGGCAATCCATTCAATATCTATGGAAATACGGAACGGATATGACTTATTTTGTCCGACGGCTCAAATAATTAGTCATTATTTTGGATTTAGATTAAACTGGGGGTAGTAGCTACGCGTTATGCAAGGCGTAGAAGCACATATATCATTTAGTAGGTACTGATTCATGGGCTTAACATTAAGAAAGAGTTTCCTAATAAAACGTGTCGTTTTCTTGCTTAATAAAAGTACCATATCTACGTGCTTGAGAAATATTGCACAGAATTATCTAAAGTAAAGACTCCACAAAAATCTAAACAAACATCTCAGAGACGTGTACAGAATTTGAATATATTCTCGTCTGTCTGCTGCAAGTAGGCGGCTCCATGAGACTGAGTAATAGTTCATTTTTAGCCTTCCTTGGCAGCAGAATGCAATAAATCACAATGAAAACTCCTGCTTATTCTGACTCACTGGGATTTTTCCTACTTGGTGATGGGTGGGAGGAGAATAGGGTGGAATAACAATCGCTCCTTTTCAAACACCCACAACCGGAAATTTAAAGTTCTTCACAAGAGGAAACGAATGGGCGGCCGAAGAGTGCTTTTTATGCCCACCAAAGGAACTCAGTAGAGGGAAAATTTGCCCTCATCACGCAAGTCTCCATGCAAAAAGCCTAATACTACTTTTGTATGCGGAGCTGGTTTTTTGAGTGCTTGCTTGGCGTGCTCGGGGATTAAGGTTGTACGTCAACTTAGCTTGTAGTCAAAAGCGAAGGTTATGCCTTAAATTTGAAAGTCAAAGTAAGATGATTGGATAATATCTGATATCCGTGAATTTTGTTCATATCAGTTTCTTGATCTTCCTAGAGGCTGACGACAAACAGCAGCCTTTCAATCAGCAATTAAAAAACATATGAGGTAACTGGAAATGAATAAGAGGAAGTAATAGAAGACGTGAACTGAAGCGGAAGAGAACAAGAGTGGAAGCGCGGTGTGAGAGTTGATTGATTACTCCCTCAATGTTCGGTGATGAATAGCAAATAAAAATTATCGTCTAACCACCGAAAGGGTACTGAGCAGGGAGTCTATATGGTATTAGGTATACAAATTTGCTCCCGCCGTTTTCCAAAAGATGGCGGTAGTAGTCGGTAGTTTTGAAATATATTAATCACAGATGTCGAACACCTTGTTTTCAAATTCGTAAATATAACCCTACTTTGATATAACTTCATTTGTGTTTTCATAATAATAGCATTTGTAATTAAATATGTCTGAATTGAAACCGAATTCTCGTCATTTGCAGGATTGAAGTACTGCTTTTTTTGCTTCAATATGAAAAATGTGCTGAGGCTGAGGCTGAGGTTGAGACTCACCGAATTATCTCAGCGGATACTAATGGTAAAACGACTGGCTATTAGTGAGTGACAGAACGTGTAGGCGGGAATGGTTGCAAAGTTCAAAGTGGTGAGTGGTGATTTTGCTGTCGAAGACCGACCGACATGGTGGTGGCTTAGTGGAAAAGTTGATGAAGATGCAGAATTGGAGACGAGCAACTCTTAGTGAAGACTTGTCTTAAATCGACTCAAGAAGAATTATGAGAATCATTGGGTGTGTATGAGTGAGCAGGCAATTTCAAAACGTCTGAAACAGTTGGGAATGATTGAGAAAGAAGGATTTTGGGATATTGAGTACCCCAAGAGTTGAAACTAAGAGATGTTGAGCGGCGTTTGTTTGCTTGAGAACAGCTGGTGGAAAAGCAAACGCGAAAGGGATTTCTCCATCGTATTGTTACTGGGGACGAAAAATGGGTACATTACAATAACCTCAAGTGTGCAGAAAACATGGGGATTGCCGGTAGTCATACCGCTACGTAAACACCTCGACCGAATATCCATGGCTCAAAAGTTATGCGTTTGCTCATGCTTTGGTTTAGTTGGGGTCCAGCATGGAAAAATTTATTATGAGCTTCTGAAACCGTTTGAAATCGTCTGAACCCATCACAGGTGAGCGTTATAGAACGCAATTGATGCGCATCAGCCGTGCTCAAGAAAAAGGAAAAACGATCATAGTACAACAAGGGGCACGATAAGGTTATTTTGCGGCATGATAAGGCTAGACCTCACGAGATGGGCCAAAGTGGTGAAAAAATATCTCGAAACGTTTAAACGGGAAACTTGACCTCACCCGTCGTACTTTCCAGATGTTGTTCCGTCTAATTTCGCTCACCTATTTCGCTCAGTGGCACACGGCCTGGCTGACCAGCACTTCATCTCGTATGAAGAAGTGAAAAATTGGATTGAATCATAGATCTTATCGAAAGATGACAATTTTTTCGCCACGGGATTCGCCTGCTGCCCGAGAGATGGGCCAAAGTGGTAGCTAACGAAGGACAATACGTTGAAACTTAATGTATGTAATCGTTTTGTTGTGATAAAACCTCGGAGGGAGCAAAGTTGTAGACCTAGTGTAAAAGATACATCGATTTTCCTTACTTCAGGAGTTGGATCTTGGCTGTTGATTACTTTTAGGTCTTTCAAATTAAAACTCTCTTGAGCACTGGTTGTTGATAGAGTCAACCAAGTTAGGAGAACCAGAGTGACTGGCCTACCGTATTTAATGTAAACCGTATTAATATATGGTAGGTCAGACTGCGTTAAATAATTGTCGATCCGAAATGCCACTATTTTAATCGATTGCTGGGCTAAGGCTGATAGCTACAAGCTGACAGCAGACAATCAAAGTTTTCAGAGAGTCAGAAAAATTGAGAGACAAAAGAAACGGGCCAAAAAAAGGTTAAAGGAATGTAGAAAGAATGGGAGAATCGAGAGTCTACACTGTGGAGTCTACGACGCAACCAGTTGGCTATCAATATTCTTGCAACGTTTGGTTAATTACACTCAACTACTGGTCATTTTATACTGAACTCTTCCCACACGAAAACTCCTGTGTTTTCACTACTTTGGCGACAGATTTATACCAGAAGACCCTGCTAGGGGCTATATGTGCTTGTCTTCGTCTAGTTAGACTTGTACTTTCACTGAAGTTGTGGAGTACGCAATCCTAAACCGATTAAACTGCTCACCCGAACATTCTGGAGAGTGTGATGTGCATACGTTCAGATTTCTCAACTAATCAGCTATTAATGTCCATTCAAGTTGCGTTTAATATATTTAGATACGAATGGCGTCTGCTGTGAGCATAAATTTCCAGATCCGCTTTAATCACCATAAGTCCGTTTCTTCGATATTATTGAGATGGCTCAACAATTTTGTGAGCCTTTCTATACTAGGATATTTTGCCATAGAGATTACTGGGAGAGGGGAGGGGAGGGGAGGAACAAGTCGAAGCTTATTCGTGTAGCTGGTGTAAACCATAGAAAGCAGCGAACCCAAAGAAATTCGTTATTTTATTAATAAAATTATTATAAAATTATTAGCCATGGCAGTGAGGAGAACAGCAAACGAGCCAAATGGGGTGTGCAAAGAGGTTTGGTTCAAGAAGAAACGGGTGATGAATTTAAGGTATAAAGACACTTAGTAATTTTAATTGTGGAAGGTTAGAGACATCTGTTTCTTCCAAAAAGTGCATTTCCCTGATTCAAGTTTCATAAATTGGTTTCCTGGTTCTTGGATGAGATTGCATCTATGATAAGCACAGCCTGCTGATCGGTTAATTTTATTCCATTGTTGATCATGCCACCTCCGTGATTTACCCAATTACTCAAATCAATATCTAGTATAGCAATGGAATAAAGTTATTGACGTCAAATATAACTGCTTCATCAACCCACTACCACCTTTTGAATTGGTCTTGAATTTCTGATGTATGGTAATTTTAAATTTGTCTTTCATTTTCAAATTTTATTCTTCTCAATTTACAGGAATCGGTGTTGTTCTTACTTTTGGATACTGCATGCCAAGATTAAGAGGATTAACCACATAGGGAGTTGGACTTTTTGAAATTTACCACTGAAGACACAAGAGAGGCTTAGAAGTTTAATTTACCTTCCCCCTCTTTCTTGACATCCAATCAGTGCTGAGTCATTTCGGCACAATTTATTCCAAAAGACGGGTCGAAACTAATTCCGCATGGGGTGGGAGATAGATCCGATCGAGGGTCTGACTGGACTTTCTTTCAAATGTCAAACATGCTTCGCCATAGAAATTCGTAAACCCTGACAGGAAAGTGGGTTGATTAATTGCAGGTTGAGTGAAATCGACTTGTGAGATGATATTTAAAGAAGAAGAAAGCGATATTGGACGGTGTTTAAGCGTAATAATAATAATAATTATTATTATTAAGCAAATAAATTCTGTTATCCTTTGTAATTATTCAATACTTATCAAATTCATAATAACCAATAATGCTAGCATCAAGTCGTAAAAGTAAACGAATAATCTTTTCAAAGCGAATAATTAGAGCACATTATTTTTTGTTTGAAACTTCACGATTCTTCAGCTTTTTTCTTCTGTTTAATAAGAATACTGAGGTAAATATGTTTTATTCTTATGTATTATTTACGCAATTGAGTGTATAGTGATTCCATGAAGTGATTTCAGATGAAGATGAGTTTGTATCTAATATTTTTACCGGAGGTAGTTGTGATGCTATTGGCAGTATATTTTGCAAAAAATTTATTGTAGCAGAAATTTCAATTGAGTGAAATTTTTACTGTATACAAATCTCAGATTAAGCCATTTTGCATCTCTCTAACACAAACGATGGGAGTGACGTCAAGTTAACTATTCCAGGCGCAAACTAACCTTCATTTTTAGACTAATATAAGCCAGTTTGTAAATTGAGCGATTTTAAAAATATATCTAAGTGTAAACCTTCGGTTTTCTGAACATTTATCAAATACAAATTCACTTAAACAACCTAGGTGCTAAGCTACTACCTAATCAAATATTATCATACGATCTGTAGTACACATATAGACACTCACAATTAACTATTTTAATAATTTGCTCTTTAAGGACACATGAGCTGTCAGCCGCATAACCGTACCTAAATAAGCTCTCTTAATCACAGCCTGAGTTGTGTTTCCTCAGTATTAATCCTTTTCCCTTGTCCCTCTATTCTTTTCGTCCTCGATCCATCACATTTGTCCAATGCGGAGTTTCCTCCGAAACCCGTGGTCTTCACAGCTTGGAAAAGTTATATTATCATATTGGTCCCTGGGAAGACCATTGGATTCGTTGCCCTCCTGTTAGGGGTAGAGATGCTGTAAATTCTAAAGATTTAAATTAGTAAATTACGTTTATTCGCATAAAAAATACTAGAAGACTAATATCTGAATGACTTAGTAGAATAAACAGCTGTTTCATAAACGAACAAATATAGTTCACTAAATTTAAAATTAATTCAAACTGAGCTTTCTATTGGCTTTGACATCCAGAGACCTCAGGCTCTCTTCCAGAGCCTAGATTGGCCGAACACCATTTTCAGGCCTACTACAACACAAGGCTCCAATTTGCAAAACTCGAAGTAAAGAGAAAAGGCAATACTATTTATGCTAAGTGAATACGAAATTGAACAAATTGATATTCAACGAGATAAAAGATGAGCAATATTATACCAAGCAGGAGTTTATTTCGTAAATAAAGAATCAGTATTATAATCTGGAGATCAGTGTTGTCTATTAATCCGATCATTGTCAGGCTCTAAGTTATAAATAAATTTTGGCTTCCATAACTTTACATTAAAGATTTACTTGGGCTGGTAATAATTGAATTTAAGTTCATATCAAGTCATTTGATGTTTTATTAAGAATTCGTCTGTAGTAAAATTTTTTGAGGTTCGAATTAGTATCCACTGTATATAGTACCGATAATTTTGTTCATCTTCGTAAATGAATCACTAAATTAACTGTTGCATGAAGCAGCTTTAAAGCACCCAGATATATTTCCAAAGGAATATATTTTGCGAAAAAATATCTTGGGGATTAGGACCAATAAAAATGTCGTTGATGTTTTGGTAAATGACAAGCGGCATTCATGAGCAAGCAATATAATTTCGAATCAACATTCAAAATCCAATTTTTCTAGAATTACGTTCAAAAATCAGTAAATCAATTAGAAAGCAAAGTATCCACAATGATGCAATATGATTTTACCTCATTTTAAAAGTGTCATATTTATGATTAATTAATTAAGGATTTAAGTTAAACGGATCAAAAGTTTGACTTATTTCTAAAATTATAATTAAATAAAAAGTTATGAATATTAGAATAACGAAAAATCAGTAAAGTTTTGGAAGCTATTTTAAGTTGGTCATAGTTTTAATGCGACCTTGGAGAATTGTTCAATTGTTTCTTGACTTTGGGCTTATCTAATTCGCGTTGTGGGATGGATGCTATAACTTCCTTCTTTATTTCAAACATCCTGGATAAAGAAAATCCAAATATGAAACATTTTAAAAGTAATTTTGTTATTTAACATTATGCTATTAGTTTTACTCGATGCTGTAGATTTTAGTGACTTAACTTATTCTCAAGCATTCAAGTTGGTCGCAATCCTAATGTATATAGAATCACTTACTCTTTCTATATTGATAAATTCGTATCAACACCTGAAGGAAAATTTTGCTCCAGTCAATGACCTATCGAGAATTTCTACTAAGGGCAGGAAACTATTATCGCAACTGGATGACCAAGCTAATTTTATAAATGGACCACGTTCCGAGGCTTTGGTTAATTCCGTTAAATTAGCAATTAGTTGCATGGTAAGTTAGCTTACCTTACTCTTTTACTTCTGCTTTAGAAAGGTAGACGAAGAATGGACGAGTGGTCTAAATTTATTCCAAAAATCATATCTCCAGTTACTAAGATAGTCTTCATTTATGTTCCGTTAGACCAACACTTATCAGAAGATGTAACATTTAATGGGAAAATTCCATTTCTCTTGTTGTATACTCAAATTCAAGAATTCGCCACTAACAAGAACCCAGGTACATTTTTAGTTTACTTTTATAACAATCTTGTAGACACCCATCCCTCTACCTGGTTTGATGAAGATGCCTTTAAGTCTCGTATTAATGGCATCTCGGCCGATTATGAGGTTGACATATTTTTGACAAATTTATTAGTCTCTTCTGGGTCGTTTTTGTTATTCTTTATAGAGACATAAAGAACAGGAGTCAATTTTAAGAGATAGTGGTTTAATTTCGTCATGGATTAATTCTCTTTCCTCATTTGAATGCCTTGAAAACGAGTTCGTTTCTTCTTCTTCTTCCGTCGGCGTTCAAACTGGTAAATAACCATCTTAATGCAGCATTTGCTTTTCCTTAACTTGGTTGCTTATTAAAACCTGACCCAAGTTGCGTTAATCTAGCTTTTCTTTGATACAGATGAAATCTTTAGCCTTAGTGTTTGCCCTCAATCCACTCCGGAAAAGGCGACGCAAACTAGAGCTCTTTTGCCTCAAGGAAGGCGCACTTTTCTTGATGAAGACGATTCGTTTATTCTTGATGTTTCAACACCTCCAGGTATTTACTGAATTCCAAAACGAATAGCAAGGATTGTTGGTCAATTATGTGTCTGAAGTCTTTGATCTATAAGGATGTGTTGTTTGCTTTTCACATGTAGCTGAGCCTGCACGAAAAAAGAATGTAGATAAGAGAAATCTTCGAAATGCCAGTCTAACCCTTTCCGAGGACCCAGAGACTAGCATACATCGTCGTAGAATACCATGGACCCTTTCAGAAACTCTTGCCCTTTGGCACGAGGTTCAAGAAGCCCTGCCCAACCCTCCTTCATGGGCTAAGATCAGGGACAAAGTATTTGCCTCCTCCCGACGCACAAATGTGGACCTGAAAGATCGTTGGAGGGTCATTCAAAGAGACAAAGCTCTCCAGAAGGACATTCGGCTCTACTATGACAAGTGGCTTGCAAGCAAAGAGAAGAGTCCCACAAAATAAATTCCTCTTTCTACGTGTAAAGTATATATTTATTTATTGTTTTTACATGATTTGAATAATGCAAATGGTATTGGATGTTCTCTACGAATTTTCTTTTTTTCATCGACCTAGTAAAGGGGATGGTTAATTTTGTGTTCCATTTACTAATTTAAGGATATAAAACAGTTTTTTGACGTGGGTAATTGAAATTTTCGGTGAGACAATTTTCTCTACCTCAGTGAAGTCCACTGGGGAATCCCCGGGCCAATTCCCAACAAAGATAACCTAGCATTTGGGCTATCATGAAAAGCCTCTCTAGTCATCTTACCCCAAAGCTTCTTTTGAGTTACTAGGCAACAAGGACAACCAGACAGAAATCCTAATCAAGATCATAGCTAAGTCGAGTAAATTATAATGCCAGAGAAAATTTTTGTTGACGAAGCTGCCATGACTTAAATAGTCATTAATGACGATTCTCTCATTCCTGCAAGCCCGAATCCCCACCTCAAGGAAATTCGGGCAAAAGCTATCAAATTTGAATGTGCAAGTCTTCGCGAGCAAGAACCCAATCCTTTTGCAGTATCTGTGAAATTACCCCCAAAATGGGTTTTCAGTGCGTTTATTAAAACGTCGCCTATCTCCTCAAGGTGAAAGTCGCAGGAATGACAGTACATATTCTTTGTTGAATAAAAGTCTCAAATGCCATGAACTAAATCTCTTTACTCTCTCCAAGAAATTATAGGCTTATGTTTACAAATACTAATGTTGGCTACATTATGTATTATTTTAACACCCAAGATGGAGAGTAGAGCTCGTTTATTCTCCCTCTTAGGAGAGACTAAAAGAACTTTGTTTCGAATTAAAAAGCCATTTTAACAGCGGTATAATTGTGGCTGGTTCTGAGATAAGCCTAGGATACAATTGCCAAATATCTTGTGGAGAACACAACGCTAGCATAGTTAAAGCAAAGAAGCTCTTATGCGCTCAAGCATTCTGGAACGTGCCGAGTGATGCTGACCACACCAGGAAGCAAATGAGGTCACGGGTGCAAAGACCTCTCAGCCAATCAGCAATCAATAGTCACGCCATGGTCAACGCAGCCGAAAATGTATTTAATGACTAAGCTCCTTGTCAGTCATACACAACCTAATACACGCACAGCCCGAACAAACGTGTTCCACGTCAAACATTTGTTTCTTCTATATCGTTGAGGTGGCTTAGCTAACTCCGCAAGCCTTTTTAAACTAGGAGATCACGTCATATAAATGACTGAGAATAGGTCAAGGCTTATTAGTATTGCAATCCGCTACAACCTTTATTATTGCGAAAAATTCATATTTAAGCAATTATTCACAAAAAACTCACACCAATCTAAAAATCCAACTGAGTAAGGCCATTTGAGTAAAGGATAAATAAGATAATTTCTAATTAGTAATCAATAAAGTTGCAGCACTGATGAATTTGGAATAATCACAACAAGGGATAATGTAGCAATCAAATGAAGACAACTTAACTGCGACCTTCGCTTTGATTTAAGAAAATGGTAAAACCCGGCTTCATAGCACTACACTATAAACTCCAATCTTCATGGGTTTAATTTATTTACTTAACCATTCAAAGACCTACAAATCTCAAAACTCAATATCAAAACGGAATGACTGTAATGGCTGAATTTTCTCCAAAATTTATTTATATCAAATGGCGGGCTTCATGATAGTTGTCATTAGACCCTTAGTTGACTTCGGGCTTCACAGAGGGGAGGACCTTCGAAGTCACAAAAAGTCGTGAAGGGAAATAGGAGAGTGATTCACAGATGTAAGAAAGAGGTAGACACAAAGGTAGAGAAAAAGGTAAGGTAAGATGAGTATTATTGAAGTGGTCGAATACGACATACAGCAGTCGGGTCATGATAGTTTGAAGTCAACTGTCGGTTTAAAGACTTTTTGCCGTATGAGTATACGTGACCCGGGGTGCTCCAGGTGGAAGTAAGTCTATCGCACACCTCTCTTTACTCCAAAATAATGCAAAGCAAAAACCTTACAATTAAATACAATCAAGATATATGCAAATTTTATAAATAATTAACAAATATTGGTTAATTTAATTTTTTACGAAGAAAAAACTGCTAATCTTTATTTAACGCACCCTGGCGAAAGTTGTTTGTTCATGTTTTGGATGCGATTCTACTTCTAAAGAATTCGGAGTAACAGTTAGGCCGATGATTACTTTGAATTAGCGGAGTTTGGGATTCAAAGATAAGGGAGGAGAGGTCTCATGCACCCAGATAGACCTTCGCTGTATCGGTTTTTGGATAGGAAGATACGCTAGCTTACAGAGAATGAAGATGTTTGTAAAAACGCACCCAAATTTGGGCACTAATATGAGGCGTTGTTCGGTACCTAAACTGTATAGAAATAACATTATATTCCGCTGTCTCCTCCCTTATGACCCCAGAGGTTCCCTTTTCATAATGTCAACAAGTTGTTCATTCAGACCATTGAGATTAGGTGTGGAGTATAAAAGAACGATGTCTAGAAGAAGACAAATGGATGATATTTTTGAACACAATAATTTTGGCATTTCATTACTATCAAATACCTAATAGAGGTTGTTAATGAAGGTGCCGGTTGTGGTACACTTAATGGGCAATACGTCAGGTCACTTTGAATTCAACTCAACAAGGATTAGGCGGGAGATTCTTCGGATGGATCTTGTAAAACTGAGTACAATGTGAGATCAATGAACGTCAGTTTGAGAGCTCATAAAGAGGTGCATCCTCGTCTCTATTTTGTGAGATCACTTTGACACTGCTCAATTTGTAAGAAAGCTCTTTAGCAATACCGATTTCCTCAGCTCGGTACAGATAATCTAGGATGCCAGACGAGCATGAAGCTGGCTCGAATGTGGTTACGTGACATTTTGCGAATTTGCTCATAGTGGACGATTCGTGAGTTCAAGAGGAAGCAAGATAGTATAAAAACCTTATTTATGGTCACTTTGACGGCGTACTTGATCTGTATGGTAATCACGCAGGCGGGATTTCGGAACTGACTGCAGCATGGGCTCAGAGATAAGTCGTGTTGGAACGACTTTAGGCATGGAAGATTAAATATTTTGTGTGCGAGATTCGACTCTTTTACACTACCTCTGAATGTAAATTCAAGTCAGTTACAGAAGACAGCACCATCGAAGATAATGGTATAGAAGGAGGTGGAGAGAACCTTTATTTCTTCAGATCAACTTTCAAACGTTTTGTAAAGTATTGAGTAATTCTTGGTTTGTTAGGAAACCGAATGTTTTCGCCACTGGCATTGCAAAGTTTTCAGGGGCGGTAAATACTACGTGCTTTCCACTTGTTTTATGATAAAGAAATTTAATGAAAGTTAAGAAGTGAACTTTAATGGCTACTGAAACTCAACCATATTGCATCACGTCATTAATGAGGAAAATGTTTTATTAATTAAGGTATAATTAATAAATAATAATTTTTAACGGATGAGCTGAATTTCATTTTGGTAAATTAGCCTACAAAAGAACACAAATATTACTTATAATAACCTTTTTATCAAGGACAATGTCTTCCTCATGTTAAGTTCATAACTTTTAAGTAGATTTTAGGTGATTGGCTAACTGAAATGTACGCCTAAATACTCGTGCATAATATGACTTGTAATGCAGCAATGTTCAAATTTTATAATTTAATTTCTTGAGATCCGGAGTGCGCGATAGACTTACTTCCACGTGATGCAACCTGGGCAACTTATACTCATGCGGCAAAAAGTCTATAAACTGGCAGTTGACTTCAAACTATCATGGCCTGCCTGCTGTATGTCATATTCGACCACTTCCACAGTACTCATCTAACCTTCTTCTTTACCCTTGTGTCTGTCTCTCTCTTACATCAGTGAATTACTCTCCTGTTCCTCCTTTCAACTTTTTGTGACTTTGACGTTCCCTCTCCCCTCTGTGAAGCCCGAAGTCAACTAAGGGGCTAATGATAACTATCACAAAACCTGCCATTTGATATAAATAAATTTCTCAGGATCTGGAGTGAATTCGGGCACTGAATTTTTAGAGTTCAGTAATCGGCCGACTAGTTTATGTGCTCGGTCATGCCACCTTGAGTCAGTTGCACTCTCTTAAGGCCAAGAGCAAGGAAACGAGACTAGCGACGATTGGCATTACTGCTAATAAATTCTAATTAATATGCAATCCATTGGTACCTTATTATACCAAAACACCAACAGTATGCAGGGTAAATAACTCTAAATACAGTCCAACATTTCTGCCGACTAATCTTGTTAGTCGAGTGAGTGATGACAGAGGAGTCAAAATAGGGTCCAAAATCGGGCGACTCGAGTTTTATAATGAAATTTTCGGAGACAAAATAATTGAACTACTTCAAGAAATCACTTGGGAAAATTGTTAGTTAAATGAAAGAGTTGTCCTCTAAAAGTGGATTAAACCCTCTATATTCTTAAATGCCGGAGACTTCTGAAAGTGGCGCTTTCGACCAAATGGACAAAAAGTAATGTGATGAAGATTCTTCCATGCTCTGTCGACGTTCTATATAATTTCGCAGATGTTTTTGCCAATATTCAATTAGATCATTCATGTTCAGTTTTTTTTTCTCAGTAGAAATAACTGAAGCTGATATACACATTTTCTAAGTCAACGTGTTTGATTCGTTGAGGCTGGAATTTGAAGTGGGCTAACAATCTCGACGGGCTGGTAGACGCGAACCAAATTGAGAAAACAGGGCCCACTGGCTAGAAAATGATACAAGATAATCCATAATTCAATGCTCCCAGAAAGACAATTGTGGTAAGATGGGCCATTTCACTCATTTTTATAACCTAAATTTCATGCTCTTACAGATCTTATGTTCTGAATTGCCATACCCATACGATGGCCTTTAATGCAGACTTTAGACAACACATCACATAGCGATGCGCTCAATTCTATTCCATTGTTGAAGTAAAATTGAGCATTCTACTAAAATACTTCTACAAGTCCCCAGATAAAGCTAAAACTTCCAAACACCTAATATTTTAGCTACGACTGAAGCCACAAAAAGATTAATGTATACACAGGTTTATTCACACCATAGAAAATTGAGAAATAAGGAGACGGGATGGAAAGTCCCAACGCCACACATTAAAAAATTAAGTAATATTTGACGAGTACGCATGAATAGACAGCAGGTTAGAAAGAAAAAGGCGTAATAATTCGATCTCACAATTCCTCCTTCTCTGTAGTCATGTCTAAAATGATAAAAATTGCAAGTGATTACCAAGAGAGTTGTAAATAAAGGGAGACAATAGTTCAACTGAAATAAAAAAGTATACCTGATTGTTCAGTTGTGACCAGCCGGGGAACTGGAGTGGTCGTCGATACTGGCGCTTCTTTCCCCTTGGATTTCGAGAATTCCTCTTGGAGCTCCTTGATTTCTTCGTCGAAAGAAGTCCAGTCGGGAATTATACGCTTTGCAGCTTTAAGTTTAGGTTCTTTTGTCAACGGGTTGTTGCATAAGTCGATGGTCTTGGCTTTCTCCTTACTTTTGTCGGAACACCAAGTCTCACACCAGAGCCACTCTTGAGGCAGTGATTTGATTGGAACCTGAAAAATGAAATTATACAGAACCAAGTAATGAGTAGTGAAATATAGTAGACTTTTTTAAACGTACGATTTCCTAAACAAGAGTGAGGGGGACGAGTCGTGCATTACGGTGTTTCCAAAGGCAATAATCGAGCTTGCTTTATTCTCAATTCCTACTATGATCACACAATTAACTTGATCGCAACTGGACGTATCTTCGTCGTTGGAGCTCAACCCAGACCCTCTGTCCGTCGATTCAGATTGACTCTACCAAAACGCAGTGTAAACATTACTGTTGTCAAGACTATACCTAGCTACCTTAACTTCTTCGTTAATGCACTGTCACACTTCTAGGTAAAAGTGCATTTAAGTAGCACGCACCACATCCTCCACCTCATCTTGCTTTTTCAATCACCTACTTTAGGCCGATATGAGGACTTCAAACTAACACGTCTTCGGAGAGTTTAGGTAGGACTCAGAACCCTCGATATCAAGTTGACTCACCCGAAAAAATCCATTACTGGACATACTTTTAACTGATTTCAGTTGGTTCCAAAAAGTAGAAACTATATTCTTTTGCATTCTCAAACGTCATGAGTATCAATTCAGTTTTGACTCTTCTTTTCACTACTCTAGTAAGGATCAAAGCAGTGATCCAATGCAAATAAAAGGTATATTTTCACAGTAATTAAGATGAGCATTTAATAAAAGAACTCCGTTTCAGCGGGATTAAGAATTGTAAGACTAACCTGGTGGATCATATTGTTGGGGAGATCTTGATCTAAGTTGGAAAGACTGTTGGGATCTCTGGAGAGAGCGTGGTACTGCCCACGAAGACGATCACCAGCAGCCATTTTGCGGAAGCGGACTAAATCGACCACATAGAGAGCAGAGATGTGATAGGGTCGATTGCCCAGATGGGACTGCCAGTAACCTGTCTTCCAGAACCGGAAACCGTCCATCTCCTTGCGATCATTACAGAAGGGAGTATAGCCGTAAGGTGCTCCTTCCAAATCGAGATTTACTAGCTCTTGTAGGTCTGTACGTACAATCTGAAAGAAAGCATAAGGAATGGCTTGTTCAGTAAAATATAATAAGCAGAATATTAGACTAATGCTTACAAATTCTTGCTGCTTGTTGCACGCTAACACCAAGTAATATGCAAAGCTGATTAGATATCATTTATTCGAAAGACAGGTCAAAAGCTTATCATTATAATACTGATTTGCGTTAAGTACAACATCGATTTGACGAATGACTGATTTCATGATTTAGATTATCATGGAAGTAGGCTCTAAAACAAATGAAACTAGTGAAAAAGACAGGTGTGAAAAGTTACAGACTGTATGTAAATAATCAAAACAAGAAAAGCATTCTTACCTGATCAGCATCGACAAATATAATTTTCTTAACATTGAGTGGGAAAAGAACATCAAGAAAGAGGATTTTGTAGCCCCAAATGATGCGCTGCTTCTCAGTTTGAGCGTTCAGCCATCGTGGCCATTGGTACTGAACCAACTCGTAATCGAATCCATACTTCTCTGCCATGTAGGGGATGAATTCCTTGAACGACGGTGAGAGGTAGTTCTTGAGGAACCAGAACTTCACGGGGGACTTGGTATTACGGATCACCGTCAACATCATAATTCTTTAATGTGAAAAGAAACGAGGTGTTTGGGTTGAATATAAATTATCCGATTTAAAAATCATCTATTCTATTTTAAGAACCACTATTCTCACTTTTCAGAGAAGAATTTCCGATTTGACTGCATGAATTACACTTTCATTTTGTGACCACATAAGTGAGCCTCCGGTAAATAGGACAAATTTCACTTTTCGAATGCATTGAAGATTGAATTCCAGATCATCATCAATGACTAATTAATGTTGCCATTGTCAAGTTAGGAGAGTACAATTTTAATCAGATTGCGTATTAATAGCTCCACCAACCTAGTCCATGTCAAAGCGTTAGACTATGTATAATCTAAACTGCGCTAACTTAACGATTATGTACGCTAAAATTTCATGGGTATAAAAGTTCATTCAAGTAGAAAAAGAAAACAGTCAAATCTGAAAATGAGCCTTCAAGCTTCTCCAATAGCGAAGTACGATTAATAACGAGAGCTCAAATAAACGGATTTCAGGTTATGTAAATAAAACCACTCTTCAGCTAGAGAGAGGGAGAGAGAGAGAGAAAGAGAACAACTTGAGCTTAAAAGAAGATAACCTCCTAAATCCATTATGAAAAGTGTTCACAGCACTAGTTTTGGGTAGAGGTGGGTATATTCGAGTTGCTCTTACGAGGAACTCACATTCTATCACCTCACTTATTTGTCAGTTCTGCTGGCCACTCACATCACCTGATGTGCACTGATGAAGATAAATTTCGACACGTACTATTGGGCCGACGTACAAGCTGACCACTACGCTATGGGTGCGAGAAAGCAAATAAGCTATTTTTGTGCCGCACCATCCCATCTTGAGCTATATAGACGCCAGCAACAAGGATGATTTCGCATGCTAAAATCGAATGAACTAACCGCAAGAATCGTTCGTAGAGATGGCCAGAAGCTAGAGAGAATATATTAATAGTCTCGTTGTTGGGATTTCGGAGAGGATCCACAGTAGTAGAGGACATTCTGATGAAGTTTATTGTACTACAGAAGAGAATAAGACAGAAATCCATTAACATACGACCTTTCAAGAGTATATCTATCATTAAGTTGAGAAAAATTTACCTGTCCACAACTGACCAAAGTTTTCCAAGGGGTTTATCACTGCCACCACCGCCGCCGCCACTACCATCAGCATCCATTTCATCTTTTTCCTCCTTTTCTTCCAGAACACTGTCATTTAGATGGTCGGGCTTCTTTTGGACGTCGACGCGGATAATCTTTGGACGGAAGCTGTCGATTACAGCTATTAGCGATGGGGCCCCAGAGGGACTGTCGGCGTATTCGTGACTATGAAATTTGATTATAAAATAAATTAATATAAATATAACAGCTGACAAAACGTCTTACTTAGAGTCAGTTGAAATACTAGTGAGTTTGCATGGGTACAATTCAAGTAACAAGCCGGGTAGAGACTGAAATAGGCCTTGCAGCGTAGTAACCTTCGTCAGTTTGCCAGGAAACTGCGCAACCCCTATTGCTTAAAACCAGTTCATCTGCCCATGCTTTCCAACATGCTGTCAACGTGATAGGTACCTTTCTACTCCCCTCCTTCACCTTATCTTTGTTTATGAGTTGGAAGCCTGCTAAATGGCTACAAATTCACGATCACAAGAATTAATTTCTTATTATGGATTTTAATCACTACAATTTATTTGCAATAGTGCATGATAAAAAGTTTGAGAGTTAAATCTTAATAGACAGCGTACAAATTTACAACTTCAATTTGAAAACAACCGACTTAAACTGTAAAAGAAGCAAAAATTAAAACAACTTACCCAATAATTTTATAAATTTCTCGTGAGGGTCCTTCTCTCAAATTCAGATGCCACGCGCCAGGATTCGCTTTCAGTTGAAAGTATCCCTAAATTTTCCAATATAGTCAAAACCTCCTTATTCGACAAGGAGCGCGCATACTTAAGTCACAAATATTACGTACCAAATTAGCCATGACAATCGTGTCATATCTATCCAGCATCTCTGCAGTGCCGAGAGTGAATTGAAGACCTCTGGGAGGTTGTCTAGTTGAATTATCCAGACAATGTCCCTCCAGAAGAAGGTACTCCAGTTCAAATTCAGCATCCACGCGTTGGTTTCCAGTCTGTGAAGCGATTTCTCCAAGCCGCAAATTGTCCAAATCCTCCTCGGCTCGAATTGGAGCGACCATCCAATTGTGTGGAGCGTCAACTCCCAAAGTGAGAAGGGAGTTGCCTGGAAGATGGTCGAAGTAAGCTGACGGGGCTTCGGCAAGAGATTCACCTTCTGCGGTATAGAGACTAGGTTGCCATACGAACCGGTAGTAACTAAAGAAGATAAATAAGACGGTTATATGCAGGTGATAAGGCTCCACATACCTAGGAGCCATTGAGACTAGGTGGGCTACTTTTTCATGGAACCAATAATCGTTTCTGATGATTTATAGATTTTAAGCCAAAAATTATGTCGAACAGTGCAAAGGACTAAGGTTACTACGTTCTACCAGAGCCGTAAAGATAAAGATTCATCTACAAAGCCCTCATATACACCGAAACCACACTTAGATCTATCTAATAGCTATAACAACATTGTGATGGTTAAATGACTTCGCGAGAATTCTGGATCGATTTTTCATCAACACTCACGCACCTGCTTGCGTTGAGTAAAATTTTTGCAACGATTTGGGTAATTAATTAGTGTTAATAACAGTTGCATCGTAGCATAAAATCGAATTATGGACGTATTGGGATGCATTCGGGTGCTTTCATTCTCGCCTGGTAAAACTCAATCATCCATTTTATTCTATTATGTATTTCATTCAAAATACATCTGGTGTCTTTGTTAATAGAAGCAAAGGAGGTATATAGCAAAACAAAATTAAGACAAAAAAATCAATGAATGCGTTAGGAGACGAAGGATGCATTTTAAACAAAAGGAATTATAAAAAACAACATGAAGCCTTAGGCACGGAAATGGTAAACACTAAATGATCAGCACAGAAATGAACTATCTGTTTGTAAACTATAAGAGATATATGCAAGACATTTCAAAATCTCCAAACAGATAGAGGAGGAGATCAAAGAGTCATGTCGCTACTTTCTATAACACCAGAAAAGTGAAACTAATTTCAACTGCTCCAGTACCACATTCAGACCGCCCTACCCCCCAATCATCCAATATCAAAATTATATTAACATCGGATGATTTTTTTTAGTGTTTTCTTCCTTTCAGAGTTTGAGAGTAGGAAGCGATAATTCTGATGGTGAAGCACTGGTTTATCATTGAGAATATCGATTCCCCTAGCTGATTGTACATAGATATCTCATCATTTGAAAGAGTACACATATGAAGTGTATTTGGTTATCGACTCGATGCCTACGTTAATTTTATTTAATGCAACTGAAACCGATTCAATCAATTCTGTGGATGGTAATCGAAAATAAAATATTTGGAGAGAAGACTAACTTCTTTAACGGAAGATCACTCAATCCGGCGACAGGATTGAGAATGACGGTGATGGAACAGGGCAGAGATCGACGAAGAACAAGTAGAAACTCCGATAATCGTTGGGCTTCTTTTGATACTGGATCGATAACGGCAACTAGGTCATAGGCCAAACCCTCTGTATTTGCAGGAAGTGTAAATCCAGAATACTGAGACCGGAGACCCTTGAGAGATATGCGGTTACTCCCTCCACTTGCGAATATTCCCTCAGAAGACAACTAGAAAAAAGGCCGTGTTAAGACAGCAAGAAAAGAATAAAGAAAAATGAAAATTAAATAATAAGCCACATACTAGCAAACAACCTTGATTACCAAAGGTGAGACACATCGGAAGAGTAATACATTTTCATTTCCTTTATAATTTAAATTCATAAGCTCTTTATATAAAAGTTAATGCGGAATGAATCTTATGAAAGCGCTGCTGAAGAGACGAAGAGGTTTGGAATTCGCTTTTGCAACAATGCGGCAATCTGCCAAAAGTGGTATTTCTCTAGCACTTAAATGCCCACTCCGTTTCTGGCCTGGAAGTTCAACATCATTCGCACGGGCAGTGATTTGAACAAATCTTAACTTATTACCACCATCGGTTGTATGATATATGCCGGTATTTAAAGTTCATGGAAGAGGTGATTCGAAGTAGGTCTCAGGGAACTTTACTAAAATCACACTTGGAAGCATATTCGATCCTGCTAGGATACAAAATCGAGAATTTTGGTTGGACTCTAGACAAGCTCATAATCCTCATTTCTCATGCACTGGATAATCGATTTAATTGGAGTGACACAACCACACCTGGGTAGGTCAGATAGACTCGAGAAGTCGTCGATGGAAGTAGCGACCAACCAGGTAGCCAATATAAGTAAATTAAAGTTGGTAAAAAAGAAGCTGATGTTTGAGCATTGTCTTTCCTTGAATAAGGGCAACTGAGAAGTTATAAAAGATCCCCTTCAACTTCAAGGGAGCCAAGGTAGACAGAAAGTCTCACATTGGTAATGATATGATTTATTTATTTGGGGGCTACGAATGATCCGGAGCTGCACAAACGCACATTCACATTCAATATTCTTCTAAAGGTCGATTAGTTGTCATCCACCTTTGTTTAGGAATTGAAAGGCAAGATTTTAGGTCCCATGCTACTTCAAAATGTAATCAGCGAACGACAATTTTTATTAAAAAATCAAACTTTTGTAGCACAGTTTTTAAGAACGATGACTTACACTCTTTGCGAATGAAGTGAGCCGCCATTTCGCGGATTCCATGACCGAAGCACTTCGCCAGACAAGTTCAGATATGTAATTGGGCTGTCGATTGGGGAGCATTTTAGCCAGCTGTTTGGCCATTGTCTCCATGCCAGCACTCTTGATGGACAATTGCTCAGCCAAACGGAAGTCCTCTGAAGCAAACGTCTCATTGTCCAAGAGGGGACCGTAAACACGACCATTGATTATGACTGCTGAATCGCCCGGTTGCATGTGAAGAGTCTTCTGACAGAAGGAGGTATGGAGGGCGAGCTTGCCCTTCAGATCAAGTTCGGCAAAGGTCTTCTCGAATTTGTCAACTTCCATACCCTATTAAAATGAAAACGAAGTCATTAATACTAATAACGTCAAAAAAACTTATTAAAGCTCTTCTTAGCGTTCATCTTAGGAAGGTAATTAGTAACATGGAGCCTCCTTGGTAAGAAACCTCGTTTTTTATTCCTTTTATAAGCCAGACTTAACCAGCGTAGTGGTTATCAATGACTTCTCACTGCTGACGAGCACATGAATCACCACAACACAAGGTCAGAGTAATTAATCTAAAAATACTAATACTACTTCATCTCTGTTAAGTAAGTTCAAATAGAGTGCTTAATATCAGATAGGATAAGAGGGTTTCCTCAGTCACAATTTTCCAATAAAAGCTTCCAATAAGCACTGGATATCTTCTAGTGGGAATAACAAATGGACGCCATTGAAAGGGACTGCCATCTAACTTCAAGCTTAGGAGAGTTGATGAGGAAATAAATCAGGTACATGCTCTTCTTCCCACTCTACACTCATTACGCACTTGTTTATTGATTATATGCTTCTCACTGCTAGTGGCCTGGAAATGAAATGTGCATTTGCCGTTCCATTGCTGACAAATCAGTCGGTCGAATCGATTTGCATTTGACCAATAAAAGAATTAATTCTAACATTCACTATACAAGCCCTAGCTTCTGCAAATAAGTGGAAAGGGATATTTATTTGCAGACAACCATTCCAATTGTTGAATATTGTGATCCGAACCAATGCTTGCTAATGAGAGCACGTGTTTGGGTCTATTTTTCGTGTTTTTTTCTTTACATTAAAATATTGAATAAGTTATAGTTTACTGACAAAACTTACAGAAACAGTTAACTCTGACAGTGGACTAGGATCTTTGATTTCACCTCGGACCATTTTGAGTGCCTCTTCTGTGATTTTAATAATGAAATTCTTTGCGGCCATGATATTCATATATTTCTCTGCGGTCTTGTCACTGTTAGACATTGGAAACATTTTCTCAGCAGGATGACCAATGAGCAGAAGGGCCCGAGTGAGCCATCCACCAGCACCCCAAACACCCTTTTCGGAGAAAGAGGCAGTGCTAGAGGGATTGAGTACGAAGCCAAGACGGGTGTCCATTGTTGCATGGCGACGCATGAATTTGGCAGCTTGGGCGAGCAATTTAAGACTGTGGTTTGAGGAAGTGATAGAGGGTTCAATATCACCTAGAACGACCCAAACTGTATTTGCACGCGTTTCACTTTCCAAATCTTGAAGAAAAAAAGGATTTAGCATAATGAGGTCACATTGAAATGAAAACCTTAGGATAAACGAAATTGAGGCCTTCCTATTGATTTTAAGTAGTGTTATTATGAAAACGGAACTTATTAAATCAAATTGTCTGCTAATAATTCATACATGTCATCCAAAATTAGCGAACACCAAGGTTAATGCCGTTGGATGAATAGCTCCTTAACTAGAGGTTTTAGGATAACTTTCCCCTCATCATGGCACTTGGGAAGACAGTACAAGTTAATTAAATGGAGGAAAAGAGCATTAAAGTTTTATTGGACCTATAAAAAATTGAGATGACTCAAAGTTGCTTTAAACACTGATTAAGAGATGGGCACAACCTATCTGTGGCGTTTACAGTTGTAGGCATTTTGCACCTCTCAAACGCTGTCTAAAATAATAGCTGCAAGTTGAAATTGACTAAACTTCAATGACTAGGAAGGTGTGGCGGTAGCGCAGCAGTTAACAAGCTCGTCGGTGGTTAGGGCTTCAGTGCTCAAACCACACTTGAAATAATTCGAGTTTCCCAACAGGGAAGCTCCATGATGCTTACCTCTATCTAAGGCGAACATTATAAGACGCCTTACTAATTGGGCTTGGAAATTATTAAACAATACACCACAACCCTGCGTATTCGCCATCTCGTAAAAATTTAAAAATGGAGAAGTCTTAAGCTAGACTTCAACTAAACCTAGTCATTTCCAATGACTTAGAAGCAGTCACTTTCCGTGGTGACGTCAAGGAATAAATGAATGAAATTACAAAAAGCCGCTTTCCAGCATTGTCAGCTCATTTCCAAATGTGCAGATTTTAAATTAAATTTGTGCCTTTGATAAGGTCTGCGTGTAGGAACAAACGATGGATATGTTATTTTGCAACCCAAACTCACCATCCTTTTGCTTAAACATGCGTAGAGATTATATTCATTCAAAAGTCTGAAACTAACACCTGATTAATTTTTTAGAGCATTTGATGTGAGGTGCTTCCCGAATGCGATTATACCAGTGAATATACCCACACTTCTATACTGCATCAAATTCAGCGTGCAATCGAAATGCTGAGATGGGCTTTGTTTTATAATGTAAAATATTGACTTGTTCGTGAAGATCTAGTAAAACTACTGCAGATATAGGCGGCTCCCACCATGTATAACGCAAGGATTAAAAAATTCAGGATCAAATTCAAGGGGAGTCCTCTAATATCACTCTCCCTCGCTCTGATTAATGTAAAATAACGTATTTGCACTGTCCTGCTCAACTCGTTCAAACCATGATACAAAGTGATCATTCTAAAATCTGCGATCGTGAAGACGAATAAATTTACTCTCTTCGTTCAAACCAAAGATAACCACAAAGTATCATATTCAAACATGAAAATTAAAACAAACCTCCCGGCATTTAAGGGGTAGAGTTGAGAGTGAAACGGGTCTCTGAATGACTTCACTTAACAAAGTTTAAAATACTCACCTCCTTTTTGCAAGTAACGCATCTGATCAGCCAAGAAGTTAGTTATCTCTCCAGGGGATAAATTTGAAGCAACGGAACCTACAGAAAATATAGAGATCACCTGTCGACAGAACGAGTAGTTCATGTGGAAGAACAGCAGAACAACACCTTACCTTCAGTAGAGGCCTTCAACATGTCAAATTGAAGGAACGGTGTGACAGATTTACCGTCGGACCCATCTCCCAGGGCAAATTTATTGACAAGAGGGGGTAGGACGGAGAGGAGACGATGATTAATACGAGAAACAAGGAGGCCGTCGGCCGCAAACAATTCGGCTGCTGAGAGATGGTCATAGAGACGACCTTCAAAAGCGGCCTGTTGAAAGTAAACGGTCTGTTCTAAGGCTGTAGTCATTATAGCCTCTTGCAAACCACCCAACTTGTTAATACCCTCAAGGGAGAAGGTCATTCCATTGAAGATGAGACTTGGACTACCTGCGGATTGGCGAATTCCACTGTCCTCCAGGAAATCAAAGTGATTCTAATGAGAATGAATGAAACCAGTTAAGCGAACGAACGGAAACGTGAGTACAACTAAAAGCGTAGATATTTGGATGTCCAGGTTCGAGGTGAATGCATTTGCGACACAGTGAATTAAGGATGATCAACTTCCCTTCTCATTAAAAACACTTTGTTTGCCCAGGTAACTATTAATAATTGGCACAAATATAAGTGACTTAGTATATCGGAATTCTTTGTAAGGTCCTCTGGATAATTTTTTCATAGTTATCAAAGGGTTGCACTTAGGACAGAGGTCCAAAATGCAAGTAAATATGCTGATTCATAAAAAAATAACGCTGTATCGTTGGAATTATTATGAACACATATTGGTGGGACATTTTAGGGCATAGGTACAATAACCTACAATTAGACAATTTCTCAAATTTGTAGCTGACTCACAGATGAGCGCACAATAAGCACAGATATTATCGTCGTCAGTCTAATTTAAGTAATGGGATTGAAGGCATCACAGTGGATATTGACCAGCGTATTCTGTGATTCAATTCTATTACTGCTTTGTAAATGAAAACGAGGTAACCTCACTAGTCCTCACCAAAAAAAATTCTTCTTTCCTCACACATCACTTATGGCTTGAGATTTTCAGCCCAAATTTGGGAAAAAAATGATATCAAATGGATTGCAGTTATTCAATGAGCCGCCACTGAAGTCTCAGATCTCTAGTGGGAAATTTGCATTTTACTAGCTCCCCTCTTCTTAGATCAATATTAACCACATTGGTAGATCGTTTTCATAAATGGCAAATGCATCGTATAGCATCGAACTCATGATTTCTGACTTGGCAAAAGTGCACATTGGCCGCTACTCTCACTTTCACAATTAATATTTAAAAATATTCATGAATTAGATCGCTTCTGTTATCAAATATTGGAGGTCTCGAGTTTTTTTACCTCATGAACAATAAACGAGATTTAGATACAGATGACAAAAAACAGCCTTACAGTCTTGCATTCTAATATCAACCTTCCAAAGTTAGGTAAGTCGCAAGAACACCGATATTTTATACGGATATAAAGCTTGCATAAAATTGCATTTATAAATAGTTAAGTGAGAAAAGGAGATACTACCTTAATATCCTTATCATAAGAACATTCAAAGCCAGGCTCCACAAAGATATCCTCATAGTAGGCGTCAGGAAAGGCCTTCTTGAATTCTGACTCGACAATTTGTGCAGTGAGATCTTTCTCGTCGTACGTTGAGTAGAGGTCAGTGAGGAAGTTGAGTGCAATCATGGCACCGGGGTTACCAAGACCACTGGGGAGCCCCCGACGACCCGGATAGCTTTTCATATTTTCGGCGATATAAACGAAGGCTCGAGCTAGAGTACGTCCCAGTGTATCAATTTCAGGATTTACAGACCAAAGGACGCCCAGACTGAAAAGAGTTAAGGGGTAGCGCAAGTGGCTTATCATGTTAACACTCTTTTATAACGTTCAGTTACCAACCCCGTAAAGAGCAACACCTATTGAGTCCCCAGAAATAAGAAGGAAAGAGACATGTAGCCCAGGCAACATTTTTAAGAAATTTGCCCATAACTAACTGAATAGTGGATAAACGTTTGGCTGGCTAATTAGCAAATAATAGAAGTGAAAATCTGTTGAGCGGTGGTGTTACATATCTAGGTTTGAGCGTTGAAATTCGATAACTGACAGTCCACACAGGAGGTGCAAATCTTATGGTCAAAGTTGCTAAAGCCTGTTTAGTAGATACGTTGGATCAGAACTGAATGAAAAGGATTTTACTGCTGAATGCAAAGAGACGGTTAATATGGAGTAAGGAAACTAATAAAAATAATATAATTTCAATAGTTAATTCATACCTCCATCAAACTTTCACTCACGTTTATCGTAAGTTAAGTGATAACGGAGTAAATTTTAATCGAACTTCTGCTCAGTAGACGATGCTAGTTAGTCAGATCCAATGTGGAAAATGATGAAAGACTTCTAAAAGAAACTTGTGAAATACACGAAGCATTTTAGAGAGGAAGATAGCCAAGAGAAGAAGCCTTCTCCAAACTCTAACTGAGGGATATGGGAATTTTCGAACTTGAGCTGACGAAAAAACAAACCTAGGCAACGCTATTCAAATATAAAAAAGTAAATGAATATGACGATATTTTACTACACTTTGCACATCTTTTCATCAAGAGCAAGGCCTGTTATAATTGAAACAACTCACTGAAGAGGAACCTTCTTCAAAATAAGAATCTCTGCTAATTTAAGCATTTCTATAGCCATAGGTTCAGTGGGATCAACAACGAAGACCACATTGAAGAGGTTCTTTCGAATTTGTCTCAGTTGCCCCGGTGCACCCATCATGAAGAGAACATGAATGTTTGGAATCCATGAACTGTAGGCTGGATTTCGTTCAATGTCATTCAGGTAGAGGATGGGTGCAGAGCTGATATCGAGTAGGCGTTCGCCGGTCACTGTATGCTTGTAGCTGTCAATGAAGGTACTCACTCGATAGCTATCTTCTCCACTTGGAGAAACTTGCAACAGCCGAGCACTTTGTTCGGTCTATTAAAGGAAGAGAAAATATGTATTAATCGATTTTCTACATATTTTCACATTCTCGTTATTGCTTATTAGTATTTCCGCACTCATATCGATTTCGGATTACTGCACATCTGTCCCATGCCCATATGAAATCCAATCTAAAACTTTCCGTGCATCTAAGCGAACTCATAAATTTTGACCCCTTTGCGTTGGATTTTGGAATATCAGATTTTGCCCTCGCATCTGGATAATCTAAGACCAGCATTGAAACAGGTAAAGTCGTACTTAGTGGCTAACCAGGCAACTGTTCATTCCATGAATTCAACTCAGTAAAAGAATATATGCTTTCTAAAAGCGATGTCTGAGTTGCCGATCTTTTCTCCCTTTCCTATGGTCTGACAAATGAACGTGAAAAAACACCCGTTGGTATTGCCAATTTATGCATTAATTAAGATTAACGGTTTTCATTCAATGTAGTCGTATTGCGTAGATTACTTCGGACCCAGTCTCAGACATCTACAATACCATTGAAAGTAAATAAATTATAAAATTAAAATGACTTTCACTTTGTTAGCCAAAGCAATTGATGCAATAGCCCAAAACGATAGTAAGTCAGAGGTGCTTGTTAAAGAATAATGACCCCCCCCCAAGTTGTTCCATCAAGTAAGGAACGTAGTCTGCCTCTATTGTGACTCCACTACGAAAAAAATTAAGTGCAGCTGATAGTACAACTTCTACTGCGTAAAAGAAGGCAAATCTGGGATAATGAAGTCCTAAATTGCCAATAGCTTTCATAAGAGACCTCAGTGGGGTTTCAGTGACAATGCGTAGGTCCTCGGGTGAATATTAATGAACTGTATAGTTAACTAAAACAGGAGCCACAAGCGAAGTATTAGAAGAAGGATATAAAGTCTTCCAAAGAACAAAATTCATCCCGACCAAATTTGTCCTACTTCCTTAACGTTAATGCCTAAGCTCAGATGGGGGGGTTGTAAAAAAACTATTAAATGTATATATTCAGACCGTTTGGGGAACATATTACTTAAAAAATATCTCTCACAACTATAGTATAGACCATCTCTTGATGTTATTTCGGATTTTCTTAAAGGGCACAATTGAAGTGAAATAGACTAAATAATAATTGATTAGTTAAGCATATGAATAAATGTATAACCGTATGCTATCACTTAATTTCAGTCTATGAGACAACAAAACAAGCACATTGATTACTTCATTACGAACTAACTTCTTAAATAAATAAAATACTAATAAATAGAAGACCATGGATACTCACCGACAGCCCGAGGCCATGAAGTTGACTCAACAAGTGACTTTCCGAGCGGAGAAGATCCAGAAGAGCATATATGTCAATATCTGGTGAGAGAGCAAGTCCATTAAGTAGAAAGACGCTTCCACCAGCCTGAATACCATAATGCTGCTCCAGAATATTCTGATTGATTTTCAACTCCTCCTTCAGCTTTTCGGTCACTTTGCGCTGAGAGAGTTGGCTAAACAGAAAATGAAGTCAGTTGAAGAAAGAGAATTTACTATGCTCTTGAAGGGAAGTTTTGACTCAGGTCCTTGATCATGAGAAGACCGGAGATATCGGTGTCGTTTTCACTCGCCACATCCATCACTGTCTGAGCAGCTTGCAGACCAAGATCACGCATCTGCCAAGCTTTGAGAGGTTTTACTTCAGTGGTACCGGTGATAAGATGCCGCTGGAAGGAATTCAGTTCCAATTTCAGCTCGGGATACTTTGCTCGAAGCAGAGTGAAATTGAAGCCCTGAATCACAGGTTCCATCTCATTTTCACTAAGCGCATCACTTGAAAAATCTCGGCCACCTGAGGTATGATTAATTTAAGAGAAGTGACACCTACTTTCGCTGCTTTTGTCATCCATGGCTTTGTATTCAGTGCTTTTAAGATCCAAAGCGACCCCGTACCCATTAAGCCAAGTTTTAGATGAGGTGCGCGTCTAAGTAGTTTAAAGTGCGTAAAATTAATTTTATGAAATAAAAAAGTAATTGAAATGAAAAACGATTATTTGATAAGAGCGAAAAAAGTAGAAAGCAACCAAATTAAAAAATCCTTCTTACACTGAAATAGGTTAATATTTTTGACAAAAAAATATTTTCTTTTATAAAAGAATGCTGTTTCCGATTATTGGCAAATTAAAGCCAAGAAAGAAATTTACGATTTTTCAGACAGACTAAGAACCAACGTTAACAAATCCTTGACGTCTAACTTGAGGTCCATCAAATGCAGAAGATTCAAGAAGTAAATTCAAAACCCCAAGATCAAAGTTATATATTCCCCTCCCTCCTTCTCTCCCGGAATCAAGGCATTAGGTTTACGATTAATCTAAAAGTAAAATCTACTAATTATGCGCATAAATCTTACTTTTATGCTGAAATTATGAAATATTATCTTGGCCAGTAGAATTAAAAAAATGCACTGAAATCGAATGGCCAATTATCCGAATTGCCTAAAGGTTAGTAACCTCTAGAGACATCGCAAACATCAACATAGTCAGCAATCCAGGAGACAAAAGAAGGAATTTTAATTTAAAAATCACAAGGTCGCGAGCTAGCTCTTTTCGAAAACCCCTTTGATATCCGGACTTTACATTCAGCTTTTCCTCCACTCTCTCCACTTTATACAGAGGTAAACTATCTAATTATTGCACGAGTCCAATTGCTTTCTTACGATAACAATAAATTTTTGACTTGATTTAATAAAAATAAACAAATGCACCAACATTAAATAAAAATAAAACACTTCTGTAAATAAACACGGGTTTTCTTACCCTGATGAAGTGACGGAAAATGTAGACAATTTTATTATCTTTCGCCAACTGTTTAGCTATCATGTGCCATTTGTAGAATTCGATAGATCTTAAATCTCCATGAACTATGAGGTGGGGAGAAGAGTTTGATTCTACATTGGTAGGGAATACATTGTCTGATAGCAAGGCAGAATCTGCTAGGTTGTCTGGGCAACTAGCTGAACAAGCAATTAGAGCCTTCTGAACCGATGCCTCGAGTAGATCCAAATCGCAAATAAGCATGGACCCAATTCGACCCCATGTTTTTCGACCTTCACAAGCCTCCAAATTGTTCGCCCCAAATTGAAAATGAGCTACAGAAGCCATGTGGTTTGCGGTTTGAACAGCTGGAGATAGAGCTCGAGATGCTACTGTGAGCCTGAAGAGACGTTTCTGCAAGTCACGATTTCCATCCTTACTCACATGTACTCCCTGAACATCCAAAATCATATCCTCCAGCAATTGCATTGCTTCATGTGTTAACTTTTCATTCGACGAAAAGATACCAGAAGACGAATTATTGACTGACAGCGACTCGAGTTTATCAACAAAGTCCCAAAAATGTGTAGAGGAGAACTGGGCCAAATATTCACTAGAAAAACACAGCAATTAACAAAGAGGTGAATGTACGCTATTTCCGATAAAACTGGAGTCTCGTTCCATGATGAGCCAAGATGTACAGAGACTTGGTAATTAGCAGCAAGTACCGATGAGATGAGAAGAAAGAGGGAAAAATACGTTACTGCTTTTAAGCTCATCTAAAAATGGAAAAAATGAAGACGAGATTTTATAAAGTACGAGCTTTAATAACTGAACTTTCAATAAGGAAGACAAGGCTACATGAAATAAGTGATATTATTAGCGCAAGTAGATAAGAAGTATTTGTAAGGGCTCTGAAGGAAGGGATAGTAGTTGGTAATGTACAAAGAAAAGCAAGAATCGGGGAAAAATAAACAGAAGTATAGGGAAGATAAGTGATTAGGATATTTTTCCACGGGTACATTAGGAGACCTATTAATGAACATAGGTTTGTTAAGGCAAGTAACTTTACTATTCCAATTATTGATATGTTTAGGGCAAACATATAACCAAAAGAATATAATAAGAAGCCGAATAAAGCTGTGACTGATGATTTTAAAAGAATGGAGGAAAACAAATCTGAATTCACAGTGGCATTAATAATGCTAACGTCAAAATTATCAAAGTTTTCGGTGCATATCCAATCAAGAAATCCACAGAGAAGACAGCTAAGGAGTAGAAGGTGAAAGAGCCGAGGAATTTCAATATTTCGAAGAATATGCCGATAAGCCTCGATTTTGCAAAGAAGTAAATCTATTGCCACAATTATAAAATCGTATTCAACATATTTGTCAACGATTCGACCACAGATTTTACATAGTTGAAAATTTATTATTTCCTTAGAGTATTGAGTGTAAATTTTTTCGACCTCAGCGCCACAGCAAATGCAAACATACATGTTGTGGACAAGAACAGTATACCGACAGATGGTATTTGTGTGTAAAGCTCTCATTGGTTAACTCGTGCGTGTTGCATTGCTATTTGATACAGTTGACGCATATTTTATCAAAAGGACAAATTGGGAATGCTTCTTTAAGTTCATTGTTATTAGTAGCTGCTTAATACGTCGTAATTGTTACATATTTTTTTATATATATTTATATATATATATTCTAATACGATTTTGAATAGAGTAGCTATTCTTCTGGCCAATATAATAAGTACATTTTAATAAAATTTTCCCCATTGCATACAAAGTTTTAAACACTGCTCATAATGTGGACAGCTTTTTAATTGACAAAAGAAGAATTCTATAATTCTTCCTTTCTAAAGATTTCTGAAATTTTAAATAAACTTCACTTCGTCATTGTTAAATATCATTAACGTTATTGTCGGCAGAACAGTTTTAAAGTTCATCCCATTTACGAATTCAGAGGTAAGGGATTCGATACCTTACGGCTAATATTTTTTAACCAGTCGCATCATTAAAGTTTTGAAAACTTGGGGCAGAACAAATGTCTTTCAGTAAATATATGTTGATAAAGGCTTCCGTGTATGTTTTTCTTCGTTATCTAGAAGGAATATTGAAAAAAAACTCGAGCCTATAAATTTTAATTAATAATTTTTAACACGCAAAAGTCAATGGAAAATATATCTTAATTAGAATCTTTGGTGCCTCTAGATAATGGTTAAACAAATTGAGTTGCAGCACTGTCCTGGTGAACTCACACCTAATACCATTAGCAAATTAACAGCTGCAAATGTTGCAACGGTTCACGAAAAATAGTTTTCTTATTAGGAGTCCCCACTTCATAGTTTCGAGTCTATCTGCGAAAGTAATGATTGAAAGTTTTAGTGATATTTTACACTCTAGCAAATAGATAGGATGCATGGATTTGGCTACCCAAATAGTTCATGTGGTGAAGCATTGTTAAGAAATGTTAGCTCTCATTGACTGTTGAACTATGTTGTATTCGATGAATATACAATGACATTAATTAATTTCCCGTTCCAGCCATATACATTATATGACTAAAATCATGTGGTCCATATTTAAGCAATAAAAATTTGATTTATTGTCAATAAATCAAAGAACTAAATATTGTCACTGAAGTGATGACAATTTTCATCACCGTTCTTTTGCCTAAACTTAAAATTCCATTGAGTATGATAAGTAAGAAAATCTCACCTACATTAATATTAAAACATTTTATCAATTATAAATACATAATAAAATGAAACTATCACTAGAAGTCCCAAAAATCTCATTGGCAGTCATTAGTTCGTAAAGTAATGGAGGGGCGGGGTTGTCATGAGTGGAATGGGGAGGGTGAATAGCAACATATGTACTAATAGATCAGATGTCTTACTTCAATATAAATACTTCCAAATATTTTCCAAAGGCTTAGATATCTAGAGAGAGGCTGTTCGTTATCTTAACGTAACTAAAGAGTAGTATTCCCGTTAGTTAAATTCGTGAATATGGAAGAATTAAAAATATTTAAAATGGAAGTTTAGTGTTATATTATATATTTTGATTAATAGGAAATGACAAAGCTTACCTACTAATAATAAGCATTTAGTATACAAAATGCTTGTTTTAGCTCCTTTTTTAATTAATTTGGCGTTGGGTGCGAATTTTGTAGACTTCATTTAGCAAAATCGGAAAGTGAGTTGCTGTATTTTTATTGGTTTATTTTTGGTTTTTTTGTATTACTTTCAGTTTTATTTCGAATTTTTTGTCAAATAAAATGGATGTATTTTCGTTGGACATTTTTGTATTTCAATCTAAGTGCAACCTGTGCTTTCTATGTTTTATCGTTGACAGCTTTATGCTAATGTTAATATAAAAAATTATTTTCCTTTACATAAACTTGATCATATTTTTTATCATCCCATATTCGTAAATCTTTCTTTTGTTTGCGTTTTACGGATTTAATCGGAATTTTTTGAACCACTATTTTATATGTCAACTGATGAACGTATATGAATGTATTATTAATAAATATGCCTTATTAATGCGTTATATTTATGTTTACTCATGTTGTTAAATTACGTGAATTATTATCAAATTTTTGTTCATAGACTCCACTAGCATTAAACTATTATTGCGCTTTACTTTCATGGCTGCTTACCGTTTAACTGCTCTTAGTTCTAATTGTTAAGAAATGGAACTAAATTGCCTTTTACCATTTTAAAATCATAATGTTTATGTAATGTATGCCATATTTATTGGTTTTATCTTCAGCTTGATTCAGCGATGTCGTTAATACGGCCCAAGGTAGCTGACGCTCTTTCCTACCTTGATCAAGTGAAGGCCAGATTCTCTAATCAAAATGCTATTTACAACGACTTCTTGGATGTTATGCGTCAGTTTAAGGCGCAAAGTATTGGCACAGATGTAGTCATCCGTAGAGTGAGAGAGTTATTCCACGGACATCCGGACCTTATTGTCGGATTTAACACTTTTATACCCCAAGGTTACAGACTAGAGGGTTCCTCTGTCTATTCACGATCTTCCAATGAATCCTTCCCACCAGCAAGTCAATCTTTATCCCAGGCGGATAGCAATTCAAACAGCAGACTTCCATCTTTTTCTGCCTTTCGTCACCCCGAAGGAACATCTCATGAACCAACTCCTACTACTTTACCTTATCCACAGACATCTGAGACTACTTTTTACACCCCTACAGTGACCCATCCTCCTGTTCTTCGGTCCCAATTAACCACAACAGAGGCACAGCCACCACAGTCTCACAGCTATCAGCGCACTGTCACTCCTAGCAACCAAAATGTCCTCGACATGGTCTATTCTACTTCTCTCCCACCTCAATCTCAGCCACCATATATCCCAAACGTGCACCAGTCTCCACAATCTCAGTCATTCAGTCATGCCATAAAATATGTCAACCAGGTTAAGCAGCGTTTTCAGGCGCGCCCTGATATTTACAAACGCTTTCTGGAGATTCTCCAATGGTATCAACGTGAGCAAGAGAATACTGATAGCTATCGCAGAAAACAGGCGGAGATGCAAGTTTTTCAGGACGTGGCCAAGTTACTGAATGGCCATGATGATCTACTGCAAGAATTCAGTCGATTTCTACCCGAATCGACCAATGTTTCTGATGTGGTAAGTTTTTATTTTACAATTTTATTTGTTGTATAGGATGTTTCAACTGGAGGTAGGAATGCACAATATGGTTCTGTAAGTGAACTTTCTTCAGCTGCTCACAACAGGTACACGGGAAGTAGTACACCAGTTGAAGGCTCTGGATGGAATCGAGGTCAAGCTGACTCCTTAGTTCATGTCGAATCGAAGAAACTTAAACGTGGTCCTGGAGCCTCAACTTCTCAAAGTTATGGACAGGGGGAACCGGTACCCATTAAGAAATCCCGCCAGGAGCCAAGAGATATGAGCCTGTCTGATCTCGGCATATCTGCAGGTGGACCTGAAGCCTCCCTGTTGTTAAGGGTAAAATAATTTTACGCAATTTATACCACTTTTAGATTCGTAATGCTTTAGAGGCTGAAAACTCGGGTCGATTCTATCAGCAATTACTCCAAACCCTCAACCTTTATAATCGCACAATGTTGAGTGAAAAGCATTTAATGGACACTGCGAACACTACCCTTTATCGTTTTCCTGAATTAAGTCGTCAATTTTATGAAATGTTTGTTTTGCCCCATAGCGAATCTGGGGCCCTGGATTCGTACAGATCTCCAGAACGCGATGATTTAATCAATGACGATGATGCAAAGGGTTATATCCCTAATAGTGCCGTGTCGAGTCCCCACATGTCTGAATCTGGCAGCAACAGGAATCGCCAACAGCAATCCGTTGCCCAGATGGTGGCTGCAGTTAGCGAGCTTTCGCAAAAACGTTTGGATTTGGACTTTACCAAACTTCGGGTTTGTGGGGCAAGCTATCGTATGCTTCCACCCAACTTTATTCAACCCAAGTGCTCGGGTCGGATTAAGAGTGCAATTGCTCGAGAAGTGTTGAATAACACCTACATCAGCTTCTCATCAATGAATTCCGAGGATTCACAATTTGTTACCTCAAAGAAAAATCCCTATGAGGATGGAATGTACCACACGGAGGATGAACGCTATGAAGCAGATATGGTGATGGAGGTTAACAAGGCTGCTCTTCAAAATCTTGTCGTTGTAAAGGATAAAATGGATCATATGAACAGAGAGGACGCGCAAAATTTCAGATTGGATGATAATCTCGGAGGTAGTTCGGCAATCTTGATGAAGAAAGCTCTTCACAGGTGAGATTTGCTGGGTTTAATTTATTTTTTGTTTGGAAATAAAGCCTTACTCCTATACGACCTAATTTATTCAATTTCTGCATTATGATTCTATTACTCCCAAAGTCGGGTTTCTTTATTTGTCCTAATATTTTTATATTCCGAGCTTTTTGAGGAGTTGATTGGTTTTGATGGCCGCCTACCGTTTGGCAAACTTGTTTCGTCTAATAGCCAGATTATTAGCATTTCAATTTCACTTAATATTGAATAACAACATATATTTCAGTTGCGGTTTTTAAATGGTGTATTTTCACGGGCATGCCTTTTTTCTGCGTTCGATTCATATATTTTTTATAAATAGGGTAACGTTAGTTGCTATACGCGAGGAATCCCGCCGTATGCATAATTTTCATAATTAAAAGTAATTGCGGTTAGTATAATTTAAACAACATTTTGTCATGCGCATTTTCACTTATTTTATCTGTCACAGGCCAATTACCATATTTGATTTGTGCCAGTTGTAAATAGATTGGCATTTCCAACCTCATTTCAACGTACCAGATAATGAACTCTAGATTCTACTGTATACTATTTAACGAAAATGAATCAGCTGAATTTCCATCACCAACGACCTACCTAGGAAGTTAAGGAGGTTCTGGTACAACTATCCTGCCCATTTGAGGCATTTTTTATTTCTCTTGCTTGAATACTTCTCAGGAAATAAGAACAGTAGTCAATTTGTTCTGCTGTGAATAATGATAAATCTTAACTTTATAAATAAGTAGCTTGAATATCTTTATCCTAAAACTGCTGCTTATGGTTTAATGGTGTTTGTAGGTGTCCTTTTATTGTTGTTTTCTGTGAACAATTTTTCCACAATTTTGTAGCCTCCATTAGTAAGTTTTTTTCCATAAACAAAGTCTTGAGCAAGTACGAAAATTGCATCTAAGTTGTGATGATAAGCGAGTAACTATGTGTAAACATGATGATTTATTATCATTATTTTTTAACGCTTAGAAGTTGCCACAAAGATTATGGATTTAGGAGAGGTGCCTCTTTCAATGTGAAATATTTCAAAGGGCGGGCATGGAGTGGTTTTTTATCTTAATAATGCTAATTTTTTATAGGGCTTCCTTTGATTATATGCAGTTTAGATAGCTTTTTAGTTCAGGACAAAAGCTTACGCTTGTAGTGACCTGCATACATCTTTCAACTTTTTTTTCCTCTTTTCACTATTTCAACGGTCCACCATTCAGACGTGTGGAGTACGATATGTTTTATTGGAAGGTCTGAATCTGTCGTCCAGCACTGTGATCGTTCTCGTCCTTTGCTCATCCCAGTGTGTGATTGACTGTAGTGTGTTAATGCAATATTGGTGGAGTCCGAGACCGCTTTGCTTTCTACCAACTAAAACGATGTTTGTAGCGATATCTTCTTCAAAATAGGACTTCCTACTGAGGAATAGCAACACTCAGTATTTTTATTGAGGTGCCATCGTTGGAAGGAGATTCAATACCATTTTTCTTTCAGGGTCTATGGAGACAAAGCTGTGGACGTTATTCATGGACTAAAGAACTGTCCACATACCGTTGTTCCAATAGTGATTCAACGTATGAATCAAAAGGAGGCTGAATGGAGTGAATCGTTGAGGAAATTCCAGCAGCATTGGGGAGAGCAAGATTCGAAGAACTATCTCCGTTCCCTTGATCACCAGGGAAATCACTTTAGAAATCGCGACAACCATCTCCTTCGTCCTAAGGCTGCCATCTGTGCTATTGAGAATATTGCACGTGGTGAGAGGGTAATGTTCTCAGTTTAAGCTTATTCCATTCAACCGATTACAGTTGTACGTTTTTTTGCGTGATGGTAATTGTATTGGTGGTTCTATTATTTTGAACGGGTATTGCTCATGAAGAGTGGGTGCTTATTAATAGAGACCATTAATATTTAGATAAGCGTTTTATCACTGAGTCTTTCTGGAGCCCTTTTATTAGTTAGATTTATTTATTGCCCACTTGTTATGCTTGTGTGAGTGTCGAACTCATATCTTCTGGCTTCAAAGACGAGCACATTAACAACTTAGCCGTCGTCGCACTTTGTGTTTATTATTCTTGTCGGTGGTGTCATTTTGGCTAGGATTAATTGCCAAGGTTTCTGTGTATTTTTTCTCAATACTGTGGTCCATGTAATTGAGGCTTATGTCTATTTAAACGTTACAAAAGATTTTGTTTGGATTATTTAAAATAGGTTTTAATTTTTCAAATTACTCAATACTCGGGGTAATGCACTTTTTTTTCATTAATTTAGAAAAGCTTGAATAAAACCTTTATACAAAATGCCATTCTTGGGGATGAATAGCAATACCAGATTTGATATGTTCCATGAGTGAATCGTCTTATACCTGAAC
This sequence comes from Hymenolepis microstoma, assembly GCA_000469805.3. Lineage (NCBI taxonomy): Eukaryota > Metazoa > Platyhelminthes > Cestoda > Cyclophyllidea > Hymenolepididae > Hymenolepis > Hymenolepis microstoma. Next base: position 36,145,897 of record LR215989.1, on the reverse strand, counting down.
TGCTAATGAAATATTGTGCGGTTTTTACAACTTTATACGAGTTTCTATGTTTAACTTTACCGGTTATTTATAGTTAGTTTTGACAGTATACAGTTTTATTTAAGCGCTAGACGTGAACACAAATAAAACCGAACATTTTTGTATAGGTTTGTGATTTTAGTTTTATTAGTTAGTAATCAATCAGAAGTTGAGTTGCCTTTTAACCAGGTTAGAGATTATGACACATGACTTTTCACATTGGCCATAATGATTAATCCTACTGTAGAAATCTCTACAAGTAAATATTTGCTTTTCCACTAGCTATTCTTCAGGCCGCACCTTCTATTTCCTACAGGCTATGGCGTCAGTAAACAACTCTCTATAATTTAATTATAAAAGGTTTTTCAACGTATTTTGTCACCTTAATTACTGGTTGTACAACAGTTGCTTTGAGGAGGTGGGATTGTGCACACATGGGCGGTGAGTAGTGTTAAATTTACCTTTCGCTTTCTCGCCTTTAGGCTGCTTGTACCGATTCAATTGGCGGTGATAACGTTGCATCAATGCTGGAAAAGGGCCTAAGTATGGGCTCTGCTCCCCTAAAGCCAGTCAGCCCCTCAACACTTGGCGCTGTCCTTAACTACGTCGTTGAAGGTACTGGGGAGAATGGGTCAATGCATATGACTCTTGAATATCCACCTCCTGAGACATGTGCATCTCTACTTCAGGATGTCGCATCACTCATCATACATCACCTCAAAAGGCAAAATACTAGCAAAGAGGATAAGAGGTCAATGAAGTATTTCGTGAGTTCTTTGTGTAAAATAATCGTATACATTTATATGAATACTATATGTCCTCTTTTAAACGTCGAGTGAGTCTAAGTCGTTATTCTGAGAAGTTTCAGAGGGTCTAGGGTAATTAAATGCGTGTCTGATAGAGCTCGATGTTTTTTAAGGGAAACACTAAAACCTTGTTAAAATAACTTGCTATGTACGTGGAGACATTTGGTCATTTCCAATAAGTACTTTGATTGGATTGTCTAGGGTTATAGCGTTATTGATGTCTTAGATATTTGGAAATGTAAATTAAATCAATTTGCCTCTTTTCTGCTTCGGTTTCAATGAAAAATTTGTTATCGACATTGTTCAGTTTGGTAAAAGTAGATTAAGTTGCTTAGTTTTAACAGAGGAATCTTGTGGAAACAAAGTCATCTTAAAACTGAACTTGAATTTCTCCGCCGAATATTTTGATATTTTTAACTTCGAATTTCACCATCATTATCCACAGCAAAATATGATACTTGTTAATGACAAGAAAGCATCTAACTTTGAAGATTGGTGTAGTGGTCCAAAGGCCAAATTGGGATGGAAGTTGAGAATACAATCATTTTATCACTAGTTTTCATTAGAATTTTGCATTCATCAGGTTGTCCTCTTGTGTCTTGACGGGCGAAATTCATTTCATCTTGCCCTTATGTTCCAAGGTTCAGATGTCTGGTTTTGGAGTAAGTGTATATCTTCGATGTTTATAACTTATTTAAAATTTGGTTAAATTGAGTGGTTGGTCATTCCTTTTAGCTAAAGTTGTCTGGTGGAAGTTAAGCGTGGGTGTTTCAGCATAAAATTGCAGGCAACCTTTGTATTAATTTGCTGAGCTCAATTTGCAGCACTATCTGCAACTAATTTGTTGTGTTTAAGGTCTAACCCTACTGCAACTTTACCTCAATATTTATAATGATGTGCTGGAATTTAAAACCTTGTTAATTGTACCTGTTCATCTTTTCGCCATTTTAAAAGAGAAGTATTTTCTTAAGTAAAACAAAAGCGCCATACTAGTAGCATCCTTATAGAATCGTCCAGTATGTGTAAAGTACCTTGGTCTTTGGTAATGATGCTTAATGGCCATGGTAATTTGCAGTAGCACAAATGAAACTATTTGGGTCATACACAAACACCTAAGTAACCCAGCTACAACACGTTTTGACTGCATCACGTCTTAATATATTTCAACGAGTAACTATCATATGGGTGAATGCAAGTACGTTACTCGGGAGACTTGGGGAGAGCATTATTCTACGTCCAGAGTTTTAGTGTCTAGTTATCACTTAATGTCTGTAGGTGCTACGTTTAATGGAGTGCGCAAGCTATTTAAAATATAGCCTCATATCCGTTTCTCAGCTTTCGTTATTGGAATATTTAAGACAAATGAACTGTGTAAAGTGGTGCTTCAATTTTTATGGGTCAACTTTGAAGTAGTAAATTTTACATGCTTCGTTGTTCTAGTTAAGGTCCCCCTAAAGGGGTCTATGCTTGGTGTCTGTTGATCCTTCTTGCACGTTTCCTTTTGAAATAGATGCGCACAGTTCTTCAGGATCTCTTTATGCAAGAACGTTTCCCAATGTCTGACGACGAAGCAGAGGAAGACGCTACTAGAAGAGAGGTGGATCAGCCAGGGGGCGAAGAAATTGACAATAAGGATGGAGGTGCTACTGCTAGCATTTCTCGGCGAGTCAAAGAGTGTCCAAATCAGACGGAAAGTATGGAGATCGATGTATCTCCAGCTGCCTCAGAAAAGGGGGGGTCGAGAGCACAATCTCGAAAACATTCTAGGGTAAGTCGAGCACACTTGAATAATATTAATAATCAGATTCCATATGAAACACGACTTAATTGGAGTTAACCAGCCTCCAGTAAGAAAAATCACAAAGATTAAACGATTTGAGCCATTGTGGTAGAGATTGGAGGCACTAGCGCATGTGACATTGCAAGCTTCAAAAACGTCGATGAGCCGGCGGCATTGTCAACGTCAACACACAAGTTGTTCCATGAGGAAACCGAACATATGAGGTTACAGCGGGCACAGAACGTATACTCATCTTCACACTTTCGTCTGATAAGATGGACGCCTCCTCTCGACATTTATTATCTTTGTTCTTCTTGGTTCCCATTTCTACCTTTCATACATAAATTGCATTATCTATTTTGATTACACTACCAACAATTTGTTTCAAATTTATAGGAGAATCTAGGAAAGAGGTGATCTGGGAGGACAGAAGAGGGGCATATAATTGGTAGATAACGTATGGCACCTCGAAAGCACCTCAAATATATTAGTCGAAATTGTGGCAGGATCATTTGCGTTTTGTAATGAGTTCTTGTTAGTCTTGACGTCGTTAAGAACTTGACAAGGAGATGCCTGATTTTCAAAAAGGGTGATATTTGTTACCGCTTCACTTTAAAAGGTCTGTTCTTTCCCCATAGGTCGATGTTTTTGTGCTTTCTTAGCTTTTATTGCAATATTTAGAGATGATTGGTACTTACAGTTGCATATTCATGACTGTTTGGATTATAATTCTGTTTGTATTACTCTAGCTTAACCTAAAATATGGGTTCTTTTTAGAGAAAAATTGTGAAGGGTATGACATCTCAGTACAAGCCGTTACATGGAGGATCCGATGATCAGCAAACTCCAAGTGGTTCTCAAGAGGAATACTATTGTTTTATGATGGGAAACAACCATTTGTACTCCTTCCTCAGAATGCATCACCTTCTCTTTACACGTCTCTTCTTATTGAGGACGAGAGCAGAAGTCATGCAAAAGGAGTATAGAGAAGAGAACAGAAGCAACGAACAAGTTTCCAACATCCTTTCACTACGGAAGAAAGGTTCGTAATGTTTAGTTTATTCGTTTGCAAAACGTTTCATTCCACTCGAGGTTAACGTTATAAATAACCTGATGTCTTGTGGTTTCTTGCCGATCACATTGCAGTTGTCGGGTATTCGGTTTTTGGATCGATAGTTTGGGATACTATGTAATTAACTGACCACTTTTCTTTGATCAAATAGACCAAGTAACGTGACAAGTCAAATTCCTAATATTATTTCTTATTGTCCCTTCTTATAGATGACAAGGAACCTGGAGAGTACTACGCAATGGCGTTGAACCTAGTCAAAGAGGTGCTAGATGGTTGTGAAGACGCTCATACCTATGAAGATAGACTGCGGGATATGTTTGGTATCTACGCCTATCCCTGGTTTACCATGGACCGCATTGTAATGACCCTCGTGAAGCAACTCCACGCAATAACTCTGGGAGATGAGGTCAGCTGTCGACTGACTGAAGAATTCAAGAACTACTTCAAACCAAGTGGCAGTCGCTCTCGCAATGATTCAGAGAGAATTATGGAAGGGGTTAGTGAAGCGAGATTCATTCCTATGTGAGTTAATTTAATCTGTGACTAGTCGTAATTGCCATCTCACTTCATTAATGTACACTTTTTATTCACAAAAAAAGGAATGCGAGTCTTCTCAGACTACCTATAGCTAATTGAAACATCTCTCGCTGCTTTCACAATCCAGCGAGTAAACAAAAATGGTATTCATTTAGTTTACCTGAACCAAAGGGGAGTAAGGATTGGTTAACAGACGTAAACTACAAGCGAACAAGCCCCTATATAGCAATCGCGATCTAAATGACTATGCCTTAAAACAATGTTTATGTTTTTCATTGTAAGATTCAAATAAATGTAATTAGGATGAAGATTAAGGAATGAGATTAGTGGTAGTCTCTATATATTCTGTTTGGCAAATCTGATACTTCTGGGCGAAATTATAAATTATTCACACATTTTATTCGTGAAGTTACGTTTCTGTTAGAGTTTGTTATGAGCGTTATGAAATATTGGTAAGAAAATACGCCACTAAACGAGAGAGGGAGAGAGATGGGGGAGGGGAGACTCGCTTGCTAATCGAGAATCAATTCAGGCGGGATTAAAACTATCTCTTGACCTTCTTATTTCAAACTTGAAATGATAGAGGAGTTAATGATTAGTTTGCGACATTTTGATTGTGGAATTGTGAAAATTTTGAATATATTTAGGTGCGACGTCCATCTTCTAACTCATTACTTAGTAGATTGCTCAATTGTCGGTGCTAGGGAATTCGATGCTTAGCTATCTGAGAGTTTCTCAATAACTACTTTTCGTATCTATTGAAGGTCAGTCGATAAAAGGCACCGTTATACACCCACTACTAATTATTTAGATAAAGGAGATATGGAAAATGGACCTGACTACTTATCTCAAATATTTGACCTTGCTGTTGCGCTTTATTTTACAGGTCCAACGATATTTGTGGCCCAGTGCGAACCCGTTATATGCGTATAAGAAATGAAGTCAAATTCCAGTACTCCGCCTTCCGACTTTGTGTTCAACAAGCTCTTTCTTCCAATGACGAAGCTGAAGACGACTCAAACGGTGAGGGTAATAATCTCCAAGGATCTCTGAGAAGTTTGCCCTCTGCGGAGTCCATTCCCAACTGTTACACTTTTGTCATGGTTCGTCAGGCTTCTAAGCTTCTTATTCGTCTCAATGATCCCAATTACATGATCAACACACTCAACAGAAACCTTTCACAGGATGCTGAACCTCTTGATTATGAGGAGCATAAGCCTTCCTGCAGTGGTTCTGTTTCATCCCTGTCCCCTCGAACACGAGCTAAAGCTGTGAATGCTTTTAAACGTGCTATAGAGGAAGAAACTGGGGAGATACACAGCTGGTATGATTATCTTGCGCGTTATCTCCTCATTCCAGGCTGTTGGACTGCTGGTCCTGTTTCAGCTAACCTTGTTGCAGAAGTGAAGCCCGTTTTCCTTTATCGTAACGTCCGGAAGTACGTAAAGCGATTGACTAACCAAGCAGTGGCAAGGAGAATTAGTGAAGCTATTGCAACTATTGATCCACAACCGGAAGAGATTCTATTGAGAAGTGCAGAAGCAGGAGAAGGATCTTCAGAGCAGGAAGATTTTGAGAAGGATATCTGTGTGGTTATGAGGAGGGTCCTAAGGAATAATCTTACAAGGTCTGAGATTTTCAGAGATTGCTACTCCAGTGACTGTATGCAATCGAGCAGTAAATCCCTGAGAAGTGCTGGTTCGACCCCTAAGGCTAATACTTGCAAGATTAGCTGGTCCGTTGGATCCTATGGAATATTCATCCGCAGTAAAAAGGTGGGTTATTATAAATGCTACTTCTCCAAAAAATGTATTGCAGAAATTTAAGCGGGAAACCGTACGGAAACGTTGGATAACGTAGTTCCATGAGATCACTTGGTTATTGTCAATGGCGAAGTGATGCTTTACTTTATAATATTGAGCAAATCTGGAACACTTTGGAATAAGAACAATACTTCTATTAAGGCCGTGTTGAGCTCAACGGAAGTGGAAGTCAGCGAATGGGGGACTATTCGACTTTTAGATTCGTATATTTTTAATTTTGCCTCTTGTGTTCTAAGTCCAAACCGCATGATTTCTATTGAATTTGGAACCATGCTCTTGACACACCACTTAGTAGACAATCTGTGGATTGGTAATGATCGATAAACATTAGCGCCTTCTCGTCTACGACGAGTCGAGTCCATGGTGATTCCGCAATTGCTCGGCCTTAACCTTCTTGTCATGGGTTTTATACCTTTAGTGTACGATTTTGGCAGTCTTTGAATCAATTTCCCTTTTGAAAAAATGAATTTCCACATCTTGCGGTTGATAATCAACGTAGCTTACCCTTAGGCTTTTTAAATACCTTTTAGTATGTTTGCATGCAATGCCTGTTGCTCAAACGTGGTCCCTTGACCCGTATGTTTATCGATTTGCTCCTACTTTCCAACTCACGCGCACTGAATTTTTCTCTGTTTTTTAGTCACAATTTCAGGTTCTTTCTTAAGAGACTACCGCTTTCTCCTTAATCTCTTGCAGCCATGTTCGAAGGAAGTTTTCTTCGCTATTCATAATTCTCTTCCAAGGGTCTTAAACGATGTCATGTGTGTTGGTTTGGATCTTAAGAAGTGCACATTTTCTGTAAGGTTTCTCTGAGAAGTCATTTTCTGCTAGTAATTTTACGTTTTAACTTGTTTCCGTTTTGAGTGTATGACATCTGATCAGTAGAATTTGAAAGGGCTTTTGATTTTTAGAGTTTGTACTAATCCCAAACCTCAAAGTGAATTTCCAAAATGCATAGATCTTAGAAGTCCAATTTTCAAATAGTTCAGTCCTTTATTAAATGCTATACTGAATGTAGAGCGAAAGGAGCACTTCGCATAGGTTTCAAGTATGTAACTTTATGGGGTCAAGTAAACCACTATGATTAAGGGACCTCGAGCTAAGAACAGTAAAAAGAGGGTCTATAGACCTCGGCAAATACAAATATTTGCACTTTTTTAACTTTAAGTGATTATCCACATCATTTTACTTCAACTGTTGCTTATACCCACTTGTTTATTTAAGCAATTAAGGAGCCAATTAGCCATTCCCCAACACTCAACCCCCCCCCCCCCCCCACACCTTATTCAGCACAATTTTCCTATTCTATTTAGTTCCAATTGATTTACCTCTTTTCAAACTGTAGAATCGTCCCATAGTATCACCAGATAGAATGTCCAAAGCTGCCGAGAAGTTCCGTGCCTATCAAGCCAAGTGGCTGAAAGAAAACGGGAATCCAGAGCAGATCGAAGCAATTACAGCTCTTTTCAAACACCATTCTGGCTGCTATGACGACGAAGAAATCCAAAAATCCCCAGCTTTAGTCACAGACCAGAGTGATGAAGAAATGCCCGAAGTTATTGTAGACCAAACGCTTGAAACCAACCAAACAATCGGGCCTTCTATTCCAGAAGATTCTCAAATCCCATCTACTGCTACTGCAGTGGGAGTAGAAAAAGAAACCCCTTCAACCACCAACAAGGAACCCAAAGTAGAGCAAATGGATGTGTCGGCCTCTGAATAATATGATTGTCTTACACTTTCTTGTATAAATTTTTTCACGCAATAAGTGTCTATGGCCCATATAGCTACCACATATAAAGCTTAATATATACATGTATAATTTAATCTAATACATGAACAAGTTTATAAGGAAGTGGTAGTGGGAAGTTTTAGTACTAAAATAGGTGTTTATTACTTATTATATAAAACGAGGCCGACTTTAAAGGCCAATCTTATAGGCCGTTCCTGCTGAATTGTGTATCTTTGATGTTTGGGGTTCTGTGATGGCCCACTCATACCAAACGTGACGTGGAGAAACACATCGCCATAAATGGAGTTTGATTTCCTGATCGGCTTTCACAGGAATGGCAATATTCAGTGGGAAAACCATAGGGAACCATGAGAACATGTTTGGACTATGTCTATCTGGAAGAATGCCTTGATTGGACGTCATTTTTATACGCGAAATTGTGACTTACTTAGACTAATGTTCTCAAAAAGGACGGCCTCAAAGTAGCCAGCAATTCCGTGGATGACACCATCATCGTTGGAGGTGAAAGTACGACAGCAATAGCGTTCATTTGAACCTGTCGCAAGATCTATTAAAAATGAATGAAAGGTGGAGTAAGGACGAGCAAACCCTTTCTGGGGTGAGTGAAGGTAAATGCTTCTTGTGGTGCAGCGAGTATTTTACAGTTTGTCAGTCGCACAACGTATGGTGTCTCCGAGGACTCCTGTATACGGTCGCTGAATTTGGACTGCAAAGGAAAGAAATGGGACGTCAATAGCAAAGAGGTGGGTGGGTGTTGTTTGATGGCAACTTACATAGCTTTCTGCTCGCAGGGCATTGATGTGGATATGCTGGGATTGAAGAGGCGCGATATATGAGGTGTAGGAAGCAGGAATACTAATACCACCATCTGAAATACAGGATTATTTATAAAAACTGTCGTCTCTGGCATGTTCAACTCCTTTTACTAAGATATACTTCGGCTACAGTAGCCAAGGAAGACATGTGATTAATGGCATTTATATATACCTTTGATATGGGGTTGACTGGCCAGAGGACAAATTCATTCAGACTTCTATGGAACATATTTGATTCTGTCCTTCATTATTTCCCCTGCCATTTTTCGAGCACAATGTGATTAAGAGATGATAGAGAGTAACTCCCAAAACGATCCCTACAAACATATAAATGCTCAAGAACGCATCGGAAGCCAGTTGGCAGGATCGTTGCAAAACAGTCAAGAACAATCAAAATCCAGGAACATAGTTTCTAATAACAATGTCTTCAGCTGTTTGGGAAATCGAAGAACATTAAATAAGATCCTGATATTCGTGACCCGATTTTCATTGTTTACAAAATAAATGGAATAAAAGTATATCCAAGGTTTTACTTCCCAATCAACATCCAGATTTCATTCGATCTGTTTTATCTTAGTGCATCCAAGAAGGAAGGATACGAATCTAAACTGCTATATTGTTGGGAAATTGATATGAGCTAGACTTGGAGGCGGAAAACATTGCGTTGTCTTTGAGCCCTATGACCTATCTAGCTTTATATTCCAGTAAGACCAGATGGCAGTATTAATTCGTGCCGATTAACCTAAGGACCGTGTTGAAATTTTGAGCTGAAGATATCATGAGGCTATTATTCCAAAATTAACCACTGCGGTTGTCAATTTCACTCACCGGGTGTGAATTGATAGGAATCGAACTCACAACCTCTGCCATAGAAGACGTGCACAATGACCAACGCACCACTTATGCATCAAAGCGAGACAACCTATTTTGAGTCTGAGACATCTATTTCGCTTCAAAAAAGGCCAAAGTAGTAGTAGTATTGTACAGATTGCTCACCTTTGAGCATATGTTGAGCACCATCAAGACATTCCGGACTGAGTTCATTGTCACCAAATGACCCTAACAATTCGCTCACAAAAATATCTGCTTTTTCTGCTGGCGGATTGTCCAAACAGCGCATGTCTCCGGGTACAAGGTGGACATCTTCATTTGCCCATTCAGTTTGTAGTCGATGCTAAAGTGCGAGGAATAATAAGACATTTAAACAATCAGCTGTTGTATGTGGTGTGTTGATTTCAACAGAATTAAACTCAAAATCTTTCACTGCCATTCACGGAACTTTAATTTAAGTGGGCAGCAGATTTCCTGGAGCTACACTCATGAGGAAATTGCATTCCGCTACATCTCTTATTGATTAGATTCAACAAATACTATTGGCCATCCACATCACTGGATGTGTAGCCTCTGAAGCGTACGTTGAAACGATATGTATAACTACACGATTTAAACTTTGAGCCAATAGACTGACGTGGCTTTCCAGTTATATTCGAATCAACTTATTCGTTTAGCAAGGATCTGGTCCATAAAAGTATATCTCAGTTTAGTACTGTCGTATAAAAGGCAGTGATATTGGACAAATGCGGGAAAACAAACTTTGAGAGTAAGGAGGGCATTGCAATTCTTTTCAAAAATATAGATCCGAACAGGACAGCCTGATCGACGACTGGCCTGAAGACTGGCGTCGACAAATGGACCTTGACCAGCACCCAGAATGTAGATTATCTATGAGGGGCATGAGGAAAAACAAACAGTTAAGATAATATTAACAACCTACTTTAAATTTAACAACTGAAGAATTTTTATATGGCGTTATTGTTATGCACTGGTAGTTCTTTTGTCAAATAGAGGAAGGTCATATAGGATTTATGACGGCCGGTTTAATAAGAATGATAAAGATTTGAGTACATAATGAACTGTCGCAGTGAATTGATCGTTTTTTCATACACGAGGGTGGAGATTCAATATCGATAAATCAGTGCACAAGGGAAAAAGCCTACCAAAAGTGTTCCATTCTATTAACTCATGTTTTTCTGTAATTCACGCCAACTCTGCAGACTTGCTTTCGTTATCAAATGGCAATAATTCGCAATCTTCCACATCCCAGTTAGAGTACGGATTTGTATACTTATTTTTTAAATAAGATTCTAAGCTTCTTACTCAGATGCCTGTCTCGTCTTTGATAATCGACTAAGTACTTGCATTCCAAATACGACATTAGGAGAAGAGCACTTGGGTGAATAAAAAAGGTTAAACCCATTTCACGACACCAATACTTTCAGGTCAACTAAAAAGGCCACTAACCTGTTTATCAACCGCAGGATTTACACCATCACCTCCTGGATTGAATCGAGACATCAAAGCCAGATTAAGCGCCTGGAAGAAGGGTAGAAATTAGAAAACAAGGATGGAAACTAGGAAGTGGACAATAACACCCCCCCCCCCTTCCCATGGTACGTACTTCTTCATAGGCCTTGTATTTATATGGATCCATTTGGAAAACATCATAAGTGGCAGAGGAAAGATTGTCCTGTAGTGGTTGCAAAGGTTCCTGAAATCACAAGAGGACGGCAACGATTTAATAGCTTAATGAACGTGAAAACATTACCAAACGATAGGGGAGAATAGGGGGAGGAAAGGCCTATTTACTTGCACTATTCAAGTTAAAAATAGAACAAAGAGTGGTATTGATTGACGTGCATAGGCAGAGAATTCAAAAAGAAACGAAATATCCTTAACAAAAACCTTATTTAAATTAAATCTTTATTACAGTCAAAGAGTCGTTAAAAAATTATAAACTTCTAACCCTTTAACGTCCGAATTATTTTTTGACAAATGCACTCAACCGCACTCACGCATGTCTCGCAGCAGACTAATGCCGCCGAAGTGGTGAGTTTTGGTGGCATCAGGCGAAGGCTATAAACACGTATTGCACATGTTTCAAACGGCATAATAGCGCCTTCTCTGTTACAAGTCTAGTACCAATGGAGCTTACCTTGAAAAGGGACTGTACGGATCAAGGAATCGAATTGAATATTTATGCCTATTACGAGAACACTCGTTTACTGATTATTGGCTACTCTATGTACTCCACACACTAGCGCATACCCCTACGTGTTGATCATTCTGATTAGCTGCTCTCGTCAACGAGCCACAGACGCAATACCCTACAATCCTCTCATTGAACTCAAATTCGTAAAGCAACTCGAGTGGTCACCACTCAGTACTAACGCCTGTACACGATATAATTTCCACTCACATTCTATTCCAATTGTTCATGTCCTCCTGCTGATCTCTGGATCTTTCCGTATGGAAAACGCTGCTTTTTCTTGCTAACCCTAAGATGCCAATTAGATTCTGAGAGGATTTCGAAACATAATCTGGTCCAATTCGAAAAGTAGCCTTGCCATGAGGTTCAGTTACTTCAAATTAAAGGATACAAAGTTGAACGGAAGCGACCAGCTTGGTACAATGGCTGCTGACAAGTGGTCCAGTACAGACTGGCAATGTCCAGCTCTACGGCCGAATTTTTAACCGCAAAATGTATATTGTTCTCATGATACTGGCTGTCATATCTAATTGCATTTATGGTCGTCGAACTCTCAACCATTCATGCAAATTTATCCCAATTCCCAAATTTTATCCAACTTTGTTCTATATAAATAAATAAATAATTAATTGTATCTTCAATAAATGGGTGGTTTTTCTCATGCCAGGCATGAAAATGATACAAAACCTCACAGTGTTAATTGTAGAAAACAGCAGCCAATAAATAACAGAAAGTGCTTATAAAACGGTTTTATTTAAGGATGCAGAAGCAGTCTCATGGCTTAATTAGTAAATTATACATAAACAGTTTGAAATTAACCCACTACTTATTTACGAAAATAGTGAACAGTGAAATACGAATCATTTATAGAACTGCAATTCTAACCTGAAGCCGATTTTCATAGCCTAGTGATTGCTTCTCGTAGGACGACCTAGCTTCACAGGTGCACTTCCAAATCCAATTGACGTATTGCCTATAGACGACAAGACCTCGTTCATGCCAGCTTTCTCCGGTCAAAATAACCTGAGCATTTAGCTAAAATGAGGAAATTAAGAGGTAAAAAGTCCTAATTATATAAGAGTCTTACAAGTTGTAATTCATGATAGGGGACACCAATACCTCAAGCGACAAAACTTCTTGTAGCATAGCTGAACAAAGTACGTCGCTACTCTCCACATTCTTGCTGTCAATTAACGATGTCATACGCATACTAAACTTTTAATTCAATTGTGCCTGGCTTTCTTTAATTTAGTTTTAATAGAGGTGTCATAAGTTATCGGTTTAAATGAATTTATAGCAGACCGGACATCTAACACAAATGTAACTTATTTGTAACTGTAACTTATTCACACAATACTATAAAGGAAAAATTGCCTTGAGAAACCTCCTCAAAATGGCCTGATGCGGACGGGAAAGAATCGGGAATCCCTTGGAGTTGGAGATGAAGAGATTAGTGGAAAGAGCCAGGGCGGCCACGGGTTCACTGATCCATCGGGAAATTACACCCTCTTCGGGTAAGTCGGGGGTCACTTCAAGGACAAGGAAGAGGGATTCACTCACAGCTGGGCCCGCCAAAGTTACCAACTCATTCCACCAGTGCCATGGTGATGAGGCTTGAGAAGAGGATAGTAAGGGATAGTAAGACAATATTAGTAAGTATGAACAAATTGAAAACGACCGGTCTTTCAATATTGCTATGGTAAAGGATAATTCATAATTGTGACAAAAGTATATGAAAATTGTAATCTTGATTGTAGAGTTTATAGAAGGCTGTAGAAACGCCATTTAGCTCAACTTATTTAATCATCACTTATAGCCATTACGAAATAGTCTACTCATGACAGTAAAAAATAAAATAGCTAAAAACGCTTGAACAACAAAATAATCCCAAATTATAGGTAATCAGACTTCCTCCACCGATAGAATAAAACCAGACAAAATTTTACCAGTTAAATAATAAAGTCAAAACAGGCACATACCATTATCTTCACAATCACCGTGAGTTGGTAAACACATTGGAACCGTGATCCAAAACTAAAGAGACAAACCATTAGAAAAAAAACTGGTAATTAGCAAACGAACCCGAGATGGAGTCACTTGTGATTTAATAAATGCTGTCGAAACTTGCGCAAGTTTGACATTATTGGCATGCCGAAGAGGAATATGAATAGCAGAAAGAGAAAGATGGGCAGCCCAAGCGAGCTCCCTTTTCAGAGCGTATTGGGAAATAAGAGAATACCCTTCATCTGCGCAATCGCAATCTATCCAACCTGATGTGTATCCTACAGTGCATTCGGACATGGACAACCCATTCTCAAAATGAACATCTTCAGATCCAACAAATGGAAGCAAATCATCAATTTCTTGGTACGACTGTGGTTTATTTTTGCAAGCAGGGAAGAGGTCAACTCCAACAAAGGCGAAACTATGATTCTGAATATAATAGAGTCAAATATGACTTACCCGGCCTTCGAACTAATTTCATATTGATTATGAAGACTTTCACAGTTTTGTAAACGAAGTCCAACGAGATTTTTTGCTTCCATTGTTCTAAATTATCAAAGGAGTATGGTTGGAATATTTATTGACATAAATTAGGCCAATCTAGAATGAGGATGTTAAGTACATAATGGCAGAATGAATATAAGGCATGAAAATTTATTAAAATGATTATTGACGGCTTTAAGGCGATAATCCGAATTTATAACCAATACTGATAGCAACATATATGGAAATTCAACAAAGCAAGAAATCCTAACACGCCCTCCAACCTGCACACAAGTAAAATCCATAATTTCACCTTGACATACGATAGGTCAAATTAATAGGTGAGATTCGAATTAAAAAGTACAGTATATGTTTTGTAATATAGAATAAATGATAATAACACTGTAAAAATTATTGTTTAAAATGATAATTTCAATTAACACACGTGATTAATATTGGGTCACTCCAACTTTCCTTATTGATTAAATTACACTTGAAATTCAATCAGTACGTTTCGAATTGCCAAAAATGTAATGAAACGAATATCAATATTGTAATTTACGCTTTATGTAAATCCAAATAATTTATATTCTTTACATAATCTCAAATTAGCTTTGATCTGTCCATAATAGAATATTTTGCAAAAAGCGCCTACTACAAAATGGATCCTACTGAGTTAGAGTTTATTGCTGAGGATGAGCTTATAACTATTGTACCTCGAGTTCGAATGGAAGCTGTTGATCTTCTCGATTCACAGGTTGGAATTTTTTATGCTTAAATTTCTTTTTTTTTCTTATGTGAAACAAGGTTGGTCCATTTCAACCTAATGTACCTGTTGATGTTCCATACTGGATCGCATTCTTTCTTCGTCAGCAACAAAAGTGCCGCATAATGCCTCCTTCGTGGTTTTCATTAACACGATTAACTGAATTCAAGGAAGCGGAAGACAATGATACCGGTTGCACTACCCCTCCCCATCCTCATTATGCAGAATTAGCAATCCTCCTTCTTCAACATGCCTCAGATGATATCTCGGAGTAATTTAAGTAATTTCTATTAATATCTTTATTCCTTAGCCGTGAAGAAATTCGTACTCTTGTTAAAGACATTTGGGACGCTCGAGTGGGGAAATTTGTGGCATCAGTAAACAGTTTTATTCTCAGTGGTGCTGTTACTGCTCGTGTTTCACAACTCACACCCTTAGAGCTATCTACCGCTCGGAATCTTCTTACAAACTCTCTTGATCAGCTAGCTGTTATTCGTGCAACCAGACAATACGAAAGTAGAACTAACCTCTCTCAGAGCAGTTTCTCAATGACAGGTGCATAAGCTATGTTATGATTGTTTCTTAAATGAATATATTATTTAGTACACTGAATACTTTTCTTGGTTTAAGGTATCATAGGCTGTCATTTGGTTGAAAATTGGATAGTTTCCTTTTTGAGGCCTTGGTTTTAAATAATTCTTTCTGTTGCAACTGTTTACACTGTTCGATATTAACGTTACGACCCACTTCGTTGTCATTAATTAAATAGTGACCTGCGCAACCTGGCATGACTTGTTCATTAAAGTACCCTTTGGCTCCTGTGTAGCCATGCCACGTCATTATACTGGGGTTTAGAGGATATGTTCTGTCCACGGGAATGGGTGGTGTATTGTAATGCAAATTTCCTGGGCTAATATAATCTTCAGGGAAAGGTATGCAAGGTTGAAGTCCATTTGGATTACGATGGGGCAAGTCTGCAAATTCATTTACTGGTTTTTGACAGCTCATTGTTTGTTTGTCAGGTTACTTATTAGAATGTGACTTATTGATTTCTAGTCACGTTGGCCACTGGATGAAAAGAGCCTGCTCCTCATTTTTCATTCAGCATTGATGGTATTTTTTGCAAATCAAGTAGAATACCTCTACTGTGTGGAAAGAATCAATTAACTCCGTCATTATAAAAAGAAGAGAGACAATAAACTCGTGGATTCATCTACTTAATATCTAAGATGAGAATTCTAAAAAAATCTATCCGCCAGTCTAATAATGAGTACGCTGGAATTATTATGGTCTGCGATCTTGTCAACTTTTTAGACGAGGACTTAGGGTCACGGCTGTACCTGCAACTGTAAATGGAATTCTAATTCACGTACGATTTCGTAATAAACAAATGAGGCTTTACCCAGTTAACGTTATCATGTCGCCTACCAAGAATATCAGATCAATGCTGTTGAACTAAGTCCTTTCTTTCTTGAGATAGCATCTTTATATTGAGGGAACGAACTATTCCATAATTTGATACTTGAGAAAATTCGCCTAGACATTTATATTAGACGCCTTTTGTGGAGTGTATAAAAGAATGCTACATATTTTCCATTCTGTATTTAACTAATGGACAGAACTCATTCATTAGTTGAGACTAATATGATGAGTGCAAATATTCCAATAGGTATGATGCCGCTTCCAAAATATTTTTATCTCAAATAATAACGGGAGAATAGTTTGTAAATATAAAGCGAGCATTTGGATGTAAAAATCATTTATTGCAATCTAAAAGTACGTAAAATTTCTTTTATAAATCGATCTCATATCTTTATATTACTTCTATTTTGCGACCCATGCTTCTAGTATAAGATATAACCAAAAGGCTACTATTCATTTATTTTAGAGCATTTTCTAAGGATTCTTAAATACTGCTATGCCTTCTCCTAAATAACCACCTATTCTGTGGCAAAAGTGAAATGTGCTAAAATGAGTAGACTTCGCAACGAATGAAATGATTTTATTGTAGTTATTTGTTTAAATATTGCTGAAGAATTGAGAGCTTGCCCCATAATTTTGGCAAACTTTTCAGAAAACGCGCCTACTCGTTTCAGTTGCTGAAATATTACGGAATCGTAAACGTCTTCACGAGTAATCCAACTTAGTTTTATAGTTGTTTATTTTATGATTAACAAAAAATAATGAAGTATCAACAAAAATGAATAAAAACAGATTGCAAATCTACCTATCCAAAAGTTCAATCTCATTATTGGAATCCATTAAGGTAGGCCTTTTTTAATTAAACGGCATATTTCGTAATCCTAAGTTACTTATTTTAGTTTTGAAATAAAATAACAAGATTAGTCGACTCTTAAAATAATGAGCTACTCATCAAACATAACCTCAACTAATTAAAGCGTAAAATGTACTTGCAAAATTTGGAATAACAAACATAGTCAGATGAAATGGATTGTTTTATCGTTTGTCTGCTTTAATAAACTATTTTATGAGTCCGTTACGCAGGAGTGTGTCTACTAATAAGATGGTTTTAGGAATCGATTTTTAATAGAGCACAAATCACATCAAGAGAAGGAAATATTGAGTTATCAACAGTTTAATTAGCAAAATTTTCAAATCCGTACTCCAGAATCGTAGATTTTTGAAATTCATATAAATGTAAAAAGTATAAGTGAAGTTACCATCCGTTCCCGTGAAAGTGGTAAAGTTAGTGGTGCCTTTCGTTTTCTTATGGAATTCGTGAATAGGAATTTCAGACTGAGCCAGTGAAAACCACTATCTATAGGCATTTTTCCTCGATTGCTATCACGACTAGACCCCGTCTGAAAGGAGCTTTTTAAAACTTCTCTCTAGGTCAAAATATAAAAAAACAATCATTTCATTACACTTCATATGTTGGAACTTTACCATTACTGGTAGCTCCGTGTATGTGCATTATTATAAAATCTGGGTAAACGATCAAAGAATGTGCTATAATGGAAACTAGAGCAAGGTAACTTATTCAAAAACGGCATCTCACAAACGGATGCATTGCCTCGGGGCAAGTGATGAGTAACTCCTCTCTTCTTAACCCAATGAACATGCTAATTTTCAAAGAGCATATTAACAGACTCGCAATGAGTAGTATTTTAACACTAAGGATGCCATTCGGGATGTGTCATCCCAATCAACGTTTACGTTTTAAAATCTTCAAATTCCACAAAATCGGACACTGAAAGTCCCTGTTAGTTATTGAGCCAGTTTTTCTGTCGATCGGACAATACCGTCGCTTTCTTTTTAACAAACATTCGGGTACCGATGATAGCTTTGCACTTCACAGTTTTTGTTCGAACTTCTTTAAAACGCCGATTTACAGCATTGAGACAGAAATTGACGTCATTGTTTTCCTAACCATGATATTTCTGTTGAATCAGAGATCTAATAGGCATTCTGATCGATTTACCATGACCGTGATCTAACGTAAGTTGTCTTCCTACTTTTCCTTGCCAACTGATAACTCTAAGAGAGTCTGATGTTAGGAGGTGTTGTTATTTCGAAGGGAGCTCAGGAACAAAATCTTCTTCCCTGTAACTTTGCCGCGTCATTTCCTTATGGAATCTACTGGGCAATCTCTCCATATACATGGACCAGCGAAAATATAATCATTAGATTAACAAAGTCATAGGTCATCTTTATTATTTGAGATATCTAGTATTAATATTGCAGGGAGGATTGACTTCTTAAAGGGGGTAAATTCTTCCAACGACTACACTTAGTCAATGTTGGCATGTCAATTGGTGATTTAAAATATCCTTAACATGTTTCAGTTTTAATAATATGATTATCTAATACAGAATTTACAAGCAAACACTTTTAATATGCTTAGATTTACATCTGAGTAGAATAGGTACTCAAAAATACTTATCATGGGCTAGAACAATCACCAAGCTGCTTTAGAGAAAGAAAATATATGTGTATATATGGCGGGAATCTTCCTCCTTATTGGTTCCATTGATTCATAAAAGTGAATCGTTTAAGCGCAAACTCTAGAAATGCTTGTTTAAGCATAACCAATAAAAAAAGCAATCGGCTGTAGCCTTGAAAATAAATGTACTACTTTTTAAATCTCGCAGAAATAGCGAAATCAGCATTTCAAACGCAATGTCAGAAGTAAATGGAGTTAATAATTTATTTAATTGTTCTTGTAATACTAATCCGAAAAAAGCTGTTAAGTTGATATTGTTTTAGAAGGAAGAGAAGAAAAACAAAAGGGTAAATATTTTGACAAATCGATGCTTTTAAGCAGTTTAATTATTAAGTCTTACTGCTATATTTACTTTTAGAAATATAAATTGTACGTCTTTCAAATAGCTTGAAAGTCGAATTTATTTGCATGGATGATCAATAATGCTAAGGTTTCCCCTTTCAGTTTTGGACACCGAGATAGAGGTAAATAGTCGATGAATTTTATACTTTCATTACAATTTCTTTTGAATTTTTTAGATGATAGTATTGACAATGAGACAAAAAAATCATCGTAAGCAAATACACTTCCTAGTATTCAAAGTAGTCATTAAGGATGCTTTCATTTTTTAAAAATGTTATCTAAGTTATCAAATTATTGATTTTAGAAAACCAAATATTTACGTAAGTACTTCCATGCCTTGGTCTCAATTTTGCAACATGAAGTGAAATAATTAGCACAATTCTATGTCTTTAAAATTAAAAGTGGTTAAATGTTCGTTAGGTCTGCTAGAACTCTAAAGAAGAATAAATACTAAAAATTAGAAAAAAATACTAACAACTATTTCCTAACACTTTAGAAAAGTGTAACTGGGGGCGGAAGGTATATCTTGAAATGAAAATTCTGAAATTCTAAAGCAACTACCATTGCTTCTAACATTTTCATCAATTTTTTAGTGAGTATGTTACGTCCGTTATACCAGAAGATAAAGTAAGATTTTAAATTGTTTTTCTTCGTTTTGAATTTCAATAATACTTTCTATTACATCTCTAGGCTCCGATTGATGGTGGCAGGAAGAATCCGATTGTAAACGAATTTGAAGCAAAGCTGCGGTTTAGTAGGGTATGTGGAAGAAAATGGGATTAGAAAATAGTGGCGATAGATAAAAAATCTTGACTTCAATCAATTATCTTGGGATTAATGGAGTACTTTTATTCGTTTTAAATGAGGGCTTTCTATGGAAGAAGCTGATTAAATGCGATCACTTTAATAATGCGAAACCAATCTGACTTTTAGGAGAGGAAAAGGTGCTGAAAATACAGGTACAACGTTCATGGCTCGCTGGCAGTGTTATTTTTTAAACTAAAGACCCCGATCTATATACTTATATTTTGTAAAAAAACGCATATTTGCTTTAACACGCCACTGCAACCTATGTGGGGAAAATGTTAGCTTTAAGAATTTAAACTATTTTATCAAAATTTTACATCTATTTAGCTGATTTATTTAGTTTTCAAGGCTTAAACTCTATACAGGGATCCTAAATTCCAGGACAAAAATTGTCCGTGATTTTCTGGCCTTATAAACCATTTGATTTAACTGAGCGCCTGACTAATCGGTGATTCGTCCTCAATTCGTCCAATAAAAAGTCGGAATTCGATGGCAAATATAACATTAAAGTAATTTACTTACAAAGTATTTTATTTCTATTTTTAGGCTTGTGGCCAGTCTGCAAGGTTAACGTAAGCAAATCAGCTGAAAAAAATGGATTTGTTTTGTATGGTGTATTGTAAGAATATGGTTTTCAATTTAAATTTAGGTCTAATAGAGTAAGTCAAGCAAATTAACTGTGCAAACGCAAAGCTACGGTCATTTATTAAATAAATCATTTTATGTTGCTTTATGTTATAGTCATTTGATAAACCCTCGAATTTACAGTAAGCAGATCAGTTTGAGCGACTTGAATTTTGCTCATTTTTTAAATATCTATCTCTTAATTTTAACTTCAGATCTCATAGAGTAAGCCAATAATTCGAAGAAATCGTTTATTAGTTCATAATTTATAATCAAACGAGCAATCCGCCTCTACTTTGCAGTCTTTTGACTCAGCGGCACATATGGGGTGAGAAAATCGATAGAATGAACGTGAATGTGTCGTTGATAATTTTCAAAGTAGCAAATACTTTCATTTTAAATTACAGATCTTCAAGGGTACGATGCAAGAAGGGCATGCGATATATTTATAATACTTAACTAAAAGTGTTACGCATAAAATGACATAAACTGTGTCATTTACTATTCAAATCTATTCCCACTTTCAATTTAGATGAGTGATATTTCTGCAGACAGGGGGTAAGTGTGTGGAAGAAGTACAAAGGAATATTGTAAAAGGTTTTAATTAAGAATTTTATTAAAAAATGCTCATTTTAACTTTAGGCCATCATGCAGGGTAGGTCAAAATGCTCTCAAAGTAGCTTCTATGTTTTTCTTACCCTCAAAAGTGTTTGCATTGGTTTAGTAGTAGCGTATATTACAAAGTTTTGCTAGTAACATTTTAATTACCTTCCTCAATTTTTTTTCGTATAGTTAAATACCTCAGATTTACCGTAAGTTCATCCTACTTTTAAGTAGGAATAAAATGAATAATGCAAGTAATTTAAATTTTTTTAATCGGTTATCATAGCACACCCCCTCCAAAGAGTCCACCGTCAGTTTCAAGGAAGGTAAATCAATTTTTTCCATTGTTCTGCAAAAGTACGATAATCTCTCCATTTTATGATAAAATAAGCTCAAATAAAAATGCACACATACCGTCTCCACTTTGGCAGTTGTTTGAAAATTCTGAAATGACGTAAATGCACATAATGGTTCTCCAAAGGCACAATTGTAAGCATCGAATGATACTGAATTGTTTTCAAAATTTAGCTAAGGTATGATTAGGTTGAGTGCTATGCTAAATTTAATGTAGTAGGAAGTGAGTGAAGCACTGAAAGTGCAAGCAAAGGAAAATGCACTTATACGTTGATTAGCGTTTTGTTTACCAAGCTGCTAAGCGACAGCTACGCTCAATTCCCTTTCTCTTCTTAAAAGTCGTTTGCACTTAATTATATTTATAACGTTATGGAATTTGGAAATGCGTTCATACTTAACGGGTAGCGGAAACACTGTTTGCTAAAGGCCTTACCACGTTAAAGGTTGGATTTTGCAGTATTCAATATTCTCAGAGCGATTTAATATAAGACTCTTAAATTTTGCTAATTAATAACTCTGTTTTACGCTCTACTGTAAGCCACTGGATAACCACTATAATGTACAAAGTGTTTTAACATGCAATCGATTATCAATATGAGGAGTAATGTTCTCGACTAATTTCCCATCGAAATTGACCAAACGCACTTTCTTTCACTTTAGCCATCTTCTTTTGATAGGTGAGCATTCGTATACAATTAACCATAAATTCCATTACTATCACCAACACGTTGGCATCACATTCATTATCATCATCATCACCAGTAAAATTTACTCAATTCATGGGAGGAAGGCGAATATTTTTTAATTTTGGGTCCATGAGTGGATAGTTTCTCGAAGAAAGCTGACCTATAAGATAAAGTTTCATTTTAGATTTTATTTTAATGATATCGGTGGAAACAAAGTAATCTAGCCAAACAAAAATGTGTAAATCCATGACTGCATAATCTTTTAACCTCTGCAGCACTAATGCTCTTTTATAGTCCGCTTGAATAAGAGAGTGTAGAGATCTCAGTATTGAATTTGCGTTTTTTTAATTTTTTTATAAAGTGAAAGAATGAAAATGAATGAAAATCGCAAGTTAAATAATATGAGTCGCAAAATTATTTATTATTGATTTATTGTTTTTCCATTATTTAATTTTAGTGGACCCGGTTATAAGTACGCTGTTGTAACAAATAATTTTTCATCAGATGATGGGAATTATTTGGCTATCCAGGTGAGAGGAAAAGTCCTATTGTTTTAATGTAATTCTAGTAAAGAAAAAAGCTAAGTTTTAGATTCATATGTTTATGTATCATATATGTTAACATTAAGGAAAGTTAATTTTGCTGAAATTTTTGTGAAGAAATACATAAAATGTTAGCCTTTCTTTTGCTTCGACTAGGTCAATGAAATTCTGCAAATTATTCAGACGGTGAATAACCGAACTTATTACGCGAAAAACATGACTACAGGGGAATACGGAAATGTCCACCTCCAGAATATTTCCTTAGTGGAGCACTTTCCAAGAGGAGTATCAACCAATTCTGACATGACTCCTCAGTCCTTCCGAGACTCCATCAATTCGAACTCATCAAAAACTGAGGATTCAGTTGATTTGGAATCCCAAGATGAGTTATCAAGGAATTCTGCGGAGTTCAAAAGGAATTTAAACAATATTGTCAGGAATGTAAGTCTAACTCAAAATAAGAACCTCATATTTTGCTTGGGGTCTTCAAACAACCCTAAACGTCTATATATTTACATTAGTTTGCTAACAATGTCTTAAAACTTAAGGCATTTGGAGAAAGAGTTGCTGAGAAGATAGAGACATATTCAGTCAACTTTCACTTTGTTTAGTACTGAAGCATGTTCGATAATTATACATTTGGAATCGTCTAGCAAAATTCGTATCATTCTAAGGTGGATATTCAGCCTCACCCAAGAACCTGCGATACACTCTGAAATTGCTCTATTTCAACCCCTTCTCCTTAATGCGAATTAATTCGTGAATGATTGAATTGCTGAAAGTATTATTTGCACCAAAGTAACTTAACGTAAATAAACTGTTTTGACCATTTTTTAGCAACTGGAATCTACAATAAATAGAGATGGGTAGGAATGAAATAAATATATATATAATTAAATTAATTTCGATGAATATAATTCGCACAATTAGTACTAAAATGCTATAACTAACTTAAGTTTTCACCTTTTCAGTGTTAAATCAGTGGCCCCAGAAATTCCTCTCAGACCTGAAGCCAGGGTACGTTTTGAATAGCTCATTATTTAATTTAAAAGTTCAGAAAAAATAAATAATTTTTCGTTTTAGGCTAGCGAAATCTCGTGCGTTTTGTTTTTAAATAAATTTAAACAATAAATTAACATTTAAAGAAGCGTAATAATGATTTTTATAGTCCGAAAACTGAGAAAACCAATCGAACTACGATGGATATAACAGTAATTCAAAAAATAATTCTATTTTAATAAGTTA
Source organism: Hymenolepis microstoma (assembly GCA_000469805.3). NCBI lineage: Eukaryota > Metazoa > Platyhelminthes > Cestoda > Cyclophyllidea > Hymenolepididae > Hymenolepis > Hymenolepis microstoma. The sequence goes on along the minus strand of LR215989.1, from coordinate 36,121,827 downwards.
TGAATTAGTTAATTGAAATTAATGATTTTCGAGGAACTTTATTTTAGTACACACCGGTTAAGTACCATTTCTAAATAAATTATCATCATTTAGAACGTTTGGCTACTGGTTCATTCCCTTCCGGAAGGAGAAATTTCGGCGAAATCAATGTACAAGGTTAATACACCTGACAAGACCAAATGCTATCTTAAGCCTTAGACACATACTTTTCTTATCATTTTTATCATTTAATCACAGATTGGTGATGTTGTTCAGTGGCTCGACTACGATCCAACCTACTTATCGAACGCTGCAACATCACTTGAATCTGGTAAATTTCTTGAATGTCTCACCTGGGCTGGGGAATCGGTGGTCATACCTAGCAGCTGCGTTCGACCCTTCACCAATGAAGCTGAATTGACCAAGGCGCTGTCAAAACGACCAAAGGCGTCTGTTCTAACTAATTTTACAGCCTCAACTAAAGATGGACTGTCAGCTAAGGCAAGGAATCCTTTCAATTAAAAGTAACAATAGTATTTATTTCGAAAACCTCCCGTACAATTATAAAATATACATAGACGACCTAAGGTGACAGAAATAGAGCTTTATAAACGGACTAAGACTGAAGCAATGCTTGGGCCAATAAGACGGAGATGAAAGTATCCAAAACACAACACAATTGTCCATTCATTAACTAATATTGAAACAGTAGTCTTTCCGTCATTTGTCGATGCCCCCACACTTCAATTTCACCTCTTATATTGAACTAAGTAGCACAATTCTTTGATACCTCAGAACTCACTACTGTAGGAACGGAACAGAAACCGTTGTAGTGAAGCCAATGTTTGTTTTATTTGACTTCCACACTTTAAGCTTCTCAATTCACACTTTACACGCACGCCTTTCATCTCGGGAGTGGTCAGGCGTATTTTGCCTACCCTAATCGTGTCGTGACGCCACCATTTGATATAACCCACCCCAAAACGGCAAATTACCCTTCTGGAGTTCGGATAGGCCTCATTGACTACGAATTTGTTTATGCCCATAGCATTCAACCATTCAATTAAGTGACATTAGCACTTTTGAATTATTTCACAAACACTTTATTCATTGAATTTTTAGGCCGGTGAGGTAATCTACCTCATCAAGCAATTGGACTCCAATAACTACTTGGCAATAAATAAGTCGAATATCCGCGGCCGGATTCCAATTGATATTCTGAGTATTTTAGTAGCTCCAAACTAATTTCATAATCAGCGCCATCGTTGTCATTTCTGAATTTGATTCCACCCCCTCCCCTCTCCCCCCTCCCTCCCTCACTTACACGCCAAGTTAGAACTGAATCTACTCATAGAGTAATTATTTACTCTTTGGATGGTTCAATAACCGTAAAAATCACGAATGGGAGATCATCCTTCAAATCTTAATTATTCCTGAATTTATACAAAATTCACTTACTACGTACTTACTTCCTTAGTTTTGTATCACTTTCTTTTGATAAAAACCAAGACAAATAACAATTTGAATGGCAAATAAAAATTTCCTTAAGGTGAAGGGACCTCAGTGGAGTTCAATTATTTTCATTATTTCCCACCTTAATTAAAAGGTATTTCAAGGTTCCTAATTGTAAAAGGCAGCTAAAATTCCAGTAGATTATAAAAGCTGGTGATTAAAACGATTCAGAGAAAAATTTCATGGTATCCTAGAGTCTTGGTTCAATTTGCCTTTTTGAACCGGGATGGACAATAGGTACTAAGTGTGTACTTCACATTCCACACTTCAAATTTCATGATACATTCATTAGATCACGTAGTGCTTGCCTGTGATGCCTCGCCCTTATTTACCGCATTTTCTATCAGGGTTCGACCTATTGAAAATTCAGCCAACTTTTTCGTAAATGGTTGAGTAAGCAAGCTAAGTCGCTACAAAGCACTAAGACAACGTCTAGGACTTTATTTTAGTATACGAGGATAGCTCTCGTCTAAGTAATTAAAAAAGCCTCATTATATGATGAAGGATAAGTAGTCTAGTCGAAATCGTGTCTGAGTGGCAAATTAAAAAGGAGAAAATCATAAAGGCCTGGGGATGAATCCCACACTGGACGAAGTGAGGGAATGTGAAAAGCTGATTCCGAAATGAGAAATTACAAAGACGGATTACTTTGCCTCAGTTTGAGTCATCAATAATTGCGCTTTCGGTAGACTGGTACAAATCATCCACCGAGGAAAATGTAATTAGTCAAGGTAAGGTGGAAGTGGCACCCGGACTATTTGTTCGGGTTCATATAATAAACTCGTATTGAAATGCGGCAATGTGTTTACGATGACCACCCCCTGTCCTCAAATTTATAAATCACACAATAAAGGTATGTGAAGTAGATCCCCTATGGCTTGGGTGTAATTTTTTGCAAAAATGTTAGAATGGCTAAAAAAGAACCCACAATTCCAGCTCAGTATAAAACACCTAATCAACCGAAATGCGATTTCTTTCCAAAAATGAGGGTCATTTACAATTGAGCCAATAATTTGAGTCTATTTTAAATATTCCCTCCAGGTACGAAATTTTCTTTTTGAATTTCCGTAGTTTAAAGAAGAAGAGGGAAGATCTCACTCTTCATTTACCTGATTTTCAATCCTTTGTCTATATGAAAATTGCTTTATTACACACGAAAAGCAAACTTTTGGTGCTAAGTACTTCAATATCTGTTTTTGTGAATTTCAAAAGATACGTCACAAATAATTGGCATGGTGGTATTCTGAAGTAAACGCATGAAATTACCCGAAAGTATTTTTACTTATAAGACGCCAAAAAAATCAGTTTTTGAACCAAAAAAACTTTATTTACTCACTTGTGAATTAAATTAAACTTTTAATTGGGTGCTTAGGGCTTGACATTGCATATTAAATAGCCCTCGTGACTAGTCGTTTATTTTTCGTTTAAATCGAAAGAGGTTTTAAATAGCAATCACGTAACAAACGTTCCACCTATGCAAAATCTTCCATTTTCGAATCTTGGTTTTCTATTCATCTTAGTATGGACTTATATAAATAAAATGAAACTTTATTGGTATCTCAGCGGACTTCATCAAAACATCTTATAAACGAAATTTGAAACTAAACTACTTTCTGTGAAATCATAATTTAAATACATTGATTGTCATTTCAATTATTAACCTCAAACTCAGCAAGGATCTAAAGTGAGCCACGGATGATGATAAACTAATGTTTTCTTTAATTATTTGCAGCGGGTAATTGTGAGGAGGGTTTGGAAAAGCGATCTGGAGTGGGATTTATCCGTCTCGTCAGTGGAAACTAGTCAGTGTAAAATGGCATTTCACAGACGAAGTTCCCGCTTGGAATGCGTCCCTCCTCAGACAAATAAAATAAGTTGGATTGGAGACTGTGATACGAAAAGTATTTTGTGTTATTTCTAAATTATTTTCCCACTTTCAAGTATTTAATCAGTATCGAGAGATTAAAATTTTCCTCGTTCAAACTTGTGGAGTACACAAAGCTGCCAGCGCTGAACAAAGTAATCTCATGCGCACTCAGACAGGCTTGGAGGAGCAGCCTGCAACTTCGCGTAGGGTGTAAGTGCGGACATACTTCAACTAAAAGACATCACCTTTGGACCACCATGAAAAGTTTCCCTAGTTCTCCTATCACTACAGTGTTTTTCTCACTAAGATAAATAAATTATGAAGCAAAGGAAGCCTTTGGTTTGTTCAGGCTGCCTTGGATAAAACATTTTGTCTCTAAAAGCATGTAACCCCCCCCCAAGGCTCAAGAGGATTGAATGGAGAAGAGGGGCATAAGACATAAGACATAAGAATTCAAAAGTATAAATCATTCGCAGTTTGGAGCTAATTAAATGCCAGCATCAACTGGAGTCCACGTTGATAAAGGGCCATAATTAAATGTAGAAACAATGGCATTTAAGTAATCTACAATTACAACGGCACTATTAAATCGCTAGTTTTCAAATTATCAAAATAACCATTAGTGACATTCAAAACTGTAGCGGATTTGCTACACTAATATGATTCGACTATACTCAGAAATCCCCATGGCAGATTTTCTTAGTCGGAAAGGCTATCGCGATGATAGAGAGAATGAAGACGTGTTGCAAGCGAAGCGCTTATTAAAAAGTATGATTTCAACAAATATGACTAGTTATTAAATAAATCTAGCACAGCTTTAGTGAAAATTAATGGTTAAATATCCGAGCAGTGTTCTGCACGTACGGCCACACACTCAAAATGTTCGGGTGCACATTTTACAGCGTGCAAATTGCGTGCGCCACATTCAATCTTCTTCCCATCCAAAAGAAAATGAACTTTTTTGTTAACGGACAATATAGAATGTAACATCGATATTAAATAACAGTTTGGGAAAAAAATTATGTAAGTATCAGAGCAGCAAGCTAAGTATACATTTCATGTCTATCAATTATGTGTAATATCTCACCGATTGTTTAAATATTTATATCACGTCAAAAGCTCCGAGTTTTAGCAAAATTTAAGCATGAATTAATTATTAAAATTGTTGCTTTGATAATTAAATAATGAAATTGTCATTTGTTTCACCAAATAAATATGTTTGATAAAATATAATTTGATTTTAATAAATACAGTCCTAGAAAATAAACGGTTTGTTACATGAATTAAATGAATGTGCATTTATTTTTTCATTTATTTACTTAAAGGTATTTACAAATTTTTATAAACTCAAATTTCATTGGTCTTTATAGCGACCTTCATCTGTATGTTCATTTTCTTTGCTTAGTTATCTTAACCATGGAAGATCTAATTCGAAAATTTCAGTGTCTCTCTCAGGAATGGAACAAAAAAAACCATGATTTGGCTTTATGCCAAAAAAGGCTTGAAGACCTTACGGTAGGTCTCTCCTGAGTTCTGATTTTCGTAGCTGGACTTGACGAAGTTTTGCTATATGCCGAATCAGGAAGCATCTGCCTCTAAGAGGGAGCTGCTGATAGCACGTAATCTTTTTCAATTTTTATAATTTTAAAGGTGATACCTTGGAAATTGGTGCGATATTGTCACTTGAAAAGCGGGATATGCCTGCTTTTGAGCGTTATATGTCACAGCTAAAGTGCTACTACTGCGATTACAAGTTAGCTAGCATTTTTGTACTTAAAAAAGATATGTAGGGCCAATTTGCCAGATTCTCCTTACAAATATGAACTCTTCGGATTAAATTTATTGCGTCTGTTGGCACAGGGAAGACTAGCAGAATTTCACACGGTAACTTTATTGCAGTTTGACTTATCCACCTCTAGGAAGTGGAACGTCTATCTTCAGATGAAATCAACTTGAACCCCTACATTAAACATCCCCTTTCAATGGAACAGTACTTGATGGAGGGAAGCTTCCACAAAGTTTTCCTCTCGAAAGGCAATGTCCCCTCAGAGCGGTACAATTATTTCATTGATATTCTTTTGGATGCTACAAGGTAATAAAAGATTATTTCGTTGATTTCGTTATTACAGGGATGAAGTTGCTTCTTGTATCGAAGTTGCTTATGAGAAGCTGTCCGTTGAGGAGGCAACTAAATCTCTTTTCTTCACCAATCCCGAGCAAATGAAAGCCTTCGCAAAACAAGTAATTTCGTTATTAATTTGGCTTAAATGTGTAATTTTTTTAGCGCCGATGGACACAAGTTGATGGAAAATATATATTTGCAAAGACGAAGCAGACAGAAAACGCGTTACTTGCTGAAGACCTCACGAAAATACTCCTTCACTATACTCACGAACTGGAACAAATTATATAAACTGTGCTTACATGTGTGCATTTTGTTAATTTATCGACTTTCGATACTTACGGTGCCTCTGTTCTCCAATTACGGGTTAATTATAGAATACGGTCCCTTGTGTGTCATAGTTGTTTTTACACATATTGGTTTAGTCTAATTGCTTTATTGTTGTCAGAGTCTCCTACATAAGTCCGCCAGAGAATTATTTTATAAACAGAGCCTTCCAACTCCGGTGTCCGACGGAGGTGCGACATCTCGGATACCCGAGTGGGGAATTCCCTCTCTCTCAATGGATTTTTTGCTGTTATCCTTCTGATTAGTGTTTTTGCCCCTAGGCGATAAATAACGTCCGCCTCCAATTCTTTAGTCTTTTCATTCTATCCTGTACGAATGTTTAAAGTCAATTAAGACAAAACCCCGGATGAGTAAGACTGGTTTATTATCAAAAGTATTATGAGTACATCGAAACTTCAACATATGACGCCAATAATCTTCCATGTCTTGGGAATGTTCTCTCCGGTCACCAAGTAGGGTCCCCAAATCTCTTCATAATATCAACGTGTTCATTCAAGTCTGTTCTTACCTTTGTACGCATGTAGAAGATAGGGCAATCTCGACTACAAAATAAAAGGTCGTCAAACTAAGTTACTGCAAATACAGGAGCAGATAAGAAATCATAATGGCAGAAAATTAAACTATTAACAAACATTCAGTAGACTAACCTGGTGCATATGACTTCTTCATGAATACTCTTTTGACAACGCTGGCATTCAGCCCATAGACGCGAAAACCTAGCCTCAAGGATACGCAGTCTCTCTGTCTCCTTTTGGTAAATTTCTGATTCGCGTGGTTTACAATAAGTGCACAGCGCTTCAGCTGAGAAGAGAATAAGGTACGGGCTCAGGAGAGTGTATGCATAAAAGGAATGAATTAAAAATGGAGGCCTACCTTCTCGATCCTTTGGCAAAAGAGCCTTGCAGCCGACACATGTCGCTCGTTTTTGAGTGAAAGCTGATAGCTGACCGACCTTTGAGTGGACCACTGACTTTACTAGTGTATGTTCACCGGCTGGAAGAAAACAAGCAGAAACTATGAAGTAATGTATAGCCAGAACGCTGTTTACTAACATAGATGATAAACGAGCGAACGATCTTTCGAGGAGACTAGCAATGAATCCGATGACTGACCTGTGTCAGTCCAACTATCCTCACCCTTGATAAGATTTGAGACAACATAAAATCAGATACGAAGAGTCTTTATTGATGGTTTCGTCTTAAGAACAGTGATGAATTTAAGTAGCAATATACCTTGAAAGATGATTCGCTCCATTATATTGGAATAACCCAAATTTCTGGAAAATATAAGTGCAGTTGAATTTGAGTAAACTCAATAGACTACAAAACAATAATTGGGAAAAGAAGATTCGAAGATTAATTTCCATGCTTGTTCAAACCACGAGTCAATGATTCAAAAGAAATCCCTAACTTGTAGAAAACTTGTATAACAGATATATATATTTCTTACGAAGTTAGCCGAAACGTTGAAGACTTTTGTCGTATCGGTTTTAGGGTATTTTTACACCACAAAATAGTTTGTGGAAGATTACTTAAATCCAGGTTGAACTATAACTGCAACGATTTGAAAAGTGGGTGACAATCTTAAATACGATATTGTATAGAATCAGGTAAAAGCATTTTATTCGACTGATTTTATATGACTAATAGATGGCACATACTTAATAAGGATAACTAGGTCTACAAGCCACTTAGGAAAAGATCACTGCCTTTAAAAGTAATCAGCATCATATTTTAATAAGATACAGCAAAGCTCAGCCTACCTAACTTGAAGGTCTTTAGTTCATCAATGAGGTTGACTCAATCGAAGTAACGAGAGAATAACAGACGCAGATAGTATCAAGAGACCGGTTACCGTCACCATTCGAATTGAAATTATCGTGTTCTAAACGCCTCATAGACATTATAACAAATCCCTAAGCTAGTGAGATAGTAAATCAGAAGGAAAAAAAGACTAATTTCAGGAGATTACCGAACGGGCTTACTTAATAAGGCCGACCTCGCCTTCGCTTCCCCAAGAATAGGCTCAAAGATTCTCATAAGCGGATTAGCAAGTTGATTCTCCAAGTAGTACTTGGCATCAATGGGCACATTGTGTTGTAGAACATAGAGAGGGTCTTCCGCCTTGAGATAAGCAGCGGTATTTTTCCCTCCCACTGCAGTGATGACGTAAGGCACACGATCACCCAAATGAGGTGCTGATCCGGGATCGCGACGACGCATTTTATTGGCCAACTCGACGTGAGCCTGTTTACCCGAGTACTCTTCATCTGTTTTTGTCAGCTCTTTGCTTATCACCAACTGGGCAATATCGATCCGGTTACAGAGAAGATCTGAGATGGTGCGTTGAGCATAGCTGACAGCTGCGCTTGGATCTCTGCAATGTATACGAGCATAGAATTTTACCGGTTGTAAACAACAGAGGAATTTGGAGTAGGGTGGTCAGCACCAACATAGAAGCATACGCCCCAACAAGTAGACTATTGGGGAAGCAGAAAGTGAACCAATGGAGAAACCAGCATCCCGATATATACTCATTTCATGTCCCTTCCTGGGTTAGTAGAAATTAACCATAGAGGTGGTCATTTACTTTCACTTTTGTCCACTCTCCCTCTTTGTTTATCTCCTGCATACTGAAGCAAAAAAAATCCAAGGCCTCAAAGCCGATTCTCGAGATTGTCCATAGAGTGCTTATTATCCTTACTAAATGCGAGAACAAGCCGCTGCTGAGAGCTAGACAACTATTCGGGACAGTAACCGTCAATCGGTGATGTTTTACTTTTAATCATTAACAATATGAAGATGACTTGTATCCATATTTAGCCTTTGTTGGTTAATTGGACTTCTGTAGCGAGGAGTTACTTCAAGGGAACTCCAGAGAAACTATAAGAAATCCAATAACACTTCTAAACTAGTTATAAACCAAAACCCCGCATAAAATCACGCAATCTTAAGAACAGTGTAGATATAAATGAAGACATGAAAGAAGAGACCAACCTGTTAATGAGAATAAGCTCAAGACAAGCATTGACAAGATTTGCCACAAGAGGACTATTATCACGTCTCACTGTCTCAATACCCTTACAATCCATCTTGTCATACTTGTCTGCCTTGGTAAAATAGAGACCCGCATAGCGTTTCTTATTAATGAGAAGATATGGGAAATACACCTGCAAGCAAAAAAAAATGCAGTTAGATATCCCTATCAAATTTACCAGAGGGTATTTTAAAGTGCACCTTCTCGAATTCCAGTTTAATTGGGTCCGAAAACTTGCTGGAAATGTATTCTGCACCCTCACGACCCAATTCCATAGCTTCTGCGACTGTGGAAACCCCGAATTTACACATTACAGAATCTGTATCACCGTATATTACCTAAATAAATTGTTTCAGTAATTAGCTAAATGAGATACAATGAGATTCTAACGTACCAGAGCGTTGTGTTTGTATCCGTTCGCTAGTGTGAACTTTTCTTCAACAAGACGTTTAGTCTCCTCGATCATTTCACGACCGAATCCAGTGATAGAAGCAGAAATCTCCAAACAAGGAAGCTTTCCCACTTGGGCTCCTGTGAAACCATAGACAGAGTTGGCACTAACCTTCAGGGCCAGTTGACGACCGTCCAAAACACTACGCTTAAATGGATCAGTTTCCGCAGCCAAATCAAGTTTAGCTCTGAAATAAAGAGAGCAAATGTGAATTTTTACTCATGGAAAAGGTTCTAATCAACATGAATAGTTTATAACCACGTAAATACAATAGCTAAAGTAACTGCCCTTATATCGTCAATAATCTCTGGGATCTAATATCTCCAACTCGTAGTGGCAGTTGAAGTGCTTGACCCTGGTAAAACCTCAAGACTTTTACCGAGTTCTCAGTGATATTTGAAGCATTCAGTGCTGCGGTGACCTCGTCATCACTAGATGTAGTGCTTTAGCACACACTGCTAGATTTCGGTTTCCCCGATCAGAGATGTCTAGAACCATTCCATCTGTTTATGTAACTTATCCTCTATGATGGAAGATAAAACCATTTTTAAAAACTCAGAGATAAATGTTTGTCATTTATCTATTAGTACGGTTTTATCTCCACATATTCTTGCACTTTTCCTCCGTTCTCGCCTTCTCTTTGGCATCTTAACCGTTGTTATCCCAGCAAATTATTAAAATAATCAGGCTATTTGATTCCGAAAATAGAGCCCCTTATTAATTACCTTGTACAACAAAATTATCAAATGATAGTATTCCTAAATTGTAATGTACTAAGAAGAAACTTACTTCTTCCTAGCAGCCAGGAGCTGTTCAAGAATCAGGGGAAGCAGACCTTTTCTAATATGCTTCTTTACGAAAAACGATCCCGTGGGGGTTTTGATGTAATCATCTGGACCGAGTTCATGTTTTTCACAAAGATTACTGATTCCACCTGCTGCGGAAATATCCTCCGGTCTGAGAAAAGTGGTATAACAAAGATTGTGTGCTATCATGATACTCGGATACAAACTGGAGAAGTCTAGTGTTGCTATTGGTTCGTTGTAAAAACCTCGTCGAGGTTCGATAACTGTAGCCCCAACATACTCATCCCCATGTGTTGGTACTTGAGTAGGCAACAAGAGACCGTGCTCTTTTGCTTTACGTAGGAGTTGAGAGATAACCTTAACTTGTTGACCTCGTCTGAGGAGATAGGTTATTGGGACACCTGTTACGCGCGCCATTTCCACATTATGGGCTACACACATCAGCTTGTCTAGTAAACGCAGAGGAAGGTAGGCGTCTTTGAGACAGTAGACGGCAAGACGCCTACGTGTCTGCTCGTTACCGTTTTGGAGATCTGTAATGACACTGTGGTGAACGTCTTCCTTTTGCTCTTGTAGGAAGTGATAGCTCACAGCGTTCAGTGTGTAGCTTCTCAATTTGTAGTCCCTCAGGAGCACCTGCATTCGAAAACGTCACTTATTAAAAAGCGTAGTGGTCAAATTTTAGAGACTAGTAGTTGTGAGATAGCGTATAATGTCTTAATTAGTGATCGTTTCCGTAAAAAGTTTACAAACACGTTTAAGCTTCCATGTGGTGGCTTCGCACATCACTTTTCTAACCTTCTTATGGGCTAACTAAAATCTTCAAAAATTTCACATATCCAGCTATGCAACAAAGGCTTTCGAAGGGCTAGCATTAAACCTTATTTTCAACATCATTTACATCTAGATTGTATTGAAATTCGTTGAATTTAGAAGAGTGAGGGTATAAAACTCTTCTTATTAGCACAAAACATTGTGAAGTGATAACATTCCACAACAGACAATAGCTTAATTACTTTGAACTGCACACTATAGCCCCGGGGAGGATTCGCCTAAAAATAAGGCCTAAACATAAAATTAATTAGCTACATTATCAATTAGTGAATACAAAGTACCTGGAGCAGATCAAATTGAATACGGCCATCGATTGAGACATACTTGTTCTCTCGTCGACCCATCTGCTTCGATTGAATCATACTCTCCTTCACAAGCGACTTGGCACCAATAACTCGACCCAAGAAGGGGAAAGAGGTGATTTTGAGATGATTGCAACGATTCACCAAGTATGGAAGATCAAAATTCTGCATGTTGTAACCTGTGATCATATCCGGGTCGATTTTACGCACAAATGATGCCCATTGCTAAACAATAACATGCACGATTAGAGGACGGAACTTACAGAAAGCATCTCCTCCTCAGTTAGAAAAGAGTTAACTTGAGAACCAACGATCGGCGCACAAGTGTTTAGGGTAAAGACGTTACGAATAAAGGGTTTGGAATGACCGTAGCTAATAACCATATTGGCAATCTGGATAACGGCATCGTGTTCTGGAACTGGAAAGACACCTAAAAAAGGAAAAAGGTGTTAGTTCGAAACCAGAAGCTTAAATATTTACGTGAAGTGTCCGATTCCTACTTTTACCAGGCAACTCAGAGTAACGCATACTAAGACGAATACTAATAAACCAGTATGATGCATAAGCCACTAAGTCACAGTAAAACTAATTGAGAGTGAACCAATGATCGGTTTGTGAAGGGACGCATGCATTTGCATATCGATGTTACAAATAATTCAAGTCATGATGATTCAGTTAATGACAGTTGCAGGACTCACCCAGTCTTTCGTCTTATGTTTCGTTTAGCAAACCTCATTATGTAATGGAAAAGCGTATTTGAAAAGATTTAATGTTATTCTTAAGACACCAAGAACTATTGGACTATAATTAAGCCTCTGATCAACTAGTGTTGGTACAAAATAGAGGAAAGGTATGGATCTTTCAATTTTACGTTTATTCGACAGGAAGAGAGTATAGAAAATGAAGAGATTTCTGTACTGAAAGGTAAAGTTCTCAAGGACTTGGTATTCGCATCATATTTAAAAAAGGTGAATATCTTCGTCCAAAATTAAGAGTTGAAAAAATTTTTCTTGATAGACTTGAGAACGTTTATTACATGATGAACTTGCAATACTTAACCAGTAAATACTTGAATACTACAAGAGATCACGGGACTCTAAAAGTAACGAATTTCAACGAATACACAAAGCCCTATTACTTTGTGCTTTAAATTGACCAAAAAGCAAGAATGGCTAAAACATCTTCTAACAAAGTCATACACATTTAAATTCTATGACATTGATGAGAAACGCTTGCAATCAGTTAATTTAAGAAACCTCCTTCGAACTTACCCTTTCGACTAGCACATTCAATATCAAAACTAAGGATTCTAATTGGCGCGACTTTGCTCCATTCGTCTTCAGTGGAGTAGATTACGAGATCATTCCAGGCAATATCCAACTCCAATTGACAACGAGTCTGACCGGTGGCTGAAGAGAGAAATTGGTCAGGAATTTGAAAAAGGCGCGATTTCTTGGGAGAAGACTTCGATGGAGAGGCAAGTTGACCTCTCTGACGCATCAGATACTTCCCTGGAGGGAGTTCAATCCAACAACATCCTGTCATATTGACATCCACCATAAATCGAGTCTCGAAATCGATATTCGCTTCGTAGGGCGCATAACACTAAAAACGGATACAGTCAGTTAATAATACAAAACATGGCTGTCAAGATTAAACATGTGGGTGTCAAATTTAAGGAAAATCAACTAGGGCTCCACATGTATTAGTACCCTTAGTAGTAGAAAAAAACAGTGTATACATCCCCTGGGAAGTAAAAATTGCAGGAAAATTACTAACATGTATGCTTGGTGAAAATAGCAAGAATAAGTTGAGATATACTGGCAGTATTAGCCTCCCAAATTATCTCTCAGAAAGTAAATTTCGCTCATTTGCATCATTAGCTGAAGCTTAATTATTTCAAGGTGCAATAATGAAGTTCGAGAAAGGAAATGTACTCCAAACCAGTATGCGGACGCATACATAGATAGCATATGGAAGAATTTGTGTTAATTATTTACCAATAGGGTATTCGCTACAACATTGTGATCAGGAAGAAAGTCTGGTTTGACCGGGTCATCATGACCAAAACAACCAAAAACGTCAATTAATGTTTTTAATGGTGTAAGTCTTAAAAAAAAATATTGAGCCGGAAATAAACAGTCACTTACACTGTGATAATTTAGGAATAGGATGCTAATAGGAAAAAAATCTGCTAAACAGTACAGTCCTCCCCGATGATTACCTCTTAGGAGAGAATTGTCAAATAAGCGAGTAAAGCAAGTTTTCTAAGTGGTAGGAATAGCAAAATAAGCACTAAACGTGATGGCAAACACAACGTTTTAGATTGCCTGATACTGTGGTGCATGTAACTACTGAAACGCATTCCAGAACCGCCTAACCACCGACAATTTAAAGCGAGCATGAATACGTCTATTAAGTGAACACACTAACTAATGGTTAGAGTCTAAAGATTGAACATTTCTCCAATTCCCCTAATCTTCATTTTATAAATGTAATATGTTCATGATTCTCAACAAAAACAACACCGTAAAGCTTTTGAATTAATAAAAATGAGAAAACTAATGAATTTAATTAATTGGCCATACCCAAGGTCGAAAAGTACCGAACGAAAATTCGTTTGTGAGAACACGTTTGGCGGCTGCGATAAATCGAGGCAAAGCCACAACTATTCGGATGAACATTGATTTTAAATTGCTGTGGAAACCAAAAATACCTACAGGAATACATTGAAATTTAAAATTTGAAAGAAACGTAAAACCCGCTATGCACAAATAAGGTCACTAACTTTCCTTTTCAACCAAGTCCACTTTCAGAACCAGATCCTGGATGCCCTCTGCTTGATTGCCTTTAAGGTCTCGATGCAATACGAGATTTAACTGTTTTCTGAACTCAGCAAGATGGTTTTTTGCGAAACTCTGAGGGGCAGCCACATAGAAATACGGCATAAAACCGTGTACATGGGCTACAACACTGTTTCCGCCTTCTGTGATCCCGTAGACACGGATAATTGGAACAGGACTGTGGTTGGGTCCAGGCATTTTAGCGAGTTTATCGCCCTTGTAGAAGTCCACATCGATTTGCTGGAAGATGATTTTATCATTAGCAGGATCGATAGGTGGAACAGGAGGTCGGAGCCATGATTTGGGCAAAATCATTCCCGACTCAGCCTCCACTTCGTAACTTTCGTCCACCAGAATAGGTTCATCTAGATCATCCGCTTCATCAAGCAACATAAGTTCCTTCTCAAATGATGAAGGACCCAAATCGTCTTCTGCATTATTTCTAGTTCCGAGAAAGAATAAAGAAATGGCAGATTGATATAGAAAATAAGCCAGGTAAACAAGTCAACTTAATATATAACATAAAAGTCATATAAATCAATACAAACCTGCTACGTTTCATGCTTGATGATTGACCATTTATTGGGCGAAGAGGATTGCGATAAGCGCACATTTTTAGACGGTCTCAAGGCCTTACTGGGAAAATAGGTGCACGGTTTTAAACATTGTAAATGTTTAAATTCCGCTTCACACTGTATTGTTCAACTGCATATTCATCAAATTGTTATATTGAATAAATATTTATTCATTTTTTCCATTATTTTGATACATTAAGTATTAAGCAACCCAGTCAAATATGACAAACTTAATTCATAGCTTAAATATTTATTCAAAAATTAATTTAAAATATATTAATTATAAGAACTTTACGTTTAGGTGCCACGAATTTCATATTAGGGATAGAGTTGTACAAGGTCTCGCCACTTCTCAAATGCTCATTTCCCAGTTTGCCAGGTTGGTTGTCTTTGCTTTTGTAAGTGCGCTTAAATTTACTGCTAACCTCACTTTAACTACTTTTCCTTTTAGATCATTCTATCTTTATAAGGATGAGCTCTTTGGTTAAAATTTCTCCCGCAGCTTTCCAATCGATTGCATTCCATTATAGTATCGATATAACAAAAGAAATTAGAGGAATTTTACTCGGATCAGTTATACAAATATTTATAACTTAACTTTCTGTTAGATTATCAATGAGGACGTTTTTATTATTTCGGTTATTCCATTATCCTCAAGTGCTAATTCCTCCATCGCAGAAATCGAAACGAAGTCTGAGGTATTTGCTTAGTTCTTTATTGCAATGTCAGGATCTTAGCGGTATCATTAATTCACCACTTCAAATTGTTGGTTGGTATCATTCCCACAATGAACTCGGACTAAAGTTAACAGAAGAAGATGTGGAATTCCATTCATCATTTCAAGCTAGATTCCCTAATTCTATTGCCTTTTTGACTCTCTTTGGCAAAAACTCCACAGACCCTAAGGTATAATGTTACCATCTAAATTGACTTAGTATAGGTAAAGAAGACTTCATTTACAGCTTTCCGTTGTGGATTAAATGGTCAACCCATCCAGGTTCAATGTGCTGTCAGACCTTTACGACGTAATGCCTTAGCAGATAAGTTTTACTCCGCTTCATGCATCGCATTTGATGAAATTCTCGAGGTTGTTCGGGAAAAGTTGGCTTCCCTTAATCCGAGTAAGTTAAATTAATTGTGGTTGCATGTAACATGTACCCTTATTCGTGCTAGTTGATCATTTGTAGTGTGTTGATTTATTTGCAATAAGTACCATTTCCGTTTTTAGTGTTTTTTCCATTACTTTCAATTTATTTATTACTGTCATTTTGTAAGGCATTGGTACTTTTAGTGAGATTATTGTTTACTGATGAGAACTAAAACTCTTTACTCATTTCGTTGGTTACACGCGTGGATTTTTCAATTAAATAATGGCGTATCACGGGTTCTTATGCTTTTCATGACACCATGAGATCAGGAAATTGACTTACTTATCTTGGCACTTAGGGGTAATTTTATTTAATGCAAAAGACTAATAATAACATGATTTTTGTTCTAGGGGTGTGCATACCTCGGGTATTATTTCACTGAATGGACGGCGAAATTTTAAGGTAGGACTCATTGACATTGGTACCTGATTAAGAGCCGTCAACATCAGGGTTGGTCTCCGTTAGGTTAATATGCGGGTACATGCTGGTTCTAGGATCTGGACGCTTAGTCCTAACAAATCCCCCTCGTCATTTAAACAGTCATTAACTGCAGTCTCCTATAAATAGCCTTGCTAAAAAGTTAATAAAGCGACTTTGAATTAATTGTACTTCCATATTACATTTTTTCTCTCTCTCCGAGACTATTTGAACTGTCGCCTGGTGATGTCAGGTGGATCGATAGTATCAGAACTAGATCGTCTAACAGTACTAGTGCATAGAATAATGCTACTTTACGAAAGTGGGCAACTGAATAGTGAAAAAGTACCTTTTTTGAAACCAACTTAATTTCAAGCGTTTGAGAAATAAGGTCACTGCGTGAAAGACGTGAATTATTTCCGATGAATTTTCAACAAGAAGTAGATTTTCATCTGAAATTGCACAAGTTAATAACATACGATAACCACTAGGGCTTTTGTTGGTATGACCATTACCTATCACAAATCGGAAAGTTCAATTTTATGCTTGTTAAATTACTTTTGCCATTGTATGCGGTTAATACTTCAATATAAACTGTTTCGTGAACTAAGGCTCTTGTTGTGCTGGCAGTTCTTATTTCTGCTGCAGTAAATGATCTGCCTACTAAATATTAAGCAGAATTCACTTACTTCAAAAGCACTTTATTTAAACTGACGAGAGGGTAGAAATCGCCTTCATGTAATTAAGGTTTGGGAGGTGAAACACGATGAATCCTTCAGGTACGATATTGATTGCATATTGATTGATGATGGGTGACTAACATACTATGGAAACTGATTTTCTCGAGGCTAAACAATGAAACCTCGGTTTTAATTATTTCTCGCCTATTCAGCTGTGTTAATGAGTGCTTCAGTGATAGTATTGTTAATGAAAGGTTATCAAAGGTCTTACTTCAGTTGAATTTTGATAGGCAAACAAATCATGTTTCTCCATTTTCACCTTTCAGGCGTGGACTCGACTATATTCGAGGCTTGTTGACCAGTTCATTAACTATTTACGCTCGCTATTGCCATCTCTATAGATTTGTCTCTGTAATTGCAATCAGTAAATTAAGAGAAAGGAGGATAACAAAACGCAGCTTAAGGCTTCAGTACCTGTGGGAAATTATTTCCTACAGTTTTTTTCTAAGTCACGTAGGGGCACAAATCCTGACAACCTGACAGTTATCAAGGTGGGAACTGTTTCAGTATGGCGGTGTTTTGATCTCGTCTCTCAAATAGCGTACCAATTTGTCGATTACCATTGCGAGGTCCATTCATTCCTACAAAGTCACTTCCGGTTACTGGCGTCCCTCTCATGAGATCATGCGATTAATAACTTGTTGTCGGTGTCAGTGGCTATTGGTCATTGATTTCCTGTTTTTGGATTAGCTTTTTTGCCACTCACTTTGGGCTTTTATTTACCCAAGGGCTTGTTGCGTAAAAATGTATTTTTATTTTAACATTTTTTTTTCCAGCCGAAGTTCATGAATTGGATGTTGGATTCCTGCAGCCCTACTTGAATTCAATTGAGTTGATGATCAAATCTGGAGAACATCTTTGCTTGAAATCCAAAACTGGATATTAGTGTAGTTTTTTATTTTCTATTAACGTTAAATTTTCTTACAAATATTTGCTGTATCTGATTAATTAAATAGATAATAATGCCGCTCGCTGTTTCTTTTCAACTCTAAAGAAAATATCACATCACTTTAGTCTAATATTGTGCTAGACTTTCGATACATATTTTGCTAAGTGATGCGCATATCGGCTTAGATTATGGGGATTATCTATTTTTAAAAATCGAAACTTAAGCGCGGTAAGGAGCTTGTGCTCTCTTGTAATATTGGTATTACCGACTATACGCTTAATTTACAGAGAATGCTTGCGAAGAACCAGAAGTGACACTGTGGGTTAAATAGCGTTGATCTAAATAGTCAGAAAATATGTAGAAGTTGAAAAAAAATAAAAGGATCCAATTATTAAAAGAATTCACAGCGTAAATCCGAGGTGGTGAAAGATGAGAGGCGGAAAACACAACTGGGTAAGAGTCATGGGGTACGCAATGCTATCATGTCTGAACAAATAAATCACACGCGCACCTTGACAGACTCGAATGTGTGGCCGTGCTACTTTCGTGATATGAATTAATTGTCTATCAGATATCGCTTGACCAAGAAAGAGAGAGGGTGGTAAAGTGGTCTAGCATATACACTTTATCTATCTTTCGAAGACTATTTATTGGGTAAAGGTCAATCCAGCTCTAAATCAGCGAAAGTTTTGTACGATCTGTCAGGGTGGCAGACTACTGTGCGCTAGTTAATTGAAAAGGCGGATAGGCGACAACGAAACGGTTAGTGAGAAGTGAATTGCTCATTCCCAAACAGCATAGTTAATAAATATACGTTAAACCTTTTAATTGCTTAATTTTCCATGGCTTTAAGTGGGAATTGGTCAACTAAGCTATCTGGCAAGTCAGGAATCACAAGATCGTCCCCCAATCGGTGCACTCTCAGTGTTGGAAATGACCATCCGAGCTTATTTGAGCTGGTTAAGAAGGCCGTGACTCTTTTTCGGAAGTGCTCCAGAAGACGTCCTCTTTCTAGGACAAGTGAATTAGCTTAATTTGAAGGGGAAAAATCTGCATTGAGTTAAAGGTAGTCTACTGGGTCTGGGCAACCGGCACTGTCTTGATGATGGTCTTGCTTACATCAGTGAATATCGTTTTTACACATTTCCTTTTTAGATCTCGTCTCCTCTATTTTGTAGACATGCGTGACTCGGATTAGTAAGCTTTCAATTGCTCCATCAATTTACTTTTTAGCTTTGAAAAATGGAGTGCAATGAAGTGGTGTTCAGATTGGAAAGCAATTTGCGTCCATTTGCAACAGTGTTGGTGCTCATGTTGGGTATACTCTTGATGCAAACTTCTGAGTAGTCTAGTCTAAGCCTACAGGGTACTGGTTGGTATGCGTGCTGGACTTGTCTACTTAGAGTTCGTGAGTAGCAGTGAGCTTGGAGCTCGTGGGGATAAGTTATCGCATCAGGCCTAAACAACTAAAAAACCTTCGGGAGCTTTGAATAAGTTATAATAAATCTACAATTCGTGTTTTTTAGTACAACGATGAGAGTAGATGCCTATGAAACTGCACATACAACGATTTGGGTGGAACAACTTCAGGCAGGATGCAAAAGCGGTATTGAGAAAAAAGAAGGCGAAAGTTGGATGATGAATCTCATCAGGAATCCTATATTATTGTCTGGTGACTGAGGTCAGTAAATTATGAGTAGATTGTACTTCTAACCACTGTGTGTGAGATGGTAGTATCTCCGCATATCTCGATAAAGACAATCAATCAAACATAGACAATTTACTTGTTATTCCCCTGGGAGAGTTTTTGTAAAATTCAATTAGAGGTATGAGGTGATTGCTTCGAAAACCGCAGAATTTAAGCTTGAGGTGACTTGAGGGCCAAGTAAGAACACGGACTGAACAAGCTGTTCTGTTTGGTTAGAGAACTTATAGAGTGAGTGTGTCCGTAAAGGCAATTAAAACGAAGAAATCTTAAAGAGTCGCGAGTTGAGTGTGATATTGAATAACTGAGGGGATTGTGGTCTGACAGTGGATCTCATAGTGAATTTAACAAACTTGACATGTGCGCAAAGTGATACTGTTTTCGGTTCCACACTGACCCCAAAGCAACCGATAGACCTAGAGACTCCTTCCGTCTTTGAACAAAATGTTTCAAAACATGCGACCAAATATCTAACTAACATTTCGAACGTATCCATCTCGTGAAAAGTTGTACTGAAATTAAGCTTGAATCAACGCTTTATTGCATAAGTAATCTCACGGTTCTTACAATAGATATTTGGGAATCCTCGCCCTCATCCTTGTTTCAGTGACCTTTACCTATCTAATTGAATTAGGTCGAAATGTGTTGAACTACTAGTGGAACTTTTAAATTACAATCGTATTTTCCAAAGCAGCTAAACAAACTCTTGTTAAATCGAATAGATGCCTGTATTTGAGGGTTGCGAATTGCCAGCATTTCGATTTCAAATTCTAGAAGCCTGCATGCGGACAAAATGAATTATGCGCTTATAGCTACTCTAAAAACATCACTCTAATTAACTTGCTCTTGGGGGATATGAAATGTACAGAACTTGCTCCAATGGAGCTGCAATTTATATTGATCTAGCAATGAGAATACAGAGCCTTTTCACTTTCGGAATAATGAAAAAAAGTTTTGCAATTTGCTTCGATTTCGTTATCTATCGGCACATACTCCGTCAATGGAACCAAGTAAGCGTGGTGACAAAATTAGACTTTCTCGTCAATGATAAATCCATTTACCACAGTGTTTGAAAATGCGCCCTTTACTGAACGTGGGAGATACATATAAACAAAATGCCAAAGAATATAACGAGCAACACGATCTACTAAAACTATCTGACAGAAGGTTGTTTACTTTCATTCCGATGCAGTGAGTATGAAGAAGATGGATGAATGACAGTTTCCTTAAAATTAAAAATTCCAATTTGATAAATAGACTTCCACCTTTTTTTGAGAATCACATGAGCATGTGCAAGAGGACCGCCTTTCTATTTTTGCCGCGCAAGTTTGCATAGAGATGACTTCCCAACTCGATGCCATTTTAAGCGCATTTGAATTAATTATTAATTTCGAAAGTGTTATGAATATGGCAAGATAGAATGAAGGTCATATAGATCAATTTGAGTATAAAAGAGTGTATACGAGTGATAGTAAGGTGCTATCATGCCACAACCACCACTACCTTCTCATACTCCCAAAATTCTTCATTAATGTCATGTTTGTGTAATACAGTGTTGTTTAGGATTCCAGCAAATCTGAAATGTGAATTTCTCAATAGTTGCAATAAAAATATAATAGTCACTCAGAGAAATTTAGAATGCTGTTCAATCTAAAGTGCCACTAATTACATTTTGTAGTGGTCTCTCCAGCGGTAAATAAATTCGTATTGGAGACACAGCGACCGGAAAACTCCTTTCTTTCCTGAGTCACAGATAAAACTATGAGACAGATTCCATCGAATTAATTCCTATTAGCACATAACTTGAGTAGACATAGGTGTGGACTTCTTAGCCATCGGATGTTGGAGAAAATGGGACTGCCAATTCGGCGTTATTTGGGTGTTGGTATATGGTCATCTCATGTTTTACGTTTAGTCGTTTGACTCTAATCTCTATGCCATGACAGATTATTGGATCCAAATTAAAATAGATAAAATTGAGTTTTTTATTCAAAATTGGTCTTTTTGTTTCACAATATGTCATATTTCGAGAAAGCAAATTGTATTTCATGAGTTGTCATGGCAAAATAAAATAAATTAGAAAGTGAGTTAAAATCCAACAATTAGTTGATTTGGTAAATAAATTTCCTTACTAATTCAATTGGCAAATCTCTAACACGGGCCTGAGCTTCTGCCATAGAGAATACTGAGGGTAAATCAAGACTTCTTCGTGTAGCAATGCATTGTAATTTATTACTTTCTTCCATTATTTCAAGTTCAAACTTGTCGGGTACTAGCTATGTTTAGATATCTTAATTTCGAATTTCGATTTTGGTCGCATGAATACCAAGTAGTTCCAGTCAAATTTCTTTTCTCAATTGATATCTCAAGTTATTTAGTAGATAAAACACGAGTTGTAATGGCTAAAAGTTATATTTTATGTACGACAAAGCGGAAGGATTAACCATGAGTTTAACTAATAGTTACACGAAAGAAAGTTATTCATTAATTATACGCAGAAGCATAAGGAATCTCTTAAATATAGAAAAGATTTGGACGGAGTTTCAAACTTTCCGGACAATAGCAAGTAGAGTCAAGTAGATGAAAAGGAATTTAGATGGTTGACGTGGTTGCCAGATGTATATAGTCACCATGTATACGAGTTGATTTAGAGATAATTTGAAAGAATGTCATGTCAGTTGGAATGCATTAGCATGCAAGCAACTAGTGTAAAGAGAACATTTACCTCATTATTTACAGAAAACCTCAGGGATCAATTTTGTTCAACTAGAATTCAACTCTATTGATTTGAATATAATCACTCCATTGACGCACTATTTTCTTGTATCGTTTCCTTATTCCACTGTTTATTCCTTTGCTTAACCGCTCTCATATTCGAGTAGATGTAAATACGTATAATGAAGGTATCAACACGTGCGCGTTTACGGAAATTATTCAGCATTTTGAACATTGCAAAATTATACTTAAAGTCAGTTAAAATATATTTGTTGGGAGAATTCCATTCAGAAGTTTGAAAGCTAAATATAATTAATTAACGTTATAATAATCCATACAAGAAAATCTAAACTTTGGTAACAAAATAATGATCTTTTGAAAAATATTCAGAAACATTCGATATTTTTAAATATAATGCCATCAATTTTGACGTTTTTAATGTTTCGATTAGCGGATGAAGTAGAGGTCATTTCGACTTCTGTTGGAGATGTCTGGGATTCTTTCGAAGGCTTCAAGGCTCCGTTCAATCATCCGTCAAAATGGAGGCGTATTCGGTTCTCTAAGAACGTTGTTTCGGTAAAATGAATTAAAGCACTTATTTTCAGAACTGATGAATTAAAGGATGGAACATTGGTTGGTGAAGATTATCTTGGAAATAAGTACTATGAAAATAATCGTTATTTCATTGGTAATTTTTCTATTCTTCTTGTTAACAAGCTTAGGTCGAAATCGTTGGGTAATATATGGTAACCGTTTTGGCTGGGATTATGAGGGATCACAGGTACCTCCAGAATGGTAATTTTTGCTTGTATTTTATTTATTGTATAGGCATCGTTGGCTTCATAATATGACTGATGAAACTCCAATCACCCATCCACCAGAACGTAAACCCTGGATGCTTGATCATCAGGAAAATCTCACTCTCGAGGAGCCAAACAAATATGTCCCTTACTCCACAACTAAACCCAAGATTGAAGCTTGGAAACCAAAATAGTATAACGCACTACAGAGATAGTGTAAATATTTGTTAGTAATACTTTGGAATATAACCCATTTTCCAAGTCATCGTTCTCTTTTTAATTTGGCTTTAATTCCATCGCCTGCTTGATTTTAATAGTAGGTGCCTTATTTAGCTGATGGATGAAATTAAGCTCTCCCCATCTGTTTATCAAACTATTGTCACGCATGCACTGACGCATGAAAAGGAGGAAATTATAGGATTATTATTGGCTGAGGAATGTGAAAGCCATATTCAAATTTATGCGGCGAAACCTTTTCCAAGAATTGTTCATCAACCAGACAGAGTTGAAATGAGTGAGGCAGATCTTGCTCGTGGAATTGAAGAAGCGGATGTAAGTTTTGTGAATCTTAAATACGGATATTAACGGCACCAATTTTAATA
The DNA here is from genome assembly GCA_000469805.3 of Hymenolepis microstoma. NCBI lineage: Eukaryota > Metazoa > Platyhelminthes > Cestoda > Cyclophyllidea > Hymenolepididae > Hymenolepis > Hymenolepis microstoma. Next base: position 36,098,136 of record LR215989.1, on the reverse strand, counting down.
GCGTCTGCATTGTAGAAGCTTAAAGCAATTTTGGGGAAAAATATCACGGTTCTTGGGTGGTACCATTCACATCCTCATATTACAGTTCATCCAAGTGCTGTTGATATTGGCACACAAGCGAGATATGAAAGTTTTAATCGTAAATTTTTCGGTATCATCGTATCTGTATTTGATAAAGAAAACGGTGGTGGGGAAAGCGAAAAGGTATGCACGCTAAATCGTACGTTTTTCTATAATTTTCAAGTCAAATAATCAAATAATAAACCACATTTCAGCAACAGGAGATTAAGATTACAAGTTTTCGTTCTGATGGTGAAGCGTCAACCAAGTTGACTATTGAACCAATTCAACTTGACCCATCAACAAAGTCCAAGTTATTTCAAATTGATGTGGAAAATTGGAGTTCCATTCCCGGAGTTTTGTTGGAGGAAGTTGAATCTGAAATAGTTTACGGTAAGGAAACGGTTATTTTACCTTATGCATTTCTCTTTATAGATAAAATAGGGAAAATCAACCAGCTCTGCACAATAACGGCCTTCCCCATGGCTACTAGCTGCAAGGCACTAAATGAAAAACTACAAGCACAGTGACAAAATTAATGCAAGACTTTTTATTTCTTTATTTTCTTCTAATCCATATTTTGACATAATAAATAACAATTATTATTCAATAATTGCGCGGTGCTGGTTTTTTGGATCATTCGAATGTCGAAATACTCATCTTCTCGTGGTTCACCAATAGCAATACAAATAATAGGGATTTTACGTTATTGAGTAGGTAGTAACTGTTGAAAAGTTGGGTAGGCCCGGAGACTGCTCCCAAGACAAAGAAGAGGATCTGCGGGATGACAATCGAACTTTACTTGAGTTAGTGGGGTATTATCATGCCTAATCTGTTGCAAAATTGTCAGAGTTCATTTGCTAAGTCAGCCAGTCATTGTTAAGACTGGATAAGCGATTCCAATAGGTACTCCTAGTTTCTCTGTGTCCACTTTTAAGCAAGTAAGAATCGTAATGCCGTATGGAGTTCGATCGACTTTTGGGAGCAGGCTTTCGGGTGAAAACTTTCAAAATGGGAGAACAGGTAATAGTATCTTGCGCTTTTCTCAGTAATTTCGTAAGTCATATTGGGAATTTTAAAGGAAAACTATTCCAACCAAGATAACTTTTAGCTGCAGGAATTTTGATGAACCCTTGATAATAATGCAGCTGATGGAGTGAGAGGAAATGTTACGCTTTTTAGTAATTGTGATTTTTCGAAGTGCTGATTCGAATTGGAGACTTTCGGGAAGATTACTAGGTCCGTAAGAGGATATCAAGTGCAAGTTAATAGGGGTTTGAAGTAACCTCATTGCAGGAAATAGTTCTAAGTTAAATTAACCAGCCAACAGCCCTTATCGAATTGCAACGGGTTTTATCCAAAGAAATACCTTAAGTGCAAACTAAAGAATCCGCGAGGGATCAAATCACAGTAACGCCAGAACCTCCTAAGGCTAGGGACGGAATTCAATTCTCCGCAGCAAATAGCTCATCTAGGGAAGAGTCTAACACCGAATAGCTACACTTCTATAAAGAAGCCTAAGAAGTACTTTCACAGCCGAAATGGTAATCAGCAACGGTGATCACCTGTCTTGAATGGAACGTCAGAACCCCTCAAAGAATCTCGAGAACAATTCATAAAAAGTTCCCGAAACATCTAAGTTACTACACCTCAAAAGCCCCAAAATACATCGGGACACTACATACAACTATTGAGTATTCTCTATTCTCAAGAAGCTATTTTCATCAGGTGAGTTATACTTATGCGAAGCGAATGAATTCACAGAAGTGCCAAGCATATACAACCAGAATTACTAAAGCAATACAAAAGAATTTTCAATATTTGCATTCATATATAAAAATACACAGAGGTGATGAGTAAAAATATCTCCACAATTACTTTGAGGGTTTCATTTCTTCAATAACTTGGCGAATGAGTATTTTGGGCGGTTTATTGGGGTCGGCAAATTCATGACCCTTTGACCAATCATATCCACAGGCGTAGGCGAACAAATTTCCGGTTCGATCGATAGCACAGCAGGTGATCGGCATTTCCGGAACATCAAGACCTCGGAGCTTAGTTCTTGCGTCTTTATCCCAAAAGGCATATCGACCATCAGATCCGACTGTCGCTAGGGTTCCGTACAGGGGATTGAAAGCGATGTCATTAACCTGGCAAATGACAGAATAGATATTAAAATAGGTCTTTTAAACGAGATAGAGTAAAAACAGTTTTAGTTACAGCATAGATTTCATAGAAACCAGCTTCTGGAGTAGGCGATCGATGACATTTAAAAGTAAAGTTATCTCTCGGAGCACTGGGCTGGAAATAATGAATAGCACACCGACCTTCGATGCTTCCGAGTGCGAAACCAGCTGGAGTTTGCTTTTGCTTGTCCATGAAGATATTGATGCATCTGTTCTGATGAGAAAGAGGGGATTCTATTTGTCCGACCGAAGTAGGACCATTTTCTAAACTATAAACGGCGATTTGTCTTCCGGCAAGACCAACAACACCAACTGGATAAATAATATCAGCGCAGTAAACACGTTCAATAAGATCAATAGTTGTCATTGGATTTGGTTGTCTCATATCCCAAAACCTAGAAAAAGGTAACCGTAACAATCATCAAAATAGGTTGCTTACTTCAATTTCTTATCCCAACCACCAGTCATAATGCAGGTGTAATTGGGAGACTGAATAAAGTGAACTGTTTTAATTGGAGCATCATGAGCGCCAACTTGAACAAACTGGTTTGATTGAAGATCCCACATTTGAGCGGTTTTGTCAGCTCCGGCGGAAAATAATTTCGTACCATCGTTACTCCAACATAAACTTAAAGCAGGACCTTGATGCATCTGCTCGGCTTTCGGATTCACTGATCCATTAGATGCTACTTCCCAAACGCGAACACGATTATCCCAACTGGTTCCAGCCAAATATGTATTTGTGGTATTAGTGTTAGAAGGTGAAAATTTAATACAAGAAACTGTATCAGTAGGTGGAGAGGGCACCTCAACATCCTTCTTAGCTTGAACACCTTTAAATATTTGTTGGTTATTTATAAGAACGTACTTGAGCCGAAGAAGGACATTTGTCTAGTCAATTGGCAAGCTAGAAAAAGTGTATGACAAGACCTTGTACCAGCCGCAATTATTCAGCCAATTATATTCAAGCATATGAGTGATTTTTGTCAAATTAAACATGTATATCAATATAAATTATGGTAGTGTAGTTAGCAATAAGTAACAAATAATAATTATTGATTATCTAAATGCCAACAGCATATCGTTGTCAGTAATGAAAGAGATAATTTTTACTACAGTATTATTGAATGGCTTTACACGAATCAAATGCATTCTGTCTCTATCTTAATTATTTTATTTTTCGCTTGTGGTTCCACAAAGGACAAAGCAGGAATAAATGAGCCAAAGTTGGGCAAAGATGTGGCAAAAACCGTTTTGTAAAGATGTCAAATCTGTAAGTACAGGCAGATATTTAGATATTTTCTTCGGCACTCTCGGTAAATTTTACAAGATTCAATTATTTACTCGTCAAGGTGACAGCTATTCTTAAGCATGTGATTCCATTGTGAGTACCAAATCGTCTTAAAAGAATAATTTTTAAAGTAATGCAACACAATATCGATGAAGTAAATACGTCCATATCCGGTTCAGTGTATACTTTCACTTCGGTTATTTGTTTATTTAAAATTTGTAAGACCCTAATATATATATCAATACATATTACCTAAAAAGTGGCAGAAATAGTGCTTTCCGAAACAGCTGCAGAGCAAGAAAAAGAATAAATATATCAAGTTAGCACATACGAAAACGCAATTCAAAAAAACTGTGAAGATTCACCCAACTGTAATCATCATGTTTCCAACTTTGGTTTTAATATAATTTTGCCTAAAAGCACGAGAGCAATCACTCATTATGACGTTATCGTTTTATCGATGGTGCAATGCAGCTTGCATTTCTGGCCTTAAAGATGCATATAAAATAGCCTATTTCCCTTAGTTACAATGTAAAGATATTCTATGAAATCATCTATAAGCCTGTTGGAAAACAGTCTTGGTTCTCTCTGAAAACGTGGCTTTTATTAAAACAAATTGCTCTCTATCCAATTCTAAATAACTGATATTTTTCAGGCTGATACGGTTTTACTTTGTTAGTGTCAATTGCTGAGCTTCATGAAATTTAGCTTTGTTCACTACCATCTTTTGTCAAAAGATTGACTTACATTAGTAAATTGGTAACGATCACAAGGACCTGCCAAATGTATATTCCTTTATTTACTGTTGCAATGCTAAACGCCCTCTTTTTCCCACAATGATCAGGATTCCCACTTTTTACTGCCACGTAAAAGTTGAATCAGGTCGGAGAGACAGCGAAAAGATAGGTGTATAATCCTTCTGAGGCACTCAATTAATTCAGTGGACTTTCGTATGAATGATGAGAGCAGTTTAACCCAACAATACACTAAACAGTTTTTTCGATATATCTTTCACAATATCTGGAGCAGAGTCGCATGCTTACTTATGATAATAGAGGTAGAAGTTAGGATTGTCGTCTTGATTTATTATATATTTAGTTCGGGCGAAAACATGGACCCGGCTACAATGAGGCATACTTGTTTTGTCACGCCAGAGAAAAATACACTTTCCCAATAAATGCTTTCAAAAAAATAAAACCTGTAAGTTAGGCTTCATATTTAAAGCTCTCTTTAATTGATATTATCGTGTATCCATTGTGAGGAGAAAATTTATTCAGCAACTAATAAACTTCCAACGAGATAAGCGAGCAAATAGAATACCCTGTGAATAATTCATAAATATTAGCCGTTTATTAGACAGTCAGTAAATCTAACATATATGGGATTGAATATATAATCAATTCACCTGTTTAAAAGGTGCATAAAAGACTTCGTTGAGCAGCGAATTTCCCTTTCCCTAGGTGTAAATAACCGTATCTGAAGAAGACTGAGGTAACTATCTAGGGTAACGTAGTCTTACAAAGAAGCCAAATCATTTTCGCGACGCAATTTTTTTCGAAAAGTTGACAAATTGAAATTGCTATACCTTCGATATATAGCCTTGATATCAAATTCTCAAAGTGGAGTTGATGCATCTAAGTTAAAGAAAGTGCTCAAGACCAATGAAATCGAGTTCGAAATGATCAGAAACCTATTTTCTTACTAGATGCCTCACCCGCGGTCATCTACATAATTTCTTTTAGTGAATGAAGTGCTAGAACCCATTAGGTTACCTGGAATAGAAGTCAAACGCGGTGAGGGTCAACTTCCACAGCTATAGATCGACAGCACCTTTTTTCATAATAGGCTGAGTCATGCATAAATAAGCTGGGGTGAAGTGAAGCTAAGTTTTTGCAACAATTTACTAGTTAAATATTGAATAAAACAAATAACACAGAATACTCCACAGCTAACAAGTACAATTCTTCAAAGAGGAGCGGATGGGAGAGCCATCAAATGTCCAATGTCTTTTCAAGTCTCAGAGGCCCTTTTTTTCCCGTTTAGTCACATTTGAGTTGCGCAATTAATATGCTACACTATTGTGTCGGTTTGTTACATGACCGAGCGCCGTTAAAGTCACTCCAAATTCAAACCTCGAAGCAAGATTAAAGGTTAAAGATTAAATGTCTTATCTGCACTAACATTTCTTCAAAGAGTGGTTCTATTAAATTTTTTTATAGCTTTTGAATCCTAAACTTATGTTTTAAACTAAAGTTCTCTGGGTTGTGAATTGCTATCTAACTTCGTTTACCTACACCTCTTCCAGTTGGTTCCACTCACCACTCATTAAGTCCTTCCTCTACATTAACCAACACATCCATTTTGAGCCTTACTATGCCTTTTGCTGATAATTTTATTCTCTTTGTCTTCAGCCTTCCCTTTGGCAGGGAAGTTTGTGCACAATAATCTTAACCAACTTTTTCAGTCGTTTTAAGGTAAAAATTCAGGTATTATCCAAATAGTACTTCCGTTGAGCATTATTTGGCATCGATTAAATTGATGGAATTTTTTTTCGCCTGACTCGATAATACTCCGAAATGAAATCATCCAGTTAACTTAGTCATTGCGGGGGGGGGGGGGGAGGGGGAAAGGAGAAGTTACAAAAATTATGGAAACAACCACCCACAAACTTGTCAACGAGCCCCGGACACTCAACAATTCGAATTATGAAACCACATACTAGAAGATGAAATGGTGAATTATCAATACTGTATGAACTGAATCCAAACAAATTAAACATAAGTGAACTGTTTGCCACCCTATATTTATTCTCAGCTTCTAGTCGATTCGCATTCCTTTATGCTCTTCTGGGCATAAACACACCAATATTGCCTATAAAGCTCATTTATCCTATAATTTAAAGGAATGCCATTATTATTATTATTATTATTATTCACGAGAAGGCAAAAAATGCCTGTATAAAACCAGGAAAAGCATCTGATTACATGGAAGATTGAAATAATCCATTATAGAGGAGAATTTTGGGAATAAAGTTAGGATATCAGTTAAGTTATTGATTGCATGATCTTGAATTCAGGTTGAATACCATCCACCCAGAATTCATACTTTATTGCTTCTTGTTCTAATATACGATTTGTCAAATATTTAACGATTGAGTGAAGAATTCAATTCCATTAAACATTTATCACCTCAAGGGGCTTATATTGCCCTATAATTTCCTGAACATGGTAGTTTCTTGTTCCTTACTTTGCAGAAATAGTTAGAATTTTGTGTATCAACTGTTCTATCTTTGCTGGAATTCATACTATATTGGCTTTTGAGTAGTGAAATATTTACATTATATGTACATTTAATAAGTCCAACTAAGAAGTGAGTTCTGTGCATTTTCAATAAGCACACTTCGATAACTTAATGCAAAAATGCGCGCATGGTGCGTTAGTTCACCCAACTGGAGCCAATCAGGTGGGTGGAAAACCACAGCAATGCGCACTTAAATTGCAATTGCGGCCGACAAAAGGAGGGATATTGCGATAGAGACCGACCAGCTTACTAAGTAACATAGATCTAGGAATCATGCGACGGGCCTCACCACTGCTCTCGTTTATCTCAACTCTGTTTCTATTCTCAACTTTGATTCAATTGATTCCTTTACATGCGCTTGGGGATTCTCAAAATGTCATGCGTATGGACAGGGGTGCTTCTGGCGTTAACTACAACTACGATCCCTCTTATGACGGTGAGTTGACCTCAGCAATAGTTTTACTTTAAAAAAAATTTTAAAAAATTTTCAGCATGGTGAAGTTAAGTCACGACTACAGGAATTGTTAAAATATGTAGATATAATTTCCTTGGTTACAAATCATATTTCCGAGGAGATAGTTAATCACCTAGCTAATAGTAAATAAAGACATTTTGAGTAAATATATACAATACGGTATTTATTACAAGTGATATTCTGCGTATGTAGCATAATGTTTATTTATTTATAACCTCAATCCACGTTACATTAGTCGGACAAGTGAATAAATAGATTTCAATTTTTATTTCAAGAAGCGATTAGTTTAGGACACTCAATTATTATTTACCTTTCAACTCAAATATTCAAGAGCCTCTAAGGATGAAAATTTTTTGCAATTGATTTAGTGTACCTAAATAAAAATTGACCCGGCAAGACTGGTAATATGAGTAGGCATCTTAAGTGCATTAGACAGGAATAAGCTAAAAAATGGCATTTATAAATTAATTTGTAGTTGTTACTCCTACAAGGCGACCGGGAAGTAAATTATATTCAAAATTTATTTGACAATAAAATTCTCATTAAACAGTTTGGTAAACAATTTGCTATCTCATTAGAGAAGCTTTGACTTTGGTGTTGGATTAACAGTTCTCAATGATTCATGCATTGATTTGAATGTGGAATCAAGGAATTTTCTTTCACCTCATTTACTTATGAACAACTGCCTTGCCAATTTCATAACATGCCTATTAGTTAACCGGTTTCTAAAGATCTGGAGAACTTCGGAAAGAATTACTTTTATGACGTATTCGGTTTTTGAGTGTTTCAGCTTATTTTGACTTCTTCACAATATAAAATTGTCTTATAGGAGTAAATTAGCCAATAATTTAAAAACAGTTTTTTTTTTCAATTTTGTGTAAACAAACACAACATAACAATCATGCACAATTTACTACGGACTGTTAAACTCTACGGTGTCATCTCCCATGGCAAAGCTAAAATTATAAAGCTGGGGTTGGAGGGGAGTGGAGAACAGAATCCAGGTCTTGGTGACCTTAGATCACCAAGCCGTCAATTCGATTATGCCTCAATAAACAAATATGATTCACTCCACATAGGCCGAACGTTTTAGATTTTAAAAGTTGTTCACCAAATTTTTGTATGGTAAAGTCAAAGTTGGTGTACATCACTATTCAATAGACAAGTCGCTTCATCTCTTTCTCTCTCTACCCAAATAACAATTTGAATTTACACATCTTTAGTATAAGTTCCGTTCTTAACCCCCTGATGATCCGATAGCCTGCTAGTAATAAAAGTTGTAAAAATTCCACTCTAAGAAAACTTGAGTTAGCAATGATTTATCGTAATTGTCTGAAATATTCAAAAGGAAATGGCATTCAGCCAAGAATTCTCTACTCGGTTTTTCTTCTGTTAAAACTTCCAATTTCACATGGAAACGCCTAGACCACCAAAGTAGAATTAATTATTTGATCGCTTTGATGATCCTTTTACTTATGGATTCAAATTGGTATCGGGTCAGTGAATTTGGACCACCCAAGGTGTTGATTGGGGGGTCACTTATTTGATGAAAAGTGATGGTATTCAAAATGACATTCTTTCACCATTAGCCCACAATTCTAATTTGCATTTTTAATGAGCCGTCTGTCAATATCAAATTACTTGGATGCCTTAAAAACACAATGTCAACCAACGGCTATACAATAAGGTTGAATATCCCAGACAGCACAAGTAGGCGGAGAGATTTGTTCTAATAAACATGCTTTATAAGAGATCATAGCTTGGCACCCGTCAATAAGATCATCGAATTAGCGTCACATTACACGTGGTCTTAAACAAAGCAGACAAATCAGCCAACACCAATCACCATCTGATTATTTGAGCCTCCATTTAAAGCGCCATGCAGAGTGAGAGATTGGGAGAAACATTTTGTACAGTGTCATAGCACTCATGTACTCATGCGTTAATTCGGATGTAATGATTTCAGAATTCATTGATGGACATACAGTGATTGGGGGGGAGGGGAGGGGGGAGGTAATGAGGCAAGGTTACCTATTTATGTAATATAGAACTGGACAGCCTAGCCTAATAATTATCCAGACAAAAAATACCTTTTCAATTGTTAATTGCATGGTTCGCCTATTGTGACCTAAACTTTCAAACATATTCCCTTCCTTCCTTAGATCAATTATTTATAAAGCAGCTTCAGATGGTAAACATGCAGAGATAGATGAAGACAAATAATTATGATATTTTGTAGCCTGTGAACATGATGATCCACTTGGAATGATCTCAGGAGCCATCACCGATGCTCAAATCTCAGCATCTTCCTTCATGGATGAAGGCGATTGGGCTATAAACAGTTGCTCTCCCAACAACGCCCGTCCTTTCCTAACCAATGGTCTGGCTTGGTGCCCAAAATACAAATCCTCAACTGAGTGGCTGCAGATTGACCTTGGAGTTCGAGCTACCGTGAGTTTTGCCCTCAATCTGCGTAATTTTATCGATTTCGTTTGCGCACGAAGGCAATTTCCTGTCGGGTAATTAAATATTAAAAAAATTAACGAGGAATTTTTAATTCTTTTCTCCTAATTCATAAAACCTTATAGGTGATTACTCTAAACTTCTTTGACGCGCTTGATGGAGAATAAGTATCGTTATTTGAGCTGAAAGTGTAAATCATATAAAAAAGGTAACTAAATAATATAGATCAAATTGCTTTAATTTCTATATGATGCACACCACCAACTGTCTGATCAATTTTGTCATTTTGGGTAAGGGTGAAAACAATGGACTTTACGACACTGGGAATGCACCACGTGTTTTGTATTGCGCAGAGAGAGAGAGAAATGGAAAAAAAGGCATATTTCTACAGTATTAAGGGTACTGTAATAGATATAAATTCGGTAATTAACGTGATGGGCTGATCCGACCACATTAACTAGGTGTTATTTGTACTAAGATCACGAAATGTCGTAGTCGTGAATGGCCAAAAAATGAAGTACTTTAGAGCTACTTTGTCTTCTGTTAAAAAAATGTATGGTTCTCCGATTTATTACTAATAAATTCAAATTGGCATTAATAAGTTATTTTCCTTTAGCAATTTCATCCATTGTAAAGCAAAAATTGCAACATCTAAAACCAGGAAATACATTGAAATTCACAGAATTAAAAAAAACATTTTCAAATAGGATAAAATTTAAATAAATCAGTTGAAAGGTAGAGTCTGGAAATTATAAAAGTGCTACTTCGTGTGAATTCCAAAATAAGTATTCCATCTGTTTATGCAAAACTAACTTTGATCAGGCTAATTCTGTTTACTTGGAGTCTTCTTCTGGCGGGGGAAGTGAGTTCTGAACAGAAAACTTTCATTCGATTTCGTAACACAACTTCATTTCCACATTTCGTCACTCCTGAATTTATGGTGGTCAGTACATCAGCAATTTCCCAATCTTACTTTCATATGGCTCCGTATTATGGACGGAGCGAAAATATAATTAAGAATATCGGGTAAATAAGGTTTAATAATGATCTACACACAACAAATCTAAGTGGAATTTTACAATTGTTTTATATACCTGATAAAGGTGTATATATCTGCACAATAATAATAATTCATCGCCAAAAGAAGACACTGCACAAAAGTTGCTCATATACTTGTATTTCAAAAAGCGATCTAATCTATGCTCGGTAGAGTATTTGAAATTCTAAGATAGTTAAAAGAAATCCGAGTTACTTAGACTTATCGTCATATTATAATCACTCTGTCTATTAAATATCATTAACAGGCCTTTTTTTCAACCTAAATGAAGGAATTAATTAATTTTATGCTATTTATAAGTGTATACTTTCTGGTGCTTATTTTAGATTGAGAATATTTAAAGTGAACTCCGAATGCAAACCTCTATCTCAGAGTACTTTTGCGCATTTCTAACGCTCAATTACATAACCGAAGTATGGTTGATTTCTCTAAATTTTCCAAAGTGAATTGAGATCTTCAATGACCTAAGAAAACATATAAAGATGACACGAATCGTAATAGCATGTCCAAAGTGATGCTGTTTAGACCCCTAACTGCGCGTGAGAGTGTATCGAAGACATTTCTCCAGATGTTGAGTCGAAAATTTATTTGACCTTCACCTTAGGTACACACTTTCTCTGCCTTTCAAATTTAGTGCAAATTTTTTAAAATTACGATCGTAAGAAGGACAGAATTAACGGCAAAAAACGAAAACCGCCGAAATCACGCTGATTTCGATTCTAGAAAAAGTGAAATTAAGCGCATTCGATTGATTGCTGAGCAGGATTGATTGATGGATTACGCTTAAAAATTCCATATTTCCTAACTCCTTGGCATTCAAAGACTGTGGACACGAAATAAAACATTTAGGTTTCATTAGTATTCAGTTCTCCCTTGATTTGGAGAAAAATACGACCTCTAAAGGGCAATTTTATGGAGTTAGCTTATTGTAGTTTTCTGTTTTCATCTGTAAAAGATGCGAAAACTTCTTTCCTATTTGACAGATTTTGGCTTCAAATTATTAAACAAATTTTGGTGAATTTCCACATGGCACAGATTCATGTGAATTAGAATGTACAAATATGAGTGTTTTAAATATCTTCCTAAGGAATATTTGTTGTGGACGAATTTAAAGCATATTTAAAATTAAAAGTTGGGAAATAATGGAAGACTACGTTAAATAAGTTTCCTCAATTGGGGAAATGCCGTCGAAAGCGAATTTTTAAATGCTGTAATATATCGTTCATTGGGGGTTTTAGAGATAAAAGGCCATTAGAATGCTGTCACTTAAAATGATGCAATTGTAGATGCAGTTTCTACTACCCACCTCCACCCCACGAGCCCACTGTAAGAAAACGTTTGGGATAAAAAATGTTCCATCCCGAGGACTTTTAGTGACAAACGCGCATTCCAGCTCTCCTCTCTTGACAGATTTTTTGAACAACTGTACACTGATGATTCTCTGCCTTATAACTCTGGTCGCGATAGACATTAATGTTGACGGCGACTCCACCATCGTAAAACCTGAGGTTGATAGAATTGTCAAGTTAAAAGTGTTCAACTGGTTTCTTAACTGAATCATTTGTAAGAATTATTTTCAAGCTTTTAAAAGAAAAATTTGGATTTGAAAGTTTAAGCTCATAATCACAGCCCTCCAGTGGTCATACGTTGAGAAGGATTACTTCGAAGATAATACGTTATATTGTCTTGAGCTTGCAACAATCTGAAATAATAATAATAATTGATGAATTTATTCATGTTACGAAATTATAAGTAATGATAAGACATGGAGTAAGAAATTAATTGACCCGTTTCCAAAACAAAATTGAAGAAAACCAAAAAAATCCAGCAAAATGCCTACCGGAAATCCTCTCAAGTGGCGCAATCGATAAACCCTACCTTTTAACGCTGGAGAAATTTATGAATTTAGATAAAAAGGAGGAATGGAATGTATTTAATTTAAAATTTTGCCATATGAAGATGTAGGATTTTTCACAAGATGTCACTTTCAATGCGGATATGAATAGCCTTACAAATGTACAAGCAAAAATATTAAACAAAAAAGTACTTTTGAAATGTTGCCTTTCTATGAATAAACGCTTTCCTTTCTTGTATTTTTATAACATTTTTTATACTTTTTCTTTAAACAAGAAGGAATTTTTCAATCTTATTATTTTTGACTTTGCAGATCACTGGAGTTATGTTGCAAGGTCGTGGAGACGGTGAAGAATGGGTTGCGTCCTACACACTCTCATTCAGTGATGATGGAATATTCTGGCGCTTTGCCACTAACCTCTATGGAAACCAAAGAGTATGTTTTAATCAAATCGTATTCAAATACCTCTTTATTTCAACAATTAGATAGTTTAGATCGAATAATTTAAACAAGCACCTTGAATAGATATATGAAAATATTAAAAAATAACCAGAGTAGGGCAGTTATGCCACCTTCAGTCGACTTTCATTGGTTTCACCATGAAGATTTCCTCCAGTTAGTACTACTAACGAAATGGCATTTTCTGAAATCGTCTCCGTCTTATCGCCAAGCTGATTATAAATGTGAAGCTTGGAATCCAATTAATAACTGGTTTTTTGAACAGCCTTCTTTTACCGGCCTGGAAATGAATATTACATATCATACCACTAGTTATTCAAAAATATTAGAATCTAAAATGGAATACAGTCAAACAGTGGTTGGTGTTTCAGATACAATCGAAGCTTGTAAAAACGTTTTGACGATTTTGCGATATGCTTTGGCAAGTTCAGTTAAATGGTTTACACCTCAGTTTCATAAGAACAAGATCGGAACCAGCATCTAGAGCCCATACTCCATTGAAAATACACTTTATGCAAACAGATCCATGGAAGGTTATGTGGACAAGATGAAAGAAGTGTTGAAAGTGTTGAAGTGTAAAAATGATAAAGAATTAGCAACAAATCAAAATCACCCTGAGTTATTCAGTTATACTCTTATCCTTAATTTGAAAATTAAAAGTGCTCCTCCGCATTTACTTCTAATATATTATTAATATTATTTTATATAACAAAAGCTACACTTTACTACCCCTAAAATGTAATAGCGATAATTGTAAGATTTGGAAAAGTCATTTAGACTTTTAAAGAGAATTTTACTTTTGAAATCTAAGTTATTTATCTCTATATATATATTTCTTAATATTTGACATAGATATCTTGAAAATTCAAAAGTAAAAGCACAAAATACTCTTTTTTGCATCAAAGTAATATAAACGTAAAATGCGGGAGCGGAGATTGATGGCTTGTAAAAACAACTTGTTAACTTTACCATTTATCCTGGGAGTTATACGTCTTAGCAAATCTGTGTCAGATTGAGCTGACGGATTTTGGTTTGGACCAAGAAAACAGGTTTTGTGTCCAGTATTTACCCATCTGTTTCAAGGGATTTTCTGTGAAAGAATACGCAGCTATTCTAAGATGTTTTGATTAACAAATGTGTCAGTTATTAAGAACTTGTCAAGGTAACACAGGGGCATATTGACATTCTCTTTCTATTCTCCCACTGCTTTCCAATAGCTCTGTGTAATTTATCTGAGAGCATTTGTTAAATACTCCATTAATTGTGAATTAGATCTAGTGATTTTGTTAAAAAGATATAATTTCTAGAAAATAGGCCCACACATTTTAAACTTACGCAGAGGTTTTGAAATTTTGTAGTTATAGAAGACCGCGTCATTTCAAGACAAATTTTTTTGAGCAATAGCAAAAAACGCATGAATAGTAGTCTAATGTTGAATCTGCAAATTACTGTGAGCCACCGATATGAGTTGTGATCTCTATACGCCAGCCCGGCTCTCACATAAACTAATCTCACATACCCCCTCTTACTCCCGTACTTACTCATGACCTATCTCTCTCTTTGATGGACTGACTAATATTTGTACACTTGACTCACCTCTCGAGTAAAATCGGTTCTATCAGTAAATAATTTGCCACAGTGGCGTCAGTGGTATAACGAAGTATGTTTCAGAACCGCTTAACCTCCCGGTCCAGATATACATCAAATCCCAGGAGGAGGCAGTTCAGTATCTAACCAGGAGAAAAACACTTGGAGGTTTGAATTGAGTCCTGAATTTAAGACAAATTTTTCAATAAATGAATGGGGCAAATACTTATTCATATTGTAAATATAAATAATGATGCATCAAATAAAGAGGAGAAAAAATGCATCTTCTTAGCGAACGATAAGTTAGTTGAATATTTATGAGGCATTATTGTGCCAATTCAGGATTCGGTATTACATTGGTAAAAGAATAAGTTCAAAAATTATATGTTAAAGCTAAGAAGATCTCGAAGCGGAGGGAATGTCAGGCCTCTTAACCGTTTTGACGAATTATTTTGTAGATCTTTGAAGGCAACACCGATTCGTACTTGGTGAAACACGCATACTTGGACGAAGCAGTGGTGACCCGATTCGTCCGCATCTTTCCCTTCACCTGGAATCGCCACCCAAGTCTCCGAATCGAACTTATTGGATGTCAGCGTAAGTTTTCCTTAAAAATCAATGGAAACGTGAAGAAACGGAAAGCGAAACCTGGATTATTTTACCGGTTGACAGGTCATTCATTGTTGGCATTATTCTGTGTTTCAAACCTTAGAATCCTTTTTCATTTATTGCAATTCCTTCAGTGAGTTTTGAAAACCCTTTTACTCATCCAAATGGAATTCGAGCAAAACTGTTGAAATGCAAGCACCAACTGCATGCAAATGCTCTCAGGAAAAAATTTTGAAGTGGTCTTGCACTACCGTGAGAATCGTTGCACATCTGGGGCAACGAGCAGCAAAGACTTTCAGAGCTCAATTCCGGATTGCTTAAAGTCTTAAAGAAAAACAATGGTGATTGAACTGTCATCTATTAGAGCGTCATCCACAAATGATAACTTTATATTCAATGCAAGTCTCCCTAAAAGGGCTTTTGAGGAATCAACGGCGCGGTTAAGGAGCATCGTTTCCTATAGTTATTCCTGTGCATCCGTTTGTCCAAAGGTGCAATGTATACCATCCTTCAAAATAAAGGAAAATATTGCTTAATAGAAACCGGACTTCCAGACTTCTAGAACAGAAGCTTCAAGAACCATACTAAATTGATAGAACAAGTTTAGAATGGTGTACTGAGCGTGAATTAGAGTTACATCCAATTAGACACTGGCTGACAAATGCACTGTAACTTTTTCTGTTTCTTTTCAACTTAGGTTTTATCGATTTCCGATGTCTTTGTTAGAACCCTTCCTTTAACCCAAATAACCGCAGTGTTTGAGAGTGAAAACAGAGTAGTTTGATTTTTTCTTTATCAGCATGCCGCCAACTGCTCGGAACCCCTCCATACGCCCGCTTTGCAGCCTCCACAACACGAAGCAAAAAATATGGAAAGACTTGCAGCGCCGATGATGGACATTACTACAGTAATAAAGCCTGGTGCTCAAAGCGACAAAATGGTATGTTCTTTTAATTTTGCGATATCCACACCATGACTTTATACTCAAGATAAGTATTTGAAATTATGGGGAAGGTGTTTGTAAATGGTAGATGAGACTTTTCCAAAGTGAAATTCTTGTTAGCATAGTAATTGCCCCGTCTACACATTTATTAGAAATAAAGGCTGTTTTACCAGTGATATAAGAAGACAATAGATTTAATTACCCGTAGAAATGAACTGATTCTACAAATAATATGGCCTTAAAAGTGGTCAAAGCAAAAGTAAGCGGATTATTGCAAAGGAATAGGAGATATGTCTCAGCGGCTGACATATGACACCTGGATAATTATTCAAGACAATGGCTTTTATCAAGAGTCATATTGAAGGTAGCACCATGGTGCATTGATCAGCGATATTTATCAATATTTCATAATGTAGAAGAAAAAATTTAGAGCCAAGAGGTTATGCAGTTTTTCCATGACTAGTTGGCTCTTTTGAAGTAAGGCTATCACTTGGAACGAGGATCAATGTAGTTGGGACTGGTTAGGGCTGTATGGCTGTACATAGACCCACCTCCTATTGGTAGAAAAACTTGTAACTTAGTGTCAAAAAAACCACTTAAGCAAGAGATGACCGGAGTTTACTTGGACAGCTTTGGACAATATCCAATAAAATGGCTGACAGAGTAGTCTAAATCACACTGGAAGCTAAAACAATCTAGGGTATACTTAAATATCTCACTTTTTTTACTGCTTTGCGGTTAGCATTTTCGGAAATGGATTTTAGTAGTGATTCTAATTTGGCATTTTGCACAAACTTGAACGCTTTGCTATCAGTAAAAACTGCTGTAAATATAACTTACTGACGGTAAAAGGAGAAACTACAGCAATTAATTTAATAGGAAGTAAGACGAAACTGAGCATCTTTTCCCATCTGATGGACGGGTTTGAGATGAGAAGACGCCCATTTTTGTTAATAGGCTGCATAGTTTCCCTCTGCTATCGTAGATTCATATGTTGCACTTTGTGTTTGAACGTTCTGGTTGTTTACAAAGCATTGTGAAATATTTTCCGATTTTTTGCTTGCTATTCTGCAGATCATTTCAAGTTTTAAAGAATCCTGTTTAATAATACTCGAAATAACATCAGGGCGCTTAATATCCAGCAAACAATAGCCGTTATGAAACAGATTATTAATTCTTGAGTCCACGCATACTTCGGCATTTCCTGAGTCTAGATTTGGGTTCAAGTATTGCCATTCTCGTGCTAATCTCCTTTACTGACAACAGAATATTAATCCTGCAAAACTAGCCCAGTAATTACAAACTAATAGAACGGGTAAGTCAGCGACACCAATTGATAATTTAGCACACATCAAGTTTTGGTTGAAACGAAGAGATCCAGATGCTGGGAAAAAAACGTTAGTTTGACCGAACTAGTGTGATTGAAATGACCAACAAAATCAATTTCTGTCACTAATAGAGTGGTACCTTTTATCAATTAAATTCAAGAGAAAATTTTGAACTGAGGGATTGCAGTCGAATATTTGCAGGAATGGAAAGTAATGCTTTTTCATCACGGACAGGGTTACCATACTTCAGATGCAATGATCAACAAGGACTTCCTGGGTCCGACCTCAGGATCCCAAGACTCCGTGCCAACCTCTTCAGAGGATCTTTTGAAAGAAATAGCTCTATGTATTCTTTGAGTTGTGGAAATAAGAGCTAATTATCCCGAAAATCATGTCCCAAATCTCACTACCCTCTTCCTTAACTATTTCCTCTTTGCACGAGCTATGAATTCGCTTACCCGTCATCATCAATAAAAAGGCAGAGATAGTATCATATCGTTTTCTTTTCTCCATCAGGTATGCAATGGTATCAAATTGACCTGGGACCGCCAACCCTTATCACTGGAGTTGTACTTCGACCTCGTGGAGACGGGAAATGGCAACAGTACGTCACTCTCTTCAAACTCTCCTACAGCAATGACAGTCTCCTCTGGTTTTTCTACAAAGATGCTGCTCATCTAGATCAAAAAGTATGTATTAAAATGTATTTTATATATATATATATATATATTAAATCCAAGGTTATATGTTATTAAGAGAGTTTCGAGTACAATTTTAACGACGTCAACTGGTAACACAATGACATGCATAATTTGTGTTCACATTTAATCTATTTTTACAAGACATTATATCTGATCGTTTTCATTTTTATTTTAGTATAGGAATACATTTTCACGACAATAAGAATATATATTTTTTAATAACTTAATAAGTAATTTTTTAATGAAGACTTCTTGCAACGATAATAATATTCATATTAATAATTTATAGTAATTGCAAGAGCAAAATTTGATAAAACTTATAAGAATTTATTTTAAGAGGATTTTACCTCCTCTTTGATCATTGTCCTCCTAAACGCAAAACTATACTATTGCAATAGACTTGCTAATAGACTTGGAACCGTAAATTATACCTCGTCGTCTGTAAAACCTCGTCGTACCAGATGGGATAAGTCAAACTATTTAAGTAGTCAGATAAAATAATGTTGGAGTAAAAACGTCTACTATCTCGATTCTGCCGAAAACCTACTCACATTTCATTCCGTGAAATGTTTAAGCGCCTTTAATTAATTTCTCTCAACGAATTTACTTTTTTATTCTGTTGACTCCTGTGGCGTTAGGAGCTCCGTGAGAAAATTGTGACCGAGAGCATCAAGACACCTCGGTCATTTAAAAAAATTAATTCCTTTATCTTCTACCTATACATTTGATATTAGATAATAAAATGTCACCCCATCATTTCAACTTTCCTTGCCCCTTTTGAAGAAAGCTACTGCTTTGAAGTAAAATACTCGTTCAAGTGGTTTTTCACTTCAATCCTACTTGGAAATCACTTTTCTCTTAGAGTATGCGCCATGGTTTGGAAAATATGATAATGGGATAGATCGAGGCCTGACAGGGATGGGGAATGTGGTAAAATCTCCAAATTTAAGTTCCGAATTTTTCGAGAGGTCATTCTTGCTTCTGGGTGGTAGAGACGAGCATTGTCATTTTGAAGAATTACCACTTTCTGTTAGTGCACTTGGACGTTTGTCATTTAGTTACTGATTTAGTTCTTCAATTGTTGACATTAAGCGTTCGCTGTAACTGTTCATTGTTCCACAGATTATTCCACGTGTACCAGACCAAAGTCTCCGAATGATTAATCCTGGTTTAAGGGATGGTATGGGTGCTTGGTTTGGAGACAAGTATTGCTTTTTCCAACTAACATTGTCGTAGACGTTCTACTCTTATGTAAAAAGGGACTATAAGACCTGACTTTCATTTTCATAAAGATTTATTCAGTCTAGATATTAAGCCATTTTAATCTGCGATTTTTTAGGATAATTTTTTTAGATATTTGTTTTAATTGATAGCCAGTGAGATTTCCGGATAATTTCTTATTGACTATCAAGTCTGCATTATCTCAATGTGATGCCCAGCCCTTGATTACATTTGTAACTTTCAGGTATTCACAGGTAATACTCAAACGTTGACAGAACGAGTTCACTATTTGTCGGCACCCATAGTGGCGCGGTACGTGCGTATCCATCCAATTAGCTGGAGAGGTCGTATTGCTATGCGAGTTGGTCTTCTTGGATGCAGACATCGTGGCGCTTGTGACCCCGGATTCTTCCGTATCAATGACAAGAGCTCTTGCGGTAAATAGAAATACTTCCTAAGTATATTGTGGCTGCCTTTTTGACAGAGTACAAGTAAAGTCTATCAGTGACTTCGATGGTCCAGTTCTCCACAAACGCTTTTACTAAATCAGACTAAACGAAGTAGATTATTATTCACTTACATCCACCGAAGTGGGTGACCAACTGTACCAGTTTATACTAACGATAAGTAAAAATTATTAATCAAGTCGACGAAGGATGTTGTAATGTGATTTGCTTATAGGAACTACTCTGGGGTACCTTCCACATACCTAAATTAAGCATACTTAACAGTTTTAAAGTGAAAATGAGACGTTTTTGATGAATTTCGACAATAACACTTAATCAAATTAAAGAGATCAAGTAGACTACAATCACTCCGATGTGTAGGGGACTGTTCAGAAAGTCAAGAAAGTCAAAAATATTCACTGTTGATTATCAAAGAAAACATATTTAAGGGATAATCATTTATGATCAACTAGCCATTTAAAAGTAATAAAGGTGAGTAGGCGAAAGCTGCCGAATTTAAAAAAAATTGTGTCCAAATTAATTCCCATCCTTTGAGAACAGACTCAAATAGGTTGATAGGCATTGGAAGAACATTGAATTATCAAATCACTCCTGAGAAGTCAATTCCTTTTCAAGCATAATTCAGTTTAGCTCAGGTTGATTTTTTGAACCTTTACTACTCCTTCCACTGTTTCCTTAAAAAATAAGGTTAATTGAAATTTTGATGAATGAAAAATGTTTAGGATTTGGAAGTAAAGAGTTTTCCTATGGGAAATTTAATTATTTTCCTAACTGAATTAAAAGGAATTTGATGGTACGCACTAAGAGATACGCAATGTTGTGTTACAATAAAAGAATTTAGCAGGTGTCAACTAGAATAGAGACACTTGCACCAGAAACTTCTTTTTTTCCCATACACCTAATTTCTTACTTGTTTAAATGTACCTCAAGGTAGAGTGAAAGTGATTTCAAACTTTTGAATATGGGAATTACACGGTCCAAGTATCAAACTAATGCTATGGATTATAAAAACGTATTCTCAATATCTTGAAATTTGAGTTCACCGTGAGGGAACGTTAGCAAACTCTGATGTCTTTAGACCATTTAATCTGTTGAAAATCAAGAAAGATCCGCACACTTTCTCTGCTTTTGGAACAAGTATTTTGCGCAAGAACTTGCCCAGTAATTTTGAGGAAAAATGTAATGAAACTGAAAATTTGAAACCAGAAGCAACATGTGACGTAAGACTCTATGGAGCTATAAGTTTATTCTCAAGTTTTTTGCCCCCCCTCCCCCCCCCCCCCCCCAGCTCCCACCTCCTCCCCTAAACTCACACCACTTATCAGATTTATTTTTATTCAATTTAAACTACATTCACGCAATGAAAAACTCTACTGATTTTGCCCTACTTTGTAATATGTTAATAATAAAGGTATGTATTAGGAGTGTTCAATGCACTTGACTTAGGACGAGAGAAGGTACCCTTCAGCCGCCTTTTTAAGGAATTCGCATCCTACCATCCCTCATATTGACCAGGATTAAGTAATGAGATTGGCCATCGTATTATCAGGACCGATGGACATCGATTTTCAATTGAATTGAAAAGCTTTGACCAGGAAGTTGAAAGCAGAACGAGTTCATTTACCAGCAAGAGTTAAAATTATAGTTCACTTTACAAAAGTGCTGCCTAGATTACAAATCCAACGCTTTGATTGTATATATGATGTCGAAGTGCTTACCTGGACATGTGTTATATCCGAATGTCCTCTTTTCAGTTGCCAATCTCGCCTACAAGAAGGATGCCTGGATGGCTAGTAATCCAGAGAATCCGCGACGGAAATCATCTGCTCCTTCCTCTTTAGTGTCCTACAATGTTCCCGCACCACAAAATCCCTACACTCCAGTCTTCTCTTACCTATCATCAACTCCTGCTCAGAGCACCTCTCAGTCAGCATTCTTTGTTGACTCTACTCCTAAACCCGTGTCTCCTACAACTCCTATCAACAACTGGAACCTTCATGAAGTCATGCTTGGAGATGCAGGTTATGTACCAAGAGATGAAATTGCTATGCGGGCTGTAGACGGATTTACTGGTCTTGAGCCATCATCAGAATCCGCAGTCTCCAGACCTGATCTCGAAGAAAAACCGATGAATGATGCTCCGGCATTTACATCAAACAATAAAAGAGCGCTGAGATCTGTGGCATCGAATTCTGGCGAGTTGAAGAGGCACCAGTGTACGATCTTGCAGTTCACTTGGCCTTTTCAGGATACTCCTGGATGGTTTGTTGATCTTCAAGAACCACAGGAAGTTCAAGGCATCATTCTCTACACTGGAGCTCATGGGAAATGTCAGTCTTACACATTCTTTTAAGTATTTTATATATAATTACGTTTTTAATGGTGCCATAAAAGTTGCCCACCTATGCAAATGAAGTATAGATCGACCTCAGTGCATATAATCAAGAGAATGCAGAAGCAGATTGGATTATGCGCTTTTTAAATTGGGAGTATAAGTAGTATTCTATAAATGCGATCGCAATATCTTCGGCATAAATTAAAACTAAGAAATCACCCATTAAGCCGATTTATTAGTCCATAATTATGTAAGTTTGCCTTATTAAAAAGATTTTACAAAAGAAGTAAATGCTGTACGCAACTAAATAGGCAGATAAATATTTTATTTAATTAATCTTTCTCTTTTGAACAAGCAAATAGTACTTCGTAAATTCTATCCAAACATAATTTTTTTGCATCATTCAAAATGGCAGATCTAAGAGTTGAAAAAATACAAGTTAATAAAGGTACCTTCAAGTATTATACCGTGGTTAATGGGGAAACTGCTTTGACTATTCGAACTAAATAGTTAATAATTGATAAGATTTAATCAGTATTCATTTAACACAGAAGTGCCGAAGAACACTAATGAAATATTATTCCAATGAACAATTATAATGCATTATTCATAAATCCTCTGCTCAGGAGGATTAGAATTAGTCAATGCTTTTAATCAGAGTTAAAATTTTACTAAAATAAATACATATTTAATGATCCCATGAAACCCCTCTCCCTTCCAACAATTATCTTTATGTGTTGACAATTCAAATATAAACGGCAAGACGCATGAAATTGATTTTCTCAACAAATCGATCTACATTTGAGTTATAAATTAGCTCAGGAATATCCTCATTAGGTACTGTTGGACCAAATTTTTTCCCATACATTTTGAAAGCCTATGAAAAAAATTACATGTTTATTTCCAATTGAATTTTATGCAAATGTAATTATTCAGTGTATTCCAAAGGATTTTCCTCTCTCCAAGCCAAATGAGTTTTCATTTTAGCATAGCACGAATTCCACTTCGTGGTTTTACTAATGCATGAAATTTTAATGAACAGAGTTCTAAAAGGGACGGTGTATCTGATTAATTATTCCTAAAATGCCACCTAACAAGGAAGATGAGTCAGACATCCCACCCCCTTATAGTCTCATTATAAATTTGTTAATGTGAGATATCACACTCCTGGTGGATAACCACGAAGTGTCGGAATTTAGACGTTCCATTTCAAGACATCGTTCGGGCATTTTCGTGGTCTGAAATAAGCCCTACACACGCAGTTGGAATAATCGTGAGTTTTAATTTAACCTTTTGGAATAGTTATTTACATCCCGCGCCAAATTCCACCAATCAAATAGCAAAAGAGAGTGGATTAATCTTCAAAAATAAAGTAGTAAAAAGAAAAAAATTAAGAACATGTGTAAGATAAATGTCAATTAGAGGATTAGCCAACCCTTTTTTGCTGATTAAGTGGGATGATAAAAATTGGTACCCAAATAAGTAATAATAACATGCCAGATTTTATTTTTCCCTTCTTAAAAATTAGCGAAGAGATGAGATTCGAATTATCAAACTGGGCTACACCTGCGTGAGAAGAGAGGTTGCAAATTGAGTAGATGATAGAGTAGTATTTATTGATTATGAATGACAACTGAGTTAGTAGTAGGTTGACTAGGTGGAGGAAAATTGCACTTAAAAGTCAGTTTTAGGCAATTGATAGATGAGAACAGCTCAGACAGGCGTGAAAATATAAAAAAAAGAATTAAAATCGATAAAAACACCACAATGACAGGTTTTAAATATTGATTAGAGTTTTATTTTAAACAAATTAGTTTCCACTCATTTTTCTCTTATCGAAAATCTATAATCGATTGCCTTTGTTGTTATTTAGCGGAGCCTTATCGAAACATGATAGTTCAAAGTCTACAAGGCACTTCTGAGTTGATGCTTCGTATGAATAATTTGGAGAGAATAGCTGTTTATGTTGAAGGACACACAGTTCCAGGGGGCCGTCAACTTTGTGGACATGTCACTCGGCTAAATGATGCTGTCTTCGCACCAAAACTCCATATTGCTTGTCATCAACCGATCACCGGACGGTATGTAATTGTGGAGGCTTATGGACTTCGATCAACTTGGCCAAAGGATTATCTGGCAGCACTTTGTGAAGTACAAGTCTATTAGACGAAGCCGCCAACCCTTGACGCATTCGATCTGCTGCCTTAACCCATATTCCCAAGCACATTTCCGATCATACAATCAATCGCCCCTTCTCTCCCCCTCCTTTTCAATCACCAAATTGCATGCGAGGAAAGGATACTTTATATTTCGTCTGCTCTTCTTCATACTGATTTCCGTGATTTTATACGCCATTTCGTTCCATTCGTTCTGACTAGATTTTGCTGATTCATCGATATGACTGATCGGGGGATTGTTCAATCCAGTTCGGCTTTTAATTACCTCTGATTTGAAAGCTAATTATCAATATATATGTATGTATGCATGAGCAGAGTTTGAAATCACTAATTATCCATTTTGTAAGTAAGTCATTTAAATATATGCATATATATATACATATATTTGAAGCTGAATTTTTTATTATTTCGAAAAATCATAATTGACGGTATTGCTTAAATGACTAACGTGTGTGACGAATAAAAAAATAATTAATTTCCAAAGGAATAAAAATGTGAAATACAGCATAACTATTACAGAGGTAAAGATAACATTTAATGAAATGACAATGAAAGATGGTTGAATGAGGTAAAAGCATTGGACAGCATCATGTGAAGTTGATGGAATTAAGAGGCGAATTAATCACCAGACAAGAGGCTATGCATAGGGTGGTGTTAGCAAAGGCAAGGAGGATTTAAATAGGATCAATTGATTCATTTGATACAATTTTTATTTGATATTGACGTTCTCCATAGATAAGCAACAGTATAATTTGAGATTATTAAATGAAAATATTTCATTGCTTTTGCTTTTAGTGCACTTATTTCTTAGATGAGAGGGAAATTGGCGTTTTGACTTAGAAAAACGGACTTACATATAGCTGGAGTTGTGACCAGGACCTCAAAGTCGTGCAGTTATTTATGAAGAGAGAAATACTTGAGTGCATTTCATTCTGTTGGAGATTGGCTTTGAAGGTAATTGGTTGATAACAAAACTATACACCATTTTCAAGAGCAATGAACTATATTTGGCAGTCAGTTCGTAATCACGAATTTCATTGGCACATATTTATTTTATCTGAAGACGAAATAGTACACGCCCAGAATGGACAAGCTTGAAAAATTGCGACGCTCGTTTTTTCTCTTTACTTTTAGCCCTATTAGATTCGAGTACATCTCATTTCGACGGACATTTTGAAGTATATTAACGGTTGTAATTCTTCACACATCTTATGTTTACCTCATTTTGGCGTTTTGAAAGTGGTATTAATTAATAATATGCAATTGCTTTAGAAAGTCTGTTTCCTTATCATAACCTTTTTGAGTAAAAAATTGAGAACCATTTACTTGGATTAACTTATGCAAGTTATACAGAATTGGAAAGAATATGTTTCAGATTTCGTTACCTTTGACCCAAAAGATAATGATTGATGTGCAGAAGAATGGTCGACAAGTGTCCGAAGACGAACGGATACCTTCCAGAAGCTCAATGATTTGTTTTCTTATCCAATTTTTCAGCAAACTTCATCTGTGTAAGCTATGGCCAATGTTCAAAGCCTTGTTTGCTGTGACTTGTTATTGAAGAGCATAGTTGCCACATCATTTCAATGAAGCTCAATTTACACCTTAAACATAATTGAATTTCCTTAGTTTTGTTGAGCAACGATATCACCTATCGGTCTGGAATTAAAGCCTCGATGTGCACTTTATGGTTGGATATGTGAAAGCTAGTGACCGAACATCATCAATCTGCATCCTGTAAACATTCTAAAACGGTACAGATCAAGAAACACTTTCTCACTTATAAAAATTAAATAGATGGGAAAAATTTAATCTTAAGTCAATAGAAAATTTAACTGATTTTGACCGCGAATTCGATTCTCTAATTCACAACTCTACTTAAACACAATATTCCTAAACAGTATGATTAACCAATTTCGAGAAATACGTCAATGTGGGGTCAAAGTGAGAATAGCAAAATGTGACCTCTCTGCCAAGTCGATAGTTGCTATATCAAAATTTCACGAGCTCTGCTATGTCAAAACGCAATTTCTTGATGATGTGCAACCATTAAATGCAACTAATATGATGGACGATGAATAAATTTAAAAGGCAGAAGACGAGAAGGAGACACTTCATTGACGAGATAAATAGATGTGAAAAATCTCACAAGTGATTATGAATTAATGCATTTCGCATCTTCATTATTTAACTAAGGCTAATTGGCATTGTTAGAACCTCTTTATGAGCTCAGAAAAAAAGTAAGCCACGAAAGTGTGGCATAGAAATCGTGCATTTGATAATTAATCTCGTCCATTTTCATAACTAAACCGACATGATTAGATTATCAAACAATCTTGCATATTCCCCTCCATGGTATCCATTTAATCTGCAGCTTATTCTGCCACAATTTTATATACTCAGTGCTTATTACTTAATATATGCTCCTAACGTTGTTCCCTGTTTGGATATTGGCTTATTTGAGCACTTTAAGTTACTTTTAAACAGTAATATTTAATGATCGGGTAATTTACGAAATCTAAGCACTTAGGTTTTGAGACAGTTCTTTAGTAAAATGCCATTCGCACTGCTGAAATTCACTGGCATTTTCTTCTTCATTAGTATTCTCCTCTGTCTATCTCAATTTGATTTTCCAGAACCGTCATAAATTGGGTTGGCATATCCATTCTAAAATAGTACTGTTCACAAGATGGGGCAATGAGTCATCTATCACAAAACATTTGACCATTTTGCCATGGGGGTTTATTGAAAACATGGCTGAATTCGCCGCAAAGCTATAGTGAAGACATGTTAGTCTGAGTATCTATGCAGCCACGCCGCCTGTGTACAAACAGAAACATGTTAAAATGACCCCGTTGGTGGGACATTATATTGGCATCTGTTGCCCTTGTCATGATTCATGTATTCTACCATCCGTGACTGCACTGGCCTGAGGTGAAGGGTCTCAGGGTGTGGACTAGACTCTACTAGTCTCAGGCGTCAAATTCGATTCTCAAGGGATACTAAGACGTGTCGCTGCACATCTTTGGCTGTCAATCAATCAGGAGGTTAAAAATAGTTGACTAATGGAGATGCCAATTTTTACTTTGCTTTCAAAACGAATTAAGCATAAAAATCTTCTCAATATATATACATATAAAGCCAACATTTTCTCAAAATCCAATTTGTTTGAAGGTACTCTAGGGCACCCATATCTACCACACCGTTTCGAAAGTCTTCAAAGTGAGCGCCCTCCCCTCTCCCTTCCATTTGGAAAGTATTATAATGAAAGCGATGTCTCAGTTATGTCGCTTTCAACTAAAAATTCTTCTTTCACCAAAAGTTTTATGAAATATATTTTAAAATTAATGCACTTATGGGTCTATAAATAAATTAGATTGATCGCGCTAAAAAGGGGAAGAACTCGGAAATCCACCTTTAAGTCCCATTTCCGCCTTCGTTCAAGATGCACAAAGGAGAATCATAAATTTAGCCGGTGAATCCAAATGTAAAGTCTATTATGGATTTCACTAGATCTATACAAAGTTCTCTGTAACGGAGGATCCCAATTTGAATTTACTAGGCCTAGACTGGATGGAAGAACTTCAGTTATCAGACCTGTCAATGAATTGCATAGCGGATTAGCAAAATTAACTCTGATTGCTACTCGACAGAGGGTCAACTATTCAAAGCCATTCCATGAGATCCATCCAGTCGAAAATGCTTCCAACCGAGAAATAATCAAATATCCAAAAGAAGCTCATAGTCAGAAAATGCTGATATGATAAAAATCAACAACATCAAAGCATAAAATGGAGGATCTCAAGGCCGAGATCGTCGAATTCTCGTCGCCAACCCAACTACACCTCTAAACAACGCAAATCGATAGCAAAAGCTAATGAACTGGCATTCACATACAAACCTTGGTCTTCTGACTAGAGAAGGGCTGTTGTTCTCTAGTAGTCCTTCTGAATTTTTAGTTTTATAGCAGTGTACCTATCGTCTTAAAACGATAGTTTGCTTATAGGTATTTATGTGAAGTCAAAGAACTGCTAGGCTCCCTTCTTTTAGAATTTGAAGGTAAACTAAGCCAGTGTTACTCTGGTTTCGGTTGAACCAAGTCGGAAAAAAGCAAGAGGTTCTGTTGCTATTAGTATTTTTAGGTAGAAATGGCCTATGTGCGAAGCAATTTACCGTCTTGACGACAGCGGTGTCACCTATCAATGCGCATTATTGCACTGTGTAGCGTTTCTAACCTCACTGACTGTTAATGGCACGGGTGCGTCTCGAGTACTGAAAAACGTCTTGAAGGGTTTTATTCATCAATTGCTCTCTTCAATCAATGGGTTATCCTGATCTGAATAGTATTATGACAATTGTTATTAGTCGGACCCCAAAGATATGAACAAATCCTTTCTGACACAATATCATTTCAGTATCAATCAACTAAGTGCAGAGAGTTAACAAGTTTTTATTATTACTTATTATTAAATTATTATATTATTCTAAATTATTTTGAAAAAGTTCTCGAACTCCAAGATCATTGAAAAATGCATTACTTCAAGTCAATACGATTTTAAAACGATTTGGATTCAGTTTGCTGGGCTTCGACTACCTCCCAACGAAAAGTGAACTTATATTAGTATCACAAAAACTCGATCTCATACACATAAGCATTAGAACTCACAAATCATTTTATTTTAAACGTTGTTTACACAAATGGATTTAAAAAAATGAAAAATCTAAACGAACAGGAGCTTGAGAGATTCGCTTAGTTCTGTTGGCATCTCTTGCAGTAACTTGTCCACAGCCTGTCGATTTGAATCCTCCGCCAACATCCAAGCCACACTAAATCTAGGAAGGTTTGCCAAACTCTTCAATCTCTCAGCTTTCTGAGTCGAAGACAGACTCGAACTGACAACCATTGCTCTTACAAGACGCCCCAAACAGGAAGATGTGAGACTACCACCAATTACAGATTTATAATTCTGTGGTTCGAGGGAGCACAAGTAGTCAACAGCTTGAGGAGTTAGACTATCGTCAGAGGGGATGAGTTCCTTCAGATCTCGCTCGAGTTGAAACCAATTTGTAGGAGGTTCTTTCAGCAATCTTGGATTGGGACTATTTGAAGTAGGACCATCAACGGAAGGAGTTGACTTCGTCGACTTCTTTTGAGATTTCACCAATGCTTCTTCGGAACCAACTTCGGAGATTTTAATTCGACACAAATCTGAGAAACTGGTGGCTTCAGAAACATCGATTAGTTTGTAGAGGGAATTGATTGAACCAGCACGGAGATCTACTTCTCCCGTCCAAGTGGAGAGGTCTTTCAATGCCGCTGAATTTCGTGGTTCAATGTCCAGGATACGCTTAAGGTCACTGATGGCTTCTTCAACTTTACCGAGTGCCTTTCTGGCCTGTGCTCGTCTAAAACAGTCAACGAATCAGCACAATCAACCGAATGGCAAAAATTAGGGGAGATCTTAATTGAGCTGGTAACAGAACAATAAGGAACCTCAAAAAAAGAAAATAGTAACTGGATGCATATATACGTATTACTCTGTATTTACAAAGCTCGTTTTACGCATTATTCCTCCACAGCCCAAAGTAGATGGTTTAAAATGTAGTTCCATGTTTTAAGTTCAAAAGTCACTAATTTACACAAGTTATTGTTTACTAACCCCGTAAGTAATGACAACCTAATAAAGAAAAGCACAGTAGTCAGCATGGACTTTGTAAAATCTGGGGTCTCGAGATCGTTCCTTAACGTGATCCTGGTGGCCAACCACACTGGTTAATTCCGGTCAACATGAGAGTTGGTCGACTGAGGGACTAATTAATCCTTGGGGCTTACCAAGCCCATTTGGAGATGCGTTTATAGGAATTGACTTGGATAGAACTAGGGAATTCTGGAGCAGCTTTCACAATATCGAATTTTATCAGCTGACCTGTTGAATAGAATTTGTCACATCACTGTGGACCAATGAGCACTGACTTCGTGTCCATTGGATTGGCAGACTTATACGTTGATCACTAATGATGACTTAGAAGTTTCAGACTCCAAATCAAAATGAGAGCGCAATGGAGATGGATCATCCAGTGTTAGAGTACTGCAGTACAATTAGATTTTAAAGGTGAGCCTTTTGTGTATTCACCTGCTACTTCCACTTCATCTCCAACTATCAAACCAACATTTAAGAGCATAAGTAATCTATCTTTAAGGCTTTAGGCACAACTGGTAAGAGATAACGGGCCCGATAGCCTACTAATGGATTCGTTACCCATCTCCACGCTGTCCAGTCACTAGAATACAGGACAGACGAAGGTCAATCCTCAGATCTGGCCGAGAGATTGCAAAACAGTAATGAGAGATAAGGCACAAAAAATACAGGGCGCCAGACATACACACCACACAAGTGCCCTTATTTTCATACACGTGTTGCGTGCCCCAGTCCCCCCTCCCCCCCCCCTCTACCCTCCCCCAGCTCCCTTTTCCTTTCCGCGTTAGTTGCTAATATTTAACAGACTTAAGACTGGAATGCTTAAAAAGAGACTTTAGGAGGGTTAATGTTATGCCGAAGAGAGGAGGAAAGTAATGTAAAAAAAGGAAAAAAAATAGAAAGAAATGGAGCTAAGAATCTGTTTATTTTGGGGGGAAAGTGAAGAGCGAATTATTCATTCAAGAAGTAATCATTGTACCACTTGCTAAAGTGCCATCCATCCTGATGATATGGTGGATTTTGATATTTGGAGCTTGAAAGAAATACGCTTCGCAAAGACTTTGAAATAACAGAATGTAAACTGCAGTAAGCTCATAAACTCGTTTAATTTAAATTGAACAAGATTCTCGATGGGGGGAGGGGGAGATTTGTTGATGTTCGGTGGTGTGCTTACGACAATGTGACCTCATTCAATTGCTGTCCTCCTTCCATCTACCTCCTTTTCAATGATGAACTTGTTAAAATTCCTTTTTCAGCCTTTTTAGAGAAGCAACAACAGTACTTGATTTGGGTAGAAGGAGGATGTCTTAGAACGGGTCTTATAAGAAGTTCACATCCACTCACCCCGTCTATTGATCAGAATTGACTGGTGCAGTGGTCATCCACATCACTTGACGTGAGCTGATGCGAATCAATTTCGCGCCAGTGGACTTGGTAGACAGGTACATTGACTACAGTACCACTGGCATATGGCTGTTATTTTCTACCTCCAGTGACTACTTTTGACTACTGACTAAGTTCACTAATCCTCCTCCTTTAGTATTTTTATTAAACAGAGAGCGAGAAAAAAGAACCTGCAAATATTGCCCTCAATTATCAGGAGCCCTAATTAATATTTTAGGAAAAAAACGATAAAGTTGGTATGAACATTTGCCTTCCCTTTCTATCCATCTAAAGGAACGGAGGTGCACCGAGGGATTAGTCAGGAACTGCACAACAAATTTTCGGAACAGTCATCGCCCATAGTACAAAAAGAAGCGAGGCAAAAGCTTCTATTTACAAAATAAAACAAGTCGAATAACCATTAGTTTCGTTACGACACGTAATTGGGAAGAACACGTATGAGGTTCAATTCCAACTGACCCACATATTATCACTCCTTCACAGAATCTGTGGCTTGGAATTTGGTACAAAATTCTTTGACAGTCTTTGCCTCGATCTAACTATATATTTCTGTTGTGAACATCATCATCTTAAATTGAACAGTTATTTACCGAAATTTGTAGTTTGTTCAATAACATAGAATATTATTGAATACCTAAAAATCTGCAGATATTCCCGTTGAATAAATTTTTGTTAGATCTGATATGTTAAGACTGTAAGTTGCTGAACATCGGGATAGATAAATTGTCTTCTCAACCATTTAAAGAAATATTGAATTGAAGTGGCAAGGCCAATCGAAATGATAAAAGCCCGATCAAATAAGCACTAGACAGTGTAGACAAGCCCTTCTCACAACCAAACAAACGAAGTAAGGCTCTCCGGTTCCATGACATTGCTTTCAGCGCCTTTCGGTACCTTCCTTTACTCATTCATTGGATCTTCTACTGACCTATTTTAGATTTGAAATTGTTCTGTGTCACTGGATCAGACTAAGACCAGCAATTGGCACATTTAAAACCCACACCGGCATGTTCGATTAACTTTGTGATTAACTTAGGCAAACGTTGTCTTACTTTCTCAACAACTCTCAATTTTTAACTGAGTAATCGAGTCGGTCAGAGCGAGGTAAAAATGATGACAACAAAAGAGAGGGGTTTATGTTGTTGAACTCAAATGCAAATTCACCGGGATAGTGCAAGATGAAGGGTTAATCACCATCCCAGCAAGTCCACAAATCAGACCAAATGTCTAGCACGCATAGCGATGCAGAGGTTACACTAAAATGGCGACAAACACCACCATTTTGAAAGTCAATTTTATCCAAGAAGTCAGGGGCTCGGAGATTATTAAGTATTTCCGCTTGAGATGCCATTCAATCAATGAAAAAGAAAAGAAAGAAATGACCAGACTGAATATTTCAATCACGTGATGGGTAGTAAACAGAGGTAAATCTCCGTTTGCAACAGGAAATTCATTGTCCCTCAATGTTATCTGATGCATCACAGCACGTGCCTCAAAGAGGGTATTATTAACAGACCTGCATGTAATTTAACGCAATGGACACAAGAAGAGCGTTCAAGTTCCAAAGATCCTTCTATTATAGGCCAAAATTACCACTTCAAAGTGCTTCTCAGAATAGGCAAGAGTGGTAACAAATAGAAGACCATACTTTCCATATAGCATAAGCTAATTATGAGCCATATAAGTTCCTAGAACTATATAAGAACGGCGACAAGTGAGATGTAGATTAATGAATGAAAACAATCTGATAGATTCTTCAATTAAGGCTTTAATTAAGTATACGTCAATGATGACTATCAACGACATCCTTTCGAAAATTTAAATTTCTTATATATTTATTTTTAGAAGTGGCCAATTTACATATTCATTTTATTATTGTGTATGTTCACGGTAAATAGTTGCAAACATATTTAAAAATATTCACAAACTTACCATTCCAGTAACCAAAATTTGAAAAACTATTCACTAGTAAAATGGAAATTTTGAAAGCCTGGCTTAACTAAAACAACTGCGCATTTTTTGATGAAAGGACTATCTATGCAAACTATTTCAACGATTTGAAAAAAAAATTGGTCATGATAAAGCCGTAATGCCCGCTGACTTGATCCATCGCGCAAATACGCTAAACAGGTGGCTGTCAGAGCGTAATCAAATTAGGACACCCTTCGAACCATTAGCAGAGAAAAGATCAGCAAACACACATTTGTTCATATTTTGAAAGCTATTAACCCCGCCACGTTTTTTTTCATTTAGCCAAGGTAAAAACAAGGTTATTTTAATGGACAACATAAGCAAAATGACAATGGATAATAATAATCCGATAATCTGAAAGATGAATATTAATTATATGTTTACAGAATTTTCAAACTTATTTAACGAAATTGGACGGTTTTGAAAATAATTATTAAAAACATCATCTGATCCGAATGGATTTACAGAAATACGGATGAATCGTAATTTGCAGATGGCTCAAGAAAGTTGGTGAGAGCAACATATGGGAAACAATGGTTAAGATCAGTGTTACTTACCACTGGGTTGAAAGGTATTTCTGCGGTGATCGGCTTATGTGTTCCAGGCATTCGCCGGCATTCCAATTCTCGAATTCTGTGTAAATTTACCCTTAGCAAATAATGAGTAAAGTGATCGGACTCCTTATCTTCAAGCACTACCATCATCAAGTATAAAAGATGTATTTCTTTTTAGAAAGTCTGCTAGCACTAAGGCACTCTCATTTAATATAGTGATTATCGATTATGTAGAGGCAATAACATCTCATACCAGCCCCACCAATTATCGCGGACACCGAAACGGTTTTATTTGTCAGTTATAAACCTACTAACAAATGCGATCTCGGGAAGAAATATTCAACGAAAAGCGCTATTAACTAGACAATAGTCTTAAGTACACCAATCAATTCAAATCATCTTTTCAAATAAAAACAAAAAGAAAATCGGGGATTGATTGAGGATTAAATTTTGGCATCTAACCTTCGATAAAGAGGAAGGATCTAGCATTATTTCCCCCAATTACCTCAATGACCTTGAAGTGGGAGAGTCAGAAAATATGAACATAAGCGTATTAAATATAGCCAGTGTTTTTTAGGAAAAATGATTCATGGTTGTTAATACTCCACAGACTCTCAAAAAAACGAGGTTTCTGCAACTTCAAACTTGTAGAGCTATAAACATCCATTTATAAAACTGCTAATAGTTACAGTATCTAAATTAGTCGGCGGCTAACCTGTAGAAACCCTTGACAAGTTTCGCATTCATGCTGATTGCAATTGAGCAATCGCTTTCAGAGGACGCGTAGCGCTCTAATTTGTATAAAGCAATAGCTCGATTTGTATAGAGGAGAGGATTTTCTGGAGCCAGTCGAATAGCTGTAGTATACTTATCCACGGCTTCCTCATACTTTCCATCCTGGAAAGAAAATACCAGTTAAGGTGATGACAAAGCGCAGATTCAATTCCCTTGCAATATGTTCAAGCATCATGTTAAATTATGAACTTTTATAAATAGGCTCCAAAGCGTCAAATAAAATATTTCCAGGGATCTCAGTAGACAATCTAACATCCTAGAACTCTTTGATGCGAAACTTGAATTTTGAGCACTCTCAGGAAGAGCATTATCCCGGTGGATTATCTATCTATACGCGGGGAATAATATTGAAACCATGACCAATAAACATAGATCAGATCGCTTAAATAACCTAAAATTGTCAAACAAATCCATCCTCTTCAATCGGCTAATAAAATTTCGATTAATCGTCATTGCGAATTCCATAAAAAAATAATTAAATTAACTACCTTTAATTTATAATTTCACATAAAATGTCCATCGGTCTCAATTTTGTTTCTTAGTTCGACAATAGGCAGGAAGAACGTTAAAAATATGATTAAGCATATTTAACCGAAGCAGAGATTGAAATCACTTCTATCGAGACAAGCTATCCTCCATTTAATGAAAAACGTGGCGTTTTATGTCCCAATCGACGTTGTAATATAATTTCAACAAATATCTATTTTATTGGAATAGGCAGCAACACCTATCGAATCCGTATAAAAGAGGGAATACATAACACTTGT
This sequence comes from Hymenolepis microstoma, assembly GCA_000469805.3. Classification (NCBI taxonomy): domain Eukaryota; kingdom Metazoa; phylum Platyhelminthes; class Cestoda; order Cyclophyllidea; family Hymenolepididae; genus Hymenolepis; species Hymenolepis microstoma. Next base: position 36,062,432 of record LR215989.1, on the reverse strand, counting down.
TGCTCTGAACTGCACGTTCACTCAATTGTTAGGTTGGTCAATAGTGAAAGCTCTGAGCTCTAGGTTCGATTAGTCGATTGCTCCAACCCAATATTTTACTTTACTACCTACTCACTAATAATTAAGTAAGCATTACTATGAACAAAAGCAAAAATTTTTAATACGCCGCATGAATAAAGAACTAAGTAAATGAATAAATTAAATCCTTTAGTGCTCATGAATGTTGGGTCATAGGTCTTTCTTCTTTAAACGCCTAGAAATATAAATGACCAATAACTCACCAAAATATGAAATGGAACCCTGCAATACAATCTGAGAAAAACCTCGTGAGAATTTTAATCAATTAATAAACAATAAAAAATCAAAAAGTATCGAAAGTTTTAACAAACAATTAAAGAGAGCATGGAAATAAACATGGTAAAACATATCACAAACAGACGAGAATTGGCAACATATGATTAAAAAATGATATTCTTAACTAAAACTAAAATGGCTTGTCTGCATGACATCTACAGCAAGCTCGATGACTTCTGGGTCAGATCACAAAGAAGACAGGTGCATCATACTCTTTGGCTGGTTATGTCATTCAAACGGAGAAATACATCAAGGACTATGAAATTCTCTGATATATGCCGGATGATGAAAACTGGAGGACTAAAGTACTGTAACCCACCGAATTAGGATGCCAGAGATGTTTGGAAGGGCGGTTGCTCATATGGTGACTAATTTATTCGGTTATCAGCTAATGGCTAAGGTAACGGAAAGAGCAAATAAAATTTGGTCGAGAAAAAGTGAAGCTCGACTGAACGATAACGAAAAAAAGTCGAAGAAAAGAGTGCGAGAACCGAGAGTTTTAAAATCGACTCGCATGAGACTATGCATGCAAAGAGTCGAGCCATCAAAAGAAAGGGATAATTAATATTTTGCCGCCGCGATTACACCAGTTGGATTATACCGTAGGCAGCACACTCAATTGAAGAAGGCGTTCAAACATGCAAATAATTTTACATCTAAATTATTTAAAGTAAGATGTTGCTAGAAGCAAAATTGTTTTGAAAAATGTTATGGGACTATTTAATAAATACGATACGTAGCCTAAACCACGCCTGAAAATACCCGAACAACACTAACACATATTGAACAATTTGAGTTTTGCAATGAAGAAACAAAATCCCTCACTTAATAACAGTCTTTCAGTACAGTCATTCCACAAAATAGAAAGAAAAATTATATTGTAACTTCGAAAGAAATTTAAGACTTCGATCTTGGAGAACTATAGGCGTGGCGATTTTGTTCAGATCTAGATAATGAGAAACGAAAGCAATGTCTTACACTAAGACTTCTAAGGATCCACTAAGCACTTACAAAAGTAAGGAGGGAAGCAAGTAATAAATCAATCGAGATTTCAGGGAAATCGTTGGGAATTTTGGGTTACTATTTCTTTGGTCTAAAGAAAAACCGAGCTTATATCCCTAAGGTAAGATAGCCAACCTTGAAAAGATAGTGCAAAGTGAGTTAAATGGAACTTTCTCAGTAGTATGCGAACTTTCACGAGAAACCCGGAATTCAAACTTTATTAGAGTGACCAATATTCTGGCATTAAAGCAGTATCATTGATTTTGAAGGGCAAATTTTGACTGCTAAAAGTTAAACAAAATACGTAAATAGTTAAACCACCGTAAGTCTAAAATTCAGCTCTAATCTTGGTATTAAGAACCAAGATAAATTATCAATTCCAAGCTTTTGATAAAAATCATATTTAGTATTGAGGATTGCAGACAGATGCCCATAAAAAGGTACACGAAACGAACATGCCTATTTTCTGTTGAATATCGAAATGAAAAAGAAATCCTCACTCATGAGAACGAAATCGTCACGAATCATGCAATTTGAAATGTTACGCAGTCACTACTCCGACTGGAACACTAGCGCAACAGATTAGCAACAAACATAACTACTGTAATTTTTCATTACACATAAGCAATAGTAAATCTCCAACTTAAAGATTACAAGTATGTCAAAGAACTCAATAACTTACTTTAAATAACCTATTTCCTTCATCCTTTTCTACCTCAGAGAGTTTCAAACGCCTTTCATTCTCCCATTCCTCATCTGTTTCACTTTTGCTTTCTGATATTACACTTTCTGATGCATCGATTTCTTCTAAAGCCTTATCTACGTCGAATTTGTCCCAAGCCTTATAATCATAGGACTTTATTCGATCATTTATTTTATTATCTGACTAAGTGGTCGGTTACATAAATAAGACGAAAAACCTTTTTCTTTGAATTAGTCTTCTTCCTTCTTTTCTTGAACAAAATATTTCGGATCGGTGGTAAATTATCATCATCAGCTAATTTACCCTTTAATTTGAGACTTTTTTCTTCAACTTCTGATTTCCATTTGTCAAAATCACCCAAAAAATCTCTCAAATCTTGGTTATTTTCTTCAATCTGCCTACGCATCTCCAAAAATTTGTTCGCATCCATCGCTAACTAGATAAGCAATACAAACCGTATCGTAGGTAGCGGCAGCGTACGTGACCTTCAAAAAGATAATAAAAACGTTCAATTTAAAATAGGGGTTATTTTCGCTAAGGTTAAAGCAAGCATAAAATAATAGACGATTCCTCGAATTGGAAATGTTCTACCACTTAGGGACAGAGTTTCCTAAAACAAGTCATTGATTATGCTTAACGTTCGACCTCTAAATGTTATGAGTAATTTCAAGTTTGAAATTAATAAATAAATCCAGTTAGATTGTACTTATATTTCTCATAAATATGAAATTGACATGGTTGATTATATATGTACCTTTTACCAAAGTAGATTCTTTTATTCAACTTTTGCTTCTTTTTTTATCCAAACGAAATTTTCTTCAGGCAAAAAAATAGTAAGCAAACTCCTGATCTAAATTAGCAAGATTTAACCTCTGAAAGCCCTAAGTTGTGATCTATCAACGTTCTAACGTATGAGCAATTTCTCTTATAATAGGATAATGTTTTAAAATGAAACAAACAAAAGTGATTAAATAGCATATAACTAATTTCGAAAAACAAAAAAATACTTAGGAGGAAATTGTATATGATTGTATATAATAAGTGATCCATTAAGAATATTAAATATTTCTGTTTATACAGTCGTCTGACGTCGTTTCAAGTTTACACCAAAATGCTTTGCCGTACACAATCCACACACGATAAAATGCGCATCCGAACATTTTGGAGTGTGTGGCCGTACGGGCAGAGCAATTCTCAGATATTTAGCTATTAATGTTCACTCAAAGTATGCTAGATTTATTTAATGATATCATAAATTGCGGTAAATGTTTCGCTTGCTACTCGTCTTCCTCTGTATCATTGCGATAACCTTTCCGACTGGGAAAATCTCTCATAGAGATTTCCGAGAATAGTCAAGGCTTACTAGTGTAGCAAGTTCGCTACAATGCATTTTTCTTATCATCTACGGATCACTGAACGTTATAGCAGATAGTGTTTGATTCATCGAAGACCTAACTTCAGTGCTTTCGTCCATTTAGAGCATTTACCTATTTTCTTAGAGGAGAGGCAAATTGGCTTGGGACATTTCGGTTTAGAAAATGGACTTCCATATGGCTGGACCAGGTCTAAATGCGCCATTTGTTTTTTTGAATTTTAGATCTGTTAGATTCGAGTATATCTCATTTTGACGGACATTTTGAAGTATATTAACGGTTGTAATTCTTCACACATCTTATGTTTACCTCATTTTGGCGTTTTGAAAGTGGTATTAATTAATAATATGCATTATCATAACTTTTTTGGGAAAAAATTAAGAACCATTTAATTGGATTAACTTATGCACGTTATACGGAATTGGAAAGGATATGTCTCAGATTTCGTTACCTTTGACCCAAAAGATAATGATTGATGTGCAGAAGAATGGTCGATAAGTGTCCGAAGACCAACAGATACCTTCCAGAAGCCCAATGATTTGTTTTTTATCCAATTTCTCTACAAACTTCATCTGTGTAAACTATGGCCAATGTCCAACGCTTTGTTTGCTGTGACTTTTTATTGAAGAGCATAGATGCCACACCATTTCTATTTCTTGGATATGTATTTGTTGGAAGAACAGAGTCCGTAATAAGTGATTCGTCATTTTGTAAATTTTTAAATAATGAATGAAAGCCTCTTAACCTCATCTGCACCACATTGTCGGCGGTCTATTTTGAACAGATGAGCAAGGTAATGCTACTACCTTATTATCCCACAAATCCTCAATCCCAATACAATTAATTAATTACCTTAATAGTGGATAAACTTACTTCAATCGATGATCCTTTATTCTAACATTTTCTCAAATAATTAACAATCAATTCGTAACTTGCCTTTTTCAATAAAAGTATTTCTTTTATTCAAAAGGTAACATGTAATATAATTGAGGAGAGTGTTAGGAGGACGCAGTTAGGAATGGAATAGATATTCAGTACTGGGAAGGTGGAAATCTGATCAGATCACCTCTCTCGTATCTTCAAAGGCTAAGACTGTTAATAACGACGGAGAACCGCAATTTCAAATCACAATGCAAGGATTGATGAGTAGATCAGTTTTTAGTGTCCATGAGCAATCAAAAGTCGCTCTTCGAAAAAAACAAGAACAAGAGTAAGAGAACCAAGCTTTTTCACCACAGGTCTTAAAAACGTCGCTTGTCCAAATTTTTTACTGTCTTCCCCAGAAGTGATAAAAGTGTTCATAAACATTACACATTATTTAAAATTTGAAACCGTTTTATATTCCCATTCGAGATGACAGCGAGAGTGGATGACGATGTGAATTGTGGGGAAAATAAACTATACTGTGGAGCGATGATAGTCGCTGTGAAACGAATCTAGCATGAACTGGAGAGTTGTAATGGATTCTACGAGACTGCTGTGGCTAGAAGAAAGCACGCGACAGACGATCCGATTCCAGAAAAAGTATTGGAGCATTATAACATCACAATTAGAGCTTTGTCCCCACAGTTAATTGAACGTTTCAGCTTGCACTCGATGAAGACCTTGAGTAATACTAACTCATACAAGCGCCGTAAAGGTCAACTTTTCACAGAAGAGGCCGAGGAAGCTGAAAACACTTGTGTACAAAGTGAAACATCTTATTAAAGAGCAAGTATTCCGGCTCTTTTTCAATGAGAAAAATTTTGCGAAGATCAAAAGCACAACAGACGGAATACAGTCGCTTGACTTGCATGGAATTCAAAGGACACTCCTGGATTCATGCAGATTAGATTTACGTCAAACTGTCATGATCTTCGGATGTGTTCTCCACTGAAGATAACCCAGTGCCTCCCTCAGCATTTCTTCAAGGGAACCTTAGGTTGAATTCACGTGGCAACGTGAAATTGCTAGCCACTTCATTTATTAAGCTCTGGATAGGGAACAATGCCAGCCAACAATAGGCCCAACAACAGGGAAAAGTCAACAATGGTTGTTAGACATCAATATTTGTTTCACCGCCGAACTTCCCAGATCTTAACCCTAGAAAACTCTCGGAAAAGACACTAGTATTACAAAATCCAGTTAAGGTAGTGAATAAAAGCAATTTTCGATACCCTTTCCAAGGAAAGTACAAAATCAGTTTGCTCCTGGTTGTGCTGAAGTTCGACTGTGGGCGTAATGGACGCAAACGGCGTTGCCTTCGGTAAACCATTAACGAACTCCTTACCTATTGAACTGTTTTATCAACAAAATTTTGTAATTATCAATACAATTTTTAATGAGGCACGCTTTTCCTTATTGCCGTACCTAGCAAAAAAAAGATGTGAACATTAGCTAATCCGAATTCTGCAAATGTAGCGATTGAACACAATTTGATCAACACAGAAATGTTCGATCGGATCGATTTCAATTAATTATGTACAAAAGTAAGCAATTTTGAGAATCGACTGTTCCAGATCACTGCTAATTAACTAATCTCCGACTACTATGGTTACGATTTGGTACTTTTGGTTATTTTTGTTGGGGTTTAACCACCACCTACTACCTCTTGACTTTAGTGATACCATGTAAAGCAACATGTACCTCCAAAGCAGTAGTATACTCATTTTGGTGCACAATGCCTACTCATTACTTGATTAGTTTTATTGTACATTTTATTTACACAGATTGAGATGAAGGATAAGGAATTAGAGAAACAAAGACCTGAGAGATTCGCTTAGTTCTGTTGGCATCTCTTGCAGTAACTTGTCCACAGCCTGTCGATCTGAATCCTCCGCCAACATCCAAGCCACACTGAATCTAGGAAGGTTTGTCAAACTCTTCAATCTCTCAGCTTTCTGAGTCGAAGACAGACTCGAACTGACAACCATTGCTCTTACAAGACGCCCCAAACAGGAAGATGTGAGACTACCACCAATTACAGATTTATAATTCTGTGGTTCGAGGGAGCACAAGTAGTCAACAGCTTGAGGAGTTAGACTATCGCCGTAGGGGATGAGTTCTCTCAGATCTCGCTCGAGTTGGAACCAATTTGTAGGAGGTTCTTTCAGCAATCTTGGATTAGGAATATTTGAAGTTGACTTCGTCGACTTCTTTTGAGATTTCACCAATGCTTCTTCGGAACCAACTTCGGAGATTTTAATTCGACACAAATCTGAGAAACTGGTGGCTTCAGAAACATCAATTAGTTTGTAGAGGGAATTGATTGAACCAGCACGGAGATCTACTTCTTCCGTCCAAGTGGAGAGGTCTTTTAGTGCCGCTGAATTTCGTGGTTCGATTTCCAGGATACGCTTAAGGTCACTGATGGCTTCTTCAACTTTACCGAGTGCCTTTCTGGCTTGTGCTCGTCTAAAACAGTCAACGAGTTAGTTCAATCAATCAAATGGCAAAAAGTATACAAAGCGGATATGATCTTGAGCTAATAACATAAACAAGAACATCCAAAGGTAAACACAAAAGAAGCAGAGAAACAATAATTCTCTTCCAATATAATGCACAAGTGGAAATAATTACGTTTGAGAAAACAAATTGGATCTTACAGTTGAGGACTTTATAGAAATTGTTCTAAAGATAGAAAACACAGTTGCAATGAGGATATACTTAGTCTTGGTTTGACCCACCACACAAACGCTCCAAATAGGTGTGGGGGTCAATTAATCAGGTTAGAGATAAAAGAAAACTTCATGGCTGAGTTTTGAAAACTTTTGAACAAATTTCCTCTCATTGGTCAAATACAAACTACGCTCGTTTACTGTACACAGTTAGTCCATATTTTCATTCAACTGATTGACAAACGCCTTCAAGAGAAAACAAGCAGATGAATAACTCTACTAGGGAAATGTAAATATTATAAAATAACTGACTAGGAGATCACTGAAACACTGCAATGTCTGCAAAGGCTGCTTTTTGCTGTTCCAGGTAGGTGTATATCGTGTTAATGTGAATATTCACAAGCAAGCGAAATAGATAGCTTTAACCAACACCAAATAAATGTTATTTTGCTGAAGTTATACGTGTACGTAGATCGCCTAATGTGTAGCTGATTTATAAGTGGTATGGGTATCGGGGCCCAACGATACACGAACTTAGTGAAACTCGCACTCCATTGTCGTTCCCGCCATTTACGTGCTGACGCTGGCAGCCCGTTTTATATTGTGTACTCATCAGCTTTAAACCTACAGATTAATTAATGTTGATGAAAGCATGAGTACTCAAGATTGAGGATACCTTTATGGCACTTGTTTCGTGTGTTCCCAATTGTTTCTCCTAATACCAAATTCAACATAACGTTGCTCTCGTTACCTCTGAAGGCGACTAATAATGGCTCCAATATAACGTGACGGATTTCATTCAACAGCCTTTATTGAAGGGAACTTTGAGTATGAACAGTAAAGTAGTGAAATCGAATTTTAGGAAAAGGAAAGACATAGTAAACAGCTGAGAATGTCAATTTAAATGTAGTAGATAAAGAAGAATGAAAATTACGGTTTAAAAATAAGATTGGTGTATTTGAAGTGACCAACAATATGTTGAGTCGAAAGCATATTTCTGAAATAGACGATCAAGAAGTTACAAGATAACCTAAATCTTGGCTCTTGAAAATCAGTATAATTGCCCTCAATTGTCTTGAGAACTCTTTATTTTTTTAAATAGACATGAACTTCTCACATATCTTGATGATGTTAAAGGTAGACTGGAATTCAAGAAACACCTTTTCTTCCCCAACAGATAACTGTACCATTTAAATCTATTTGTCTTGATGCCCAAATCTTGTTGGGAATACAAACATTAACTTATCATTTTTTGATCAAATGACCTTAATTCTGAAGCAAAGTCATTCAGCCTTTATGTGTGCAAACTTGAAGTTCTTATATACAGGCTGATGAAATATGATGGGTCATGGACCCGACAGCTTACCTAAAGAGGCCCTTGACAAGTTTTGGGTTCATGTTCAGCGCTGTTGAACAATCACTTTCTGAGGACGCGTATCGTTCCATTTTGTACAGAGCGATGGCTCGATTTGTGTAGAAAAGGGGGTTTTCTGGAGTAAATGAGATAGCTGCAGTGTACTTCTCCACAGCTTCCTCATACTTTCCTTCCTAAATTTGAAAACAATTCATAATATGGAAAGTCAATTACATGCGATAAAAGCATCAAAAATTGTACTTTAGATGGTCAAATGGTGAATGAGGAAGAACAGCTTGACATAATTCCATCAAGGATTCAAAAGTCCCCATCTCCCATTCGATTAAATCTGTACCTGCAATACATTGGGGATACTACATTCAATAAAGCTTACGAAAACCCCAAAATGAACTACTATCTAAATAACACTGCAATTAAAATATCTCGCGAATTCTTAATAATTGTAAACACATCAACACATAAGTAAAGAGGCGTAATTTTCCCAACCATAAAACAAACCAAAGCTCTGTCTTAATGTATTGCAAGCGCATGGAGAAGGCTTTCCTAACGCGGGTTTGGAATAATTATTGCATGAATGCTTGTACTACAAAAATGTCAATTTGGGAAGCGTATTTAGTGGAGAAGCACAGTGGAACATAGAAGGAGCAAATAGTGGACTTCTCAGTACAGCACAGCGTTTCGTTAAACTGTCAAACAACGGAAAATCAACATCAATCGGAATATATTAGAGAATTATTAAATTATATATTTATAAATAATATGAACGTTAATGATCCGAAATAGTGAATGCCAAAAGATCGCACAAATGTGAGCTTTGTAAAAAAACTAGATAAAAGCTCAAACTCATTCCCAATCATCCGATAGCATCATATTACCAAACTTAAACTTAAATTCGTGCTAATACTACAAGAGAGATAATTCTAGGGTTATGCACTCACTGAGCCATTACGTGCGATGAGTTGATTTAGTCAAATTCACTAGGAAATCAAGAGAGAAATCCCTTATACAAAAACCTTACGAGCTACCAAGCACTTATAACAGTAGGAAGGAGAGTGTGTACAAAGGCACAATGTAAGAAGAGTCATTGATGCGACTGGCTTATTATGAATTTACCATAAGTCAAAACCGATGTTAAGCCCAAAAGGAAATAAGCCAAGTCTTGAAAGTATGGTTCAAAATGAATGAAATGATATTTTTTCAATGGTAATTGAGAGTTCAGATAAAGAGAAATAAAGCTTACACACTAATGATAAGAACAATAGACAGAACACTACAGGCTCTAAAGGATCAGTTTTGAGGGACTTGAGGCAAGCTTATTCAAACCAGAATGCTATTTTCATTCACAGTGCTGCCAGTTAAACTTTTTGAAGTAAAGAAAACTAGGAGTTAAGGCTAATAGCTAGCAGACAACCGCATTTACAAATCTAACAGAGCACTAGGAGCTGAATGCCGATGTAAATATATTGTATAACAGTGAGTAAAATAGAACGGTGGAAAATTGGAAGAGGCTGGAAACTGACTTAACATAGAGAAGAGATACCAAAGACAGGTAGAATGATTAAAAAAATCGCTGTTAGGAAAACAGTCCGAAAAGCCCAGCAAAGTATTTACTACATATTGATTAAATTCTCTTCTATTCGCCCAGAAAGTAAGCTGAATGAATATAGTACTACTAATTAAAACGTAATTATCACCATATTGCACAAATTGGTGCACATTTGAACGGAAAATAACAGCAATTTTTAAAGCATTAAAGAATTAAATTACTCACCTTAAATAATTTATTTCCTTCATCCTTTTTAATTTCAGACAATTTCAATCGTCTTTCATTTTCCCATTCCTCATCGGTGTCACTTTCGCTTGCTGACTTTTTACTTTCCGATTTGTCGACCTCCTTTAAAGTCCCATTTAAGGCCAATTTGTCACTGGCCTTATTTCCATTAAATCTTTTATCTGACTAAGTAGGTCCATTAGAAAAAAAATAGAAAGAAATACATTCTTTGAATCAGTCGCCTTTGGTTTTTTCCTGTGTAAAACATTTCGAATCGGAGGCAAATTTTCATCAAAGGAAGATCGCTTTAATAGCATTGCTCTTTTACTCTCAATCTCTGATTTCCACTTATCAAAATCACCGAAAAAATCTGTTATATCCTGATTGCTTTGTCCGATCTGATCCGGTATTTCAGTAAAATCTTCTCCGTGCATAGTTAGTTGGATGAACACAACACGCAACCGAACAGCCGAAACCTACCACTTTCGAAAAATTATGTGTACATTAAACACAGAATAAAACAGGGGCTAACTTTTAAAAAAAAGAAATTTTGTCCAGGTAAAAACCGTTAATTTTTATGTAATTTAAAATTCACGTTAAAAATCAACAAACATTTTTCGACGAAAACTCTAAATTTACATCAATTGAAGTATAAATTTTGGGGAATGGGTAATTCAGAGTTTTATTAAAAAATGTAATTTTAATTAATCGGTGGGATGGAATGGATTTCGTCTATGTAAGTAAAATCTAAATGCTTATAGAGTCAAAGGAAGAGTTTGCGTCTTTGTCTGGCTATTTTAACAATTCATTCCTGCATTTTTTAAATGACGTTAGTTCAATGTACGCTTGAGTAAACAGATCCTCGATTGAAGTGCTCCAATTTTTAGCAATGTTTGGTTAAGTTGAAAACACTGATTACTGAGATACCAACTTGCTTAGCTAAAATTGGAAAAAATCTTTGTACGTGATCAGATAATTGATAATTTTTTACCTAAATCGTTAAGAAGGGAGAGTTTAAAGTGGTTAACACTGACGCTATAGTAGGTACAATATGGCTGCAGTGACATATTAAAGGTTTACAACAGACCTGAAATGGATAATGGATATATTTTGTCCTTCTTTCATGATACATTCGTTCTGATGACATACATTTCTTGATTGGTTACTCCTTTGGCCAAATGCTTAAATTAATTTTCAACAAAAATTGAATATAATGTTTCCTTGTAGAATACCTTATCCATCGAAGAGTTTTTTAAAAAGTACATTCGTTCTGGATGATGTAATTATCTTGTTTACCAATTCTGAAAAAATTGTATCTATGGTAATTTCCCAAACATTTAAAACACCACGAAATCAATTGCAATTCTTCCATTTTCATATATAATTCTTAAATTAAAATTATTCTAAAATGACATGTAATAACACTGTCATTAAAATATTTACTTATTTATAAAATTCTTTAATTTGTTATATAGGTGTAATTTTATAGGTCTTAGTACGTTCAAAGTCTCATCTGTTGTTCCCAGTTTCTGTCGGTGAGTTTTAACCGGATTTGTGATTCTGATGCATGATTTTCATCAAGTTTATAATATTAGGCATTATCGTCGCTACCTAATAACGTTAAAGTTCCTATAACTCATGTTTATTTTTATTCTACTCTTTTTTTTCAGGTTTTTTGATTAAGATCTAAGATGGGATTCTCGTTTACTGGGTTAGGCGTGTCGCTTGCCCTACTTGTCCTTGCAGGAGCAATCATTTATTATTGTTGGTTTCGAAAAAAGAAAGCCTCAAATCATGGTCCTTCGGGGGGTGGCCGGCAAGATAATTTTGTTAATAGTGGATCGGTAAATCTTCTAAAATTTATGTTGCTTTATCTTTCCTGTGCTATTACTAATCAACACATTCATACATAATGTCAGTTCCTATTTGAAATTATACGTTTAAATTCTGGAGGACTTAATATGTAGATTATAAATCTGGTTTTTATGACAATGCAATCAGCACACGAATGACCTTAAAATGTTCCTTCTCGGGTTTAATGCCTTGGGCGTACTCCTTCACATCGTTATACTGTACGGAACACGTTGCTGGTGAATATTTTTTATGCTTCCGCTGTTGCGTTTGGTACATTTTATTGTTACTATTATTTAAACCCTTTGAGGTATTCGGTTAGACGTGGATATCTAAGTAACTTCAGTCAAATTCTTTCCTCTAGATGAAGAATATAGAAGATAAATTGCAATTTATGATTGGTTACTCTTATTTATATTCGTATTTGAATTAAATGCCAGACGATAGTTTCAAATTGGAGCCTATTTTCATTGACCGTCTTCTGGCTTTTATATACTTACTTCTCCGAGCAGAACATTGCGAATTTCCCTGAATAATCAGTTGTTAGTTTTCTGCTCTCGAAATGTTTTCGATTGGTTCTTTTGAATTTTTGTCGTTAAGTAAAATGCTGGAAACATTCTTTTTAATGACTTAGAAGTCGATATTATTATATTATCGCGTTAGTGCATACTTTTTGCAATTTGGTTGGTGTCTATTCAGTGGATGAGTGCTTCTAGTAGTCATGTTTATAATATTGGTAAGTGGAACGATTTACGGACTTGGGCCTCTTACCTAGTAGTTTCATAATATGTTTTGCTTTCGAATTAAAGAGATTAGGAACAGGCATCAAATTTGTCGTAACGCTCTTGTTCATTATTTGATTTTTGCTATTTTAGGAGTATCCACCGTCTACCCATCTAACTACAGCACCGCAAGTAGTCGGTTGGAACGTAAATTCTGACGCCTCCAAAACTGCTCCTTATCCAACTGGTGGTGTACCTGGTACAGCATCATATCCAATTGGTGGTGCATCTGGTACAGCACCATATCCAACTGGTGGTATGTCTGGTACAGCACCATATCAAACTGGTGGTATACCAACTACAGCACCTTATCCAATCTCTGGTGGTATCACGTCCAACCCTTCTGCTCCTCCACCCTATTCTTCTTCCCCTCCTCCTTATCCAAGTTAATTTATTTGTCTTCGTTTTGCATGTCTTCCATCTAAACTCTTGTATTTCTCCTCATATCCTGCCCCACTGTCGCTTGTATTATTAATACTGCCTAAAGCTATTATTACTCAACCGCCAATGAACGGCAAACGCACTTCTTTCTGTACTTCATAATTAAAGTGAGCACGTGTTCATTTCTTGCTGAACATAACCTAATTTCCATTAATTTATTGACTGTGGTGAGGGTTGTCTCAGTGTAACTCGATGAGTGGTGTCATGTGATGTTTAATGAGCGCATTGGTTCGGCTGGGGAATCGGTGTTGTTTTCGCTAGAGTACTTAATTGATATACGTGGGTGGTTTTCGGGGATCGTGGATTTCATTTACAGCAGAAATGGTGCTAGAGTGAATACATTAGGATGATTTTGACTTCTGACTTACTATCACCGCAATATGGTGATGTACGTTTATTTGTACGCAATTGCAAGGTTTTCCAGGCATGTTAAACGGTAAATGGTTGGAATGAGAAGTAGGTAAAACGTAGGTGTCATAGGCTTATAATGGAACTTTATGGCGGATCTCATTCTCAACATGCTCTAATTATCATATACTATCATGAAGCTCCGGAGTGAAATATCTAAAGGAAATCGACTAAGACGAGAGGAAAGTCTTGCGTATCGGCAGGATCACAGCTGGTTCCCTTATCTTCCATCTTCAAATTTTACCTAAAGGAAACAGAGGGATCATAAATGGATGTTTGCAAAAAAACAGAGAAATCCTTTTGTACGATTTTTTAGAGATGGCTGTTTACCAAATATATATAATAACAGTGCTTTATATGTTAAATCTCTGCATGTCTTTTACCAGAATGCTATCCTCAAGTCTCCTTATTTATTTGCACACAAGTAAGCGTAACAAATTCTCCCGAAGGTGGAAAATGCCAAATCGTATTATTTAATCAGTATTAATTAGTGAATAGGTTGAATTCCCGAAATTCCTGAAAAATCTCCTTTCCGTTTCGAAAATGAAGACCCGTAGGTATGGATTTACTTGCTTGGTTAGAATAACGAATTAGCTGTTTCGAATTAACTATCGATGCCAATTTCCACTATAGGGGTGTGCGATAGGCTTACCTCCACGTGGTGCACCCTGGGCAACCTATACTCATACGGCAAAAAAGTCTCTAAACCGGTAGTTGACTTCAAACTATCATGACCCTACTCTATGTCATATTCGACCACTTCCACAGTACTCACCTTTCCTTTTTTTCTACCTTTGTGTCTGTCTCTTCTGCATCTGTGAATCTGTCTTCTGTTCACCTTCTCGGCCTTGTGACTGGCGTTTCTTTCCTCTGTGAAGCCCGAAGTCAACTAAAGGGCTAATGATAAATATCATAAAGCCTGCCATTTGATATGAATATCCACTATCACACAAATCGCGTTGACGTGTACAAACATGGAATTAACTCAACGAGTCAACCTGCTCCAACTATAGTGAAGATGATTTCGTCTGCTAATCTTCGAGTTACATGATGAATATGGTGCATTAAGGTGGCATAAAATTTGAGAAAAAAAAATTCAGAATTCCAAAATTCATTAACGTGGAAGAAGTTTAGAATTTGAGGATGGATAAAACTCTCAGTAGATAAACTTGAAATAAGAGCTAAATCCAAAAAAATTGGCATGATCTGAAGCTGATATTTTTCCCATCCAAAGTCATTAAAAATGCTCATGAAATCATTGTTAAATACTATTTAGCAATTTGATTATTCCTGATTAACATTTTTTATATAAAATTAGATTTATTTATCGTTTAGCCAATAAATATTTGGTGAAACAATTACTTTGAAGGGCGACTCCTCTGGAAGTTTACCTAACCTGCCCTCCAGTCACATTCATTAAGAAATAATAATCACACTCTGTTTTTAGCTTATGTTTGATATTTGATAACAACGTATTTGATTATGCCGTTATATAAGCAAGCCGTATTGCAACACCTCCTTAACAGTCATCCAGACGTTAGTCACACGAGATCTACTGAAATAACGTTTGCATACTGACCTGAAATGAGAAAGGATATTGAAGATGCTGTAAATGCCGGTAGGTAACCAATCTTCCTCCTCACTAGGACCCTAGTACTTGGCCTAAAGTGTAATCCCAGAGTCTCGCATATACTTGGATTTTACCGAACCTGTCAATGATCTCACATATCTTGTTGTTACATAATCACACTCAAAATAGCTGAAGTTATTCCACTAAAGTTTACACAACTATCATGTTGATCGGCAGTCTTTGTCATGTATTGCCACTTTCATGACTACCAGAGAGGATTACAGTTCCCTTTGGCCCTCTTTCAAGACTTATCGGGGTCATAATATCACTTACCTCTACTCTTCATCATATCACCTCTAATCGCATGAACAAGCAGAGTTTCTTGATGATTTTCCTTTACTGTATAGAAGTGACCACAGTACTATCGAAACTACTAAGGAGCCAAAACCAAGGGCGACCCAAAGGGCCTTCCCAGGTTCACCTTCAAGAGCTAAGGGGTTTCTTGCAACCGCTATGGTAGTTTATGTGCGTAATCATTGGCCAAATGTCACATGAGCAGAGGCTATCATCAGAGTTCGACGAGACAACTTGGTAATTGAGGGGGATATTCATAGCTAAACTTGGGTGCTTCATCGAAACTACCTCTCACCTCGGTACAGGTCAAAATCATCGAATCTGGTAACAGGTCCTGTTAATATCACTTTGGGGGTCTGTGGCTTCTTACAGCTTGGAAATAATGGATGAAAAAGGCTTGATGGGATGTTTTGGATTAAACGGAATAATTTTTACACAGTGGACTTATAGAATTACTTAAAACTTTTCCATAATTTTGAAAATACTCCAAAATTATGGCTACAATTGGGGTTTAATTTAGTTTAATCCTGTGTTATTATTGAATTCAGGGCATTTATGGCTAATCATGTTATAACAACGAGATAAGATTTATGTATCGACTCAGGTCTATAAGGATAGAGGAAGTAAGTACTTTTAGTTATATAAGGCGATAAATTTGGAGAGGCGACTCGACCGATCATCGGTAACATGAATTCCCTCAGGAACAAATGGGTTAGATTCCAATATTTGAACTCTTGAACATTAGGATTTGGTATAGTAACCCATAATAACTGTCAGAATAGGCAACGAGATTATAGCGTATTGAGGAATTATGTACGAAAGCCTAGAAGACACAGAGAGAACCCTGTGTGGTCTAGTTCCTATAGCTTTATACTGTGCTGATAACAACTGTCTCGTTAGAAAATTTTAGATCATCTTAAAACAGGGAGGGTTAATTATACACGGCTTTCTGTGCCCCAAAGGGAGTTTATCATATGAATCGACACTGGCAGCCAGGATACCATACTGATAGATAAAGATTTCAAATAAAGCAATATTAATGATAAGCCAAATTAATTAACAGTGTGTATCGAATAATCCGACTTGTTCCAGCCCTTAATGGACAAATTTACTGATCCTCATGTTTAGATCCACTCCCCCCATTAGAATGGTATGAGGTAATCTGCATTGCAAGGGTGATTCAGTGATCAGTGCGGATCTATTGAGAGGGAACTTGCCAAATGATGCCTAAATCTAGTATGATCGGATTATTCACTCCTTAGCCAACCTCAATTGTTGCCTTCAGTCCTACACCGGAGATACTCACTCGCCATAAAACATTGTCAACTTTCATTAAAGATGACAGTTATCAGGATTGGAGAATCAACTATTGTACAATCTGGTGGAAAACAGAAAAAAAATATTTGTGATACTCAAAGTAGAATCCAAAATGGAAATTAATTTGTATTTAGATAATACCCTTCTGCGAATTTACGCCATGCTATACATTCTCAAGGCAATTCCATTACTGTTTACCCAACTAACCCATCAATCATAATACCTAATCTGCACATAAACAATTGAGACCTCTTAATAATGAGAAGAAATCCTTCGGTGAGTGAAAACCTCTCTGGGCTCCCTTCTACCGGGCCTGAGAAACGGGGCCTCTATTCCAAATTATCTGGAATGCGCGATAGGCTTACCTCCACGTGGCGCACCCTGAGCAACATATACTCATACTGCAAAAAAGTCAATAAATCGGCGTTTGACTTCAAACTACCATGACCCTACTCTATGTCATGTTCTACCACTTCCACAGTACTCACATTACCTTTTTCTCTACCTTCGTATCTGTCTCTTTTAGATCTGTAATCACTCTTCTGTTCCCCCTCTCGACTTTTTGCGACTTTGATGTTCCTCCCCTCTGTGAAGCCCGAAGTCAACTAAAGGGCTAATGATAACTATCATAAAGCCTGTCATTTGATATAAATAAATTCCAAATTATCTAAACTATATTAATGACCACAAACAGAATATGTCTCCGTGATTACTAATTTAACTGACTCGGTTAAAAGCAGCCCACAAATTCTTTTTTTGTGGGCGTCAAAACGAAAAGGTAATTATTACCAACATTCATTAGCATACATTTACACACACGAATTCACTCGTTTACTCTGTGTCAATGTATAGAATCGTAATCTAGCGATCAATGAGACGTAACCAAATAATTTCACATAAACTAATTATGAGCACAATGAGACTACCAGTTTGAAGGTTAGCTCTCGATGTATTCGTCATAGTTAAATCTTATTTGAATCCTCTATAAGAGAAAGTTGGTCTTTCTTTTTTTCATCCTTGGGCTCAACTCCTATTTTTCATGCCCATAACCGTTTCGCATCAATTAAAAGTCCACCCATATTCACACCTCACTCGCGTCCTTGTCCAAGTGACCCATAAACTACACCTGTATTTGCACTAAAAATGCTCACCACAGCTACACTTGCCATTAACTTCACTCTCATCTCCTCCCTTCCCCCCTCCCACTCTCCAGAATCCTCATCAATGTTTATTCAGTATGCTTCGTGATGTTAGCTATCAATTTTGGCCTTCTTCTACAGTCTGTTTCATTAGCTCCTACGATTTGGCAGGTCCAAAATTGGTAGTCCTGAGTTTTGCCACTTCAACTCTAACGATCTCTTTGTTGCTGCTGAATCAGTGACTTCGGATCACTCAAGGTGCGGATTGGAGATCATTTATATTTTAGTTATTTGGAATGTTGTTTGTTACTTTCTATAGTCTTAGCCTCAACGATCTGGTTCCTGTACCTTATTTCGTACAACTTAATAAAACCCCCTAAACTGGTGACCTCGGTTCTTCCACACACTGACAACTTCATACATGAATCCTCTCCTACCCCGAGAGTTATGATTATTATCTTCATGATTAGGACATTCAATTTGCCAAAATAGGAAATTTTAAGCATAGATGCATAGAACCTAGTGGATTTTTTCAACATGAACACCAAGGTCAATGGTTTTAGGCACATATGCTGCTACGAATACCCTTTCATAAAACACCACTTACCAAGAGCATGACTAAATCCCAAAAGGTGTTTCCCAAAACTCAGTTTCTAAATTCTATGGTTAATGACATATCAAATCTCGAAATTCTTACTGGCCGATTTAAGACGGAGGATTGATATTCGAACGCACTTTAACATTGAAAGTATATTGCCATTAAAACACTCGGCATCCGGATCCGCAATTTCCAAAAATAGCAAATACCACAGACACTCCATTGCTTTTCCAAGCTAATGATCAAACTAAACTAAGTGTAATAGGTTGCAATGTGCCAAACTTATATCGTTTTAAAATAGTTGGAATTTAAAATTAACCCAAATCGAACGAAGGGCGCGGTTAACAATTGTATTCATTTAGGACATCAAGATGCAAATAATAGTTGCAACAATATCTATCGACAAATGAAAGGATTTGTTCAGTTCTGATGTTATCCCAGGGGGATAAGCGGTTCCAATCCACAATTGCACTAAGAATCCTCTCTCGAGACTAATGAACTTAAAGTTAGTATGGAACTACAGCGTCTAACGCGTTAGAATATCAATTGCTGGTTTGGGCAAGGGTACATTGCACGCTTATGAAGGAATGTGGAGGGGGAGGGAGTGGGAAGGAGAAGTGGAGGGAGGCGTCATACTGAGGTAGGGAAATTCAGGCTGCTGAGAATAGGCGAATTGATCCATTTAATTGTTTATTGGCAATTGGGGAAAATGTATGAATCAGAAAGAGGGTAATTCATTGCAAGACTGAGTCGGCTAGTAAGTAAAAGTGCGCCAAAACAATGGATTCTTGATCGATATTTCATTTGATTTCACCCACTTATATATATTACCTCAGAGTCCTGTGTGAAATAATGTTGTGCACCCATTCCCAGGTGTTCGTATCTAATTTCTGCTGGTTGAAACATTATTACGTCATGGCATACAGTTTCAGTTCATACTTTTCTGAGTGCATAGAGGAATTTAAGATGCGTTTCAGCTTTAAATGTGTACCAATTTTACTCAACAATCAGTAAAAAGGCGGAGATCTTGTGCCAGCAGAGCACTAGCACTCAAAATATTTTAGAAGTACAAACATAGAATTCTTCCCATTCACTTCTCACGATTAAAAACTCCCTCATACATGCCGACAAATTTATTAACAATACAAACGACCATTTACTTCCATCAATATTCAACCCTACTCATTTGGGCAAGTTTTCGAGCAGGCACTGAGAGTTGGGAAACGATTGCCATTGCTTCTACAGCCTCCAAAAATGAACCCTCTGCATTGACCGAGTTTCACATCGTATCCGAATGAAGGGATGTAGGCACGGCAATCACCTCTTACCAGCGGTTTCGTACATTGTTCGGGCATTTTAAAACCTGCATTAAAAAAAATCTGCGTAAATCAATATAATTTTTATTTTATACAAACAAAATGTAGAATTAAAAACACTGCTTTAGATTAGAATTGGATAACTTTTAACGTCGTCTGAGCGACTTCAAAACCCCAATATCTGGCTTCGAAATTCAAGCTATGCTTGTCCGGCGTTCAACCCATGCCTGCGAAATATATGATGTTCTAGTCATAATTAGTATCGATTTTCATCAACCGGTTTCAACATTACACCATTGAAAAATTTTGGACTTTAGATAGGTTGATAGTTAAGTCAATCAGAGTAGGTAAGGTTCACTATTTAAAATAAGTCAAAACATGAAAAAAACTGTCGTACCTTCAGTGAGGTTCGCATTGATGATCCAGACAAGTAAGATAATAGCGAGCATAACCGTCAGCAAATGAAATGTGACAGCTAAGTTTCTCAATTTAAATGTAGTCAAGCGCTGTTGTAAACGAGGATTTAGTTTGGCTTAGCGCAAAACAGCCCGCAGACATTTCAGTTTTTGGACAAGTGCACAAATTCAGAAACTAGTTTGGCTTTTCAGGACACTTTTCACCTAGATCTGCCCCTCACCCTCCCCCCCCCCCCCCCCCTTAGATTTAACCGTAAATAACTAACTCTCTCTGCTTCACATACAGTAAAGTCTAGATAGCTTTTAAAAGAAAATTGGAGAATTAGCCAATCAGAGATTTAAACGCGCGTAATCTAACCAGTAGATTTTGTGCCCACAGTTGGATTATTCGTTTGATTGAATTACTGTGTGGCCAATCACAACGTAATAAAAGTGATAAGAAAATAGGATTTTTCACAGATACTTAATTAAAATGATACAAAGTCGAACAGTAAGCAAAATATACTAAAGTCAAAAAGTAAGCCAATATCACAAAACAGTGAGGGAAATGATATCTTTTAGGCTGAAACTTTTTGGAGCATTGAAACAATTTCGGAGAGTTTTCGAGTCCTCGCTTCATCACAGGCCGTTTTACCGTAGGCAGTTTTCTGGTTGACGTCAACATTTGCACCACCTTCGGATTCTGGAGAAATGAGGTAACGAATAACTTCTAATTGGCGATTACAGACCGCAGTGTGAAGTGGAGCTCGGCCTTCAGAGTCCAATTCCTGGAGAAAGTAAATAGAGTTAAAGGTTAATACATCGTTTAAAGAATAAAGACAATGAAACGCCCCAGAAATACTTAAAGAAAGCTAATGAAATTAGATCTTTGCAGAATTAAATTCTCTATTACGAATTGAAATGATTGCTAATGCGGAGGCTGAGAAAAAATACCTAATCAGAAGAGCCTTATCTCACCCGAATTTGGTTTTTTGCTTTAAACAACAGACAGTTCACTTCATCACGACTTGATTCCATGTTTACTGAGGGATAAATCAAGTGAGAAGACTATATTTTGGCGCACAATGGAGTATAATCAAACAGTAATTGTACTAAATCAAGCCTCGACATACAGCAAAATATTAGGAAATAAAGGAAGATGTTAATCGATGATATACTTACTTGAAGCGTTAATCCAAAGTGTTTATAGAGTCGAAGCTGGTCAACTTGTCCGTGCATTGCAGCTTGATTTGTTTCTCGAGCTCGGAGAGACTCAGAGTTATATATTAAAGCTCCATGCTCAACCAAAAGATCAATAAGTTCCTTATTTGCTTTGGACCCGCGAATGGCGTGGGATAGAGCCGTGAGACGAGATCGATCAGTCAAATTAGGGTTTGCACCTTTCTTCAGCATCAATTCACACGCGTCATAGTTGCCATTGGCTGCGGCTATGTGCAGGGGAAGTCTCGTTTCTCGATCAGGCACCTAAAAATTGAAAACGGAGAATAATAATCAGAATTTTACATCATTTTAGTTGACTAGCGGTTAATGAAAATCCTAGATCCATAAATTCATAGACCCTGTCAGCTGAGTGATGACGGCTAGGACATTCAACGACCCAAGTTGGAGTGTACATACACTTATAGAAGGTAAATTTCTAAAAGTACATTGCTTCTTTAACGCCAAAGGACGTTTAGCAGATGTGAAATGTGCTAAAGAGAAATCAAGTCTCCTTTTCAGGTAGGAAATCTAGAAGTAAATAAACATATCTACTTTATTCTATTCAGTAACAAATCTCACGAATAAAATATTTTATGCACTTTTTATGTAAAATTAAAACGGAACAATTAATATATATTTTCCCTTAAAAAAATTCATATTTACATCCAATTATTTTTGAGACAGCGATTAAATTCAAATTTATTTATATAAAATAATATTAGTTACGCCATACCGTAACAAATTCGTGTCGAACTGGAATAATTTATTTGCTAATAACAAGGAGAACTTAGGTTGTAGATGGTAAAACATACATTGGACACCGCACCTTACACAAAGGAAAAGTCATCCAAAAGTAAAATGGGAAAAAAGCGAGTTCATTCGTCCAGAAAAATTTTACTTTTTCAATATTAGCAGGTGGATAAACTTGGCTAATTAGCTCTATGCAGAGCTCGACTTTATTTACAACAACTTCTAAAAACTTTGTGCTTACAGTTAGCTGAAGTCAATTGTATTACACAAAGTAAAAAACTAAATTTTCCTACCTCACTAATGATAGTTAAGTCACGATATTCCAGCAACTGTAGTCGTTTAGCTCAAGCATGATAACACCCAAGGGTGGAGAGCAAATCCACCCAAGAAATGTTCAATTCACACTCAGAAAAACTACGCCGATGAAGATCACTTACATCGAAACTGTGGGTCACCGTATAGAGCTGTTCGAGCATATAACAATCATTTGCCTCCGCTGCACCACAGAGAAGATTAGGTAGTATTCGTTGTGCCCAGAGGTTACCAGACCCCTCCACGGTAGCTTTTGCGAAGATGTAACCGACATGTCCCACTAATTGATTAATCCCCTCATATCCACTGGATACGCCTTGGAGACTGAAATTGGGGGGCTGAGCGACATTCACTTCTCGAGCTGGGGGCAGAGTGACCTCGCCCCGAAGGTCACAACGGAGCATTCGACGTCGCACCTTTATATCATTACTCACACCCAATACGTAAGAAAGCTTCGCAAGAGCGGCTTCTGGAGTCATATCCTAAAATGAAAAGTGGGGGAGGGGGAGGGGGGAGGGAGGGAGGAAGGGATTAGGTTACGAAAATAGGTGCAAAAACGACGTTCTATAAGAACAAGTAGAACTTACATAGCCAGGAATAACGCCGACACTCTCGAGTACCTTTCCAGTTGAGTACTTAGCTTCGACTGAACCATGCCAACATTGGGTGATGTTTAGAATAACGATACCTTCGCTTGTTGCTTTACTAAAAATTTCGAGGATGTCTCGGCGTGTGGATGGTACGTTACCGGCACCATAAGTTTGTAGAATAACACCTAAAATACCAATAACAGAAAAATGAGCATACATCGAGATCTCAAGTCTACAGAACAACACAACTCAATCAGAATCTTATGTCGTTGGTGACGAAGTAGCCCACATGCCAAGAATTAGCATTTTTTCACTTTTGAACCCTTCAATGTCTCTTGGTCCACTTTAATGAATCTTTATACCCCTTCACTCTATCTTGACGTGTCCATAAATTATGATACACTTTCATTTAGACCAATATTGATCAACCTAAGTCAAAGGTTACAAATTCGGTGCGCATTTAGTAGAGTGGATGGTCAATTCTAAGCAGAATCCCAGTGCCCATATGAGACCTCTCTTTATCCAAATCACATCGCTGAAGCGGCCCGGAACGGTTTTATATACTTGTCTCATAAAGTTTAGAAACTCGGCAGAAATCTATTGAAGTTACAAAGTTGGATATTTGTTCCAACGCAACTAAATAAAGGGGATGAAATTGATTTTCGCCAGCAAAAGCATTTTTATCAGTATCACACGTAAGAATTCACCAAATTTGTGCACGGAAAATTCGTACCTAGAATATTTTTTTGTAATAAGGATTCTGATTTAACACTCTTCGAGAAACTAGTTATCTGAAAACTACTGCTGGGTCACTTCGAGCCGAGTATTTTTGACTCCTAATTGTCATCATGTTGCTCTACTTTTAAAAATTGCAGTTGATTCAATATACTGAGGTGCGATTTATTCAAAACGTGTTTTTTCTCTGAATCTTAGTGCAGAGCCCTTAACACATTGAACGCCTATTGTTGTGATTTCTATAATTGTAGCTATTTTTGCGAAATTCCCAAATTCAGACAAAAAGCTGAAAATTATTTCCTGCTTTTCACGATTAAATTGTGAATATTATCAAGTGGTTTTATAAAAATTAATTTTCCCAACCAAATAACGAGAGTTAATGAAATCTTCAAAACTCAAACCTTCAATCGGTACTTTAAAGAAGTTCTCGACGGTTTTCGCAGAGATTGACGGGAACATCCTCAACATCGCAACGTTTCGACTCAACGATTCAATAACGTGTAGACTTCTACCCTCCCCAGGACACCGCCGAATGTTCGAGAGATGGAATTTAATATCAATTCCAATCCTGGCCAGCGGTGGGTAATTAGGCGAAGTAAACGCGTCGAAATCCGTAGCCGAACATTTTACAGATCTGTTTCCACGTAGAAGCTAAAAGGAAACGTTTATTTAAGGTGAACAAGGAATTTCATGATGATGAGTTCCAAACTCCTAAATTTCGAATCCCTTGGCCACTTTGACAGAAGGCATTACTTAAAAGAATTCAAAACAAGATAAAACCCTCAAACTACACTTGGCAACACCCATTATGACACTTGAAAAAACACATCAAACTATTTTGCAATTTGACAAGAACTCTCTATCGCTAGGCAATTTTATAAAAATCACCCAAATAAAAGCTGTAAGCGGTTACAGTAAAAATCAATACAAAAAATTGCTGTCTAACTATTAGTAAGACAACACGTGATAAGGGGCTAGATCCATTAGTTGATTATCGATCAGCTGCACTAAGTAAAATGCAAGCGTTTTGGCTTAAACCAATGCTCAATTTGTAATATTTTATGAAGAGGTTCAATTTGATAAATTAGCTTAGCTGGAGTAACAAGAAAATTACTTTACAATAGACAAGTTCCGTCACTTTCAGCAATTCAAAAGGGCAGAGGTAAGAATAGCTGCTAAAAAGTCCTGAAATGTCTAAATAAGAAAATGGAAGTGATATAAGAGTAGCAGACACGTTCCTTATTTTGCATTTATCTTTGTAATGCGTTGGACAATCCAGAGTTAGAGAGACCTCAAAGTAATGCATTATCTAGCTAAAGGACAAGGGATTCGATTGTAAAATTTGTCAAAGATTGTTACTAAAATTTCCTAAAAGGATACTCGTGTTTGCTTTTCAGAGCTCAACTCATATAAACGCAATTTATATGATTCTATATAGTTGTTGGCTAAACTTAAACGAAACGCTTTTGAGTAAATCTTCCCATAAACTTACAGAAAGCTACATATTCATAACACATTTAGTACATAAAAACAACGAGAGCATTGATATTTAAAAATACTGAAAATCGTGAAATCCCAGCGAATCCTTGCTAACTAAAGAAAGAAATTTCGGCTAAATACCATTCAATGAATCCGATGCATAACCGAAGACGATTCTGTTAAATTGAATGGACACAGGCAGATCATGGCTTATCACAGACAAATTTACGTAAAAAATAATCACTCACATTATTATTAAAGAATACTGTAACTTCAGGAATAATCTGATCACCACCAGCAATGAGCAAAGATCCTAGAAAATTCTCCCTTCCGTCACTCCTTAGTTCTCCAATAGGAATTTGAGATCCAGTCACAATAACAGGTTTACAAAGTCCTTCCAGGATAAAAGACAGGAACGAAGCTCCGTAAGCCAGAGTATCAGTGCCGTGAAGAACAATGAAACCGTCAAATTTGTCATAGAAGTACTTAATATGCTTGGAGACAAGAATCCAATTTTCAATTGTACAGTTAGAGGAATCCAGAAGGTCCTTGTATTCAGCGATCATAAAGAAAATTCGACGATTTTCAACTGTTGGAGGCATACAAATTAGTGGCCACTGACAATCACCGCTGCTATCACCTACAGCTCCATCGGACTGCTTCGATTTGTAGTAGTCGACGTGAATTTTATTCCTTTCTACAAATCTAAATAAACAAAGGGAGAATATGAATACCTCCGAGTTTTAGGCCACGAATATAAAATAATACAAAGGAGTTATTCTTACGATTGATCACAGAACATTGACATCGACATGACTTTCTTTACCAAGAAGTTTGGTTCAGGACCGTATACCCCACCATGTGAGCACATTCCAATAGTACCACCAGTGTACAAAACCAGAACAGTACCGACCGAAGAGCATGTTGGATCGGATAAAGCAGCCTCAATTAGTGCAGGAGTTGATTGAAAGGATTCAACCGACGGTACCTTAATTAAAAAACTGAACTAAAAGGGAACTGTATTACTAGAATAATATACGAGAAAATAAGTAGCAACTTACAGTGCTGAAATAACTGAGCAAATCTTCATCAGGACTGTTGGCACACATAGCAGTCTCAAGGAAATATAATAATTATTAACTTACGATGTATACACAGTTAGAAAACCTAATTGACACGGTACAAAATCGTGAATGGTAGTGATAAAAAATAAGATAGTTGGGCAAGAAATTAAATACAAATAGGACGTAAGGAAAAATTTACCTCTTAAAAAATAATTGCGAAGGATGAACTATTGGCAAGATACATTCGTTCAAGGCGCTACAAGCGAGGTAAACTTAAAACGGATCTTAAGGTCGTTGAGTAACGAGCGGATCTCAGAGACAAACTGCTAGAATAAATTTATTTAATAAGGACGCAGAATAAAATTTAGTACATTTTCATGGCTTGTTTTCTTTTATTGGGCAATTTAATTGACATTTATTTATTGTGTATTCAGGATTTAATGTTGTTAAAGCTTAGAAACAGTTAGCACAATTGCTCAATTAAGTTAGACTATGACTCTATGTCCTTCTGAATTCACGCCCTGTCTACTGTCTGTATTTTCAACTTGATTCAAATGAAAGGCTTCTTGCAAATATTTGTGTCTGTGAATCTTACACTGTCATAAATATCAACCACGTCTCTGGATCTTATTTATGCTAGCCTTCCTTAATTTTAAAAAATTTCGAATTCTCAATGTTATGATCTGCTCTTCCTTACAAGCTAATGAAACTGACTCTTGGATTCCATTTAAAATTGCAGTAGTTACAATTACATCAAAATGCAAAACGACACATAAGACCATGTCAAAAGAGAGACGCATATTTTAGCAGTAATGGGTCGCTTGACAGCTACAATGTAAATAAATGCGCACACATAAGCGTTTATTTATGCCTGTATAATAGTAAGTTTTTTTTGTTGGGGCGAGGGGGGGGGTGTGTAAGTTTCCCATATGTGGCATGTCCTTTCATATATTTTATCATCTGTTCATCTCCGTCGTGAGATCGACAAGAAGGCTAGAGGAATATCCTCAAATCCTGGCAGTACACAGGGACTTTTATCTTAGTCGCTTCTTTCGCGTTATTTCAACAATTCGATTGACCACAAGCTATTCACTAATAAGAGAGCTCATGAAGGAAACCATCGTGATTGTTTCTTCCTATTTGCTCCACTATATTACTCTTTGGCAGTGGGAGAATCAAGTGTTCTTTTCGGAGTCAACATTGTAGATTTTTATGTCATATGGCCTGATGATTATGTCAACTGTTCAGTGGTAGTTTAAAACGACGGTTAAGAGCCTACAGACGATCGCCAATACTGTATTCGCAAATCGAGCCGCACTTTTCTCGGGATACAAAGTTGTTTTGGTTGCCACATTTCTTCGCTCGCTGTCCTCAAACATTGACCTTTAAAATCTGCTGCGGGTTGCAATGTTCTAGCACGACGAGAGATGTCCTTATGTCATTAAGCCGTCGACCGACGTAAATTTGGTAAAATGTGGAGTCAAACTGTGCACTGGGGCATGCAACGGGCTGATAGCTGATCTTCAGAAACCTTTGAATTTAAATCCGCCACCTTAAGAAATGCCGTCGTCTTCACCTGCAAAAGAGACCAGTATAGCATTAATCCGCTAAGCAGTGCGGCACATGATACTTTAACTGAAACAGTATCTAGCTCGGTTATTCCATGTTTTCACTTCATTTGAGGGGAAGGGGAAGAGGTGGACGGGGACTATAGGGATATTGGAACCAACGTCTAAGTGGGACTTATATATCATTGATGCTAGATTAGTGTACTTCCAAGAAGTAATATTTATCTGCACTAGTACATCAGGGCTCCCTACAGAACCCTTTATGATTGCACTTTTGGCAGCAATGTCTTTGAAAGTGGCGTCATCTGTAACTCAATATTCTTGAATGGCCTGTTTCTAATATATTTTGGAATTGGCGTGGATCCCTTCCGTCAATTTATGATTAGGTCCATTAGGGCCCTTTCAGCTTATCCAGCAGTAAGGGAGTTGAATTGGCTGTCTTTATGAGAACCAAATCGGGAGGCAGTGCAAAGTCGGCCAATGATTAGGATGAGGCACTTGTAGTGTCTGTTGAAGAGAGAGAGGGCGAGAGAGCTGTTGTCATCACCAACAGAACCAAACATACAAATCATGCCTTCATAAGTTAGATCGGTAGGATCAATGTCATGATGACCTGACCCTAGAGAAAGTATGTAGCAGTATCTCACGATGACCACACCCGATTTTATCAAGGTAATACATCAGTTTGTGAAAGTTTATGAAAGCAAGTGAATCTTTGGAACGATTGAAAGATCGCATACTAGAATACAAACGAGAAAACTCAATAGTGGATAACCCTATTTATGAGGGAGGAGCCTTGCGAATTCTCTCAGTTGTAAGAAGGTATATTCAAAGAGTTACACACATTAGAAGGAGAGGAGATACTAACTAACATTGTGGGATTTTGATCGATGATTATAAGCAGTTAAAAGGGGAGTCAGAAGTGGGGTTATAGGAAGGTGAAAGTTACATTATAAGTAATTTTTTTACTTACTCCGACAGTTTTTCCAATTGGTGACAACATATTAAAGAATTACCTCAACACATATTGTGACTGCTTTAAAAAGTTAACAAACCTTTATCGATAAATGAATTGGAGTAATGTGATTAAATGAAATAAAGAATAGAGGAAAAGTTTGAATTTTTTAAAAAGGGCTTTAAAATAAATTTACAAAGTTTTTTTTCCAACTGATTTTTCAGTTACTATTTTTTACTGTCCTATAAATTCCCATTTCCTAAAAAAATTCACCAAAATAGAGGCTAAAAACTGCAAATCTCATCTACGAGGTGGTGGTAACGGAAGTAAACATGTATTTTTCCGCTTAACGGACCAAAATCTACCGGTGACATTGCTATAAATCACTCATTCAAAAATCTCCACTAACAAAATCAGCGCATCCATCCTTGCAAAGCATTAATTTCATTTGCAAATACAGAACAAGCATTAATACTGCAAATTAAAATTCAAATTTTAAATATAGCAACTTTTTTCAACATTTTAGTGTTTACACATTGGTAAAATGTTTATTTATATATTTTATTTGGGGCATCACATGGGACCGCCTCTTATCAGATCATAAAGCTGTTCTCACACTTTGAGAGCCATTGGGGAAAATAAAACAGAAGAATGTATTTATTAAATTATATTAAATTTCTTTGATTACTCCGCAAAAAGGCAACTCGCCTATTTGCTGAAATGAACATATCGCTGACTGTTTGAAATACCGATTTGGCTATAAAACGATAGAATATAGCGGACTTTACGTACTATTTATTCCTACTAACTGAAAAGCTAGAATGAAATAAGCATAATTCGATTAGTTGTCTGATCGGTTGATCAACTTGCTGAATAGAGAGTATTGTAAACAAATACGGCACTTACACGATAGCATATCTATTTGGCTGACGAAAGCAGACTCAAACCCCTCTAAAATTTATGCTCCAATCGATTTTCAAGAGAACTGAAGCAAACAAAGTTACCATCCACTTATTCAACACTAATCACTTTTGAAGATAGTGAATATAGAATAACTGTTTACTTACTTCAAAGTTCATTTGTGGGATATTGTTATTTAGACACAAATAATGGTACCAATTAGCTGATATGAGATAAGATGTGTGGGACACGTCATGGCATGAGCGCACAGCGTGGCTTGAAGGTGCGGTCGCGTACGGATTGAGTGCAAAGAGGACACAACCAATGGCCAATCAAAAGCTCTCGTTTCTTTTATTTAATCCGCCGTGTTGAATGTCTAAGCTTCCTCCCTGTACACACTCCACGCCATTCATGTCTAGAGTAAACTTGTTTCTGTAATACGTCTGTTTCTTTCGGGGTCTGACCAACTAGGAGAATCTGACATGGAGGTTTCTGAGTGCAGTCAGGCTTAGTTAGGTAGCTAATCCGCTACAGATGTAGAATTATGTTTGGATGGTAGGAGCAAAGGTAACTAGCGGGGCAGATATACTACATGGACTTTCTTAATGAAACAGCACATAGAATCAATTGACAATCAATGGAAGAGCTTATATAAAAAGCAGCAAAATTCCCAGTTTCTCACAGAATGCAGGTTGGACAATCGTAGCATGTCATGATTTTATTGCCCAGGAAAGAAATGACGAGGGCACTTAAGTTCACCGAAGCTCAACGCCTGTGTAAAAGGTGAAATTATTCCAAACCTTTTGGATTTAGAGCTTAGAGGTCATGGTAATTAAGAAGGACCAACCACAAAGTACTGTACTCAACTGAGATGAGATCCAACTCCTCGTGGAAAATTCACAAATAGAAATCTTATTAACTGGATGTCAAGAAATAGCAACTGATCATTTTTAACTATAAGTGAAAATAAGTGATTATAGTCAATGAACATAAACAACACTAGATCCATTTATTTATCAGAGACAAATAGATTTCAAATTTTATTACGCGAGAATCTACGCGGCTTTATGATTCCATTTTGGCAATCAGATTGAAAGTACTCAACCAGCGACTCAAAATATAGGAAGAGTTTTTGGCCAATTATTTCTTTAAAACCTTAGTATATCCGACAAGAAGATTATTACCAACCGTAATGGGAAAGATGTACAACTTTTTTGTAGAGAATAACTGAACCAGGTTACTTAAATGATAATTACAGGAAGAAAGAATCGAAATGATTTAGTTACTAAAGTACCAAAGGAATTCACTTCCTTTGATGTTTGGATTTGGTTGCACAAAGTTTTGTCTGTTGGGTAGTTCGCTTTACGAAATTTAACTCTAATGAATCGCGACCTGGATTAATAAGCGAATTCTTGTTCTTAACGTTTAGTATACATTGTCTGTTTTTTTTAAGATTGTCGGTCTTGCCACCCTAGTTGGTAATTTTTTTCTCCAAAGTTTGAGATAGCAAAGCGATCTAAAATGACAATAGGGAGCTCACAGGTTCTTAAAATAGCTGAGCTGGGATGGCTTTCAGCAGTATAAATATTTCTAAAATATTTTAACTCTTATTCTATAATCCAGAATGGCTTTCGCCCAACTCCTTGACCAAATCATGCGCGAGTTAGTACACTTAAAAATCATAATTCAGCGTAAAATCAGAGCTGAAGATAATGACAGAGCTGGAGGACACAGTTATTAGAAAAAATTAATTATTTCTTGCAAACTCAATATAACCCTAAGGGCAGGAGAATTACAGAATATTTGAAGATGCGCTTTCAAAATGTTAAAATGCTGTGAATGTTCTCCTAATGCAAAAAGTGTGACCAAATAGCTCCTTTTTAGGGACTGACAGCTGAAAAAGTGCGTTGAAAGGGCTCTGATCCTATGTAAGCCGTGGTTCAAATTTAGTGATAATTTGACTTTGGTATTTAGGATAATGGTGACCTTTTGGTGACCATTAAAAATAAATTCCATTTAAATATATTTAGGAATTATTTCGTGATAAGTTTAATAAAATTTAAGGCTGAGGATTTTAGTGTATGGGAAAAAATCGCATTTCTGAAGATTGATTAATATTTTTATCACCACTAGAGTATGGACAAAATATATAAATGATTGAATAAATGAATAATAATAAATAAAATTTCCCAGCATTTGATTATTCATTTCAAAATACTGCTACTTACTTTATTTCTTGAATTTATTTTTTTGCTCCTTTCAAATAATTATTTATATCAAATGGAAGGGTTTATGATAGTTATCATTACCCCATTAGTTGACTTCGGCTTCACAGAGGAGATCAGCATCCAAGTCACAAAAAGTCGAGAGGATGAACAGAGGAGTGATTCGCAGGTGTAAAAGAGACAGACATCGCGTGGAGGTAAGTCTATCGCACACCCCATTTTTAAATACTGATTATATGAAAATTACCTAGTTTTATTTTACCTATGTCAAGATATTCCCGACCGATATAATCAGAACATTTTCCAGGTGGTCAAACTCAACTGCTTCGGTAAAACTATGTATAGTTTTTAAAAGTACTGAGGTGATATAGATGCTAATTGAACAGGTTTTGACTCTGCAAGGAAACTGATTGGATTTGAATTTTTTGTAGTTGTTAACGCAACGGAAGTTATATTTTCTTCATATGTTCAAATGTTATATTAATTTGTCCATCGATTTAATGTGATTTCTACCTTTTCATTCTGTTCCATCCTTGTCTCGTCTTTTAAGCCTGTCTTTCGATTTTCTTTCCATTTTCTTACATCTTCATTAAGTGGCCTTCTCTAAAACCTGTGGGTTAAAAAAGTGGTTGCTGTTCTTGAACCCATACAGCTATTTCTACACTATCTAGGCCTCCAATCCAATGGTAACGGAGTTTTTTAATGCGTTTTTTTCCAAAATCGATATTTTCTTACCGAAAGTCACTCAAACTGTAAAATCAGCGTACCTTGAGACATTTAAGAGCATTCCGTTTGTTAAGGTCATATCTTTAAAATCGATGTGTTCGGAGTTGTCACAGAGCTTAAAACAAAAGTCAGGTTATCTCTTAATAATAATAATAAAATAATGCAAATAATGAATCGGTATTGACAGTAATTAAAGATTTCAGATTGAAAGTCCCACAGGATTCTCAATTTAAGTATTTCATTTCAATAAATTTGAATTTGTGCAGAATTTGGACAAATTTTAAAAGACAACTAATTCACCTCAAACCGATTTCAACAAAAAGTTGCTTCAGTTTGCACTTTATGAATCAAATCACATCAACTTAGGTCCCATTTGCAACTGGAATGGCTTTTAAACATCCACTTCACTGCTGAAAATTTAATGGGAA
Organism: Hymenolepis microstoma; assembly: GCA_000469805.3. Classification (NCBI taxonomy): domain Eukaryota; kingdom Metazoa; phylum Platyhelminthes; class Cestoda; order Cyclophyllidea; family Hymenolepididae; genus Hymenolepis; species Hymenolepis microstoma. The sequence continues at coordinate 36,029,134 of LR215989.1, read as the reverse complement.
GTATGTTTGAAAAGAATTAAAGTAAAAAACATATATGCCGCGTCAGTGTTGTTTTAAAGTGATGTTTGAAGGACTGACACAATTGAAACGACGCATTTTCTCAATTTTGAGTTTCATGAAGTGTTAAATAATTCTTATTTTAGAATGTCATCATTTTTATAAACGTCAGCATTTTTCGGTAAAGTTAGTTTAAGTAATATAATGGGCATTTAAAAAATATTTACACGACTTTAAAGCACCATTGATTGACTCAAATCGACGTTTCTTTTTGAACATCGGCTGGACAAGTTTTTGGGGGATTAGAAGATTATATGACTACTGATGGAAAGCCAATAGTAAGTGCTATTTTTAGAATTAATGTGCATGAAATGATTATGATATGGCTACTGAATGCTATTATCAGTAAACGGATCTATCTAAAATTTCAGAACACAATAACAGCCGTAGATCAAGCCACTAGTGGTCGTTGCTCAAAGTGCTGTAAGACAGCGACCATGGAACTTAGTACATTTAAACACTTATAAATAAGTGGCCACAAAACACTTAATTATTTTTCCCGAATAAAATTATTACTTTTTTATCTACTTTTCGTCGAGTTCGAGGGTGATTAAAGTTCTATCTCAGAGTGGATCAGATACCAACAAATGAAGTATTGCTCGGATGGAAGTAGAATTCGTTGAAAGCAACATCACAAGAAGGGATATGCTGCCTTCAGACATTTCCGTTTTCTCGCTCTATTTTGTCAAGAACTGAGTAAGAAGCCATCTAATACGTAAATATTCTACAAATGAACAATCAAATGAAGAAGCAAATTTTGGCGAACTCAACGTTCTTTTATTCATTTTCATTAGTTACACCTCAAATTGTTTTCCACGATTGAAATTGTAAATTATTATGCAGTTTCACTGGTAAGAAATAAAGGACGTCTTAGTACGAGCGTGAGAAATTCTCCCAATAAACTGGGGATGTAATTTATTTTATTAATACTTACCTTAAAAGGTCTATTTTATATCTTCATTTCCATAAATTTATTAAATAAGGGAAACTCACTTACAAGTGGACATTTATTTGAAAAATAAAAGATGTAGCAAGAAAATCTAAAATTTAAAAAGCGGATTAATTTGTTGAAAATTATGGAAATAAATAAGCCAAACTAATTGTATTATTATTAATAATATTCTTGAGGAATTCATTCAATCAACGGCAAAGTTGGCAAAGTTGAGTAATTTTGATGGTTTTCCAACTTATTACCAAACATTTAACCTTTTAACAGAGGAGGAAGTAGCAGACTATTGTAGCGGGTTAGCCACCTTAATAAGCCTTGACTATTTCCAGAAACCTCTATGGCAGATTCTCCTAGTTGGTAAGTCTCGCGGAATAGAAGAAACAGACATATCCCGTGAAACACGTTTATTTGATATGGCGTGCTGGCGTTCAAGCATGCAAGCGTGATGTGGTGTGTCATGACGTGGAACTTAGTCATTATATACACTTTATGGTATGGTGACTTCATATGACTTGGGTCATTGATTGGTCGGGTAATCGTTTACTGGAATTGGTCATTGATTGATCGTATTGGCATTGGTCACTGATTGGTCAAGAGGCTTCTGCATTTGTAATGCTAAAGTTGTGTCCCCACACTATCGTTACTTAGGTAATTTCACGCAGTAGAGTTCATAAGTAATAATAATATTGATTATCAAATATTACAACAAATAACTAATGCTTACATTTGCACATTTGGGAACACTGGATATTTGCGTGCAGTAAAGTCAAAGCACAATCTCAGTTTCATTCCGAAAACTCTGCATTTATCTTATTATGTAAGCACTTTTATTAACATTATTATTCTATGCAGTTTCAAGACCTAGAGCTTGGCAAAACAGGCCGACAATATGAGTATTTAACGTTGAGGTAAATAGGAAGAAATGGTTAGAAAATAAGAATAAGTCTATTGTAACCAGAAGGTGTAAATTCATTAATCATTTTTGGACATTTTTGCCCACTTTACATTAATAAATAGTTTACTATGACGCGCTCAGCTATGCTACTGATCTATTTTACTAATTTTGCAAAGAGCTTTTGAGCAAACGCCTGTCCGTGGGATTCAAAGCCCTTTGAACGCTTTTTTTGGTCAGTGCTAATCTCTTCTATTTGTTTTCTAATGGTCAAGTTACAAACGAGACGATGCCAGATCACAGGACCCTAAAAGAGTGGGGTTCACCAAAGTGTGCTTAATTTGTATGTAAGCACAAGTTAAAAGCTAACAATTTATTATCATCAGAAAAGAAATAGATAATGTAGATGAAAGCATACATTCCGGCGAGTACTTTTTGCTAAAACCAGAGTTTTTTTTTGCTAATTAATGTGAAAATTGTGTTTTAAAATTCACTTTCATCATTATTCTGACACAAAACTTCATTCATTAACTAATGTCCTTGATAAATTAACCTATAACCTATAAATTAACCTATAACCTATAATCGTATACAAAGCAAATTTGAATATTGTATTCTAAGTAGCAAATTGTATTATTTTTACGCGTCAAGTCCGACTTTTTAATCAAAAAATGATCGATAAAATTTTTTATCATTCCGGGAACGAATCTTGAAATATGAATTGTCGAACACAAACTACTCAACAAGTGATTAACGTACGTCACAATTCCGAAATGAGGTACTTCTCTATAATAAATTGGCGCCACTTTCAAACAATTTTGATTCCCCTCAGTTTATGGTCCATTAAAATTTCTAGTAACCAATTTCAGTTGTTTCCTCCAGTTTATAATGGCCATTCCAGGGTGATCTGCAATGCCCAAACCACTTTAACCAGTTAAAATATAGAGTTCTATTTAAACAAAATGCATTGAAGGTTAGCAAAATGAATAAACGGGCCGATTGTCTCTGGAGACGAATTCACCCCGGAGCTAGGAGAAAGTTATTAAATTGTAACAAAAGGACATTACATTAACATTGGTGCATTACTGATGGTAAGGAACCAGAAGGTTTAAAATTTGAAAAAAGAGTTATAAAGCACTAAAACGCATTAGCTACTTTCCCAATTAGAGGTAAATAGCTTTGAATTCTTGACGAAGGCCTTTGGGGAAAGAATCTCTTGAATACTTTCTCTTCAGGAAATGATAACAAAACAAAGCTTCAGAGTTGCAAATTCATTAATAAATTTAATTATTATTTTCCTTTGTCATTGACTATTGGTACTTCAAAAGGATAATTTTATTTTAAGCATGTACCGTTATTATTACCTTTATCAATCAACTGCGTCAAACGTCTCGTTCTCTTCAGCTACTTGCTTGTTTGTTGGTTATTCAAAGCTAGGTCAACCAATTATTTCAGCCAACTGTTCAACAAGCTATGGAAATCGAAGTCACGTAAACGCTCAGATGGTAGAATTCTGGAAATTCAATCATGAGGCAGTGTGACATAGCTTAAGGAAGTGAATAATGTGAAAATCAATATAGTTAATCAAAGCAGCACTTTAATTACAGTGAATCCATTAGCTATTGCTTATCGATTCCTCATTTTCCATTATCAATTACTGAATTCCCCCATCTGATGTGCAAGATCACCTGTGGAGAAGGCGTCGCTACAATTGATTTCTAACCGCAAAGGCAATTATTTACCACACATTTTAAACCCATATAGGCAAATTTTTATGTCAATAGAAAACCGTATTTTAAGACACAGATTGCCTCTATCCTCTTCTTTGAGTCCAAGTAGCTGTGGTTTTATTAAAGGACTGTAAAAGAGTTATAAATAGCCCACCTTTTGGAAACTCTGAAGTGATACATGCATCGGAGAATAAGTCTGTAGAATTTAGAAAAAGTTAACCATAAAATATCGGTTCTTTCACTTGAGCCAAGCTAAAAGCTAAGTGCTGCTTATCCGAATAACTTGATATATTATGACATTATAAAAAAATACTTAATTAAAAGTAGTGTTATTTAATTAGAACGATAGTTCACTTTGAAGAGGCTATTGGTTGGGGATTAAATATGTTTCATTATGCAGTGTAAACAGTGAAGGAGAAAATTAACTTGGAGGATTTAGGTGGAAAGACCAAGATTTACCTCATGTTGCTTTTGGCAGTAGCAGAGAGCATGTGTTTGCAGGTAATGTGACATTTTCTTTATCGCAGATTTCACGGTTTAAATCAAATTTACTTAATTACAGGAAAAAGCGTATACCTGATATAAAGGAAGTTAGAATTTGTCAGTCATTAAAAGTTGCAGGTTATTAATACCTTAAGCTCCTATAGAGCTTTTAAACTTCATTTTCAAATATCTACTTACTAAATTGCACACAACATTACTTGAAGTTATTAAGGACGGATTCATATTACTGAGGTGAGTAATTCGAAAATAAAATTATAAGTCTATTTATTTAAAAACCAGCGTTTAAAAAAGAATCTTGATTTTGTTTTTGTTCAATTTTTCAAGGGCGAAGAAAAACCTTGGAACTAGAGTTCTAACATTTGCCTTTAATATGCCGAAAATGAATAGTAAAGATGCTGATAAATGACAATTTTCTAAAGTTCTCCACTATAGTGCTCAAATTAATTCAAATGTTGGGGAAAATAGAAGGATAATTTAGAATTCGAGGTAAGTTGAGCTGAGGTAGTTGTGCAAATGCAAACTCAACCAACCATTTAATACCAACTAACGGTTTCAGAATTCTAACGATAGGAATAGTGTCTATCTTAAACCTGATAGATAAATTTCTTCATTGATTTAAAATGGTCTTCAAAGTCCGACATATATTACAAATATTGATTAATCATTTTTGAAAGTAGATGAATCTTATCTTGAAAATTTAAAATCTTGGCAATCCTTGTGATAAAATGACGACAATTCTAAATTAAGATATGTTCAAATCTTTTAGGACTAAAAACATCGAAATTCCTTTATAATTCACTGGGTAAGAGTCCGAAAAGAGTCCGAAACTTTCCATTACCATTTTACTCTCTGTCAGACACGAAGTACTTTCTCTAAATAAGGTTGGACAGTAGTAAAACATTTGAGTAGTTTAAAGAATACTTTTATCCATATAATTATTTTAATAATTCTTTGATATTCACGTACTTCAATGGTTTTTGTATGACTATGAAAGAAAACCTTAGAAATGATTAAATGCAAATGAAAGTCTAACGCCTGCGTGATTTATTAGTTAGATTTAAACTGATAGAAAAGCATTTCAATTACTATTGGAGGCGTTTCAGTCTCTGATCCCCAAGATTAGCTTCTGCTGATGATCGCATTTTAAGTCACTCGGGGTTAGATTTCAACAATATCGAATGAAATTCTGTATAAAGTTGAATTGATAAAATATTAGCAATGAAAAAATATAAAAAATCTTAATTTTATTTTTTTAACTAAAATACTAATAGAATAAAGAGATTTTCATATTTAATAATATTATAACGATATTATAACTTTCAAAATTTTTTATTTTGTTCCGTTTATGAATAAGTTTTCCAGTATTTCAAAGTATTCAACCATTATTTGTCAATAACTTGCAAATGAGAGATTGACAATGCATTTTGAACTCAGAATGGGTCAGCTTTGTTTTGATACATCTCTACACACCTTTACAGCCTCAATGATGGTCATCATATTGCTATTTGATGAATAAAAATACCCATCGGCTCCTTTCGCCCCATTTTACTGAATGCCGACAAGATTATGAGCATGCCCTGTTGCACTATTAAAAGTGGTCAGAAACTGAAGTTTAAATATTTAATGAGTTGAAGGTTGACCGAACCATCAAGATGAAATGTGAAATGTATATGTATATATAGCAGCACCATCTATGGGGAACCCTTCGGGGTAATTATTGGTCGACCAGACAGCCAGTCAATTATCATATATCACGTCCTAGGGAAGTACATTTATTTTCTTAACAAGGAACTCTTTTCCGTTCTTCCTTCTTTTGCTCAGTGAAATATAGTTTATGAAGCGAGCAACTGAGCGCTATAAATAAGCATTTTTAAATATAATTGGATAAACAAACTATTGAACTTTTGGAGCCTGGTATCTAAAAAATCCAGACTTGACATAATGTGCATTAAAAAGCCGATTGATGCTTTATTGCAATGAAAACAAAGTCTGGACAAACACATCAGATATAAACTCACAAAACGTTTATTTAATCAGTCTGTGAAATTTAACCCAAAGAGTCTGCAACAAGTTGATTGTAATATAGTACTCTATAGAGATCTCCCGATGTGTCCAAAATTCTAACTGAGAATAAAACTATGCATTATTGCGTGCGTTATTATAATGTCTTGACACTCCTTTTCTACTCAAATAATATAAATAATTAATAAGAAAATAAAATAATCAAAATGAATAAACTTTCTACAAAATATGATCCAATGCTCTAAGTTTAATGTTCGTGCAATTATTTTGATAGTGCTAATGTAACAAACCTCAAGGTCATTTTAAAATTTTATAAAATTAAAATTGAATATTATTTTCTGAAGGTCTTAAGCGGGAGGGGAGAAATCGAAATACTTTTTGATGGCATTTTCATTAGATTAGATTTCCACTCAAGGTTGTGTTTTATGCAAACATCAGTAGATATCAGAACAAAACGATAATTTAAAAACCAACTCAGACACAATGTAGATAGATCTCATTTAGCTGAGCCAGTAACTCTGTAAAAGTGTAATGAATTCGTTTATTCAAAGATAGTAAGGAGGGCATATATTTGAAAAGGGAAGCATAGCTTTCACCATTGACAAGGGAGCTCTACGAGGCCTTAAAACTACCTCCTCTGTATTTGTTACCTTTTCTAAATTCAAATAGGTCTTTATAGGTTTATCAAAGAAAAAGGTTCCCTCGATTCGTTGGGGAGTCCTGAATTCGGAATAACCAAATCAATTACACATCCGGCAGCTCATTTTTAAAAAGAGCTGTTGGATTTTCAGTTTCCTGCAAAAATGCTTGTTCTGTTTGTTGTCAAATGCGCTCACTAGCCTTTGAATAATGATCTCCATGAAATCAGAGTTTAATAAAATTTCCATTCTCATATTTCTAGAGCCACAATTTTAAAGTTAGCCAAACATTTATTTGAAAAAAATTTCCCTAATTTCTTTGCAATTAATAACAATAATAATAGTAATAATCCAGTGTTTCTTAAATAGTTTATGACCATCGATTGCATGAGCTTAAAACTTATTATCGATTAAGTTGAAGCCTATGCTACGATGAAAGAATTCAAATTTATAAAATGTAGAAAACTAATTTTTTTTTGATTGGATAGTCCTTAAGGAAATTAATGTAATTTTTGTAAGAGGTGATGTTGTTTACTAGCTGGTAAGTCAGTAAGGAAGTAGAAGTTGTAAAAGATGGAAGGACATAAATTGTCGCAACGGAAAGAGCAATCGAACTTTTGCCAAAAGTTCCCCTAAAAATAATCTCCAGTTGAATTCTGCAAAGGAGTCTCGTGCTACCCAAAACGCAGTCAGTCACGCTCCTTTGAGCAGAAAAAATTTGACCGGTGGGAATTGCAGCTCATTTTCCAGTTTCCTTAAAAAAGGAATCTAACTGTAGCATTTGATTTCTTTTAATTAAAAATTTTAATCCTGATTTAGAAGAACGTTGCGCACTTCCTTGTTGCGCATACGAGAATAATTCTATTCGATCATAACGGATATAATATAAAGATTTTGCGTGATATAAATCTCAGTATTATTGCAAAATTGATGAAACCTTCTATAAAAACTCGAAAAGTAAGCAGACTCGAAACGTTAACACTTTAAAGATAATTTTATTGAAAATTGATAACAAAATATTATTTAATGGTCTCCTACTTGTTATTTCGTAAAGACGCGAAGACAAAACAAGGTCTTTTGGTGTTAATAAAGTAATGGTATGCCACGCTAATAAAATACTATCTCCACGTCTTTATAATGACATTTTAGAGCACAGGGATGACAACCGATGTCATTCATCGATTTTTCCGTTATCCGTTCAAACACATACTACCCAATAGTATGATGAATAGTCCTACAAAATCCAATTCTAATTATATAGATGGATTCCCCATGATATTAATGAATATAATCTGGTCTGTTCTGGTTGATATACCAATCATATCTGATTAGTTCCTTAGTCGTCGGATAAACTATACTATATCTCAGAGCAGAAGTGATGAGATGTTGTAACAACAAAGTAGACTCAAATGCAAATGTCGCCCAATTTGAATAAAAGTTGCTATCTTGGTAACTCGCATGCCTATTGAAGGAAACCACTGGCAAAATGAGTAAAAGAGGAGGATTTAATTTTAAGCTAGGGTTATATGGTCTCACAACATTGAAATATCATCCAACTGTAATTTGGTTTGATATTTTCATATATAGGTAGCATAACAAAGGCAATGCTTCCCTGTTATTTGAACTCAAACAAATCGTCAAAATTCAGAATCAATGAGAAATACAACTTCTCGCAAACTATCCAGATAAAGGTATAGTACTTTACTTTATATGATGAATCACTTAGAGATTATTTGGCAGGGATACATGTAAATATCTCTACTGGAGTCTTATTAATAATTAATCCTCATGTAAGTAAAAATGAGCAATTTAAATCAAGTGAGCACGCTGGGAAGTTGATCATGAGCTATTAAGTTGAACAAAGTTAAAGCCGTGAGTGGGTTGCATATGGTCAAAATTTCGAATACTTTTCAATTTTAACTTCGTCATTGTTACCATTGTATTACAATAATAAAATGAAAAAGTGAGAGCAACACCAGTGTATTAAAGAGTCTTTTTTAATCTAAGTCTTAGATATTAGCTTAATAGGCAATTCTAATTCCAAAATTCAGATTTCAAGGTTCTTTCACTGGATTGAAGAAAATGCTTCTCTGTGAAGTCTAGAGCTTGCTGTTCTGCACTATATGAACACAAATGGTTGGTATGGCAGCATCAATCTAATTTAATTTAAATGGTACTTCTTGATATCCGTCATTGATGGCTTTAGTATGGAAAAGTTGAGGAAGACAAAATTTAGATTTTTTTTTCGAAGCTCTATAATTTTTATTCAGTCAGAGTTAAAATGCCTTACAAAATCAAAAGTTCGAAAAGCAGAACTTACTTTTTAGATTCTCGAGTGTCCTTGTTAATAAGTTATCCGGGTGAATGATTGATCACGCTGTCTCATCAAACTTGTTTTTTTCTACTCATAAAAGCAAAATCAATTTGGTAATAACAGATATCAGATTCAATAGAGGTGATTATTTAAAAAAATATCAGTGACTTCATACATGACTAATTTTAGCAAATGAGAGCAAGTTTGAGGTACGAGTTCATTGAAGAAAATTCAATTTTCTTCAAAATAAAAATAGTGTTTCATCAATAAACAACAAAGTTAATAAAATGCGATTTTTACGAAAATTTCTTATACAATTTTATATAAAAATTATTTGAAAAGATTGTGGCTGAGAATTTAGCTGAAATTTTATTCAAAAGATCATTTTGCCTAGAAAAATGCAAGATGCAAACTATAGGAGGAAAAGACACACGCATATTGAAACACAGAATGCAGATGATATCTTAGCATTTTCAACTTTCATTCATGACATGACGTCTTTGTGGATGATAAATGCTCATATTACATTTCCTTTTCTAAATTACAGCAATCGAAACAATTGCCTTTCTTTAGTGAAATATTCAATCAGTTTAAGCAAACTCCAACTAAGAGAAATGATTAACAAATTATCAGAAAAAAATGAAATAAAATGTTAACTGGCAATTTCTAAATGCTTATTTGTCGAAAATGTCAATATGCAATTCGAATAAAAACATTCAAAATAACTGGTCAAGTAATTTTAAATTGTCAGCCTTAATTGCAAAAATAGAATAATGTTTACTGTCTTTCAATTTAAAATAATTACTACTGAAGAATTAGGGTCAAATTAGCTGGAATTTGATTATAGATAATGCCACTGAATGTCTGTGCTTAACATCTGACCTTGTGGAGAATTCAACGTCAGAATGGATGAGGCAAAGAAAAGTATGCTCGTTCAAATTACAAGCGCATGAAACGTTACTTACGTATCACGCTATGAGGTCACGAGTACAGACACCTCGCGACCAATCAATAATCAAAGTCATTACATGGTTGTCATATCCGGAACGTCCAAAGAATGACTAAGCTCTCTGTGAGTCATCGTCCACGTACACCACAGTCCAATACATACTCCAGATACAGCTCAATACATAGCATCGCCCAAACAAAGGTATTTCACTATACACTCTCGTTTCCCCCATAACTTTGTGGTAGCATAGGTAACGCGAGAAGCGTTCCAAAATAGTAGAATCTGCCATAGAGATTACTGAGTATAGTCAAGGTTTACTTGTGTAGCAATTGCACTATAGCCTATTAAATATGCTTTATTAATCAATAACTTTATTACTTATTTTAATTGTTAATGAAAATGCAATTTCAATGCATTCTTAATAAATTTATCGCTTTACAATTAAATACAAGTCAAATATTTGCCATTTTAATTCTGTGATAAAGTTTAGCAACTTCGTTAATGTTGCCAAATAAAAGTTGTTATTTATATTTCATTTCATGATTGATTAAGGCACATTTATTCATTGACCAAACCATTTCTCAGTCAAAATTAATTAAATATTTTTTTCAAGTCCCTCAAATTGCAAATATCAAGGTTAGAATAAATAGCACACATTACTAATCGCCTTGTAAACATCGTATGAATTTCTAATCATCTAAGAGTTAACTTAATAAACAGAAGAAGTTTAATTGGCAATCTCGAATAGAGGGAGAGAATAAGATAAGCACACCTTCTAAGAAATAGCGTTTCTGCCGAGGAATAAAATTCACAATTCATTTTAAGTACGCCGCTATTTATTTAATTGGAGTGAATTTCTTAGAGAGATATTAGTATAAGTGAATAAATATTGATTGGATTTAAGGCGTATTAACGGAAACAGTCTGACTTTATTATCTAAAACCGCTTAGTGGCCGTTAAAATGATCTTAAATCTACCACACCCTGTCTAGAAAAGATCCTTTGAAGGCCAAATGATCGTCCGGGAGCACTATTAGCTTCCTGTGGCTTTGTTTGAACCTAACTCCATCATCTATCCCTATCTATATGATTGATATCCTGGTATCTGTCGTTAATATCAAATTCTAACACGGGCAAATTAAGGTTTGTTTTCAATTCAAATTACTTCTATTTTATGAATTACAATTTCTATATATTGCGGTTCGAGAATTCTTGGACATTGCGTAAAACACGGCTTGAGCATTTTTTTAGCTTGAGAACTTGATTGAGACCATTCATGGGCTTCTCCCCCTTCTTATGATCGAAAGTTTCTATAGAAATGGATTATATGTTGCCTTATTTTTTAAAATTAGTAAATAATTGAGGAGGAAAGTTGTTGAAAAACTTTATTTTAAATTCCACTCACAATGGATATTTTTTTGACAAAGCCAATAGGATGACACTTTTAAAAAGGTAAAGTTTATAAATTGCTCGGTTTTCAAAACTATTGAACTACGGTACATAAAGTGATGCTCTAGAATGGAGATAAAAACTTTAGGGAATATTTGTGCTTCATCTTTGATCTCAATCACTTCTTTGAATTACTGTATTTAGAATATCTTGACGCTTAAACTCTCTCAGTTTCTTTTCTAGCTCTAGGAATAGCATAGATAGACTAGCTGGCTTGGGTAAATTCACAATCACTCAAACTATTTCACCTGTCTTTTACTAAGAAGATCAGTGACCATTTTTCTTAACTTATTACAGCTCATTACCAAAACCCTCAGAGAGAATACATTATTGAAGAATGTACGACTGCTTGGTCCCGCTTTTATTTCAATGACTCTTTGCAAGCCGATCTCTCCTACGTTGTCGAGAATGCTAATTTTGCCAGCATATGCTGGGTCTGTCCACCGGATTGTGCTCGACAAAAGTTAACTCAGACCAAGAGAATCCAAGTGGAGAAAGAAAGCAACTACGCCGAAACGCTTTATTAATTAATGACGACAGTTTGGAAATCAAAACTTGTTGTTTTGATGACGATTTTTGTCACAAATGCCGGTCTAGCTCTCAAGGACGATATGCGCAAGTGTGTTGATAAAATGATGGGAATCTCGAAGTTAAACCGCGAAAATCGACTATCTCAAGACATAGCATAAATTTTACAGCTATTTTGTTGGTTTCCCGATTACACTTTTATCAAAACATGTTAAAATTGTCGTCCTAAATTTGATGGAGGTAGAAGCGAAGACTTGCTGAACCATATCACTCGTTCCAGGGATGGTGCACCAATAGGACATTAGGACTGGGAGTTCATTGTGGACATTGGCTAGATCACGCATCGTTGTCATCGGCCGCTATCTATCGTGGTTGAGATAGGCTTACATTATCAAAAATGACCACTTGCTCTCACTATTTGAAATCGATATTCCCCATTTGTTATACGCCTTATAGACTGTTTACTTTTTCATATATTTTTGCTTCATCTGCATGAAATGTCCTAATTAAAATCAATTTAGTCAAGGTTGTATACAATAAGAAGAAAAATTTCAACTTAATTAATGAATATTCTTATCTTAAACTTTTTCTACAATTTCATCAGGAGGATATAATTGCAAAACAGATAATTTGTAATTAAACATGTGGCTGCGATACATGGCCAATGATTGGTTCCATTTCAATAAATTTAATTTGATCAATTCACTTGGTGCAATCTTCAGCATGTAAGTGTATAGAAGTGTTGTATTTAAACCAGGAAATGTTCTATCTAGGAGGGTTTTAAATATAGCTTCTAGCAAACAATTAAAAGAATTATTACTGAAACTACCCTCACTTCAGATTAAATAATACATAATATAACATTAAACTCCTAAACATGTACAAAGAGAAGAAAAATCAATTGTATTTTTTAATTTTATAATAAAAACCAATAACTTAAGTTGAACCAACCTATGACGTCGATGAAGTAACTAATTCACAACAGTGTAATGAATTCAATGGCTGAACGTCTACCCCACTTCGACAATGTCAATAAAATGAAATCAATAATTGATTAAATTAATATTAGGAGCATCGATTAAGAGAAAGGAGGGGGAGAGAGAGTATTATTATAAAGACTGAATGTAATGGCTGCTAGCTTACATAAGTGATATCCTCTTGCTCATCTGCGTGCTTTACGCAATACAACTTTCCAGCAGTATGAATGTGAAAAATCCCCAAGTATTCAGTTCTCCTTGGCTAGTTTTCTAAAACGCATTTGAAATCTAATTTGGCAGAAAAATATTTGAAAGGCTATCTATTTCTATTGAATTTGTATTGACATGGGGACTTCCGGTTTTATTTATTTTGTAAAAAGTAATTATCTTTGTTGAGGTTTGTTTTGCTGATTATTTGCTCACTTAAAGAAAATTTTCCAGACCGTCTCTGCTTTTACCCATATTTTTGAAAGTGATATTTCCAAAACTGTAGTAGTACAGCAGGTTTCTCATTCTATTTTAATTTGTGCGATCTCCAAATCATCTCCAATCTATATTTGAGTAGATATTTAAATTGGAGAAACTTCCATTGATCTCTCAATTGTTTCGAGAACATGAACAATCTATTTAGATATAATGCGCTTGAATTCTTATATATTAAAAAAGAGTCCTGGTGACCTTTTCTGCATTTGTGTAGTCTTTTTCGGCATTTGATTGCATGTTTGGTTCTGAAGTCCCCGTCCAAGAACAATTTTCCCTTCATTCAGTGGAGCAGGCCTGAATAATTCCATGAAAGTTCACTTCCGGTAAACCAAAATATGACTGTGATTGTATGGCCAAATTATTTCGTTGCACTTCCATCGTAACTAACCGGGTCTATACTGCATTTTGTACATCTCTAGGCACTAAATTTTATACACATTGTATTATTTCCTGAAGTTACTTCAAGTAGTATATTCATATAACACATCTGCGTAAATATATATTTTAATAATTAAATATATACACCTTTAGATTGATAGCCATTTCCATCTTATTACTTGCAAACTAATTGAATCCAGTATTGTCTGAAAAGTGCTGTTTGAATTACAGGTCACGTGACCTGTTTATTTGATCAATCGTTTACCTTCAAACTCATTATTGTTCATTATCGATCATTGTCCAAACACATTGAAATCAATTTAATCAATCAAAATGTTCCTAAATTTCAAATCAGAATAACTAATTACTAAAGCTGATAAACTGTCTTCAGGATTACATATGAAAAACAAGGTGTCATTTATCTTCTTGAACCAGTTATATTTACAAGAAATCCTTGCATTGCACATGTGGATGACTTGTCGGGTTAAAGCATAATTTTCAATGGAACACTGTGAGGGGTGGGGGAGTAGAGGGTTGGCGGATAACTGCAGTGGCTAGACGTCTACATAAAGGTCTGAGCAACAGCAACTATACGTGCCACGTGGCTATTGGAGATGTTTCAGCATTTAGTTACTCGCCTATGCTTTCTAAACCAACTGTTTCATTCAAAAATGTACAAAATAGTGCGAGTATTTACGATTTAAACTTAAAATAGGAAGTACCTAATCGACTTTTTCAATAATTATGAATTCATTAAATCATATTTACTTTGTGAAATCATTTCATATTCACAGGTGAAATACGATGGGTTTTGAAATTTTGAATAAATAAAGCTTAATCCACAATCGTCTCTGCTTGTTAACTGATGGTTGAATTATTATCAATGATCTTGTCAGGACAATTCCAATAAGACTTACTTGACTATAATTTCCTCGAATTCTTCATAGACATTCATCACGCAGATTACGTTAATATAATTTAAGTTATGATTGATTTCCACCTCTACATTGTATATACTTTATGTAATAGAAATAGACGGTTCGAATTTTGCATTCATGCTATTTTGGATGCCATGAGTAACTTATGCGTATTTACGAAACATGGTAAGTTATCACCATTCCTAACAATTTCACCTCGTAAAATCATAAAATCAAGTGCATTTGAACGGCAACTAAGTTGGAGGCAGAAGTTTCGCTCATTGCACTTGTATCGGTCTTCAAAATTTATAACAATGCCAAATCTAGGACACGGAGTGTGACCCAGAAACTTCCATTTTGTTTATGAGTTTTGTTCAAAATTATATGAAAGTTTATCCTCTCAAAGCAGATCTTTTCTATCTTACATGGATGGACTTATTCCACCAGTTTCCATCTCCCGAAATAAAGTTAGCTTTATGCTTACAATTTAAAAGCATGAGGTGCTTGGATATATAATTGTTTCTGGTTTTAAAGTTAATAGCTTAGCAATTATGGCGTTCTAGGTTGCCTTAAAAAGACCTGCTCCTGAATCGCCTTAGAATTAAATGATTTATTGACTTAATAACTAATTTAATTAAACTATTTGATTTTCTTATTCTTGCATAAGATTGCTAAATGCATTTTCTTTTCTTCTTGCTTTACCAAATGGCGTATTCTTATCTAATTAGATTACTATTTGTCTAAATTTACAGCTGTCAAGTATTGATTATCAGGTAACATCCCTTCATCAGGCAAAAAATTGACTTTAGTGTACGGTCTGTAAATTCCACAACATTACATCTGCAAAATGGAGGTGAAGTGCTATTCTAAAACTCAATTCCATAAGTTTAAAATAAGAACGCAATTGATAAGCAAAATCTGTTTAAAGTTATTACCATTCGTTAGGCCTTTAAAATCAAGTAATCTCACAATTAACTATTTCGAATGCTCCCTTAGAGCCGCTACATATGCATATAAGTTGGGTGTGGTGAAATCATAAACTCATAAGTACAGATAAATGTTTAACGCAACGTTGAATTTATTTTAATATTACTGACCACTATTACAAGAAGTACAGAAAGACTGACATCAGATAAGATCATGTATGATGAATGATAAAGGTGGGGAGAGGATTGAAAAGAAACAGAGAGAGCAAACATTGAGAGATTATAAAGCCTTACTTGCCATGATCTTTGGTCTCGAGTTGCAATATGCTTTCTAAATGGTAAGTTCACGTTCAAAATGTTAAAGTTCTCAATTTGTCTCCTGGATTACAACAACTGGCTGTCTAAAATTGTCATTGATTATAGACTAGTATCACTTGATTAAAAAGTGTCAATCTTGCCGTTTCACCTCAGTCTTTTCTTGGCTTGGTTGGATAAGACAAAATTCCATCAGCTTACAATTTCTACACAGTGGATGCGGGATAGGTAGATAATTATCCATAAAATGAACCAAAACTCTTGCATTTCTTAGCTGAGTAAGCGTAGCTACCACCAAAGTAGTGTGCTAAATTATTGCATCAAAAAAAAACAGAAAGAAAACAGAAACTTGGTAACTAATACACTGAAAATGACCGCCAAACCTCACGTCATAGGTGTCATAGGATGGAGGATCTCTGGTGAATTTGTTACAGCTCAGAGGCTGAATTATGAATGGTGTAACATGGTTTGTGAAAGCAATAAGCAGGATAAAATATGCTAACCCAATTAGAACAAAACAAAGAGTGGATTTAGAATCAGGTCAGTGCAAAATTCTTCTAAATTTGTTATTTATAGAAGTGGTTTTATTACTTTACTCGGCGAACACAGCTAAATGACCACTTAGAGATAAAACATATAATTAGCATGGAAACAAAGTGATATTTCAAATATTCCTTTCTCTACTGAACATTTAAATTAAGGAACAAAATTTGCTTAATGTAGTGGACTGCCACTTTTTTGTGAATTACAAAATTTAACCAAAATTCATGCTCCCATCGCATTTGTGACTTCCTGTTTAGCATTTCTATTATATCTTCCTCCAAATAGCAGTTTTAAATCCTCCCCAAAAAGCGATTTACTTGTTACTTGTAAAATAATAAATAGAAAATTTTTAAGATTTTTATTTAAATAATGGACATCGACAAATAACACTCAGTAAGAGTCCGAAGAATGCTGTGTAAAAACGAATAAATAGTAAAGCGTTTATTTCCACGTGGACCTCCATGATCTGACATTTGTCTTTATTGCATTTAGTAAAATGCGTACTATTAATATTGTCATTTTTCGAAGCCCAAAAAATTTGTTTATTCAGTAACCTTTATAGCACGTTCAGCGGCAATAAAACTCTTGCAAGTTCGTAGACAAGGCTGCAATTTATCTGGAAATAGAGTTGATTCTTACTTTCACTTGCACATGTCAAGTCCTAGATCTTCTTTACAGGTTTTAAAATTGTTAAATAATATTAAGACTAGTCCAAATTGAATTGCTCAAACATTGGTATGCGTTAATTAGCTGAGCTATGTGTAGAAGACTTTAGGAACATTTCGATATATTTGAGCTAACTAAAATTCTTTGCTCACCCCTTTGCTTAAATATGGCGATTGAGAAAACCAAGCTTTCTTTGTAATACATTGAAATGTATCAACTTCCACTATCCAAACTAATGATGGAATGCTTGAGGAATTAACAGTCAACATGAATTCAACGAAGGCTTTGCATCATTTGCGCGGCATCAATTTATGCATATCAGAGGTTTATTCCTCTCAGCAAAAATATTGGCTTAGAAATAGAAATGGAAAATTTCCAACTGTTGGACTCAAATTTCCTCTTCCTTTCCACAAATTGCATTTTCGCTCCGCATCCAATTTTGCGAGTAGTGTGATGCATACACCTTTTATAAAACACGGAAAACATGATAAATATTTCAGTAACAATTGTTAATAAGGATTTAATGATATTTATTTAAAATGAAAAAAAGTGATAAGAATTTCTTTAACAGGGAGAAATTGAGTAATGCTCAATATTTTTGTAAATCTACTTCATGTCGTCAAGTAAGCAACGACCAATTATGAATGCAACCTCACAGTACTATGCAGTTTTGACTGACTTTGATTTGAATTTTAGTAATTCAGAAATTTATTTGAGAATATAATTCAATTTATAGAAGATATTTATTAGATATCATAAGGTGCACAGTAAAAAGAATTCTTATATTCAAAGTAATAATTATCTCCATCAAAACAATACTTTGTTACTTGATATTAAAATCATAGAATATTTCATTAATTTTTTACCACAACTTGGAATATAAACTTTTTCGTGATGAAAAAATTAAATAATATTTTATGTGGAAACGTGTGAGCATTTTTAGGTTTGCATGTCATAAGTGCAATTGGGTGGAACTGTATATTTATCTAACCATCTCCATCTAAGCATTCTACGGTTTGAATGCTGTTTGGCGAATACCATTTGTTCACTAATGCTAAACTAACAACTCAGTGCTCACCTATTTCCTAGGTCATAGCTGTTATTTACTAGAGCATTTATATATATATGCATTAATTTAGAATAAAATTGTAAAAATGAATCCAGTTTATTCCCTAAAATCGGGAATCTGATTTAACAAGTATTTGAGCGACCTTGAAGATTTGCACAGTCTTTGTTTCCCATAATCTTCTATCGGAAGAAAACAATGAAATTTTGCTACAATCCAATAATAGTAAATGCGTATCTTAGGTTAGAACAAACCAGTGATGTAAATACTGGTAAAGGATTTTTTTAAATAGACATATATAGACACCTTTTTTATATCGCAATTCTTAAAGACTGGAGTCTACTTCACGGGACATCTTGAAGAGCCTATGAAAAATTATGCCGAAATGAATATTTTAAAATTGTTGTGGTATAATTATCTACAAAAATATAATCAGTGGTTAGAGGTGTTAATCAGAAAATAGCATCTGAACATTCGAAATAGCAGTTGGGGCCAATCGCAGAATATGGAGTTGATGTCGGAATTTTAAAATGTCTAAGTGAGGTCATTTTCAATTTTTTTTTAGCTTTCACTTAATCGAGCAATTAGTTATTCTTCCTATTTTGCTCGTATTTTTTAATAGCTGCCGGCAAACTTACAATGCTATCAAGGCCAATTATGTCTCTTTGCATTCACTAAAACCCATGATAGTGTTTGAGGGTCTGTTCCAAATACAATTTGATTTTACTGCATTTTAAGCTATTGAATAAGTAATAAGAATAATTGTGTTTTAGATTTTGTCAAAACTTGTATATTTTTGCCTAAATATATTTGGAAGAAAATAAGCAAGTCCGTTGCAAATTTTAATTTTATAAAGTGAAAGCATTTGACGTATGCTTCTAAATTTATTATCTTCTAATATCTTAATTTTATTAAAACCTTTCTAAGAATTTAACTTTATTTTGAAAAGAGCTTTATTTGCACGTTTGTAATTAAGTAGTTGGAGATTTGAAGCAACTTTACTTAATTATACACAATTTACATCTTTTGTTTAGGTTAATGAAGTAAAATATTCTTATAGAATTCTAATTAGATCCGGAAGTTTTTATAAAGCTGATTTCATAAAGTTAAACTACTTAGAAACCGATTAGTTCTAGTCCAGACATATTAATGGCATTGCAGTTAGTGCAAGGGGTGAGTCAGATCAAATGTCACTAGCGCGAATTCCAATGATATAGCCCAACAGCTGGTGTTTTCATCCATCTATTTGCAACATGCTTGAAAGAAAGTACTTTTTCAATAAGCTTATATAACAACTTTTGTGAGAGAATTTATCATAACAATTTTAAATATAGAATAAAGAGTACATTTGTCGATATTGTACATTTTAGTTTCTAAAAACATTAATGCATAAAGTGTCGCGAATTTCTCATAGTTGAAGAAAATGGATGGAAGAGCATTGTTTCTTAATATTTACAGACAAAAATACGAGTTGTAAAAATGTACGTATACGACTAAGAAGGAAGTTGTTTAGTAGTTTGAAGACTCAAATTTGACTTCAAATAAACTTAAGTTGATAATGACACTAGGGATTTATGTATTACTAAGGGTAGCGAAACGAATCTATTCCAGTGACATAAATATTTAGCTGTTGTCGAGGATTCCCTTTGCACAAAGTAACTTATTTTGCTTGATTTCGAAGCGTCTTCCAACTGAGACGAATAGAACTGGGATTAAAGATGTACGTATTGCATGGAATCTACAGAATGATAAAAAGCCACAAATTCTGTTGGAAAATGTGATTTAATTGAGCACTGTATGCAAGCAAGCGTGTTTCAACACAAATGCGGATTTGTTTATTCAATACCAGAATGAAATGTCAATAGAAACGTGACAGTCCACGAATGGCACATACGTTATAGCCTAGATAAACGCCTCGAATAATGACCAATGTTGGTAGGACGAAATATTCCAAAATGAATATTTCTAATGTTATATGCTTATAATTTGAATGAATCCCAAC
This sequence comes from Hymenolepis microstoma, assembly GCA_000469805.3. Lineage (NCBI taxonomy): Eukaryota > Metazoa > Platyhelminthes > Cestoda > Cyclophyllidea > Hymenolepididae > Hymenolepis > Hymenolepis microstoma. Next base: position 36,008,830 of record LR215989.1, on the reverse strand, counting down.
ATGCGAATAAGTCGGCTATATATCATTGACCTAAATCATAGCATTTTCTCTCACTAGAAAAATATTGATTGTTCCTTAGGGTGCCAAGTTATTACGATCGTGTTGTACTTACTTTGGAGCACTCTGACTTATGCAAAAGCATGCGTTCCCTTTTCATTTTGTGTGTTTTTTTAATGACTAAATAGACATAACTGATATTTTCTTGAAAGAAAATATCGCTGAACACAAATTTTAGCGCACTTGAGCTGTGATGTATTTCCAGTATGCAGATCAACGGATAGTCAATACTTACTAGAACTATTTATGTGCTACATCAAAAACACTCGGAAGGAGTATTACATTGTGGCCCAGAAATATTTCACAAAGTCGAAATTAGCATTTCAAGACCCCTAAAATGTCAGTTACATCGTTCATTACATTTTCTTGCCAGTTAATTATTGATGATACGAATGAGCTAAATTTGTATATGAAAGAAATTGAACTTGGAATATTCAATAGAATTAAAGTGGTTCTTCTTACGTCAACATGGGGTATATATTCGGGTAGAAATTTGGCTCAATTTTGTTGAAAAAAATGGGAAAAATGTTTATCACTTTTAGATATTCCTAAGCATTCAATGATTTCATCTGAACTTGTTTTGAACTAGCGAATAAAAACTGTTCGGCTTTCTGAGCGTGAGGGTACTGTTACTTTCTCCCTAAGAATCATCCTTCAATAAGGAAAGAGTGTTACTGAGCTTAATGCAGAAACATTAATAATATCTTGGACGTGAGCTGGATGTAAAAGGTTACATCTTGATTACAGCAGAATACAAGCAGTCATGACCAAAGCGTCCATATGAGCGCGCAAGTAAACTATGCTATTGTTGTCATATTGTGTTAAAAGTGATTTTTCACCAAGTAGCTAATAATTTTAATGAAAACATTTTATTAGGGTTAGTTTAAATTAAAATCTTATTTCTAAGCCATTAAATTTAATAAACACTATGTAGACTGAATCCAAAAATCAACTAATGTAACGTTTTTTTGCTAACCAGACGTTACTCTGAGCAATGCTGAAGCAGTGTGTAAACCTATAGTGCAATTATGGCATAGATTTACAGTTATTAATGCAATTAAGCCATGATAAAAGTGCATGAATTTAACTATTTGACAATAAGTATTTAAATATGCCTTAAAATTCCTCTTCCTAATTTTAATTTCTTCATTTCTATTTCCTTAAAAATAATAATGAAAATTAAATGTGTTGTAACATTCCTATAGCACAAAGGATTTTACAGAAAATTCTTTAAGTAATGCAACTGTAATTATTTCTTATTTCATAAAGAATTCTAATAACATTCAATAGTTCTCGATATTTCGAATTTGTTGAAAACAAATATTTTCTTAAATACGCTAATTTTGCAAATAATATTCAAAATCGTCAGAATTGATGAATCATGATTTTTCAAATATGAAAACGTTGTATGAAATCCAAAGTGACGTCAAAATTTGAATATAAATTTAACAATTTTTTCACCAATGTTCAGAAATATCATTTTTAAAATTCCTCAGAAATCTCTCTATTAAAATAACTTTATTGTGCTAGATTTTTACTTAAGTTATAGAATATTTGCTAAATGGAGCGTCTATATTTGAAATTTTAGGTTTCACGATCCGCTCCTTGAATTGTGGAAATCGTTTTTTGATATTGATGAGTTCTAATTGATCAACATTACTTAATCATGGAGGATCGATGATGTCATTTCACTTTGGAATGTACGTGACTTTTGAGATCAAAATAGCATAATTGAGTAGCTCTTGATTACAATTAATGAAACTTTAATATTTGAATACATCAAATTTTTCTTATGGTTAAATGAAAAATTCAATGGATTCCAATTTCGAACAATGGAGGATACTTCAAGTCCTAACTCCAGTATCTGTTTTTCCTTGTCTCCTTTCCCACTTTAATGCACTGGTTAACCCAGTTCTTCCTCCTTCCTATTCAATTGTTTTTCCTAAATTACACCAATAAATAAGTTAAATTTGAGTGCCACGATAAATATTTGACAACCAAAAGGCAGGTTCAAAGATCCTGGAACAGTTCACCCCAACTCCGTCGTTGCTAAAACTGTTGAAAGTCCACTGGGATTTAAAAACGGCATTATTACGGCAGAAAATTCAAAAAATAGTTATAGCGAATAGTTTTACAATATCGTATTCCTCTATTTGAGAATATTTAAACTAGTCCTCATGACTGGGCCCTAGTGAAATTTGTAATTAAATTGATACTTTGGCCATCAAAAGTGAAATGTGCTTTTAACCAGTGAAACCAACTTGAAGAAGAACTTGCGTGTATGCATCAGGAGACCAAATGTGTGAATGAATTTTATTTATTTTTAGGAATGCTTTCAGTCTGAATTGGGAAAAAAATTGGAAGAAACCTGACACTTTCAGTAACCTTATTATTTTCCGCCTCTTTGTCCATTTCAATTTACCCGCTTTTCAATTTTCGTGAAAATTGATATGTCTACGGAAAAAATTAACTTGGCATGCTACTGTGAGAGTCATTATAATACTAAATATCTAGCGGACGATTGCCATATTGGTGCGCACCAAACCATAAACAGATTTAATAAATAAAACCAGAAAAGATAAAACGCCAATATTTAATAAAAACATCAAATTTTATTAAATAAATTCAACAAATATTGGCCAAGTTTGACGATATACAATAGCAACTTGATTAAAACGTTAACAGCTTTAAGAATGCAACGATATTCCGTGATTGAAAATATTCTGTTTAGCTTCCATTAATACCAGTTCAATTTAAACTTTGTGCCAATGAATGAATTTCGAAATGTAATTATAATAAGTAAACTTACTAATTGATAAATGAGAATGCGTTTCGCGTTGATATTAACTAACGTAATAAATAGATTCGTTATCGTAAAGATATTTGACGAGGGTATAGAAAGTATACTGCGAAAAATAGGCAAATTTATATCACGTCACACAAATTTATAATTTTTAATTTTAGTACAGCGCATGATCACATGGAACAATAAAAGTGAAAGAAACTAGAGTAGGTTTTGTTTTTCGTCTATGCGTCATATCGTAACTTTCTTATTTCTGATTAGTCGAATTCAGTGAGTCATTTTTAGCTTACTGAATAAATTTAAATTTGTTGCACTAAGGTCTCAATGGCTAACTGATGATTTTAATCGACTCACTAGGCACTTTAAATGTATATATTTCTTCGAAAGGTCAATTTGTAACAGGTTTACATTAGTTGGGTAAAGCAGAGCTTTATGGAATTTATAAAATTTTAACTGGTTCAGCCATTTTAATGTCTTATATAAAAAAATTGGGTTCTCCAATTTACAAAAAGGCATTCGTTAAAAATATCAATGCTACCTCACGAAAAGTTGAACTCTATCAGTGCAGCTAAGATTAAATAAGGTAGCTCAAACTCCAAATAATTAATTAGGATAGTTTATTTTCTGATATTACGGTTCAGTATATGCTTATACACTTTTTTCTTTTGCATGAATATTAGGTTACATTTGATTTGGGCGAGTGTACAGCGCTGCAAGGCTTATCAATGAAACATAATTCAAAAAGAACATTTTGAATCTGTTGCAATAGACATAGTAACCTCTCAGCCAATCAGTAAACGAGTTCATGCAGCATAAAATAACATGGATTGTATTTATTGACTAAGCTTGCTATTAGTAGAGGGTTAACATACGTTATATCCGTTTAGCAAATAATTCATTCTGTTTTGTGCTTGCTTAAATCCGAAGTAAATTTACGCAAGGCGATTTTGCTAGACAGGACCGATAAGGTTCATTCATGGCTTATTTGTGTAGTATCCACAACAGACTATACAGAAATGTGAGCTACATTTCAGTCAATTAAAGGGTTCTTCGATTTTAAAAGAAAATAACTGCTTGAAGTTACGTATTCAGGCACGCGATGACATGAATATATCCACCTGAAGTGACAGAAAATTGAAGTAGAGATTGTTATTAAAAAATATTCATATTCTAGTTTTTTAGCATCGCCGATTGTATTCACATATGGGCTTTGTTTATTTAAACTTAAAACATGTAAAATCCATTGTGGTTGAATAAATTTAAATTTATTTTATTTAGGTACAAACAAATAACGAAATAACAGATTGTAAAATTACCTAAAAAGGTGAGAAAGAATACAACAATGGGATTTATTAAAAGCTTACATGTCTTCTGTGGCATTTTAACCAACTTCTCCCCTTCTATATGATGAAGAAAAACTACGGTACACGCTAAGAATATTCTTATTAAATTTTCGTCGATATTTAATCGAAGACTCTTAAGATTCAGTTTCTAGACGCAAGGGGTTAGTGTGTGGTCAATCAATAAATGCTTAAATATCTTTCAAATCTATTTCGAAGTACCAACTTTGGGTAGTACAATCACTGAATGAATCCTTCTATTTTACTTGCTTTATTTCCAGAATAATCTTTATCACAAGATTGGATTTGCAGAATCTCTTTATTGGGTGTCCACGGATGTATACGGAGCTCATTCAAGCATGCTTACCGAATGAATGGTGTTCAAGCGTTTAAAAATTTTAACTCAAATTTTAGTTAGTGTTGAATGAGTTAAATTTTGTAAATTTAATTAAAGTTAAATGGGGCAGTATTATGGAAATTGCAAACAGTAAAGTTTTATTAAAAGGGTTAAAGTTAGTTAATATCTAAAAAATAGCAGATCTATTAAAAATGAACCTAAGGTTCAGTTAGAATTTATGGCCCATTGAAGTCAGGATTACTTTAATATATAAACGAATTTTAATGAAATTTATGCCAGATGCTTTAGTTCCAATATAAACATGAATTTTTAGTTCATAAACAAATTTAGGTGCTATGAATTTAGGCTTCTCTATTCAGGACTGAATTAGTGGAATAACGAAATTGCATACTGAATACCACTGAATAAATGTAACACAGATTTGCATAAATCTACCAACAAGCCTTTATGATGGTTAGGTAATGTAGTTTTTAGATATTTCACTTCAGAATCAAATATTCTAAACTGACACACAGATTTGACAACGTTGCAACAGTGGAGACTCTTTCAGAGGGTCGGTCTAGGTGGAGTATAAGTAACGAAGTACCGAACGGATATAAAATGGAAGAGGTACAGTGTTGAGCAAAGATTATTCATAAATCAATAAACTCTAAAAAGGGCATTGATTGGATGTAAAGCCCAAAGGTATGGTGATAGGTTAATTGCGAAAATTAATAACCAACTTACACTGGTTGAAGATAAAGGTTAAAGACGTTTGCTTGAAACTTATAAGCAAGTTAGAATAAAAATTAAATTAATTATTATTATTAATAATTATTAATAATTAATTAATTACAAATTTAGGTTTTTAAATGTCAATTTAAATAGAGTCTTAAAATTGGATTACAAAATAGCATTAAATAACATTATGTAAAGAGTGTGAATTTAGTAGTAGCTTTATGGACCGTTTTGTGATAACTGAGATTGCACAAATACCAGCTTTTTGGGTAAGAGTAATTTCCTTTCATAAGACAGTATTTAGTGGCTATACTTGTTTATTTATTTCACCTTGATTCAACTTCAGATAAATAATTTCCCAATAAAATAGTTCTTAATTTTTTTTATTTTGAAATAACATCACAGCATATATGCACTTTCCTCGATCTAAGATTAACTTAGTGAATATTTTTAGTAAGTTTATGTAATAATTTTAATTGTCTTATTTTGACTGAGACATTCGAGTAGGCACAAGGGATTCAGTGCAAATTGAATGGCAATTGAGGCAATGACATAAAATTTCAGAACACAACTGTTGGTTGTTTGTGAATAATTTTATTCCATTAGCAAATCTGTTAGTAAGTAAGTAAGCAAGATTTAAGATATTTTATGTTTAAACTAATGCAATTTCTTTATTATTCGAAGTAATGAAATACAATTTCAAATTTTAGCAACAATAATTTATTGAATAAATTTTAAAAAACTATAAAGTTAATATTTCTTTCTACCCTTCTCAATATTCGGATACCAATTTCATTTAAAGTTAGCGGCACTCAAAATTCAAAAATTTCGGTGAAAATAAGCGTTTCCAGACGTCGACATGAGCAGAAATGTCATTTAGTAGCCTTTCTTCAATCAATTTTCTGTAATTTTATTGACTATTAAAATACCTTGTCAATTTTAGTGAATTTTGTTACTTTCTTTTAAACCGAAGAGTACCACATTTTAATGCAATATTGGTTTATTAATGAGAACAGGCAGTTTACGAATTAATGAAGGAGGTTTCCGTAGGATGGTTATGGCAGAGTCATTGTGTTGTGAGATGCTTAGTTATTTCGATAGTTGAATTTAAAGCGAATAGTATTTGTCTGATTAATATTTCACTTCATCATGTCCCAACATTGAGATATCTGGATTCTTTCTTTTGGCCACTGACCAATTTCATTTCCATAAAATCGAGCGTTTGTAATGAATAAGGGCGTTGTCATAGATAATCTAACTACCTCTTTTTAGAGCTCGATATATTTTTTGCAAAATTAGTTGCTAATTTAAGTTACGTCAAAGATTATAAAAATGGATAAATTGGTCAAATTTCTAAGAAATGCACAGCACATACTGATTCAACAGATGTTTACTATAAATTGATTAAACTTCAATTTGAAGACAAAAGCTAGAGTTAAATAATTATTGGTGGAGCACGCGGAAAGCTCTGCGAAATACTTTTTATGCTTGAATGGTTATGAAAACAGAAGTTGGTCTGACAACTTGGCAACGTACGTATCAATTACTGGTTTGACTCTCCACACTCATTTTGTTTCCTTTACGCCAGATGCCCAATATTCACACCGCTCATGCCCCAGCCTCTCGCCGACGTTCTACACCACTCCACTTCCTCTCATATTTCGCCATGTTGTTGCGCCCTGATAATGCTGACCTTCCATTAAGGCATCGCTCCATATATTCAAATAAGAGAGACTCACTTACTATCATTTGGTTGACCTTTAACCGTATAAAAATTTACCTCAATAAAACAACGCAACACCCTCCAAATTAGCATAAAGTAAAGGACATAGTATTTTTTAGCATGGGTCAGTTCTATGGTTAAAATAAGGTAGGATGAAAAAAGGCCGCATCCGCAGAATAGAAACACAATACCAATTTATTAAAAATGCGAAGGTGCAAATGAGTAACAAATCAATAAAATTCGTCTTTCAGAAATTCTTGGATGAAATGCACCGAAAAAGGGAGTACATGTTCCCCCAATGGAAGATTACGAAGCTCATTGATAAAACCCGCTCACTGAATTATTTCTCCCAGTCCGCCAAAAATCCTTTCTGAACGGTAAATTCGCAATTGCATTAAAGTAAGAAATTTAATACTTGGAGATTATATGAAAAATAATGAATATGTGCAAAGTTAGCTGTCAGCACGAAAATTCTGCTCTCAACGTCAATCGTTTTGCCTTCATTCAGTCTTCTTTTTAAAAGATATCACCTGAAGTTAATGTTTTCCTCATACAATTGCCTATCTGAGCACATCGCTAACAGGAATTTTACTGTTGTATTTATATTGAAGTAATGCACAATTTAAAATTTATAGCAGTTTCTAAATGTTATATATTTTCTAATCCACTGAGCTTCAGGCATTTTTATTTCGCTATTTGTTTGCTTCCCACGGGACAAATTAAATGATATAGAATCGCCTTTTGGATAGGAATCAGAAATGTTTCCATTTAAACCTTACGTTCAGGACAAATTTTATTCAGGAATAATTACTTAATATAGGATTAATGAAATAAACACCTATAATAAATATCAAGTTACATTAGGAAATTTAGTGGAAAATGGAGGCAGGACACTGAACGACTGAACACGGATAGCACTGAGAGATTCAATAACGCTTAAAGAAATAGAATTCCATCTGAATTTAACATCTGAAACAAAGTACCGAAAAAATTCAATTTTATTACATTTTGCATTTGGATCACGCACTGTTTATCAAATGGATGTTTCGAGGCTTACGTTTCCATACTTTAAATTAAATTATCCATTTTATTGATTTCTAAGCAAATTCTTGCTATTGATGTTAGGCGTTCATTGATTATTGGTCACACCATTTCAATCCTCGTTTGTTGAATTAGGAGATGCAAATTAAATCGGTTATCCAAACAGAGGGGAATCTAAAATAAGCTGAGAGAAATTTTAGGCTATTAAGGAGTCCTACTTACTTCGAATTTTGACGTTTAATTTTACAATTTTCCCCAAATAGATATTTTTTGCAAAATTTGAAGTCTGTGATTTGTCACCTGGATTGCTACAAATACTCGCTTACAATGTCCTGGTTTTTACACGTTAATAGGTCAGGCCAATGAAATCCGTTTATTTTCTCACATTTAGAAACTCCTATTTAAAAATTACTGACGAATTTGCATGATTATTTCGTAAATCAGAAGGTATTTAAATGTGTGATTGCTGTAGCGGCATATTGAAATATGGTATTTAACTCCCACTCTCCTAATAAGTGTTCATTTTCTGCCTTGTACAAATAAGAGGCTGTAGGAATTACTGAATCAAGATGTTTGAATCATAAAATAAGAATTCTTCACTTTCTCCGCTGCACTTAATAAGAAGATGAAGTTTTGAACACTTTTGTTAGTACAGCATCTCCTTTTGTAGTCCGCTAACTGAAACAGAGCAGCCGTTAAACGTTCTAAATTTTTATGCTGCAAAAATGAATTGAGTTAAAACGCTCTATTATTGAATAGCCTTAAGAATGTTATTCATTTAAATCTTGCCTACACTTTTTCATGAGCAGCCGTGCATAGCCTTTTGCCTATAATATGCAGAGGTGCTAAGTTCTTTCATGAAATGTATTGGAAGTGAATTGGAGGTAAGGTATTCATCATTTTGTAATTACCTTGAAACCTAAAAGCTCAGATATAGTACAGATAAAAGTATGTGTATCGTTTGGACTCAAAATATTCTATAAAAAGGCTAGAGAAAATCTTTCTACTTAGGGATCATAAGAATAACCTAGACTTTTGATACAAAATTGGCCTTTACTATGAAACACGAGCCCTGTCCATAATGACCTTCTGAAAATATATTCAAAAATTCAAGAAAATACGTTGGTAGGTTAGGCTTTAGAGAAGTTAAAATAGAGCCTAGTTCTGAGTGCCTTACAAGATAGTCCATCTGCAACCATTAAGGTGCTTACCACCTTTTAATGCGGTTATTAACGATGATATGTGGACTTTAATGTATGAACGTTAACGTTTCAATACTTTGGAATAGCATTCTACGGACTTACTTTGAATTAAAAGGGTGCTTTGTAGAGGTCAGTAAGGCGTTTTTACTGCTAGAAAGAAGAAGCGCGTTTTAGTGCAGTGAAACATTTGCCATTACTTTGTTAGGAAGTTATAGTACATCCATATTAGGAAAGGGACAAATTTCAATTCGCTTGTGATTACTAGCTTGCAGAATAAAAAGACGTTTTAATTATTTCAAGTTAGAAGTGTGTCAATACATTTTACTGCCTAATAAATAATGCCTACTGAATAAATATAACGTCGTAGGCACTCAAATCATGTCAAGGGTGTTTTGGGTCGGTTAAGCGCAACTACTATTTTTTGACCAGTGTCTGAGTAAACCCTTTAATATTGCCAATGGAAATTATATTTGCGCTTAGTCCACACCTCCTACTCAATTCGTAAATTCAGAGTTCTGGTTTAATTTATGGGTTCCAGTATTTATTTGTAAATTAAGTTTTGTCGTTCACTATATTAAGGTTCATGTTTACAGTATTTCTTACGTTTAGAACGTACTTTGATTAAGATATTACCCATAAAACCATGTAATATTTCCACATCCAATTAAACCAAGAAGCCAAAAAGGTAATTCCATTATACAAAAATGTCAAACGAGTTAAGATTAACTGAATACGTCTTTTCAGTCAGCGGAGAGGAGGGCCATGATGTATTGGGCCTGGCCTGCACTGCATTATTGAACACCTTAAAAAAGAGAAGTTTCTATAGGACACTTTCCTACGTGATAGAAAGGATACAACTTCGATTACCTAAGTGAACTTGAAGCAAGGCAATTTTCACCATAAATAATCACTCTCGTATTCTTTTGCCTAACTCTTAGTTTTCTTCAATAGCTAGTTCCAAGACGGCGTCTAAATTAAGTGCAACGGATAATAAAACAGACATCTTATTCCCGATAGCAAAGTGGCAAATGACAATACAGGCAGAAAAATGACAAACCTAGGTTTGTTCATCATGATTATCATGGGTTATAGTTAGGAGTGTTCCTTCTGAAATCGAAAGTTGTCTATTTGACTATTAAATTTTTAATTCAGTAATTTGAATCACGTTGAATTCTTAATTTCTTGCAAATAGTATTTTAGTAATTATTTCACTTTTGAAAGCAGATGACAACATTTGCGAGCGTTTAGCCATAGGACTGATACATTTAAATACAAATATGTATAGATCTTAAACTGTTCCTTAAAACTTTTAAAATATTGAATAAATACTAATTTTCATCGTTTGGATAAAAATATCCAGTTTATGGACGTGTCTTTGTTTAAACCGTGTTTGGTCAAAGCAATCGGAAAATAATGATTTTTGAATTGTTGTTGCTTCGTTCTAGATAATTCAGAATTCCCTTAATAAGTCGAGGGCATAGCAATTACACGGCTGAATGTACAGACACTTGTTCCCTATTCTTTCAGTCGTTCTAACTCTCAGTTTATTTTCTCTTCTTTCTCACTTTCCAAACAAAATATAAATTTGTTACACTTTTCTCTGAGAATTTTGTTTCAAATGTGTCGATTGGTTGAGAATTGCGATGAACTTAGCCTAAGTCTTAACCCCATAAATTGGAGTCATCTCCACTGAAAACAGTCAAGTCACCACTGATTTCAAAATCCAAGAAATAAAGTGTCGTGTTCTTGCAAGAAGGGATATAATAAGTATTTTTATTCCAATCCTCTGTAACAAGAGCCCATTATCCCTAAAAGTTAGATTGATTTTTATCATTTATATAAACATTAATTTATTTAAATCACAGTTACATTTGACCAGTTTCCCTTTCTGCCTCGAAAACAGTTTTGCTAAGGATAAGTCATGCGGAAACCCATTAGCTTTTATAGATTTAATCTATATAATTACAAGTTTTGATCATACTAAAGTTGATATGGTATCCATTTGAGAATAGACTGTTTGCACCAAGACCTCCTCCTTACAGTGGGAGAGCAAATCCGTTTATTTTCAGATGCAAAGATTTATACCACCTGTCTGGTTTATACAGAGAACTTTATGATTGATCTTAAAAACCACAGTTAATAATTAACATAAAATGTAAATTTTTTTTCAATGTGTTAATAATTATTGTTTCACCTGAGCTGAATGCATCAAGAATGCTGGGTGAAATCACTTCAGATAAGGCTAAAGAAATATCTCCTGGATATGGATTGGATCTTTAAAACATCAAACAAATTTCTCTCAGTAATTCAAGTAGATTTCTACTCATTTAGTTGGAGAGAATCCATCAAGTAGTTAAGGAAATAGTATGCAGTATTTGTCCCTCAAAGCTGAAACAAGCAATACAATAATACTTCTCTCTTGCATTTCAAAACCAACTTCGGGACTATTCATGCCATAACAGTTTGCTGCAACATTGCCGATCACTCAGAGTTGACCATTGGTGAGTGTCTCTAAATCTTCACACATGCACACAAGGAGTCGGTTAAGGCAACTTAAGGTGCCACTAGATATGAATGGAGAATGTTACAAACAGAAGGTATTATTAAATATTGAAATAACGGAAAGGTGAGTATAAAGACTAAGCTATGCGCATAAATTCACAGTGTCAACGAAAATTTTCAACTAAAAGTGAGGTAGGAAAGTAACTTTGCGTCGATCATCCGTATTCAAAGTATTATCTGTCAATTGGTGGACTCCTTCACTAATAAATTAGTGCTTGCAGGTATTTTTTAACAAGGGAATGGCTGAAAAACCATGTAAAGGTCAACCAGCCTGATTTTTTTCGACACATAGAAATAAGATTTAGGGGATAGACAAGTCTAAGAGACCTTTAATTTGAAAAAAAGCCATTGACCTGCTAATAATGGACCCCGCCTTGGAAATGGTTCTCTCGATTCCCTGGCCCTCACTACCGCCGCCTAAACACTCCCTTTAAAAGTGCATAAGCGCTTTTTTGCGGTTATTTGCCTCATGTAGGATTTGAATACTTCACTCTGCTGCAGCTATACAAAGCTCAGGACTAAGGTATTTATAGTTTGGCATAGAATGAAAAATTTCCTGAGATTTCTCCTCTCCCCATTGTTACGCCGTACGCGACGCTTCTGACGGCTTGACACTTATTCCGAGGATAAACTTTTTCCAGTTCAGCTGACTTGGTTCAAATATTAATATCACCATGACGGCTAGTATTCATTTTAAAAAGTGGTTATTTACTTAAATAGCGTCTTGGGGGTAACAGTACTTCATCTTCCCTCTATTGATCTAAGTCAAATTAAGTCAAGTGGTATCCAGTGAGCGTCTAAATCAAATCGACTTAAGCTAATTTTCAAACATTACAACAGCATAGGTGTGTATGGCTCACAAAACTATTCATATCGAACTTAAATCTCCATAACCATCTGTTTTTATACGAACTCTGCAAAACAATGAAAAAAAAAATAAATATGATGTCCCATTAATAATTAGCTCAGTCTTTAAGCATAAATTTTGACAGAATATTCCAAGAGAAAATAAAAAATGCCAGAAAGGTCTTAAGAACAAGACGACACAATGAATTTCTCAGAGAATTCTAATTTTTAGAATTTCAAAGCAGGATTTCTCTTAAAAATACTAATGAAATTGACAGCCTTATTTATCTCTACTTTGTTCGAATATCTTCTCTAAATCCGTAAATGGCCAATTTAATTAATTAAAATAAGGCATTTCATCAATGCTTGTTGAAGGTATATAATGTTTGTTCAAAACGCTAGATTTAAAGTGACCGAAGTGATTCACCAGTAAAATGTTCAGGTAAGCAGATGTAAAACTGAAGTGAATAGTTCCGAAGGCCTGCAACATATAACATTTTGTTTGTGGGAGTTATGGTATTCATTTGCTGCCCCTTTACGCTTAGTGGAGTTTTCTTAGTTAAAATTTCTGACAAACAAATAATCATTTGATCCCAAATCCATTAAAGTATAAAAGTGTATGACTCTAATTAATAGCTTTTTAACAAATGATGCAGTATTTACTGTTATTAAAATATTTTAATTCAGAGATGTAGATCGGATGAATGAGGTCTTCTGGAGCTTATTTAAAATCATTCATGCGTCAAGTTGGACCCAATTTTGGATATTCATATATTGAAAGAGTTATTTGAAGATCCGAATTTCAGCAAATAATTTCATCTCAATTGCCTCCTCTGTATTAAAAAATTTCAGTTAATTCAAATAAAATGGAAATGACTGCGCTTTGAGGGTCTATCTTTTAACGATTTTCTTCAATCATTTGATATGAATCTCATGCTCAATAAGATCGAACCGAATTCATTGTGATATTATATCCAATTTCAAATACGTTCTGCAGCCCTATTAATTTCCTTTAATTGCTTATTTCACCGTTAACAGAGAACTAATTTTTCACCTTTTGGAGGAAAAATTTGCATTTCGAGCATTAAATGCTTCGAGATATTTCATTAATTCAAAAGTATAATGTCGACGATTTGTCATGAAATGAAATGACAGTCACTTTTCTGATCCGTTATTACTGATTTTGGCTTGCTCTATATTTCTTTGCTTAGTTCACTGCCAATTGTGGAATTGAAATACATTTTTTTTTCAAATTACTTCCGTTAATGTACATAAAAGGAGCCAGATTATGACTTCCGTGTTTCACTGATTATGTTTAACAGTTTATTTCATTGCATGGATTTAATGTTCGTGATAAATGCACACTTCAAAAATAGATGCAAATTCAAGTGTTTTAACGGTTTTGTTGATCTAAATTAATAAATTGATTTTTTAATTGTTCTTATGAAATCTCCACAATGTATCCCTCTTCGATGCAGTAAAAATTTAATCAACTAGATGCGCTTAAATATAGAAATGTTATACTTAGCTTCTGAATTCACAAATTTAGTTGCAAGCACTAAGTTAACACTGAGTTTCTATTTTTACGGGGATGGTTGGTCTCAACGCATTTGCTTTCACCGATTGACAGGAAACCTAATCGAACAGTTTCTGTCAGGAGTATTGACAGACACAGTTTCATAATGATAATGGACAACTTGGGGAAAACCGTGCGAATTGATTATCCTGGAACAAAATAAAAATTCTGCATCTTCAAGCTTTGGCTTGTCATAGTGTCTTAAGCAATTAAGAAATTGAAGACAAACGCTGGACTAAAATTCGAATTTCAAATTAATCCCATATTACGGGAAATCTCTAAATCAAATATTTATATTTTATTTAGGAGTCAACCAACGAATTTTCAATAACACAGGTGGTTGAAGTAGCAGTCCGTAGGAAGGTATTTGTAATACCGGAAGGAAACTGATACGATTAGTTACGCTGCGCTTGAAAGTAAATTATAAGCTTTGTCCTACGTGAAATGCGTTATCGACTATTTCAAGTTGTACGCCCAGACCCAGATATGTGAGACCACCAGTGAGTATCCATTGCTGCTATTATCGACTTCCCATACAGTCAACCATTTATTGTACACCTAATAACTGTCTTGGCGGGCTACAGGTCTTCTCCATTATAGCTCACTAGAATCTGGGTAAGGTTGATTATATTAAGAGGCAAATAAGCGTTATGCAATTGACCATTATCGGTTGAATAAGAACTAGCTTACAATTCATCCGGACGCATCTCATCTTTTTCTTCACAACGTACATGGCTAAACGATCATTTTATTAAAGCGCTGCTAAAGTTAATGAATTACGCTCTTGTTACACTGTAAATTAAATCTAGTTGGAAGTTATTTTCTACCCACACCCCTTAGTATTTGGTTATAAATCTCAAATTCTATTCCAATCCACACTTTAAAGATGCATGTGTTGCCTTTTTGGGAAAGGGCCAGTTGAAATCAGTTCTATGTATATTTTGATCATTTTCTACGTAAGCCATGATATTACCTACCAGCCATCGTCAAACTTAAGGGGTAAAACTGAAGTGTCACTCACCAACTTTGAATCGATTCCTCATTCTTTGCATTTTCTGCCATTCATTTAGAGAGCAGAGTATATCCATGAAAACTCGAATTTGCTTATGTGCTCTCACTTCCTGTGAGAATGTAGCTAGCAAGTACATTTTCCTTAAATAAGCAATAAAATGTAAAGCTGATAATTTTTGAAACAAATTAAATTGTTACAGGTTTCGAAAAATAATTTTGTGTAAATTAGAAAAGGAAATTTTCCAAGCTCTTTACATCAATTGGATTAAACATGCCTGTAGGTAACTTATCCTGATGAGTGATTAAAAAATGAAAAATGCAAGCATAAGCCAAGTGAGCTGAGAAGCGCTTGGCAATTAATTTGTACTTATTCAGAATATACAAGTTTAAATATAGTAAGTATTCACTTTTTACCATAATGCAACACACCTACATATGAGGACATTTTCGAGTTCCAACGCCAAAGAGAAGCATGATTTTGTCAATTTAAGTTCATAGACCTTTAAGCAAATATTTATCGATAAAGCATTAGTTTATTAATCATAATTTTTGGCCATAATTGAATTCATTTTTATTGTTAATATTTTTGTGCCATAATTTCCGCAAAATTCTATTTGTTTATACTTTTATCGCAACCTTATCCAGGTTTATTGAAAGACATTGACGTGACTTTATGACAGATACTTTTATTTACTCTAACTCCAGATTGCAAGAAAACGCCTTACAAAATATCTTTGAAAGCATTGTTTTAGTGGATCAAGAGAGCAGTAAATATACCTGTTCCGATTGATGTTAAAATGCTTCAAATAACTTCTCTTAGTGTCATTCTTAGTTGGGTATGGAGACGAGGTGTGTAAATTATAAAATTTCAGAAAAATAGCCTTTTTCTTAACCATTTGCACCAAAGCCGTTTGTGATTTTCATTGGCAGTTTTAAGAGAGCTTTTGCACGATATGACGGTCCACAACTCAAATTATGTAAATGCAGGTGAGATTTGACAATTTAAGTGCTCTTTTATAAAGAATAAGGTCTTACAAAACATTAATTCAATGAATGGTTGAAATCATAGCGCCAAAAACCATGGAAACGCATTCACTACGAAACTTCAAGAGCTGTCAATATAAAGGAGCTGACGGTGTCAAAAATTTTACAAACTACATTCCCATAGATTAGCGTGAATGTCCCCTTTCTCAACCCATCCCTTCAGACTAAAGGTATGTTTTCTCTCTTATAACCAAAATGCTAAAAGATTCTAATCTATTTCTTTATTTTAGTTCAGAGCATAACCTTAGACAGTTTTCAAGAACAGCAAAGGCAATTTTGTGTTTGAGGTAAGTAAATCTCAATTTCTTGATTACTAGCATGTGGCAGCTAAGCTAAAATTCAAATGACAGTTTGCGCCTCAAAGAGCTCTGAACTCCTTCAAGCACGTAACTAATCCCTAAATAACTGGTCGGCTGGTCTGAATCACCGATAAAGTACATACCTACATTGTTTTCAGGGTCTTTTAGGGGTATACATTGCATAGATAAAAACGATGTTTTACATAGCGGCTTATTGTTGCTAAATTGTCACAATTCCAGTATAAAATACTATTAGAAATTTTTATCCGATCAAACCCTTCTAATTATTTGAACACACTACATTTTAATTAAGCAATCACCTTTTTCTGATTTATGTACAATATTTCTCTAATTCAAATTTTATTTCAATTGAAATTTTTTATTGGCATGGCAAATGGAGTATGATGATATCTCAAGTTATTTGCAATTTTATAGTACTCCAATACAAACAATTTGATCGAAAAGATAAAAATAAATTAAATTAAAAACAGATCACAACGTCGACTTTGGTTCTTCACGAATTTTTTGCACTAATTTTGAAAAAGGTTTTTTTTCAATTATACAGATTTTTAATCAAAACTATCTTTGTTTTTAAATTACCCAGGTTTCCATGTTTTACAATAATGCATTTCAGTGTTGCTTTATTAAAATAATCAATTCTCATTTTTCTTTCATTCCATACGCCATATGAATCATTTCTCTCTTCAGTTCAAATTAGTCCTTTTCAACATTCTGACTTCAGCAAAAATTGTTGCATTAAACCTTGACTGAAAAATATAGATATTTTTTCAGATCGCCTTAATGTTTTTCTCTTCAATACGGTAAATTGGATTAAACATGCCTGTAGGCAACTTATCCTGATAAGTGATTAAAAAATGAAAAATGCAAACATAAGTCAAGTGAGCTGAAAAGCACTTGGTAATTAATTTGCACTTATTCAGAATATACTCGTTTAAATATTCTAAACAGGCTAAACTGAAATGACTCGTATTGTAGTAGATGATTCAACATGGGGTTAATTTGGGATAACCCAACATTAACGCCAAGATAGCTTACGTATCGGTCTCATTGTATTTATAATTGAACATATGGGGAGTGAGTGTGTGCTGGATTAACATAGACGATGAATGGGGCGCTATGACTTAGCCTTACCAGGTTTTACGGTGAGGAACAGGTGGTTTTAAATAACATGTCACAACAGTGTGGATGTAGCTGTGGTGCCACTCATCAAGCTTTTCCTACTTCACTAAACTTCGAGTCTGAGTGAATCTCAAGGAAAAATTTGACGTAAGGAAAATATAAACACTCTAAGTTGAAAGCAGTGAAGGATTAATAACCTGTTATGTTCGACTAAATTGAAAAAAATGGCAATGCCTAGCTATGCAGTGTCTACTAGGCCATAAGAGCGATAACATGTTGCAAGCCGTATTAGTACTTTCTGCTTTGACTCGGGTTTCTTCAGTTTATGACAAAAGTATTATGAATGTAAAGAAGATGAGACTTTACACTCTAATTGTTGTTTACATTGGATAGTTTGAAGCCATCCACGTCGGAAGTACATTTAAATTGCAAGATTTTACTTTTCATTTCAGTATATTAAAGCTAAACTTTGTAATTGTTGAACAAATGGACAAATAGGGCTGCAAATAACACTGCTCTAGATAAAAGATTAAACGTGCACTGCAACTGATACAAATGGTATTCTTCTCTGTCCTCTGCCTCATTACGGTTAAAAGTTAAATTAATCTCTTGCTACGGCTTATCTCTATACGTCCTCATGGATTCCATTGACGAGTGTTCAACAAATAACACACGCTTATACCAATGACGCACCTACATCATGGGTTCCATCACTTTTGCTGCCTATCATTTATTGAGTTTTTTATATCCCACACAAATATTTGCGTTATTTGTGGAAAAAACATCCTCCAACCACCATATTGACTTTGACTGATGTGGTAGTTACTATGACTGCAGTAATTAGAAGCTGATTTATACGAATTTCTTCATCGTTAAAGTGGCAAAATCTCTCGATGGAAGAAAAGAACGAAAGTATATCTGTTCAAAATTTATGGTTGGCTCATTGGATTTGAGAAGATATTAATATACGCAATAACTGATCACAGGATTGGGAGGAGTGAACAAGATATACTTTCATAAAAAGAAAATTGTACATATGGGACAAACAACGTGACTAACTTATGTATTAAAAATGCAAATAAGCAGCAAAGATATTGAGAGCGAAAAAGGGTGAAACGGAGTGACCACCTTGTCAGTGTTATCGAATCCGCCTTTTTTATTTGCAGCATGAAGGTGAGTGTACATTCTGATCTTTTCAATGGTACACATCCCAGTTATTCAGGCTAAGCACTCATATTACCCTCATACTAACATCTGCGTTTCCACTCAGGGTGACAAGGTTGCTGGCTTATCAACACGTTTGTGACTTACAATGATAAGGATTTGGATAAGTGGTTTGTAGGATGGGATTGTAAATTCCTAATTATTGCCGACAATTCACTTCCATCGTTCTTTGTAGATGTAAGGTCAATTGGTCAGAATTTTAATCTCCTGTAATTGTTTGTTTTCCCTTTTTCACTTTTGTTTCAGGATCACGAATGAAGACGGATCAGTACGACAAGGTCTACTTTCATTAAGCTGAATGCATTTGCAATACGAGATTTGTATCAAAACAATTTTTGCCGACATAATATATATATATATCTACCAACCGAGTGATGAGCTTCATTCTATTCTACATATGACTATTCACCCTTTACCGAATTGTGTACCGATGTATTGTTGTGAACGTATTAGGTCTCTCGTTTACACATTTGACATTTTCAGCTCATTACTAGCATAACAAACATGACATTATTTCTTTTATCTCAAGATTACGTCACGTTCTTCGTTACCTTTCTATATCCTGTCCATCGCTATTACACTTGACAAATAGAATTCGTAGTTGATTGCCATTTTTAGCCAACCACTATTGGAAAACTCCATATTTAAATAAGCGTGATACTAAACGGAACATGTGAGTTCATGCATTGCTTCTCAATAATTTGCAGAGGGAATGAGAAACGCAGTATATTTATGTGAAATTAAAGGCCAAATAGAGGGCAGTAAATTGTGCACAAATTTAAAATAATTAACTTATTTAATGCTTACTTCTGAGATAATTTCTGATCGTTTATTTAATCTGTCTAATTGAATTAAAATAGCTATTTTCCACCACAATGGTAATTATAGGTCATTAAATATGATTTAGAATTTTATAAGCTCGTTTTTTGTAAATTTTCGTATATTTTTTTCAGACTCATACAATTCAACAGATTTAGAACGTAATGATCGGTTTCCTAGATCATATTCATGGAAAATTGATTAAGTTGCTAAAATTTCCAATTAAAGTGCAATTGACAAAGTCGCCTTAAATGTTAAATAAATCCTATTTCCAATTTGTGCATGATTTTCCAGGTCAATTTTTTAAGAAAATTCATGTGACTGGGAGGTTAGGATCTGTATATACATTAAAATAATTCTTTTAAGCGTCCGGAATCACGCTAGTAAAACAGGCCCATAATTCCCCTTCTTGGCAATAATTAAAAATAAATTATTTCTTGATGAACAAGTATATGCTTAAATAAAATAACAAATAACTGAAAAGGTAGTTAATTCGAAATAATTAATCAAACGACATATGTAGACTTCCAATCGCCTCTTTTTGTCAGGGAATCCTACTTTGCTTCGGCAAACCGTTCATTTCAGAAATTACAAGTAAAATATGGCAGCTCCCGAGGATGATAACTTCAGCCGTTCATCACTATTCATCGCTATTATAGATGGTGTGGATAAAGGAAATTTTGTTGAATATAAATGAATACCCTGAAGCATAGGGACTTATAACAATAGGAATTCTTCGCTAATCCGAATCGTGACGATTGTATCTTTGAACCCCATCCGTGATAGTTTTAATCTCTCTTTCTCAAGCTTTTCAGAGTTAATCGCAATTTAATAAAACTAAACCGCTTGTTGTATTTAATTTGTTTAGAGTTCCTAAAAAGTATTACAATTAGGAATTCTATGCAACACCTTGCTCAAAGTGAGACAGAAACACCCTCTAAAGCTCATGAACAGGCCGTGTTACTTAAAACTTTTATTATAAATTTAATTACTAAATTTACATTCATCCGGTTACACCTACAAGATTCTCTCATACGGCTTCTAGTTTGGAAAAAGACTTTGGGACGAGCCTAGGCTATTTTTCCTTTTCATAGTTTACTACAAAGTTTCGCAATATTTATATATAGATATATATATTCCAAAAGCTAAGACGCTGATTATGATTAGCCAATCAGTGAGCTAGATCTTTTCACCTCTAGCTGGTAGACTTAAGCCACGTGGGAAGCTCTTCAGTTTGTTACGTTGATAAAAAGTCGTAGAAATATCAATATTAAGAAAAGGAAAATAAAACGTACCAAGAAATAGAAATTGAAGTTGATATGACAGGTATATATAAATTTTACATCAGAAATATTAATGGCAGTACATAACTCATCTGTACTCACTAAAAAATCATCTAAACCCGAGCCTGTGATAGGTAAGACACGGTGAACTATTGATGATGGAAGTGACCGAGATTGCAAAGCTTGACTGACTTGATCTATATTTACAATAAAGAAAATTTCATAGAAATTTAAGATCGATATCAGTGCTAATATCTGGTTTGGAACGAAAGGCCAATAACCAGTGAGATACATCAGTTATAAGCCCATGTTTTGGTCAATTTTAACAATGTTACTATTACATTAGACGAATCGATTGCCCAATGAGAAAAGTGACTCGCATTATCTTTGAGGACAAGATTTTATTGTTCATACCAATAGATAAAGAAAAAGCTGAATTCAATTTGCCTGCAATCCCCTGAGTGGTCCTGTGCTAGATTTTGTCATCAGTGTATTGCTGAATCCGTACTCTTATGAAAAGTACTAAAGAACCTTTGCCAAAGGAATTATGAAAACAAAATGACGTGAATAAAATCTTAAACAAATTAATAATGTCATTAGAATATGAAAACATTAGAGAAATCAAAAATATCTACTAAAAGTACTCAAATGTCATGGACTTGCCTGATTGGTGGAGATTGTTCCAAAAGCAAAATTAATTTATTAGAGTTTGTCCTTTCTGAAATTCAGTGTGTTTTAATATGTAATAAATGTCATGTTTAGTTTTGACTTCTCCCAATTTGTTGCAGGGAATTATGCACGTATTAAATTGGCCTGCCCAGCTCTCCTTTTATGTAAAATCGTTACGAAGTCCAAAATGTAAATGGCGGAAGTGGGTTCACCCGGAAACGTGACATCCGGAGTTAATTGCCTACTCCTATTCAACCCCCGTTTCTTTCCTTTCTGTGCAATTTGTCAATTCAAGCGTTTAGAGACTATTCAAATAAGGTACGTGCACTCTTGTTGCAGCGATATGATTAACCATTCTGAAGAGGCAAATACTTTTCATTAATAATATATGTTAGATAATACGCTAAAAAATTTGTCTAATTTTCACATTTACATTAAAACTAGCTTCCGTCAACTTAACTGTTAATAATGCTAGAATATGAAAACTAAATTTGTGATAAATTCTTGGAGCACATGAAGACAGTCATTTGAAACGCAATGGTGAAGTCTTTACATTAAGCAGTCTCCAAGTGCAATTTCAGTGTTCTCTTAAACCTAATGCATAAATTTTGTGTTGCATTAATAAGTCAGGGTATTCTCAGATGTTACGAAGTTAAATTTTGAAATAAACATTGGCCGGGTGTGGTGTTTAGGCACTGATGCCTTCTTGAGTCAAGAATTTTCCATTAATATAGCTATAATATCAACTGACAGAGGTCACATTTAACCCATTCCTCACCAGTAAAACAGTCCATTGTCATTTTATGACAGATATAACTCTGCCGTTCACACCTTTCTGATTTTGGCTACGAAAACACAACTAAATCGAGGCTAAATGACCAATCTGAAAGTATATAAACCCTTTAGCAGATTACGAATTTCTTGGGCATAAATCGACACTCCTAAATGTAGAGTCAAACAAGGTGGATTTGGCACTAGGACATCACAAAAAGAACTATTTCTCATATGGGAATGAGGAAGTAAAATTTTCCAAAATTAAAGAAAAATCAAATTTAGCAGTTGTGAAGGTGACAGTAAAATCGCGGGTGAGTGCCTTTCATTGTTTTAGAAAAGCAGCATACACTCTAATTATTAGAAGGGCGATTCACTAAGAATTTTCTATATTACCCTTTGGTCATAGTCTCTGTACGAACGCATTGTATCGTGGCTTTAGGTCAATTGACTAAATAAACTTACTTTCCTAAGCCAGACAAGGTAATCGATACTCCTATATTGCTATAAATGTTCCGCGTTCTTTAAAAGTGCACATGCATTCATGCCTCAGTTGTACAAGTAACTTCCTTAAGCTGTGTCTGCATTCTCCCTCGAATGCACAGCCACAGGTGTACGCTTCTCATCGATCTGCTCGTATTTCTCCCTCTCATCTTCACTCTCCTCCATCTCTGCCTCTCGCGGAACCTCATCTCAGTTTATTCAATACACTTTGAGTAATCAAATCCACTTTACCTTTTACAATTTTAAAACTGTCCCATTTTAACAAGGCTATCTATAAAACCCATTGACAGCTTTTCAAACTAATGTTTTGAATGGATTCTAAAGTCTATATTATCGACAACTAGAATACTGGGGATATTTACAATAAGAACAAATTTTTGACGTGGAAACAATTTCTTCTAGATGGATCAGTGGCTGAAAAAGTTGAGAAAAATCATAGATGGAAACGTTAAAAGTACTTCTTTTTTTAGTTGCTAAGATGATCTTTGAGATGAAAACATATGTATGTTATGTAGTCATTTGACTGATACATTGATATTTACTGAAAATTTGGAATTATTCCATGCTCAGAGTTATACGACTATCTGCTTGATTTTCAATTTTTTTGTGATGATTGATTTGACAACATGATAAGACTCATTGTTTTTCTACTTGTACAACCCAAAATTTCGCTAAATAATATATGATATAATCTCCCACAATCAGATGCTAAGCTAGTGGGACATCAAATACGGAGGAAGTCTATCTGAACATTTTTTAAATGTACTCTAAATTTGTCATAGGTTTCGAATCTCCATTTGTTCTATCACTTACAAAAATAAAAAAATAAATTTATACCTAATTCAAATTTCTCCCAAAAATATGTGTCTATTTTCCTGCAGTATACAATGGAGAAGGTCTTAGTTAGGAATTCATAAAGGTCATAGACAATATATTGGCTAATTTCCGGTCATATTTTATACGCAATAACACAGTTAATAAAGAGAAATGTGAACCTGATTATTGTTCGATTGTCTTAACATAAGAGAGTTTCAGGGTAATTTTTATTTTCCCAATAAAATTATTTGATAAGTAATTTTAACATAAATTAGTTATTTTAATGAAGCACCTTATTATGGAATAACATTAATTGTTGCCAAGGATTTAATTATGCGCAGGGAATATGCATATTTGACCCAAAAACTTCCCAAATAAACAGAGCGTTCCTGAAAACAGTTCGAGGATTAATGTTGAAATTGAGAAATTAATTAACTTTAGGTGGAAAATAGATTTTGCTCCATCATCGATATTTTGACTTAAGCAAATCGCTTGTTTTAAATTCTAAATCACATTAAAAGTTAGTGCTCTCATCTGTGGCGCACGCAACCCACACACGGGAAAATGAGCACTCGAACATTTGGTGTGCAGAGCACCGCTCAGACATTTTCCTATTATCGTTCACTCACATCATGCTAGAATTATTTGATAACTAATTATGTTACTCGATTTCATAAGTTGTAGTAAACGTTTCGCTTGCAGCACGTCGTCCTTCTCTTTATCATCGCGATAACCTTTCCAACTAGGAAGATCTGCCACAGAGATTCCTGGGCAAAGTCGAGGCTTATTAGAGTAGCCAATGCGCTACACACCTCACTTATTCTAGGCACTAAAATGCTAATAGAAGTTAATTTTCAACAAAACAAGATCTGACAGTAATTATTTAAATGAAAAGTACTTGAATACAATACGAGATCATTTAAAATTAGCCAAAACGTTCTTACTTCTGATAAGAGGCACTCTTTTAGGAAGTCTGAGAGATATTTGAAAATAATAATTAAATCTGAATGACATTTGCTTCAGGAAAAAAATGTTCTTTATTGAACTGAGATTTTTCTAGCAAATAAAAGGTTGAAACCTGTTATATCAACTTCTTTAGACTCTCCACGTTTTAATCTTAATAGCTATTTTCGACATTTATCTTACCCAAATCTTAAATTTTCAGAAAACACGGTGTGAAACACTTATTAGTGGGTCAAAATGTATTTTATTGACGAAAATATCTCTTCTTTCCAATAAGCATGATTAGATGAATTTACTGTAATACTCAGTTTCATAAGGTAAGTTCATGTAGCTAAAACTTAATCCATTCTTGTTGATTCATGACGATGATTCCTTCAAATCTAAGACTTTCCTGAAAGTGCATTATAGAAAGAAGACTAGCTGCATTGAAAAATGCTCTTTGAATGTGACTTTCGACAGTAAATATTGCCGATTGAACCACTACTTTTTTACAGTCACCTTCATTCCATGAAGGAGAATCCTCCCATTCTGCATACTCCTGTATGCCATTTCTCCAAGATACGACCGATGAGTAAATTGTTCAATAAAAAACCTTAAGTACTGATAATAAAATGGATGCAAGGAGGAAGAGAATAAGGAATTTGTAGATACTGGCGGCAATGATTTAAATTCTACGATCGGGACGTTTTCCTTATTTTTTCGTGAAGTTCAGTTCACTTTGATACTCAAGTACAATTACTTATTTCTCAGCGCAGAAGGTGGTATTTCGTTCAGGAGGAACAGCGCTCATGGGTCGGTTAATTTACTTTTATGCTTAGATATGCCACCACGACTTATCTGAACATTTTTCAATTAACTAGCATACAGCTCTTCAGTGTCCATGAATGCATTTCTAATTACCATCTTGCGAAATTATTGAATATAGTCTCTAATGCATTAATAAAAAGAACTCCCTTCACCGAAAGTTAACTAATTAACACTTTTCCATAATTTCTCCAAATAGGAGAAGAGAGACTGAGTATTGTCCAAAATGGATTTCCGGGAAGAATTTGCCAAAATATTCGTAAGTTTCGGAATCAATAGTAGATTGTCTTTCAAGTAGAGATGAAATCGGATAAAATGTAATGAAATTTCCAAGCATACATATATTACATCGATGTGGGTGCAGATGCGTTATGGGTTTTGTAAAAAGATAAGTGCACTACCAGGCCAAAAAAAAATGTGTATCCTTTCTACAAGTATAGAAGGCCATGATCCTTCCTACGTTCAATTTTCAAATGATTTGGGCGGTACACTTTCATGTGGTTCTCGTGATTTACTAAAATGGAATTTGAAAAATTGTTGAAATTGAAAATAGCCGAAAAGATTGTATTAACATGATAATTTGCTTTCAGAGTTCATATTTTCGTGCATTGAAATGAAACATCTTATTTAACCAAATTAACGAATTCATTAAACGAATTGCAAATGAATGTTTTCATCAGAGTTAATTCCCAGACTGGAAAATTTGTTTGGTTAATAAATGCACAGGAGAATTCAGTGTTCTTTGAAAGTTAGTAAATAACTCGATATTCTGGAATGAATTTTCTAAAATGCTAGGTGATTAATTCAATATGATATTCAATAGATTATGAGAAATTTGGTTATAATTGTGAAAAATAACTTCAAATTAACAGTAAAGATGATTATCTATTTTTGAGTGCAAATAAATTTCTTAGAGAGCTCACACTATACTTATCTAACAATTTTAGAGCTCGAAATTAGCCAAAAACGCACCTGATTCCGATAGGCGATATCTTTGGTCCCTTTTATTGACCACAATTAAATGTTACTACGTGTTGATCCTGCATATTCTTTAATATATACACCGATGGTCATTGCTATTATGCCTCCCTGACTTAGAAGATGTAGACGTTGGCTGCCGAGACATCTTGTCAAATTGATGTTAAACTTCTCTTTAAAACTGCTAGAATGCTCTTCTTTGGTATTTATCATTTACATGAATTTGAAAATGGTCAAACGATATGAGTCGTAACCACATAAGGTAGGTATCAATCAGTTAACGGTTGTGCGTGTGCATGGGAGTACACGATAATAGGTACAACAGTAGAGATATGGCTAATGACGTTTAGTCAATGGCTCTATTTTTAAAAATGTATTTTAAAGATAGTTATTTAAACTTACTTAGATTATAGAAATAACTAAGCCTTCCGCGTGTTATTAATTGATCAAAATTTACAACAGGTCTTATCGACCCTAAATGAAATGAAATAGACTTTGTGCAAAAATTCATTCTCTAACCCCCTTCTTCCCCTCCTCCTACAAAGCATTATGTCGTAAGTATTTTACAGACTTGCCCAAAGTGAAACTTAAGTCAAAGGGATATCAAAAAATGTACTTTCTGAAATCGCAACTTACCCATTCAGTTCGATACAATTGAGTATTTGTTGTATTTATAATGATAACTATGTCGCCAAATGAAGAATGCAGGATTTTTTCTCCAACGATGAGGATAATTGGTTTTGCTCTTGGAGAATGCTAGAAAGGCTTACTTGGGCATTTTGTTTCATATCTAAAATTCAGTGTAATTTTAGGTAATTTATGAAACCAGTTATTTCCATATTGTAAAAGGCTAGGACACAAAGCTTGAGAAAGAAATGCCATGATTAAATTTAGGATTTTCTTCAAATAATTATTGATGCTTCGGTTTTAAACATATCTAATTTTATATGTTTCCATGAATTGTGATAAATAAGTAGCTTTCGAACTTAACGGAATGAAGGTAAGTTATGCCAAGAATAGTTTTTTAAACATAAATTGTTAAATCAAAAGTGTACCAACAAATTTTTTATCCAGTAAATATAAACCCTCCCAATTGAAAGTGTCAAAGTGCATAATATTAATTGGGATAATTTTCATCATTGAAAAAAATTTGCAATAGTCTGCAAAAAGATTTTTCATTTCGTTATAAAAAATATATGATTTGATTAAACAGACTGAAGAACAAATCGTATTCGCATACTGACATAAGATTATACAGTAATCATTATAAAAACTGCCGGGTTAAAAATCTTTAGGGTTTATCAAAACTCAAGAGTTCGAGTTTTCATTTTGTCAAGTTATTAACTGGTTAATCACTTTTTGATAGTGTTTAAGATTTGGAGCCTATAGGGTTGCAGAAATGTCCCTAACGAATATCATTTCTTTAAATGAGCATCTATGATTTATTTACATCTGTATATAAATTTTTAATTCCATGTTAGATAAGATTAAGTTAAATATTTTTGTTTTATCTTTAATAATTTAATTTTTTAACGCTTTCACATTTCCATCTACCTACCCAGTTTGTTAAGTTAACTGGTCACCCAGCTTTGAGTTGCATAATCATGTGGTGAAGTAGTATGCCAAAAATCGTTTCAGTAAAGTTAATTTTAGAATATTTAAATGTTATAAATTGGAGTAATTCTCCGTGTAAACAAATTCTCGAATTCTCTGTGTTTGCTCTTGATTTTGCTTTAGTTCTTCTCATAATTTCTTTTTAAATTTTATCCTTTTGTAAATAACTCTAAATTTCGACTCAAATAATGATGGAACTAAAGTAAATTTAACGAGATCTAGTCTTCCTTCAATTTATTTGTCCGATTAAAAATCGATAATCGATATCCTGCAACTGCAATTTAATTAAATACTAAGGAGCCAAGTAATTTCGCTTAAAGATGATAAAAAATTAGCATGTGGTGGTATAGATGATTTTATGAAATGATGAAAGAACAAACTTTCGTTTTAATTTTTGAAAACTGATTCAATTTTTACAAAAATATGTTTGTCAATAAAGATTTTCCCTTGTTCAAATTATTTGTTAATATTGTGCAGTTGGGCTTTATTCTCGCCTACGTTTCTGTTATTTGAATATAACCTAGGATGATGTTCAGGATAATTATCATTGCTCGTCACTATTTAATATTTATCTCGTTCCCACGCTGTTTTCATTTTCGTTCTGCGAACCTAAGATCTCACCGTTTTGATAAAGTCTTTTGATTAACCTTCATTTTATTGAATAACCAGTAAAGCAGTGTGAATTTCGAGATGAATGTTCTGGTCAGAAGATTCAATGAGGCGTTCCCATATATCGTTTATCTAAAAGTGATTCACTCAATTTATGGAAGCCGATTTTATTTACTTCATTTCCTTGCATCACCAGTTATTTTGCTATTTTAACATTGTAGGTTTTACAATTCTTTATTCATAAATTTCAAATTATTCCATGA
Organism: Hymenolepis microstoma; assembly: GCA_000469805.3. Taxonomy (NCBI): domain Eukaryota; kingdom Metazoa; phylum Platyhelminthes; class Cestoda; order Cyclophyllidea; family Hymenolepididae; genus Hymenolepis; species Hymenolepis microstoma. Next base: position 35,979,794 of record LR215989.1, on the reverse strand, counting down.
TAGTTTCGGTCCTAAATACTTCTAACAGTTACGTGCTAAGTGTTCTGCTTTGGAAACTTCAATAATATTATCATTTATGGGCTAATATTATTAATGCTCACCTTCAGTGAAATCTCCCCTAGACCTCTCTCATGTTAAAACCATCCTAGTTTGACAGTCTTTGCAGAAAAAGAATCTTAAGAGGTAAGACCGGCTATCATATTTCAACTACTCATTACTTAGCACTGGGTATTGTGGGGAAGAATTTGATAAATAATCCGCGTACTTTTGTATTTTGTTGATGTGATTTAGACATCAGAAGATATAAAACGATAGTTACTATTTAATGAACGTTTCTATAGCCAAATCATTCATCAGTGATGCTAAAATATGCTCTTCTAGGAATTAATAATTCAACATATTAATAAGCAAAGAAGGTACATTGCTGAATATGGTGAACTATTCCCGACTTTATTGGCATCCCCGACCAGACCATCGTATCCTCACCAGAGCTCTTGTATTCTTTAACCATCGTAGGCACTTAGGATTAAATATTTAGTGAGTTTAGATTAAACGTATCCTAAATTCAGAAATGGTAAATAAACTTCAACATGCTGTTCCATAAATTCGCAATGAAACAGTAACAAATAATTCTAAAAATCTCGATCCCTATGTTTTGGTGATTTAAAACGAGGAGCATATTTATAGATGCAAAAAATAGTTCCATATTCCTTACGCTTTGCGAAAGCCATTAAATAATTTAATCTTTATTGCTTCCTCCGCATTTAAATTTGTGAGCCTATTAAATTTGTTGGTACCAGACAGCCAGTTGATCCATTATGTCCACCGTTGGCGTGATAAAAGAGGCTTTTGCTTTAATTGCACGTTTTCTTTCCCTTTTCAGTGGAGCAGTGTAGCGAAGGAGAGTTATTTACCGATATGCCAATAACGAGGGGGCGGGAGAAGCTTTATTAACATTTATTAACATGATGCATTCGGCTTGACGAAATAAGATTGCATTCCAATTGAGGTGGGTATGTCTGATTAAAATATTTATAATCAGCAAGAAATAACTTAGATAAAATTGAAATGCCTCGCAGACTCAAGTATCAATGTAGCAAAATTACAAATACATATTTGTTAATAACACAACTGCGTCGAGTGCTTCATAAATAACAGTGGTTATGACTTCTAGATAATAATATTTAATATTTAAATATTCATACACTTATTCCTTTACATGGCGACACCATGACATGCCATAACTTCTAAGATAGTCACATCTACTTAAATAGGAGATTTCGATTGAGACACGCCAATACACGAATTTCAAAACCCTTGGCAGAGACTGAAAGAAAGGAGATCATAATGGTTGAATTGCTATTCATAATTTTACAGCGAATTTCCACATTGATAGTTTGCCTCTTTTTCTTTGAGAATGACCTAGGAAATTTATTATCTTTAATGGAGTAATTTCCTTTGATATTTTAATTAGCAAACATTCAAAAACACTGGTTTTTGTCTTTGCACCTTCTATAGTAAAATTCGTTCGTTCATTTATTCTTTAAGCGTGAGTGAATTAGGATCCGGTGTGGGCATTAAGCGATCCCACAATTTATATTAAATAGGTTGAAATCGTAGAAGACCTGATACAATCTTTATGCTTGCGCATACGGTCTATTCCTGCAGCGATAAATGCGGAGTATTTATTATAGAGAGACCCGCAAAAATAGCGTCACACCTTTCTACTTGTTGTTTACTTATTTAAATAAATAATTGAAGTGCAAATTTATGCCTAAAAGATTGTGGAAATTCTTTCCTAACATTTGGTTTGAAGTTGAATGAGTCATCGACAGAAGTGCATTGTAGTGTAAAATTTTGAATGCAGTTTCATGCCATGCATACATAACGACCATGGTGGTAGATATTATGCGCTATAAATTAGAACAATCGTGATGGTAATGAAAGAAATTGTTCTACATATTCTACTGAGAAGTACTTAAGAAACCGTAGTGACAACTGACGAGTGTTGTCAATGGAAATTTTTACATTTTTTGAATGGAGAGAAGAATAAAGTTGTAAAAAATTAGTTTCAGAAATTAGTCACTTATTTCCTACCAAAGTAGGTTAATGCCCTTTGGTCTAAAAGATCTCATTGACGTGAAGAAATTGGAAGCAGAGTAAAATAAATTTATCGATTGTCGTTATGATATAACAATCGATATCCCAGCCAGGGAATGGAAGAAGTTAGCTTATGCATTAATGAACTGCATTCAGGTTCATCGCGTAAGCAGGCGGACTATTTATATAAAAAGAAATGAAAAATGTGTGTTATTTTAATCGGATAGTATATTTGATGGGTGATTTATCTGTTGCATTAGTATTGTATTTCCGGCCTAATTACTGGAAATAAATATAAACATTTATGTTTTTAGCCTATTACAGAATTCACATATAAAATTTGAATCTTCTAATAATAGAAAACTCAGTAACGACTCAACGATTTTGTTGGAGCACCTTTTAAGCCCTTACAGGTCCGAAAATTCAACTATTAATAAATGGAGAGCGTATAAAGGACATCGACTTTTGATTTACCTTCCAATCGACTTCTCGTAAACGGAAAGATGAATCATCGAATTTTCTACTAACTGTAAGCCAATATTTACTAGGACACGATTGAAATTCAAATTAGGCGATAAAGATGGCTGCAAAATAACATAAGCCATGTCAAGCAGACTTTCCAATCGAACGTTGATATTTGAAAAAGATGTAACTTTAAGTCAAGGAGGAAGAATGCACTTTGTCGCACTTTATATATGTATATATATATATTATATTATTCTAATGGGAAGTGGCTTATATGACATATACCATACAAATGCCTAACAAAAGGCGAAAACTCTTTCCAAGTCTGAATTTAAAAATAAAACTGATAATAAACCAAAGTGTGTTGGTGAACGGCAATAAAAATATTGAAAGGTTGAGAGCGAAAATACGACAGAAAGAGAAAAATTAATCTTTTAATCCGGATTAATTTTAAGAAGATATATTGATTAGACGGGGCAGTTAGCATTGTCATTGCAAGGCTGACGTAAGTGAAAATCGATGGTTTATTTTCTACGCCTGTGACTGAAATGCAGTGATTATACTCGGTTTACTCAAACATTCTAACGTAGCAAATATTTCAATTAATCAGTGATTTCCAAAAAATGATTTCTATACCTTTATTTTATCGTTATCAATACACTTACAATTATATTGATTGTAATATTTTATGACATGTGATTATGATTTTTGTCCCTATTTCTATGCTCTAGGGAATATTAGTGGTCATGCGTATAAGAGTATTTATTCTAATTACGTTTGTTGTAAATAAATAGACACATAGAGGCTCATGGCATTTTTCACTAAACCTTAAAATATTCACCATTCACGTGTTGGCAACCTGAAACTATTTCTGTTGCGTATAAAATCAGCAAGATGTGTGACAGTGGAAGCTCTCTCTGCAAACACGTGCGTGGTAAGTAAAATTTAAATAATATAAATAATAATATAAATAAATATAATATAAATAGAACAAGGACATATTCTTAATTTATAAATCCAAATGGCGCGTAAATATGCCTTCATCAAATTGGAAAACATGCTTAAATTTGAAATTTGTTTTATAAATAACTGGAAAGTAGTTAGAAATATGATGAGAATAAAAAGGCGAAGAAATATGTGTTATGCATTTTCTATCGTTTGTTATCAGGCGCATCTGCGTAGTGTATTATGAAAGTCGCATTGAATTAAGGTATTCTTTACTTATTATAATTAATGTGGTTTAATCGAAGGTGCTTGAAATTTACAATGTCGCTACGACCTCCACACCACCACGATACGCAATTCTACTCTCTCCTGCCTCTTTTAAATTAATAATAACTATTTAAAAGTTGGGTAAAGATTGTTACGGAAGTAAAAGAACAGAAAGGGGGAAAACTTCAGCCGCTATAAACTGCAAATAGGGTTTTAGAGGAGAAATAAAATTTCATTTTACCTGGATAGGTTTGCCGAAAGCTGGATGTTTTTTAGCTTGGCATAAGAGAAATGCATCATATTCAATGGCCAGAAAACTGCAAATTAAAGAATAAGCAAGTTAAAGTTGCAGCCACAAGTGAAAAAAGGACGGTGTTACTTCAAGCACATACTATGATTTCCCCAAGAATTAATAAAAATCATGCTTCATCCGAAGTTTACTCACAAATCTCAGACAGGTAAGGTAAAGAACTTGGTCCAGAATGTAGCTTTCAACTACGTTTCTTAAAACTCCATACAATTAGGACAGTGATTGCTATCGCCACACATCAGATAATTCCGATCAAAAAGGCGGCTATTACATGTAGTCTTCTCATAAGGGGATTCCAATGTTCTTTTCAGTGTACTTTTTACTGGATTTGAAGTATAGTAAAAAATTGCCATTAACTCCTCTTCTGCAATGTAGAAAAATGTCCTAGCGGTTAAGAAGTGGTGAAGGAAACTAAGATGCGCCGAGCCTTCTCCTATTCTTTTTGGTCCTTATATACGCATCTTACAACAAGTTACACTTTGCTCACCAAAGTGAAGTAATTTAGACCCTCTTTCTTAGAGTTTCCACGACCGCTTGTATCCGTAGATGACCTTCCTTACCAGCAAATTATTAGCTTGAAAAACTTTCCTACAAAATTTTGTCGAATTATTACCAATAAATTATATGCAATGTTTATTAAATTAAAGCTCGCGCTGCATGAAATAATTTTCCCAGTTGTTAGCAATTAAAACTTAAAATGTAAATTGGAGGACTTGAAGTCATACTTCGCCATTGGCGATTTCTGCGCATATGCCTAATTGTCTTGGTCTATTACTTTAGACATTTTTCTTTTATTTTGTAATTTTGCCACATTTTATAGGTCAAAATAGTAGCATAAAGACAGTGAAGGTAAGAACGTTATTGTCATTTTGCTTGGCACACAATTTGAAGTTATTGAAAGCAAAATTACTTCAATTTGCCACGCACCTTGGAATTGGAAATATACATTATCATACTCCTTGATGACTCCTATACAAAATTCATTTATTTCATATTTGACCCTTGCTGTTTGATAGAGTGAGGCATAATTTGTTTGAGTTGAAAGCAAATCTTCATTCTTTCGCCAATTTATTGAAAATTTCGGTTTCACAGGTATTAGAAGCACTTGTACTTGATTAATGTACCTGAACGGCTTTTTGATTCGCATTTAACTCCTCGTGTTTGCCAGAATTAAGAAGTGAAATTGGCCTCCTGTGTCACTGTATGTAGTTTATTATTCTCGTATTTAAAAGTCTCTTTCGTCATTTTAATTAATTGCGAATATTTAAACACATTCTTTAATTGAATAAAGCAGTACAATTGTCCTCCCTTAGAAGACAATCAAAATTCCACTAAAACCACTATTCTTTTGACAACCTATTTCACTGCACTCCTGCATATTGTAAGAGTTGAATAATCCCATATTGGCATGGTGATGCTATGTTACTTTTCATCATTTTTGTGCATGTTGCAATGGTTATATGTAGTAGTAATTTTCAGTTTTGTAAGTCAAAATTGCACGTTGCAAAAGCCAGGAATACATGGGCGCATAAAATACTGAGTTCATTGGGTACATGCTGTCCTATCTTTCACTCTTCTATCTCTGAGTTAGGTCATAAAATAACCCTATGCCCTCCAGTTAATGGCTTTTATACGTTGAATTATATATTAAGCTTAGATTCTTTTGGTGAAAATACATACAAATTTCCAGAAATGCAGATGAAATTAAATTGAATATTTTTCTTTCTACTGACTAAGTTTAGCATAGCGGATTAACGGTACAGATGAAGGCATTAAAAGACCTATAGCGCAATAAAGCAAAAGTTCATGGTTATGAAATAAAAACCTTGATTGGTGGAAAACTCAACTCAATAAAAAGCAATAGATGCTCTCATTTATTACTCATTAGAGTTGAAAGGCAAGTACTTGTTTCAAAATAAATAAAAATACGGATTTTACGAATTAGGATGCAATTGGATGGAATTTTGTGAAACTATAGTTCGTACTAACGTACTTTAGAGAAATTGAGATATTTGTGGAAGTATCTGGTATTAGCAAACGCAGACTTAATGAATAACAATCCAAAGCCACCAGCTATAAGTGTTAGAATGTATGCTTCTTGATTTCACTCTGAACTTGTGCTCTCGTAAATATAAACAAACCAAACTGAAGTGCATATAATAATAATAATAGTAACAGTAATAATAATAATAATTGCCCTTCCATTTGAACTGACAATATGTTATTCTGTTGGGATCCCCCAAAGTCTATTTGCATTGAAATAATTAGTTTCATAGCCGATTAAAGTCCTACTGCCCCGGAATTGATTTGCATTTGCCTTGAGGATTTCATAGTGCGGAAACGTTCTCTCTTTACTCGTTTTCTTTTAGCCAGTGTAACTGAATGTTCTTGCTATTAGCTGTAATTATTGATAAATAAGTGAAAGGTCCTTTGAAGTGTTAACCATTATTGACTAAAATAATCACCATGGGTATTCATTTTCCTGAGTGAGTTCAGCTACTTTAAAAAAATTTATTTGATTTCAAAGCCATGACTCTCCCATAACGCCGTCTGGATATTTAACTGAATGTTAATGAGTGTGATTCAACCGCCAATATTTCAAAATGCTAACTTCCCACTGGGATTAGACAAATTAGATCCTAGTCGTAAAATATAGAAACAAGGATTTCAAGAGAATTCGAATAAGCGCATTTATTTCTTTCTAAATATGCACTTGAATCCTGGAGTTGTTATGGAGCTCCATAGATATCTTCATATTTAATGAAGACTACTTTATCTATGACTTTTCAAACTATTTGGTAAATGTTATTTTCAACGCCATACACGATTATGTTCAAATAACCTTCTTAATGCGAGTATTTATTGATACCTAATGTTGATCAAATTAACTTAAAATCATGCCACCAAAGTAAAATGAATTGGTGTAATTTGGTTCTCAGACTGCGTTATACTAGCAAAAATATCGATCAAATTAACTAATCAATTGCCATTTATTACATTTCAAGATTTCAATTTTATTCTTTAGTATTTCATTGTGCTTGACAGTATCGACCATGCTTTAACCTATTTAAAATTGAAATTACTTTAATTTACTTTCCAATATGTTTCCCCACGTGACTTTTTCCGGCATTTTGTTACAAATTTCGCTTCTTATGTCGCTTATTTCTTTACTAATGAATAAGTGATAAACATACCTGGCTATATGGCATGCTAAAACAGACGCTAATGCTCTCTGGATCGTTAGATGACGAAAATAACTGCAAATGAAGATTTTAAGATAGTAGGGCATAGCTCTGCCCACTTTATGCAATACTTGTTGTCGATGACTAATAATTTCTGTCGAATATCTGAACCTCATTGTTAAGAGCGGTTTTTATTACCAATTTTACCTGCAATAGCACCTGCCTTAATTATAATAATTCAACAAAACTTGGGGGAAGAGGCCAGAATATTCGTATCATAACGGTAAATTATATGAGGTCTAGGATTATATAATTGACTTGCTGCTTGGCAAACCAGTAATTGCAGCAGTGACGAGGTCACATTTCCAGGCACGAATGGTGAAAATCAATTATTGATAAACCGGTGAACTTCGTCTAGGTGAACTGAACATATTCGAATCTGCCTGGTATTTTGGGTATACTTAGAGTTTTGCACTTGGGAAGACAGCCTTGTTTAAATGGACAGTTAAGGACGAAAGTTTGAAAAGATGAAACTCTCCCGGGTATATATTGAAATTTTGCAAGCAGCATGGTCAATTGTGTTAACTGGAAAAGCAAATGAAGACCTGTTCAGAGGACTGCTTACTTCTAGATTGAAAGCGGCAATGACAGCTAATAAGTATACAAATGTACTTTATCAATAGCTTCTACAGTCTTTTCTTTCCCCATTCATGATGCATTTGAGAATTTAAGCTAATAAACGTTTGCAACTTTAAAGAAATTCACTGTTTCCTTGAAAAGATTAGACATTTGCATGAAATATCAAAATTGAAACTTATCGATTTAGTTTTCGCTTCGAAAATTTCGTGACCATCGTTAAGTACAAACGCATGACACCAGTTAATCACAAAATTCCTGACCTAATTTTAAGGATCAACGAATACATGCTGACCACATGATTATTCGGGAAGGATTTCAATTTTAAACAGAGTGTAGGAAACGACTTATCATTAAAAATATCATACTAATTTGCCCAGGCGTGGTGTTTGTCTAAAAATGTCCTCCATTAATAATGCTAATAATTTGCGTATAAGAACTGGATTAATTTGGAATTAAATAAGAATGCCATGCTATATCAGATCATTTTCGTAAAAAAGAATGGACCATTAAATGATATTTTTATATATGAAAATGAAATGCCATTTCAGAGGGTTAAGTGGTATGTAAGTAGACATATTTCATTCCATTTAAATGAACCACGAGTGTTGAATATAGTTAATGAGAGCTTGGACAACAGCACCATTTTGCCTACTCACAGTACGATATTATTGTTATATCAGTAAAATCACTAGAGTCTAGCCACAGTTAAGTTAAACAAGGGGTTAAAAGGAGGTTATCACAAAAATATATAGAATAGGGTATGCAACCGAAACTATCCTACTTAATTTCAATTAGCATTAAGGTTATGCAATGCCTACCTAAAAGTCATTTCAAAGCGTGAGGTTCAAAAAGTTGAATGCTGTGATTTATTGCCATATTCATGATAAATGCGCACATTCCTGCCTTCAATATTCGCTCTCTTTTGATTGCCGGTTGATTGATTAGGATGATTGGGGTTACCAATGCACCCTATTCTTTTTCTAGTGAAGGTTTGCAGGTCTTTTATTTCAAGCCGAAACCGAGTAGATTAAAATGGCAAAAGCTTAATTAGAGTTCCCTCTATGTGAACTTATATACTTGCATAATTGGCCACTTTGTTTGACATTTGTAACTTTCGGTTCTTTTAAAGAAAGGATAACTTTGTCTTTCTACTACTTAATGCGGCGAACAAATTTTAAAAAATGGAATGCATGCAGTTTGCCCCTCGTTCCATTCCACAAATCTACTTATAACATTTGAAACATGACAAAGCACACATGGTTTAATCTTTATGCTATATAGGTTCTCAGAGCCTGTTTATAAGATATACTGCATTTGAGCTTAGTCGGCCTAAGAACGACTGACTTTCCATGACGTCGTTTACATATAAAATGTAATTGACGCCATATTTGGTGGCGTCAAATGCTAGAGATTGGCTATAAGGAAGATCTAACTCAGAAGTTAATATCAAAAGCGTACATAGATCATGACAGATGAAAGAGTGCAGTAAAACTACGAATTTTGAAATAAGATTTAACCATCGAGATTTACGGTCAATGGCTCAGTGCTAAGTACCACTGAATGGCCTGTTTCGCTGTTATAGTCACCTAAAATATTTTGAAAACATTTAAAATCAGTAGGTATATTGGAAAAAAATTCTATTCAAAAATATTAATTCTAACACTAATAATAAGGGTAAAGCACCCTTATATTCTTCCAGGCCCGAATAATTCCAAATTGACCCAGCCAATTTGCGAACAAGTATGAAGGCTCTTTCTACGCCAGTGGATATCCAGAAAAGGATGCAGGAAGATAGCACTGTCGCACTAGGGTTTACCGCTAGTTACCTCGGAATCTTATTGCCTCTTAAAAACGACTTAATTTAACCGCGAAAAAGGTCGAGAAATTAAACGCAACTTTTCATTATTGAACACACACATCATTAAAACAACTTCTTTTGCAATGTGAATTTAGGAAAACAAACAATGTAAGTCTACTTACGCACTTACTTACTTACTTAAGGAAGCATTTACAAAATTAGTGGTGAAAAATTGAAGACAAATCAGTCCTATGATGAAGAAGTAAGAGGGGAATCGGGAGGAGGGAGGGGGGCTGTGGCTGAGAAGGAAGTGGAAGAGGAAAAAGTGCCATCAAGAAGGAGGCAGATAACCAAGGTTTTTGTCTGCGCGAAGAACCAGTGGCATTCAGGCAGGAAAGGCGGAGTGGTTTTAGAAGAAAGAAACCGAAAGCATGAGTGCCAGTAGAGAAGAAAGAGAGAGAGAGAGGGAGAGAGAGGAGGAACAAAGTGCATTTTATTCCAGATGCTACGACAGACTGTTTGGAACGGTTCTTCTTGTACAAACAGCCCTTAACAGTGAGATGCACTTGAAATGAAATGGAGTTATGATCAGCTGTAAAATTTCGTTTAGCAGATAATGAATATCTCTTTGATATTTTGCAATCTCAATCAAACACGCAGAAGCAGTCAAGAATAGATTTTCAGATTTGTTTCAATTTCATGAAGGACAAAGGCGGCTACTATATCATTGTCAGTTTTGTGTTACTTTTCATCATTAGGTTTTAAGAATATCTTAGTGTGCATAGATATTCTTAGGCATATATTGTAAGTATTTGGTTTTGAGCAGTTGAGTGTAGCCAACTTAAATCTCTCAATCTGGTCGTATGGGGCTTTAATTTTGCAACTGTTATTACCGAATTGCTTTGATTAAACGCAAAATAAGATCACTTTCAAGTCAAATTCTATGGGGGTATTGAAAAAAACTGAGTTCAGTCATTGGTAACTTTCATTTTGGATTATGTTGAGAAGTTAATTGAGGAGTTGTGGAGAAGGAATAATGAGTTCGAGAAACATCAAAGAAATCAACGATTTTTCTGCAGTGTTGAAAGCATCATCATAGAGTGTTCTTTATCCGTAGAAACACGCTTTAGGCCACACAGATTGATTCAGCCCGAAGGGATATAGATTGGCGGCTGAAAAGAATGACACAGAAAATAATGAGCTAACAACAATACGTTTTGTTATTTACAATATCAACAATTATTAAAATTTGTCTATTAATCTTAATTCTGCCTACCTGCAGAATAGGTACAAATGCATTAATTATCTATCCCGCCCCCACCCCCCTCGCTCTTACATTTCGTATCAATCGTCGTAATATCAAAATTTCCTTTTGCAAGCTCGCTATATGACTTTTTATGTAGCATTAAAAATTCACAAATTCGATACAGATGTCGCAAGTTTGCGTGATAGGAATGCATGCGCGCATTTATGTGAGATCTTTTTCCCTCCTTCTTCTACTGAACTCGGTTTTAAATTCGTGCTTAAATTATAACTGCAGTCGAGTGAGAGTAGGCATTATCGGATGTCTTGGAGTGAATTTCAATGCAACTTTCGCCAGACTTATTTCCAGAAGTTATTTAAATTAACAAGTGAAAGTGGATTATACTTATTATTGCTCATAGTAATGCAAAAAAATGGTACAACATTAATTTTGGGTGCCAACTGACGATGCATAACAACAAATTCAACATATGACAAAGAGGGGGGTTCAAGATGATATAGAAAGCAACGTCAAGGAATAAAATTTCTCAATTCATCGAATCTTTGGATTCATGCTGAGCAATATTCACTAAATTCGAATTTCAAGGTTCGCCCTCTTCTGGATTGAGGCAATTCCTTATTTGCGATTTTAAATGTCTATTGAGAGGTTCGTTATCATTTTTTTCTTTGAACTGTTTAGAATGCAAAATTTTTTTGAAGAAAAGAATGTCAAATGGATAAAAATAAACTCTTAATTAAATTATCTTCTTTGAGCTGAGTTGGAAGGCATCTTTATTTCAAGTGTAAATTTCTAGCAATCAAAAAAAAGAATTGTTCCGACTCAAAAATTAATTTCACTTTGGCCGATTTGATAGTTCTATTTTCGTGAAAAAGAACTCTCATCAACCCAGTGATTTTAACCTCATAAAACATCAGCTTTTCTCCATTCTAAGGGCATAAATCTACCTCATTCTCTTAGAACAATGGGAGTTGTTCTATTGAGGAACAACTTCTGTTCTGGTTTCCTGTGTTTCAAAATTAAGCTATAGCAGTTGGCATAAATGAAGCATTTTGTTTCTATTTTTAAACTAGACGTTATAATTCTTGGCAGTTTGAATTAGGAGAAATTAGTAGTGACTGTATGTGCGAACACGGATTTGCAGTTCTGTCACATCACAAGCCGTCTTTCGTAAGCCAAATATCTACCAAAATATTTTATCAAAAAGTTAACTGTTGTTTTGGGAATTACCTGCGACACATCTCTGCGTTTCGAATTTGCATGTTTTGAAGGTGTGTGGAGCAATATGTTTGACTGTTTCTTACCTATGTGGCGCACTTATATTTTGCTACAACAAATTGATATTGACATCACGTATAGCTGAAGAAAGCCTGTAGTTGGAATTAACTAAGCTCAAAATGTTCGATTGTGTTAAGAAGCTCGTCTTATATTATTTACCCCCTATCAAAACCCTGGATATACTAAAACGATCTGGTTAACTTACCATCAATCGGATGGCCATTAAGTTGGCCGTTAAGCAAAGGAAGAATCATATCGAACGATTGAGAAGGAGCCGTGGCACCGTAGTTGAGGACTCCTAGACCAGCCATCTGATAGACAGCAGCTAGTGAGTGCAGATCCAGAGGGGTCGCGGTGGCAGCTGGGTTAGCCTTTTGGACCGCTGCCGCCAACTGAGAGTGAAGGTAGGCAGCTGCTGCTTGGGAGTTCGCATGTGGCGCGGTCGTGTGGTCTTGTTGTATCCATGGAAAACAATGAAATTGATACACTGGAGAAGCAAGTGCCGTGGCTGCTGCAACAGCTGGAGAAACCTGTTAAAATAAGAAAAGGCAAAATGACATTATTTTTCTTAAGTTTTTTATGATTGGCATGCTAGTCATTTAAGTAAAATTAACAATGGACTATTCAATGTACCACATGGATTGCAATCATCTCCACCCACTTCATCAAATGCTATCCTGAAATTAACTCGCTTTCAAAAGAGAAAAGTATGATAATATTACATTAAAATATAGGCACGAATAAAAAGTCTAAAATATGTTAGCGGAGGTGGAGTAGCATTTTCAAAAAAAATCAATTTTATATGAAATTTTTTGTAATGAAAATATTTTGCTGAAAAATTCCTAATGATTCATAAGCAAACCATTTTTTCTCCAGCCACTTTTGTGCTATTTTATGAAAAATAGTAATTCACAGCCATTAAGTATATCAGAAAATAAAACAACTAACAGGCATAACGGTTGGAGCTGTCAGTTGTGAAGGCGCAGTAGCTGAAATCTCATCGCTAGATTTTGGTGTTATATCCACAGGGCTTGGACTCATGAGAGAGGCACCAGAATTGACATAGTTTGCCATCTTTGTCTGATCGAACATACCTCGATCGGATATGGAAGCAGCATTGAAAATGTCGTCCACCATTTGTTTGTGGTGTTGCTGATTCTTTATTGCTTGACTTAATTGCTGTTGGGCATCCTCACGCATAAATTGTTGGAATAAGGGAAGAGCGTTATTTTCTGATCCAATTGATTCACTTTAGGAAAGAAAATTCGAACATTTAAATAAACTTGGAATCAATGCGCTCATCAAAATCGTTCTTTTTATGAACAGAATATTTATAACTAGAAGTCACGAACTTGCATAATAGCCTCTGCCATATTATTTGAAATGCGTTAATTTATAAATACGCGTTTAGGCATTCAAATATATGTGCAAACAAAATCTTTTAGTCAATCATTACAATTATTTAAATTAGACAGGAAAATGTATTGAAACAAATGAATTAAGAATCATCATTATTTTGACTAAAAGGTCCAATTTGGGTCCTTCCACCAATGATGGCCAAATTTCCATTGTTTCTATTCTGTTTTAATTAAGGCAGTTCAATTGAATGAAACGTTTGAATATTGTAAGGAAACTGCTCATCTATATATAATACGCAAATTTATGCAGATATGCCTGACAAGGAAGAACGAACGCCCCTAATTAGCTAAATCCTCAAAATTCTAACTCTCCTCACCCCCTCCCCCTCCCCTTCCAAAAAACAACTCAAAGAAGAAAGAGAGCATGTCATTGACAATTATTCCGCAAACAGGTTAACGTCGAATGAGACTTAGTCATACGTAGAAGAGAGTGAACATTAGCAGGCAACATTTTTGCAATTATCTACAAATTTATAATTGGAATATATTTAACGATCGTTACGATTTCTGAAGAAAATTCTTCAGTTTCATGGAACAGTGCATTAAAACTCCGTGGGATATTTTTGTGAAGTGCTAAGCAGATGAATAAAGGCTTTAATAATAAAGTTAAATTTCAATCCTATTTTAAAGTTCAAATTTTAAAACTAAATAAAAAATTAATGGGATTTAATTTAAGTGGTGTAGAAAATTGAGAATGTCTCGAGTTATGATGAATGTAAAAGCATGCTTAGCTCATTTTATCATGATAGACCTATGTGATCTCTCTGAAACTCTAAGCTCAGTTGCACTTTAGATAATATCGCGTAAATTAATATTTTTTTCAAAGTCGTGAATGGATGAATTTTTGTTTCCAAATTGTTTAAGTGTCTCTTCTACTGTTTAAATAATAATCTATTTCAAATCATTCAAATTAAGCCACCTAGTTTCATCTTGAGATTCGTTTAATTCACATCAGTAGATCTCATCATCAGATAATAATCAGTAAAAAATAAAATTTTAATTCAACTTGAATGGTGGATAGTGAGCAATCCGTGAGAACCATATTGTTCACCTACCTTTTGTGCTCACGGGCTCGTTGTCTATCCGCCAGTTTGAGTTCGAGTGGCCGTTTAGCCCCAGGAAGAGTTATTTTGGCTTTCCTTATACCATCAATTGCCCGTTGAGCTTCTTCAGATGTGAGATAGCGCACAAATCCAGTTCCTAAATAATTCGATAAATTAAAATCTAAAATGACGGAAAACTTAAATTGGCGCTTTATTTCATAAGAATTTATTTAAATATCAAAAAGAGTTTTTGTAGATTCGAGGCCCATGGGGAAAATATACATTAAAGTTCAAGTTATTTGACATAAATGCCAAAAAACTTACATGTTAGCTCCGATAAAGAAGACTGGTGGGTAACTGTTAATTTCTCATAAGAACGACCTTGAGATACCTATCTTCTACTCTAGGGATGTTATCTCTAAACATGTTGCCATTAGTGGCTCTGCCAATGCTAAAATGTTGGACCAATTTTATTCATTACAAAACCGTCAGAACAAACGAAACATGGAATGGATACAATTCAATTCAAAACAGGGAAGATTTAACAATAAGTAATTCAGATATATTAATTTGCACATGCTTTCAAGATGGATTGTCCAATTTTTAAATATGATGTTTGGTTTTCGTCATTTGATTCCCATTTTCATTGGTTAAGTGGAGGTCAATTTAAGTGTTTAAGACTGTTATGCGCTTAATTCAGTTCCGCGTTTGGCCATGACAATCGATCTATTTGTGTTTTTCATGGTTTGCTCAATTTTAAGTTCACTTTGAGTGAACAGCAACAGCTGCAATCAATCCATTACTGAACTATGCAAGAAAAATTTAGTTTGAAAATATTAAATTAGTGCTAAGAATTCCCTTTTTTGAATATATCCAGTTTGAGATACCAAAGCTAGAATCTGTTGGAGTTTTTTGTACAAAAAAGTATTTTGATTGCAAATAAGCGATATAAAAGGTGTTAGAATATTGGACTAATTGCAACTGAATAAAGTGATGTTTCCGAAAATGTCTGTATTTTACCAGACCTGGTAACAAAATGTGTTTTGTTTATTAACAAGAAACAAAATCAAATTTACCAACAGTGAAATGAATTTATTCATATTTTGGAATATTTGAACTATGCTACTTAAACTTCTCTCTCAAAGAATTCAAATCAACGCATTTTAATACTTCTTTCGCTTTTGCTTCCTTGGCATTAACTTTTTGAACTCTCTCGCTGCATCTTATTTAAACTAACTTGAAATCTGCTTTGCAAACTACCTTCAAAAAGCCATTGCTTATAATCGAATTAAAAAGACAAATGAGCCACCTAAACAACCGTAATTATCCCTGAAAACTGAACATACTTTCAGTTAGTAGCTTACAGATTCGCAGTAAAAGGAATACTTGCAAATTTGTTTAAATATGTTCACCTACTCAGATACTCTTATAAAATTTTGAATATTTAGAAGTTAATTACCACTTTAAACGTGTTAGAGATTTATTTTTATTCGCTTATGGATTATTTAGTGAAATAGTTTATTTAAAATAATTCCATTTTAATCGCCTTGGTTTTATTATTTTCAACTTAATAAGCTTAAACCAATTTAACAAGTTTAACAATTTTGGAAAATTTGTTAAACAAAAGCTTATCCACGTACCTTAAATAACCAGGACGGAACATACAAACGCATAACGCCTTCTTGAAAAAGGTATAATCTAATCATAGTAAGCACTAGGTCCACATATACACGCTTTTTCATCCGCACTTTCTTGCGTCTATATGCATTTGTGGTACAATGTTTTTGCGCTTTGACCACTTATTGGCAAAGGAGTGTTATTTTCAATTCACAAAGTTTAGATAGCAGAAATTCTATTTGGAAATTAACCTTAAGATGTCACAAAGCAGACTCACCAGTACAGGTATTTGTCGATCTCCTAGTCATGACAAGGGCAGAGGTGATTTTGCCGTAGGGAGCGAAAATTTGCTTGAGGGTCTCAACGTTATCTGAACTCCAGGACTCTGGAATATTTGTCACATAAACATTCAACGGATCCTTTTCTGACTCCTAAATAAAACCAGTTGTCAATTCTAAGCCAAATTTCACTAGAAACAGAAGAAAACAAATAAACTTGCATATGCAAAGTTGACATATTGGTTGGAGTTTTGGAGTTTAATGTGCTGCATAGCTATAAGAGCAGCCTCATTTGAAACGAAATCAATAAATCCATAGCCTAAAAGGAAAGTATATCAGTAATATTAAAGTGGAAAATAGACCAAAACAATGTCTCTAGATGTTATATTGGTTTGAGAAGTTCATTTATTAGTTTTTTGCAGATTCAATACGAAGATGATCTTCTTACTTTGATTTTTAATGTACTTTAACCCCTTCCTTTTACAACACTTACACAATTTTGAAGAAATGCAACTTTCTAATAGGTAAAGAAAATTTGAATGAGATGGTGTACCTCTTGTAGAGAAAAGATTGCAAACAAATAAAGATTGCCATAGAAACACATAGAAAAACCAAAAAAGGCAAAGATTCAATAATGCGACCAAAATAGGCAAAATTCTCATGATTCATGAAATGCGGTTGAATACAACGCGGAAATGAAATATGTCCTAAGAAACAGCGAGTAGAGTTCTATGCCAATAATCTGATAAAATAGCATCCTTTCACCTTATTATAACTCTCCTCGTATTTCAGTAAGTATGAAAAGTTGAATATTGTTTTATTTACAAAATTGCAATCTATAGAATGAGGAGTTTAGTGATTCAATCACATTCTTTTTCAAACAAATCGTTAGTCTTCCAGAGGCAGTAAATATTGATTATTCCTTGTGGAAGTCGAGACTCATTTTGGTTGACATCTCTTCAGGGGGCAAAAAATTGAAACAGTTTATATCATCAATACTTAATGAATTGTTGGATTGAAGACCATATTAATCTCATATTATTTATGTTTGTCTCTGAATACCATTAAAAAACAGTAAGGAATAGACCCACCAGCCTTGTATCATTAATTAAGTAAAAGATGTGGTAAGAAGTCGGCCTCTCTACTCCTTATCAATTTGACTTCAAAGTTATCTTTTCTAATAATATATGTAAAGTTTTTTTTCAACTTTAAGTTGCTAACTGATCTAGTCGTTAGATAAAAAAAGAAATTATTCAGATATGGTGGAAGGTTTGCCTTTTTTAGCATACAAGCTTTCATAAAATCAAAGTTTCGACAAGGTTCAACCAAGAAGAAAATCGATTTCCACACATTTCCCTTTTACGCAGGCGCAATATAAAAATGTTTCAACTTGGTTGACATCAGGAGCAGGGAAATTCTCACATTACACTCCAAGTGAAAGAGGAAAGTTTATTTTTGCGGAAGTGAGTCATAGGCTTTGCACTATCATCACGTGTGACTATGTCAAGACTACTGTCACAGTAGCTATCGCATTAGAGCCACAGGAATACTGTCTCTATCTTATAATTGCTCCTCTGACTCGGTCGCTCTTCATAAAAGCAAATGCCATTAATTCTAATACTTCCCAGTAGCCTATAAAAGTACCATGAAAACTGTCGTTAGTGACGTCAAATTCTGAGCTAGATGTAAACAAGAATGAGAGAGGGCGATAGACAGGTGGCTATTAACAGTGAAATTGGAATTTAGAAGTCGCAACTGGAATCGAAACCGCAATTCACAACTTAAATCAAATCTTAGTTCACGCAGGTAGGAGATTAAGAGTACCCTATCTCACAATGTGAGTACCCCAACTGTGACGAAATTGGATTTCTATTAATAAAAATGCTTGGAAATAGAAAGAGACACATTCTATGGCGTAATTTTACTATTTCGTATTGAAAATCACTCAATGATGGAAGCACCAAAGTTTAACGAAAAAAGAGGCTTGTAAGAAATCATCATTTGTCTAAAATGGAATCTTCCGACTCTGAGCCTGTTTTCGGTATTAAAAGAATAAAGAGCTGAATTAAAACCAAATTTAAATGCATTACTTAACTGTTTTTTTTTATCACGAAATAACTAAAACTAATTTCATGAGATCTTTTATGTTGAATCACGTAAACTGCTCAGAATCATATCTGATTGTCATATTTTCTCCCTCTTTGGGAGAATTAAAGAAACAAATTGGTCGATACCTACCATAATTGGACACGGGATCAAAAACCAATGGAACTTAGGAGTAGGAATTTGAAATTTAGTCTCGAGAGTAAATTAGGAGTTCTGCGCTTTGGAATGATAATCAGCAAACTGGGAATTAAATGAATATTCCTCTACCTCACTTCGTAAACCAAAGGATGCAAATCTTAAGGTGTTCTCTTCACTATTTCATCTGCCAAACCGATCAACTGATTGTTCACTAAGGAGAATTGGTGTATTTTTTTGAGCGCTATAATAATGAAATGTGAATAAATACATTTTCATTAATTCTCAAACAATTTGAAAAGCACTACGATATTGATACAAGAGCTCCGTTTATGAAATTCTTATTTTATTGGCCTTTGCTAATGAAGATATGAGATAATTTTAAAATCTTTTTCATTCAAGCTGAATCAAATTTATCAATGAGGAATGAAAAAAGGTAGCAGAACTAGTAGAAATACCTTTACCTTTACTTAATGGTCACATTTGCCGTTAAAGCAAGAATTTATTAAAAAACGGATTCAAACTGAACACTCGATATAATTTAATGTAAGTAATGATAGATCAGTCAGTGCACTCATCAATTAATTTAATTTTATCAAATCGCGCCTCCTTCCTTTAACAGGGACTCGATGAATGGTCAAATTTCATTTCAAACAGGAAGGACTGGTGTAGACATTTGACTTGACTGTAAATGAGGAAAAATAGGAATAAAACATAGTTTCAGAACTTTTAGGCTTGAAAATGGTGACATTTAAGTTATGGAATTATGAATAAGCAATAGGCTTGATATCTTCTGTTCCACACTGTTAGCACAACCAGGCGCAGCCAGGTTGCATATATGAGCCGAGTCTCAATTTTAAGTACAACTATACCTTCCTTCAAATTTTTATCAACTTTAAACAGCCGTCTTAGCAGAAAAAAATGGTTGAACTCGAGAGGATTTGTTCCACCTTTTGTTTATTAACTTTAATTGTGAGTGAATTTATCAATAAAAAATAAACAAATTGAGTTAACAGTTTTAGGATGCATTAAAATTTACCTTCTCCATCGTTATTCACAACCAATTTTACGGAGCGGATTGCTGAGGCGTCTGGAACAAGACTCACTAGGTCATTCTCTGACATGGATTTTGGAAGACCTCGAATGTATAAGTTGGTTCGTGATGAATGCTAAAAGAACGAAAGTAGATAAAATTTTTATGAATTAAAACCGACAAGAGGAGTTAAAACATAAAGTCCTTTTGCTAAGTTGAATTACTTCGCTCGTTACAGTTAACAACCATTTATGCTTTCCTTTTTTGGTTTATGCAGATGAAAACTTCATAAATACTAGTTTGCACAGCCCTTATAAGGATATTAGAGCGCAGACAGAATGGGAAAACTAGCAAAGATGGCCTGTGTTGATGATTTATACACAGATGAACATTTGTCACAAAAGAAAGAATGTTTTGCCCCCAAAATTGGGTATAGGTCCAAGAAGAAAGAGAGAAGAGACCCGAGTCAACACAGAGGCCTTAGCTTTACTCAGGTCTCTTCCAACTCTTTTTAAATAAGAACAAAACTACTTTTATAACACTCCTTTTATAACACTGCTCAAATAAACCAATATATGGTTCTTTCTAAAGTGATTGAGGTGAAGGCTGAAAGTACTTCACTAATTCGTGATTACTGAAATTGTCTGAAAAATACAAATGACTACTTTGTCTTTGATTTACACTTTGCTTGCTTTAGACCAATAAATGTTGACAAGTAATAGTGATTACCACCTAGTTTGGATTCTTCAGGAAACTTTGAAAATATGACTTTTCTACCTGCATTGATTTTATGGTACTTTCGGTAAGCGGGCAAAGCACAGCATTACGGGAGCATTGGCATGAAATTCCCAGGTATTTAAAAAAATTGCAATTACAAGCTTTACTTACTAATCTAGTTTTTTTTAATTCACATTGCTCGTTGCTGTGCAGATATTTGGGAAAATAGGTAATGTTTGCTTAATACTGTGTTATTGTTTGATTTGACGAAACTTTGGCTGATTTGTGCTGTTAATTAGGTTATAAAAGTGTCTAGTGCGTTGTATTTAACATGTCTGGCAATTTTCACCATGCAAAGGCAAAAATATCATTGATTTTTTTAAGATACAATTAATTATTAAGTACTTTACAAAATGTTCAATAGGGTCTGTCTGGAGAAATAAGCACTTGTTCTGCGAAAATTGAGACTAATATTTCCGCTCCCCTACCGCTGTCACTGCTTCTCATTTTTCTACTAAATATTACGCTCCATTGCATGTTTAAAGTTTATCGCCTCTATTAATTCCAGATTCGACTCCTGTTGACACGAAATTCCACTCATCAGTGAAGGGGCATATAATGCTGCCCACTCTCACGCAGTCAATAGAATCTTATATAGCTAGGGTCGTTCACTTTGCCATTCCACCTTGCCAATGCAACAGGCAGTTCAGAAATCTTATTTAGTCCGTCTCATCTGGCATCTTCATAAGCAATTTCTGTCAAGTATACGCAACTCAAGATGCGCTAAAAGTAACCGTGCCAAGAAATATCATCCATTTCTCTTCTACACTGTCTGATTACTTTTATTGTGATCTGGATGGGTAAAATGCTCTCAAAGTGAAAAGGAAACTTCTCATGTCACGTTGGAATGAGATCCTGGAAGAAATTATTGATCCTTCATTGGTTAAGTGCCGAATGGCACCTCATATTCCGCCCTATCTCATAAATCTGTGTTCTCAAAACACGACTTTAATTTACAAAACTTAAGCGAACAGAAGAGAAAGTTACGAAGACATGTTATCTCAATCCGCTTTGGAAACCTGAAACTCTGGCAATCCAACGCAATCAACAACTATCCTGTTACTCTGGAGACATCGAATAGGATTCAAGTTGGTAAAAACATGAGTTTGCAAATCAACTAGTTCACTCTAGATATTTATAAGATTGTCCGTTTTTATAAGTACTAAAATTCAAGTAAAATTTTGAGAAAATAGATAAAAGTTGCTTAATGTCATGTTATTTTAGGTCCTGTCTTTGCAGATTTGGTAAGGAAATTAATAAGACCATGAGGCAAAACACAAAATTTATTCATTTGTGAATTTTAGTAGAATTTGAATTTCAAAATTTCGTTAGAGTTGTAATTTCCTATACTTAATCCCACAATTAGTTCATTTTCTAAATGAAGGAATTTTAAGAGATATAAATAAGCTGGCATAAATAGGTAACTAATTCACCTTCTTAGATCTAGATGCTGTCTTGCTACGGGAGGAGTTTGGTTGATTCGAGCTTGAAACTCCAGATCTAGAGAGAAGGGAGCCATTCCGGTTAATTGGTACTCCTGGTAAGGAGACTTTAGTGCTACTCGCAACACTATTAGTAGTTGATACATTGGGATCAGCTTGCCTCAGGGAAGGCGATGATGTTTTTCCATTTCCACTTGACGAACTGTCATCACCAAGCGGAGTACCTGTACTCATAGAACAGTCATTATCCATCGGTTTCTCTTGATCGCCATTTTGAAGAGATGTGAAATGCGGAGAATACGTATTAGAGACAGTTGAGTCTTTTGTCCTTCGTTGGTTATTTGTAGACTCTGTGGCTATCTCATCCATTCCGTATTTGCTCACCGGTGAAGATGGATGATGACGTTTGGGGCTACTGGCTGCGGTCGTAGGTATAGATATTACTGTTGCAGATATAGATTCTGCAATAAAATAAAGTGAATTTTGTGGAATTTCAATTAATTATCCACTTAATAGTTTATAATTAGACAAACAAACAAATGTTCACGCAAATTGGTGAGAAATTTTTGGCTGCCGCATTGTTCCACTTTAAATTAGCATGAATTGCTTAAAATTAAAGCACGAATTGTATGCTAGCAAAGCCTTAAAATAATCTAACCACTACAATATGCTCAATGAAATTTATGGACCTACCATATTTAGCAAAGAAAATCAGGTTCAAGTTACTTTTTCAAATAACGAAGCCAATTTAAAAACAAACATAGTTACTTTTAGATAGTGATTTAAATGTGAGCTTGATAAGCAGAGTTGGTAAAAATAAGGTTGAAAAGATTTTAAAATTTAATTGAAATATTTTACTTTCTTCCTCTCAGTGTACAGTTTGAAAGTGACTTTGAAATATGCGTTGAGCAAATATCACACTATTTTCATCATGAGTAGGGCAAAAATAAGGGTTAAAAGAAAGAAGTTACATTTATTATTACCACCAAAAGAAAATAACATTTTTACCTGTCTTTAGTGAGCCCCACAAATGACAAAGGGGAAGAGATCAAGACGATACCGAGAGAAACGTCAAGTTATCACAAGGTCTTATTTGATTTAAGTTTTGAATTAAAGTTGTATGACGTTAACTAAGTCCTTAAATCATGTTCCAAGTATAATATTTCATAGTCTGTCCCTCTGATTGTACTAACACTTGTCTCCAATATTCAAGAATTAGTGAAGGTATTTTTTTTTCGAGAAGGCTAGGTATCGACTCGTTAACTAGGTTTTCTTCTCAAATTTTTAAGGAAACTAATTATCTTACACTTTACATTGTGGCTTGTTGCTGTGGAACATTTGCATTGAGCAAAGCTTGCAAGGCAATTATTAATCAATTATTTAAAAGTGACCTAATAAGCTCATTTACTCATCGGTCGTATCTTGAAAAAGTGGTAGTGTGTCCTACATTAAGTTACCTTAATAAAATGGTGTATTACTGCAAGTACTTTCACCAATGCTATCGGAAAGAAGACACGTTTTCACGATTTTAACCACAAATGTCATGAATTTCTCCAGCAGAATTATTTTGGTCCGATAATATGTGTTTCACTCGGTTTTTTTGCAAAAAAATATTTGATTTTCTCAAAATAAGTTAGTTTATCTATGACACATCGTTGCTGAATTGATTTTTCTAAGATAACTAATAAAATTATAAATTAAAAATTGTGAGGAAGATGTCGAAGCACAATCACTGCCAAATTGAATGAGAGTATTTTTCCTCTTTTAGGCAAATTTCAATTGAAATTAAACAGAATTTCCAAAAGCACGCTTAAGTCCTGATTATTGAACAAATTGGAAGGTTTGACGATTATTCATAATACTTTTAATATTTGAAAAATTAATTTTGTTGTACAAAAAAAATGTTTTAAATTCAAGATCTGGCTAAAATGTGGCCTTGATCATGACAATGCTAAAAGAGACTCACCAAGATTGTTCTTTTTTTCCACCTGCAATAAAACTTTATCGCTAGAACGGGAGTGGGATTCATTCTGCAATTCAAGGGAATGGCTTCTCTTGACAACATTATCCGAAACTGATAGCGCATCTGTAGTTGGCTTGCGGTGGTCAGATTTCAGAGAACCGTCATGATCCATTGGAGATTCCGATTCGTGGCAACCATTGGTAAGAACCTCACTCGGTTGATCATTTTGTCTTCTCCGAATTTTTATTCCAACAGAATTTTCTTCAGATTTTGAATATTTCATCTGATATTTTGCCTTTGTTTTTTATTATGTTCAATTTCCTGTTTTGGCGTTATATTAGCCAGATTTTGAAAGTGGTTAAAACGAATTTAACGAGTAGAAACTGTGAATTCCTGAACGTGATCCCAATGCGAGCAGGAGCTTAATGGTATCGCCTAGAAGTAGGAAAACAGAGCATTACTGAAATTGTATTTACTCTTTGCTCGATTTTTTCAATGGACGATTTCATATAGGTTCTGTAATATTTTAGCTCAAATAAAAATATATTCTGTTAACTAAACATTACAAAACTGGACGAAAAAACTTGAACTAAATAGTCTATTACATTTTCAAATGTTACCAGGTATGAAAATTGAAAGTTCCTCAAAGTATGTATACTTTATGTATTTGAAAGAAGAAAATTACCCTTTAATTAAGACGGATAAGTGCCCTTTACAAACTCCAAAATGGGGGGTATAAAATTGTCAATATAAATTTCAACGAACTTACGTAAATGAAAACTTTTCATACGAAGCCTAATAGCATGAATTTGTCCCCAAAATAATGCATTATACGGTTCATCCTTCACCCAGCATTCTCCTAGCCAATCAGAATTTCAAAATAAAACTGCGAAAGTGATTGGCTCAAATCTAAATGGATATGTCCCATAAACAAATACCTCTACTAATACCACGCAGCATTTTATTAAAATTTTGTACATTTTTAGAGCAGTTGTATATAAACTTGATATTATTGATCAGCAAATTCAAAATTTTATATTTAATATTTAAAATAATTATGATTAATAAGTTCTCAAAATGAAACAACCACAGTTAAATTTAATTACTTTTTTTCACCTTGAAATGCGCTTAAATTTCATTTAATTTAAGCATTTTTCATCTTACGTACTTCCCTTTCATGAAAATTTATTTCAATCTATGAAACTTTATTGCTCTAAGTGCATTTGTAGCGTGACATAAAGAATATAAGTTCCTGGCAGATGTAAATCTGAGCAGATGTGCGAGGACAGAGTTAATAACTAGCCATCAGAAAGAGTGAGTGCTTCAAATATTGGAAGACACTGTTGAATTGTAGCATTACGGTATGAGGATTTCATACATTATTACATCGAGATATGAAAACTTGGCTTATCGCTATTTCAGCCTTATTTACGGGATATATAATGAATAGGAGACCAAAAATGAATTCCATGCATCATTTTTTTAAAAAAGCAAATTTTCTTGACATCATTTTAGGGTTAAGAAAAAAGATTTTATAATTTTTTTAACTCAAATGTGCAATTTTATTTCCCTTTAAAATTGGCCCTTTGATTTCCGCATAAAAAATTATGTGTTTTTTTATTGAAAGTCTCATAAAGCCACTCTTTATAGAATTATTTTTAAACCAATTAAAAAAATAACCTGCAAAATCATTCGTTTCACATTGCAAAAAAGCAGACTCTTTAGTGCAAAAGTGTGATACTTCGTTTAAATTTGAAACGTATGACGGAAAGGGAGAAAAACTTGTGTGATGAAAATAAGTAAACAGCAAAAGTATATACCAGTTAGGACGTAAGTACCGCTAAAGTAACTGTATTCGATACACATTTTCTTTAGCAACGAAGCATTTAGTAACGAAAGTGCATATGACGATGGTCGATAGATTAAAGCATGGTATTGTTTCCCCTTTTAAAATGAACGCTTATTTCAAAACACAAAGGGAGTAAGTACTTCACTAAGGGCTCTTGAGAAAATATTGTGAAAAAATATTAAGAAACTTGGAAAAAACTCTTTTTCTAGCAAAATTTATACTAGCTGAATTCAGAGTTGATTATTAGTCAAACTATCTCTTCATTTATTTCTCACCATGTGGAAAAGAGCGCATTTCAGGTGAGTTTACAAACCTCTTGCCCTGGTACTTCAAGTAATCCAAGAATAGGTCAATTGCTGGCTTAATTATCCTAAAAAGGCTTGTCAATCAGTAATCTATGCAGGTCGATCGATATAATCTGTTATTACAGTGCTCCATGAATCTTAAATTATTATTTTTTTGCTTTTTCCTTTCCGCATGCACTAGTGATTAAGTAAATTGGGATAATCACTTCTGTAATGAATACAATGAACCATTCCATACCTAAGCAGAGAGTTTTTCACTCAACACGAGATCCTGCCACCAATTAACTACTTAAATGAGAAGTACTTAAACAAATCGATATATGATTACATGATATTACTCTTTGTGGCGTACAAGTAATTTAGACGTATAAATGAAATGAGAACCTCAACGATTTGCAGTAGAGATCAGCTTAATCATCTATAAACAATCAAATTTTCAAAACAATAAAACTGCTTGAGTTTTTTTCATTTTTACCCATTTATATTTTTCATAAAATGTAATAATACACAGCACGTTAATTTGTTTACTGGAGAAAATCTATATTTATTAAATCAGCAAACTGTGATTGATAATGCTAGGAAGCTTGGATCATCACTCGTTAAAAATTGGTCTCTAGTTTAACAAAACATCATCTTAATAAGTTGGATCTTTGTTTTAAAGGAGCCGGCAAACAAGTCTTAAACCGACGGTATTTATATCCTGTCTTGGGATGAACAATTTCTGCAGGAACTCTTAATAAATAGACATTCGGTTGTGCGCAGCAAAAGGCAGTTATTCAGGATATAATATCTCAGTTGTTCAGGAGATTTTTAACCCACAAAGATTAATAACACAACGATGAATTTGACTCATACTTTCAATAGTTTTTGCCAACAGCATTTATGAATAAGAGAACGTTGTTTTATTTCTCCACCACCAATCGCTTAGCAGTACGTTGTAGGTAGATAGATAGAATAAAGGTCAGAAACCACATTTGCTTGCATTACATTAGTAGAAAAAAGCAGATGAAAGGTGCATACACTTTGCTAAATGTTAGTATTAAATGAAGTATATGATGCAACAGGATTAGAAATTTAATGAGAAAATAAAGATCAAGACACGTGGATGAGAGAGCGATTGAAGTGTACAAACGCTAGGTAATTAGCAGAGACCTTGCAAGACAGGCGAGGGAAAATCAATAATCGATATAATATAGGCGTCCTGAGGGGTGAATTTCAACAGTATCACTCGACGTACACAACCATTCGACTTTATTTTTAACTTTGCGCATCGAAGATTATGATAGAAAATACCATTTGCATGTCAAATATATGTGACAAATAAAGAAATACTTAATTTTCATATAGAATAAGAGTTTGAAATACTGCACAATTATTGTGAATGCCAAGATAACATTTTATAATGTGACAGTGAAAAATTATTGAATGAAATTAAAAGCGAAGTTGACGGAATTAGAAGGAGAATTAATCATTGAGTAATGTATTGACCGACGTAAGGTGAGGAGCAAAAGGCAGAAGAATTTAAATAAGCTACTTAGTTTCCTTAGTAAAATCTTTACGCAGTATTACTGTAGAGAAGTAACAGCTTAATTTCATAAAAACACAAGAATATTTCATACCAATACACCAATACTACGACTGAATGGAAATATTGGAGAAGTTTCAAAACTTCGTACTTTATAAATCATTGCATTTGTGTGAATTTTGAGATTTCATTTGCATTGAGAGGAGGAAAGATTACTTATGAGATTCTGATTTAGGAAATTTTACTTTCGTATGGCTGCATTTGCGACAAAGATCCCAGTCATAAGGTAAATCATGGATGTAAATACTTTAGAACATTCTATCCTTATAGAGCCTGACAATGAGAGCAATTGTTTAATAACAAAGTGTACTTAGTTTCATAGACCATATAGATCCGAACTATTCGAATTATATTTAAAATTTTTAGAGTAGATGTTTTGACCTTTCCTTTGGTCATAGAGAATGGGCCCTTTAATTGACGTACATAATAGATTTCCAATTTTTAGAATAGATAAGCATTCAGTAAAATGTGGAGATGAAAAGTGTTTCTTCTAGTGCATACCAACCATTATTCAAATCCGCTGTTTAATTTATATTTCCATAATATCATTTCTATAATATTGTCTTGGAATTTTGATCCGAAAGAAAATATTCATAAAATTTCTCTAAGGTAAAATCAAGGCCAATGAAAGAACGTATGGCGTGTGCTATTTTAAGAAATTCGACCCTGTTTCTGCTTTATTAAAGACAACGCTTTTTTTCCGATTGTGCAAGAAAGAAACCTGGATTGGACATCCAGTTAAGAAGAACAAATAAAAGGTGCACGTTTTTGTTCCACAGACCTAAAAAGAATGCGCACGAATTCAAAACACTTTTTATTGCCCCTCAAACACAGCATTTAGAATTTTTACCATGTTGACTGTTGATCCAAATGTGCAGTGAAATGTTAAACAGATCGATAATTATAAAACCACAAACCGTCTTATATGAAAACCTTTTCAGCATGTGAGTCAACGTGCAACTTAAATTTTAAAGCATTTTAGCTTGTCAAACTATTGAACTATGATATATTTTCCTGCCTTTTAAGCTGGAATAATGGCTTGTGTATGGAATATTATGCAATGGAATTGTAAATTTTGCTGTGGTAGAAAAGTCTATTATAAGTGAACTGTCCTAAACATTTGTGAGTCCTGTTAAATTAAAATGAAAATTCAATATACAACAGCTCTTCTAATTACTACACTACCGAAGGAGCACTTTTAGGTAATTGTTTCGAATTTAAGGGTGTTCGAGGAAATAAGGCGAAAATATTTTTTCTGACTATAATCTTCTGAACTGAAACATAGCGGGAAGAGAATGCCAGTGTACTGAAAAAAGCTAAATGTGTAAAGACACACAGATGCACTTAAACTTAAAGATGGCTCTATTATTACATGGAAATTTGTATTTCGTGCTATCCTATCGAATTTGAGCCATGGGTAAAATAAAATCGCTGAGCTCTGAGTCATCAGAAAATTAAATATCTATTTATACTTTACATGTAAATGCATGCAACCCATTGTGTTCAAAATTCCATTAAGGCAAGCTCCCAGATTCCTTGAATTAACCGTATGCTTCTAATTCTCATCCTGAAACCTATTCCTTGGTGAATTCTTTACCATGTAGCTAGTTCAAAAGCTTCCTGTTATTAAAACTTACAAATTCCATTTTACCAGGGTTATGTATAGTCAATCTCTGTGTTCTAGTGTTTAACACCATTGCTCAGGTTTCAGAGAGAGAGAGAGAGAGAGAGAGAGAGAAAAATTTAACTTGACAAAACTAACTTTTAATCATACCACATGATTAATATTTTTTTCGTACAAGTAAAAGTAGGCTGGATCTCACTTCATTATTTGATTGTGGGAGAATCTGAGTGGTCTGACAGCGGACCAAACGATAAATTACGATTGACACAGATTTGCAACCCTGATAAGGTGGAACGCCAGAGCATTTCTTCGCCATCCATCAATCAATTGTCGTTAAATATTTAAGAGAAAACTGGTGTAAATATGGGCAAATATCATTTCTTTAAGACGTTGAACAATGCACCAAAATACAAAGGGCTAAAGAGACGGTTATTCTTTATTTAAAATGATAATAGCACATATGAAATATTTAGGGTAAAAGTAAAGCAGACGCGAAATCAGGTAAATATATTAAAAATTTTGCCCAAACAGTGCATTTTATCTCTATACTAGTTCAATTTCACCCTTTAATTATGTAAAAATTGTTAGATTTTTCAGCTAAAATAGGTAAATACGTGATATAGTATATAATGGTATTTGTTTTATTTCGCGCAACTGTAAGTGTACTTAAAAAAAAAACTAAAGAAAAGTTGTTTCGGTGAATAGAGCTTTCAAAACTAAATGTTACAAATTTTAAAGGCTGAAACATACGTCGAACCATAGGAAATTTAATATCTCGCATATCTCTCCCTTTCCTCTCTCCCTCCCTCCCTCACGCTCTCACTAATGTTCCATGCTTTTTTTCATTGCCGTGTATTTTCTTACCCAATTTGTTATCTTGATATGATCTGTAGTAGCTGAATGCATTACCTGTTCATGCAATAAGTTACCTTCTTTGTGAAGGTCAAGAGACGCAACCAAGTAAGTAGCCGATAACTACAACGTCAATTAAAGAGTACATTTACTACGCTCAATAAGCATATCTGAATATACGGATTTTATCGCTATCCGTCAGTGTTTTGGCTGCGGAAGCAAAGATAATAAAACGTTATGGAACCAGCTGATCGTCTGATATAATGACTAAGTAATTAAGTTCTATATAATAAAAAAAACATGAATTCAGCCTTAAAAGAGAGGAACTATTTAAAAAGTGGATTATTATAACAGTAGAGCACGTGGCATTGCACTATGTTCAAACAATTTGAATCAAAGATCAAATTCTTTTTAGATTATCGTTAATGCCAATCTCCTTTCACCTCTTCGCCTCCTTCCACTCCTCCTAGCTCCTTATTGAAAGATTTCACTTTCAGATACATCCTATGATAAAATATTGTAAAATTCGTTCTGGCATTACTGAAGGAAGCAAAGAACTAAATTTCCATTTACTTTTGTTGTATTCTTTAATACACTTCTCGGATGAAGGCTTTGTTTCGTGCGAAGCTCATAAATAATTCGTATAATAAAGTGGATTTTAATTACTGGCCCATTGTATCATGCAATCGGTTTCAATATACTTTTACACGGACAAGTGATGATTGACTGAAACAAAATGAAAATTTTTCAAAACCACTTCAACTAACGCCGCAATGAAGGCATTGTTTTAGACAGAAATAGAGAGGACAATCAGCACAAGACAAGTTTACTCTAAATTTAAAAGCAAATTTAACAATTATCTCCTCTAAGATAGTAATTAGGGGTTAAAATTTTATTTTGAAATGTTTTTAATACAAATATGCCCGTAAAATTGAGATTTTAATTTATAATAACTCTTTGCACAGAGATCTATATTAGCAAGAACTTAATTACAATGATCAGTTCTGAATGTGTTTTAAATATTGCTGCCAAATATACGAACTTCCCTAATCCGAAAGAACAACATATTTGTTTTTAATTTTAACTGAAAAATAGATTATTTTCTTTGAAAACTATAGAGAGAGACTCTACGAGGTTAATATTTTCATTCTCCCTTCTTGTCTTTACTAAAATTGGACGTTATTGAGCTGAATGTAAGACAGCTTTGTCTTCTTAACCATTCTTGAAAAAAAACCAAACGAGACGGCACAACAGACTCTTCATGATTAAGTAACGACCAATAGGCAGAAAAATATTTACTGCAATTCAAGCGGAAAAATGGAGAAATTAGAATTTTGAAATGTGAGCTGTTCATTTCAAAAATATTGTCAACTGAAACAAAGGATAAAAATATGTGTACATTTTTGACGTCTTTGAGCTGGAGAACGTGCAAACATAAATACTTGTCATTCATTTATGCTTTTTTGAAGGTTTATTAGAGGGAATGAAGCAACCGACTTACATTTATGGTTGAGCAAACAGCCGATCTTGAAAGTCAAGATTTTTTAAAGAGCACCCTTAGTTTTATATGCATAATCAAAAACACAAATCACTCTCGGAAGAAGGTGATGCAGATTTAGGCCACTTACCCATGAATATGAAGAAAGTTTGCTTCATTAGTAAGCTATTCATGGCCATAATTTACAGTAATTTCACCATATTATCCGTTTAAAAACAATAATAAAATAATCAATTAGAAACGATAACTATGAGGAGTTAACTATCATTTATTTAAATGAAGTCTTTGATTCGTGATGAAAATTTGTGAAAACAAGCCCCAATGGGACCGTTCATGCTGAATCAGGGTGCTTTAACTCCATAGCATTAGGTATGTTACACAGCTCTAAATTCAGAATTAATGCAAAAAAGCCATAACTCACAGTAATGCGGAGAAATTCACAATTTTGTCCTGCTGAACAGACAGATAAAATACAGTAACTCTAGGAAACTGTATTTTATCTACATTTATGGGCTTTTTTAAAGTGATTTTAACAGTTGATGGTGCTAGATCTGGCAATACATACAAAGAACATAACCAGTTTGGAATCAAATTTGACGAAATATGAAAGATTGAAGTTTAAAAGTTACAAGGTCTTTTTTCCAAACGCAGAAACACTGGAGAGCACTGAATTCTAGTTATCGGGTGCCGTTATAATATATAATAATTATTACGAACTGATTTCCTGCCTTTTATATGCTCCTAGGCATTGTCCTTTCGCAAATATGTAAATGCTTCTCCAAATTTCGTCTTCATTCCAAAAGCTTAAAGTGTTAGCAGAAATACTTTGTAGGAGAACATTTGACAAGGAAAAAGGACAGAATAGAGAATGTGGGACTGTAGTATACTCCAGTTGAAATTTAGGGTACTTAGCTCTCCACTTGCCATAAGGGTTATAATTTAAACGTGAATATACTAATGTTTTGAGCTCAGTGATCATTAATTCTGAGTGGATTCGTGTTCTCGAGTGCTAAATCACATTCACCAGTGGATTTGACAAAATAACTGTCTGCCCCATTTCAATTCAACTGAATTCACATATAAAGTATAAATAAAAACTTGAATGTCATTTGAAGCAAGGCAGATTCACGTAAATTGAAATTTGAGTGAAATTATGCAAAACGCATGTTTTCATTTAGGCAGAAGATCTTCATGCAAGTTTTGAATCGAATATTTGTTTAACGCCTGGATGTGATCTTTTCATGAAATACCTAAAATAAGATCTGAGTACAATGCCACATGGTATTTTAGCGAGGTAAGAATGTTCTTGGTGGTCTATGTTCAAAAGTAAATCATAATTAAAATTCCCCTAGATAAGGAATTCTTAATGTGAAAGTTAAACGTGCGGATTTAAGAATTATTCTTGGAGTCGAAAAGTGGTGATTTGCGCATTTGAATGTCACAAGAACGAATTTCATTGAAGTAGATTAGTGCCTGAATTTTCTTCTTTTGCATTGAGAATAAGCGCTGAAATTGATTTTACACGGACTTTCAAAATAGGACCAAGTCCATTCTGGAAATTATTACGAATATGTGAAAGAAAGACACTCTGGATATGTATGTATTTATATACATTTAATATATTTCAAATTATAATATAAAATGACCTACATTACAATAATATAGAATAAAAATTTGTAGTACAGCATGGAGGGGAAATAGTTGGGGAAGGGGAATGATGCATGGGAATGGGGACAACTGCACTCTTCCTTTTCAGCCTGATGAATATGTGCTTCACCCTGTTTCATGCGAGCATTTTAGAGAACCTTGCAAAATTCGATGGGATAACACCTTGTCTTACATCATTTCACCCATCCTCGTCTTATATTGGACTTAAAAGCGATCGTATTTTGACACGTAGTGGTCACTGCCCCTGAGGACTTGCGAGCTCGTCGTTTGTAAAGAAACATTTCTGTGGTTTTCCGAAAACAATGCCGCACAGTTGGCAGTTTCGCGATTTGCTTGTTTTGATCCAATCTAGACAAACAGAACTACCCAAATTGATCACGATTTTACTTAATTCTGCTTATTAGTTCATTTTGAAATCGTGTTACTTAAAATATAAAAGCAATCTTCTCCGTATACTCTGAGTCGCTGGATTCCTTCAAGGAATCCGTCTTCATTGTGACAGACTTTCTCAAAATGAAAATGGACTACCAGAGTGTATAAAAAGAAATTAGCCGTTCTGTCATAACCAAATCAACTATCATTATTAACTAAGTACATCAGCAGATCTCCAACTTGAGGTAGAAAGCTGAGGTTCATAGATCTGATTTTTACATTGATTTTCAAAATTAATCTTATTTTAGTTAATTACAAACTGAATACTAACTTTATTAATTAATGATACATAGAAAACAAATGCATAATCAAAGATGTCCCAGCAAAATGGAAAATTTGCATTAAGAGATATTTGGATATGATAGTGCTAATATTTTTTATTAAATCTGTCAATTGCTTCATTGTATATGAAGTAAATAGATAAATATCTCATTGACACCTTCATTATTCTTTTGAATTCAAACTTAATATTAAGAGCGAAAATCCTTTTTTGCCTAATAGGGCATTAAATAAGTGATTTTATCGGAAAACATTATTTCAAAGAACGAAATAAGATATTATCTAGGAATCATGCAAAATAATCTTCATATATGACAGAGGTCTAAAAATACCAGAGGCAAAACACTTTTCCTCCTCAATGAATAGATTTTTTCCTTCTGTTCACACTTTTTATTCCTTGATATGACCTGGATTTTCGTTTGTGTTAGCAGTTACATTAGATTGAACAGTGGCAAATATTGAATCTAAGGTAAAAGAATTGGTTGACCATTTATTGGGAGTAATTATAATGAGATATTTAATGCTATGTTTTACTTAATTAACACAAGAGTAGTTGTCCTACTGATTACCAAAGCCATAGAGGAAAGAAGTTTTTAAAACCCATTTTGGGCTGAGGGAAAATTGAAGTACTACATTGTCAATTAGCCTGACTTAACTGATGTTTAATCAATCCGCAGAAAATGTCAAAACACCTTGATGGATTTCTAAAAGGTATTGAGCTAACGTAAAATACTAATACATTTTTTCGGATAGCAAATATTTGAAATTGTTGACGAAATTAAGGTAGAAATGAACCAATGGAAGACATCAGAGACTATCAGTTCCTTTTGACATTCCATGCATTTAAAGCATTATTCAAGTCGGATTTAATTAACAAATGTGCCTCTAAATCTGTCTCGCACAATGTTCTATTTAAGGTAATCTCCAGAAGATGCTGCTTAAGTGTTCGAAGAGAAAGGCGATAGAAGTTAGATATTGCCTACAGTAAATGGTTCTATTTATAGCATAATTGGATGTTAATCACAGCTAAGACAAAAGAAGATATCATATGTTTGGATTCTCGCAAATGGTAGTGAAGCTGGCAGCAACTTGAGGAACAGTAAAAACAAATCAAAGACAATTTACCATATGACAGATCACATTATACAGTAAATGGATACTAAGTGAATAATTTGAAATGAGAGCAGTTTTAAAAATCAAATAAACTCTCCTTAACTACATCCTCATAAATAGGAACAGATTCCAAAATACAAGAAAACGTATGAAAATATCAGTCAGTCCAATGATTCCAGAGCTCACATGAGGTTGTGCACTACCCAGTTCTCCACTCGAACTTCTGCATAGAATCTCCCTCCCTCCCCATCCCCATAAATTTTAACCAATGTGCCTGACTGTTTTCCCATGAGGAAAAATTTAAAATTTTTCATATATAACAAAATATAAATAAATTGAAAAATCCAAAGGCCCGATTCACTAGTTAATTTCAATAATCGATAAACAAATACGCTTTCAACAGAAAGAATGGACGTGCAGTAACTGCAATCAATCTACAAGTATAATAACGCGTAAAAACCAATTTGATATAATACCAGTTAAAATTAATAAGTAATTCAGAAAGTATGTCAGAATCCACTGCTTACTTCATTAAAATCATCCCGTAATATCAGAGGATTTCCAACCTGCAATGATTAAATTGTTCAAACGTCTTTTACTCACCCATCATCAGGTATGACATAGCACACATAACGTAAATGTTTATGAATCCAGATCACAGAAGATATCTGAATTTAATTAAAACCAAAACTAAAGGTGATGAGTAAACCTTCAAAATAATTGTACCAATACAAATCTAAATGAATGATAACGGTTTTTTCCCAAAAAACGTCATATTTGTTTACAACTAATTACATTTTAAAGTATATTTTTAATTCAAGGGCGTGGATGTTTAAAAATTGCTCAAACTCGTAAAAAGTAACTTTTCCCAACAAATATACTTGTTTTACTTATATTTGAAAAGGATTTGAATTTCATATATGAAGTGCCATATGTACTCGTTGTTTAAGTCAGTGTAAAAGTCGGCTTTTTACAGTGTAATACATCGAATCCCTAGTTAAGAAAATTCAGAGGTCATGATGATGTTGCATTTACTATATCGTCATTGAAAAGTGATATGAAAGTGCTAAGACGAAGCTCAAAGCTGGTGTCTGTATTTTGTCATTAAATAACCAATTCCCAGAGAGTGAATCTGTCGTACATTATCTTAACAGCTTGAGAGTTATTGAAAGACAAACTATTATCAATCTGGTGGTATTTCAATCTCTAAAGCCTGCTAATACGAAGATTTACTGTAGCTAAGAGAGTTACTGTTATATCTGCGCTTTTATCATCTCTCTCTCCCCACGAGTGTGAGTGAAGTGAGATCTAGCATTATCTAATTAAAAATAATTAATTATAGCGAATGAAACTATAAGGGCTAACATTAAAGCAGTGTGGAATTGCCTTATCTTTTCATAAATGGTTAAATAGAATACAGGTTTCACTTGTTGGCGTCACTGAATAGTCAACAATGAAAGCCGATCTAGCAAGCTCTGGCTTATCAAACGTGCACTGTGCCAGAAATTAAAATAATTGGCACAGATGGAAATAAGAAATTGAATCCACTTCTTTCAATCGAAAAAAAGGACAATTGCCCTAAAATATACGATGACTAATATGTGTTAGATAAAACTAAAGTGATGTGAAATTTTGTGCTTTTAAAAATCATTTTAGGGATATATGATGAATGAGGATGGAGTTAGTACCTGTCTGGAGTTAGAAGTCAAAATCAAACTCAAAAGAACTTTACTTTGCAAAAGAATTTTGTATTGTTCTGTTTTCTTTTCATTGAACACTTCTTGACAAAATTTCCATATCTTTGATATTCTTTTGAACTGTTTATGTTTCAAATAATAGGCTGATATTTTGGCAGGGATTTCATGCATAGCCTGTTATGAACTGTTTTCTCGACTCTCTCATCATCTGTGCCATTTTTAGGCATATTTCATTTTTTACGTTACGCAAAACTCCATTTTAAGCCATCATGAGCTTTATTAAATTTCCCTCCTTATCTAGCACCTCTACTACTCGGAGGAAATGGCAACTTGTCCATGTAATTTAAGGATGGCGCTTGCTATCTTGTAAAATATTCTACTGCTGGCTTTGTTTTCCACATATTTTGTAAAAATACTGTTCGTGAAGATGGGAAATGTTTTAGTTGTCTATTGATTTTTTGAATACCTTCAAAATTAGAAGGGTTCGCAAATATTAGAGAAAAGCTAATTTGATTGATCACTCAATGAATGCTCTAATACGATTACATACATTATATGCTTTGATGGATTAAAATTAAGGTACTTAAGTATTTGTAATCAGTTTAAAAGGTAAATTTTGCCATTTGGAAAGTTTAAGTTAAGAGAATAATGGCTAAGTAAACGACCGGAAGGCAATTTCGGTAAATATCGGTAGGTTGACAAATTTTTCTGCAATAGGTAATTAATTATCACAAATTTTATCTTAATCAAATGAAATGAATCACTTCCGGAAAACAATTTTTGGAGGTAATACAAATTAGGTGTCAAATTTAAAATATTGCAGAGAAAGTTTAAATCCCCTTCTAAATTGTCCATTAAAAGTGAAGCACTTTCACTATCGATATCACAGAACCTTTACTCTAGTAATGAGTTATTTTAGTAATGAATTTTGTAATGACCTCTTTCTTACATTTGCGCAAAACGGCTAAGACTGTTAGGTATGCAAAACGTGGAAATCACAAATATGAACAAGCAACGAAATCAATTTTAAAATGAAAATGGCATCTGAAGACACCGGTAGAATGACAACGAGAACCCAAAGCCATTTTATCAAATGACAGATTCATGATAGGTACTTCTTTTTAAAAGTGATCACTTCAGCATCAGTTAAAATCATGTCACCCTGATTTGTTTTCAGACGCGAAGTATGACGAAAATTGGAAACGCGTCTGATTAAATTTGGAAATGTGGAAGCAGTTGATTTCATTATGAAACAAATTTGAATCACATTTTATCGCAATTATCTGGGTTTCACTCCTACTGCATCTTTTCCCTTTCAAAATTGATCTATTTATACCTTTCTTATTACAGAATTATCAGTATAGACGATGGCAAAGCTATTTAAATTAATATATTTTTAAACTGAAAGAGTCTCAAAGCACAAATATGCGTAAATAAACTACAAAAGACGGTTTTTTGTCGAATTAGGAATCAATAATAAGTGGAGAATAAACTTGGTATGTCCTGCTTTGAAGAATCTGTCTTTACTAACCACAAAATGGTACTCGGCCAAATAGAAGTCGGACTTTCGCTTTTGCAGGTTTAGCTAAGCTCAACTACTCTTCAACTCGAAACATTTAGAGCATAACTTAACCCATAATAATTTAATATAACTAATTTTCTGATTAAGCGTTTTTTCAATAATAATTAGAAAAAAAACATAAAAACAAAGTATTGATTTTATTATTAATAATTACATTTCCGTTCGACTTTTTTACATTTTTAATCCTTGTCCTTCCTGCTGAATGGCTTCTTTTGCCTTGTTTCTTGGTGATCCGTTGCTTTTTCATAGGTGTATTCAAGTGGTTGATCCAGCTTTGATCCATCTCTAGTCATTAGTATTTCCATTAGAAATCTCCCACCAAGCCTTGACTGAGCAGAAATTCAGAAGTTAGTGAATTTAGCTATCAAATTTTTCTGCCAATGTTCCACCCCCTTGGGGTCTTACCTTGCCTTTAACTTTCTCTTTGTTGGAGGGATTCACTGATAATGCCCAGAAAAAGACATTTCATTCCTCTTTGGTTACAAAGAGAGACATCTCTTCAAACAGCGTTCATGATCGATACTAGTTTTAACTCAATGACGAACTAAGGAACTAGTTCGGGTTGCTTTTGCCGTCTAATTCCTTACTTTCACCTCGTTTTTGAAACACTTTTCTGTGGATTTTTCCGCAAATTTGCATTCCTCTGTAAATTCTTATTCACACATGGCAATTTGTTTGGTCACTTGGTTAACCAGTCACTTAACTTTCAAAGCGACATTGTTTTATTTCTGAAATCTGATTTCTTTTCAGAACATTATTTCCAAGCGTTCTAATTTGCCGCACGCGTGGAATATCATAGATTTTTTAGGAGAAATGAAGTCATATATAACTCATTGCATCTTTTGATTGACGCTGCTATCACACGTGATGCCCGATCTTCTGACTATATAAAAATGGTTTAATCACCTGCTTTGATCACATTGATGATTTTGGAACAGACAACAATTTTACAAAGTACTCGAAAACTACTCAAAATTAGTAGACGTTTGATATGATCTTTCAAAATGGCAAAGAAACCGAAAATTTCAAAAACAAAATTTATACAGCTAGCATAGGTTATCCTATCTTTTTCATGCGTTTTTGGTAAGAGAAATTTGAAAAGTTTAACAGAGCCTTTACAAATTAGTTCAGAAGGAATCGTGAAAGTTTTATAGAAAACATGATGAAAGATAGTTACAGGATGGACGAAACCTTTGACCTGTGGAGTACATAATGCAATCGTGGCTGAATGAAGAAATCCATTCTCACTCAGAATCAAAAGTGTGGTCGTAAGCGCAAAGAACTCTCAAATTGTCACGCGAAAAATTGTAATTTAATGACAAAGCTCTGTGTCAGACACGCATAGTCCAAAAAACTGTTCTACGCCGTATCGAATACTAAAAATATCAGAGTTTATTCGTGTAGCAATGCGCTACAGAGCTTTCCATTTTCATAAAATCATAATTATCACAACAATCATCTCACTCATTTTGGAGGGAAGTTGTTTCCGAAATATTCACCCATTATTCAAATCAGCCTAGAAAAGTTTGGTTTGGTCCTGGTTCATTAAGAAATTCCTAAATTTTAAGAAACAGAGAATTTAGATTGTCCGTTTGTCTTGGTATTTTTCAGCTGTTTTCTCGAAAAACGCTGATTCTTCCGAGCAACTTCAAAGTCATTAATATTCAATGACATGTCAATAAATATTCTAACTTTGCGTTTCTTTATCTCTTTTGTTCCCAGCCTTTGCGGTCTACAAGTTGTTGTCCTTGCCAAGGGTAGCGTAATCACATGTCCTAATTGCTACTGCTACGAATAAATGCAGTGTGACGTAATTCATTTAGCGCTCTTTCAATAATAATTCGAATAAAGTGTAAAATAAGTAGTAATTTCGTAGTATTCAAATATTTCATTCCTATCCATAATTTTATTTATAGCTTGACATTTATAAATGAAATTGACAATAGTTTTACGTTAATGCGCGCCGCATGAGCTTCGGAATTCTAACTCAAAAACATTAGCAACAAATTCCATTGACGGGATATGCCGTAAAAATGGAAAGTACTTTGACATTTTTACTGACCAAATAGAAACAATACTCAATTCAAAAGGTGTAATTAGCAAGCTAGTTACTTGTAACAGGCAAACTAGTTTGTAAAAACCCGTTCTTTACTATGTTAATTCGTTGGTAAAAGGTCTGCTAATTTGAGTTTAAAGACTACTTGACTCTATGTATTTATTTATGGATTACACAATGAATTACAAATCGACGTAAATAAATTCAGGCATTATTCGCTGCCACCAATTCATGATTCTGCTCTCTTAACTCTTCAATTACTTCACCCGCACCTAGACTTTCAATCTGTCCTGAAGTCTTTTCAATAATCTTTACAAGCGCTGTGGAGGGACCCGTTGTTCTGTGATGCAACATATTTTGCACCTACCAGAGTGGTTCACAAGTCAAATTCTACCACCATTAGCTTCCTTCTTACTGTGTTTTTCTTTGCGTTCTTATATCACATATCTTCAAAGTACCATGTATATTGAGTTTATTGCCCTCATATACTTTATAGCTGTGATTCTCCTTGGTGCGAATGATTAACATGATAAACAAGACACATATATATATGTTTAATAATAAACTATAAATTTATTGCTGTATATATATATATATATATATATTCAAAAAACAGAAAAAAAACCTTTTTTTGAGATATAACCCTTCCTGATTAGGCCATAATGCGTAAATTATTAGCTCAATGTAGGCATCTTTTATTGACAAGTATTCAAAGAAATTTTAATTATAAGGTCTAATAACGTTGTCTGATGCATCAAACTTGTCAGTTGACTCAATGAACGCTTGATATTAATCGATAAAATTGAAGATGTTATACACCTGTATACCAATTTACCAGAGGTAAAATATTGTTTTCGCTAGCAAATAGTAATATGTCAAAATCAATCACTTATATGCATTCATCGATCAATAAGATTTAAATATCACGGCCTTAGAACAAGATAAAAATCTAGGGATCTAATTGGAAAATTCTACCTTTGGCATAGTAATACATTACTTGAAGAGTTATCTAAGTTATCAAACACAGACACACTTGTGGATCCAGAATTAAATATGTCAAGTACCCTAACAATTTATAGAGAATTGAACCTATCAGGTTAAGCTCTCTTCATTTACGAGAGCAGGAATTTTCATTTTTGCCAATAATAGACAATAGCCATTTAGGGCCCAAATGCCGAAGACTGAGAATCCTCAGATTGTATTAGTAAATGATAATGTAACTGTAAAAGAGAAAAGAAGTGTATAAAATTGAGACACAGAGAGAGAGTAAAAAAGCCAGAGGGGTGGGGGGAAGTCGATAACCGACATAAAGGTGCCACCTTTGAGTATCGAAAATTGAAATTTACCGTATTCAATCGATTTACACACAAACATTTGAGTTTTTAAGTACTTGCGAATAAAATAATACATTTTATACGTAGTCCATAAATAAATTAAATAAATTTTAATCTATTTAAAAAATGAATGATTTTCCTACCTCAAAGTGTTAAAAGTTTAGTATATTGAATAGTAAATGATTGAATAAATCAATTACATAAACTTAGCTAAATACAATAATTGGTTTCACGGAGAATTTACTGAGATATGGTTCTCAGCCAATTAACCAAATCATTGCCTTTGATTTTTTTTGCCGGAATTTTTAACACTAAAAGATTCTGTTTTTTGCATCTTGAGGATTATAAAGTGGCATGCAGCTTGCCAAGTGTCACGATTCACTTGAGCAAATCTCATTTTCTAATTGTGTGCGTTTGCTCCAAACTCAAATTTCGTGAATTTTAAGCAAATTGAACATTTTTATAATTCTGTCGCCACCATTTCAAAATGGCTGACAGCTTCATCAAATATGCAATTACATGAACTCGCATGAATTTTTAGGCCTTTAAATTTGTATAAATCAAAATTAAGAGGTCCCTTATAGAGACATATTTGTCTGTGGAAAAAAAATGATTTTTTACCACTAATTCTTATAGGCAGAAGCTAATTAAATTTCACAAAAAATATTTCAAGAGTTTATGGAAGGCTAAAAGTAGACTGTAAAGGAAACTTTGGTGCATTGTAAAATCTCTCGAGTTTAATGCCACCTCTATGCAAATTCAATGTTTGCAATAGGGTCTTTGGCTTGAAAGTCACTAACATATTAACCCATGGATTGTACAAATTTAACACAATGGTCTAAAACATTTTCATAATGGGTAACGTACCAATGAAATAACAAACGTGGTAGAACACAGATTTAAGATGATAAGCTAAAAAATACATTGCAATCGGTTAGCTATCCAAGATCTCTACTTTTCCAAGTAAGAGTTTTACACAAGAGAGGAATAGAATATATGTCCATAATAATTTGAAGTTTAAAAATGTGTTCACTTCACCAAATAATGCCTTATTTGGTTAGTTAGATCTTAGATAGGTTATTGGGAGGATTTCCGAGAAAGTATGACTGTTTACTGATGAAGAGAGGATTTATTAATATTAAATGGAAGACTTTATGATATTTATCATTAGCCCTTTAGTTGACTTCAGGCTTCACAGTGGAGAGGAACATCAAAGTCACAAAAAGTCGGGAAGAGGGAACAAAAGACTGATTCACGATGAATACTGTGGAAGTGTTCGAATATGACAAACATTCGGGTCAGGGTAGTTTGAAGTCAACTGCCGGTTCATAGACTTTTTTTGCCGCATGAGTATACGATGCCCAGGGTCCACCACGGGGAGGTAAGTCTATCGCACACTCCTTGAAGAGAGGATAAATTGTAATAAACAGATGAGCTATGTCAAAAACGAGGTATAGGGAGACACGTTCCATGGGATTTGGACTGATCACTCCTTCTTTTACTAAATAGAATAATGTATGCTGGGATTTTTCAAATCATTTACTGAAGAAGTCTGCGCTGTATTCATCGTCAACGTTGAGGATGACACTCTGATGATGGCATATCAAATGTTCCTTCCTTTTATAAACCTGAGTAATCGGAAATTTGACATTAAAGTTTTATTTTACCTATTGTTCCCTGGGATTGTCCTCTTTTCCTTCTTTTCACAACTGTGATCCATAATACACTAAATTGCTTCACTTCTCTTAAAAATTATTTCCCCTATTCAAGGCAGAAATTGATATTTGTGAATGCTTTGGTCATGACAACTGGATGATAAAGATGGTCAACCCAAATGCTTCATCGAGGCTCAAATTAGCTGCTTTGGCATTGATTGTATTTAAAGAAGTTCTGGGAAGATTTTTCATAGTGTGTTAAATGTAAGTCGTCTCGGCTGAAGATTAATTGAAGGACTCCTTGGAGGAATCAGCTGAGCCAGTTGTGAACAGGTCATGGGTCTGAGGGAACTGAAACCTAAATTTAGCTTTTTTCATAAATTAAGGAAAGCTTTGTCCTCCTTTTTATCAAAGCCTATTGGTACTACTTTGAAATGAGTAAAATAGAGGAATACCACTATGACTATCTCGATTGATATTTCCTTTTATATTTCCTTAATACTGGACTTAAATTAGCTGATTCATTAAGGCAGGGAGATTAATAATTTCACATTGATTATGTTGCATCGTCTCACGTTCAAAATTCTTGTAAACTGAGCTTACAAGACCACAATGACGTCTTGGGATACTTTGCTTAACAAAATGTAGGGGGGAATAAAGTGGAGAGAATTCAAAGAACTCTAAATTTGATATGATGGAAAAATGGGAATATATAGCTGGAGCCACCAGATTATCATCATCCTCAATCATAAATTTCAATTATGTTTAATTTAATCTTTATTGTTGATCAAATAAAATATCTGTATGACGAGCTTCCACGTGATTTTGAAGACATTCCATTTACAAGGATTCCACGGCAAATGTCTACTGGACATGAAAGTAACAATTAAATGTTTGTCTTTGGTGCTTTAAGAGTGGATCCAGTCACGCATTTCCACCAAATTCTCTCCTTCCGGCTTGTTCTAAGAAAGTGAGACCGAAAGGTTGGTATAAAATGCATATTTAAATGAATTGATTTAACCAAACTGATCGCTGAAGTTTCAGCATAAACCTTTAGATCAACTATTGTCTGGTGGCCGAAGTGCTTAAGAAATTCATATGATCTTTATTATTCTCTGCTGTACTTACTGACAGGAAATTTTCTGAATCTTAAGGGCTGCTTGTGAATTTTTTCTTTGTAGCAGCCGACAGGCAGCAGGTTAGCTTTCTCTCAGCACGATTACTAGCTACGAAGAGAACTGAGGGCAGTAAACCCGACCCAACTACATCTCAGATTAAGCCAGCCACAACATTACGAAGGCCCAGCGTAGCGAGTGTCTAGATGGGTGAAAATGATGACATGGCTGCAAAATG
The DNA here is from genome assembly GCA_000469805.3 of Hymenolepis microstoma. Lineage (NCBI taxonomy): Eukaryota > Metazoa > Platyhelminthes > Cestoda > Cyclophyllidea > Hymenolepididae > Hymenolepis > Hymenolepis microstoma. The sequence continues at coordinate 35,934,855 of LR215989.1, read as the reverse complement.
GTATAAAATTGGTCTTCCTCTTTTAGTATTTTCGTCCACTTAACTCCAGCAGCTGTTTATGACCCCGTGCTTCTTAATTACTTACATTCCTTTTTAAATCTGAATCGAAGAAAATATAATGAAAGAGTGATAAAATAAATATGCTTTTAAATTTTAACTAAAAATTTCATAAGATGATAAAGTTCTTGACAAACGTAATTAGGCGGAAAAATCGCTTAAATTTAGAGCGAATTATTATTTACTTAAATGAAAATAAGTGCATTAGCATTTTACTTTTACAATTGAAATGAAGCATTGAATTTGCATATACGTTCAATCGAAAGCAAAGTTGTAATTTTGGAAGTGTATTAGTTGGGTAAATCTTCAACTCCGGAACTCGGAAAATTCTTCCTTTTGTTGAAGCTCAACAGTGAGAATTATGTAGTTTGCAGCAGAAAGAAAAACAAAATTTAAAATCTAAAAAAATGTGCTTTTAACAAATGCTTTCGTTTTCCTTCTTCACTTAAATACGAAATTAATTGAATGAGTTGTACTGACTTTATTTGCAATCCACGTCAAAGTGTGCGTGATTAAATGATTTTCATCGAGTTTTCTGTCAACTTTCTGCCCCCACCCCCCACCCCCCCAACTCATCTTTAAGTTTTTCAACAGTCTATGGATTTTCTGCCCTCTTCCAATAATTTTATTTATAATATAAGTCTCACGGGCAATCGTATATTTACCTAACCGATTATAGATGAATTCCTTTTCTGTCTTTCCTTAATGAAGTATTTTACAGTGTGCATGGTCTCAGTTCTGTCTAAAGGCGGCTGATTTTATTTAGCTACTGTGTTATAGTAAGCAGGTTTATTGACTTGACCGCTATCTGACCCATACCTATTGGACTTTGTTTCAATAACAGGCCACATTAACAATTTACTATACTTTCGACAGTAATGAATTTCTATGTTTAATACAACTTTCTTTATAATAAATGGTTCCAAATATCTGGCTTAATATGGCTATGAGTATTGCGAACAATCATTACTTAAGAATGATTGAATTTTTCCACTGAAATTGTTTACCTGATTATGGATGATGAATTGGCCATGGAGAATAAAATGACAGATAAAGGGTGATACAATCAGTTATCTGTCAATTAATGCCCAGTTGAAATAGTGAATTGAACGAAAAGTATATTTGGAATAAAACAGCTCAAAGGTAAGGCAAGCTGTGTGTTGAGTTAGGGTGTGAACTGATCGAAACAGAAAATCTAGTTATGCTCTTGTCACGTCGGAGAAAAACCTCCATATCCAAGTTGAGCAAAAGCTTTTTGAGTCTGAGGCATTTTGAATATCTTCCTATATAACATATTAAAGGGAGTTTGAAGTGGGCATTTTGACTTCGCATTCCCATTACCTGACTTGAAGTTTTAATATTTTGGTTACCGTCAGATAAACCGACACATATAGAGTGTGAGACGTTGCATTAACATAGCTGTTTTTGTCTTTCATTTACCACTCACTTGCTGGTCGACACTTTCTCTTATAAGATGAGACTATGCAATTGTAATACGTGTTGTGGTCAGTGCTATTTGGATGGTCAGAACTTTAAATATTATTGTGTGCGTAGGTGAATAAAAAAAAACAGTTTGGTGCAGTATGCAGAATAAATATTCTCTATTAAGTTCGTTTAAACAAAACCTCTCGTCAATATAAATAATTTGTAGAGTTTCTTGGAAGTTTGAATAAAATATCAATGTATCAAAGTTTAAAGCCAAAATGTATACAAACCTCAGCTACGTTTAAAAAATCTCAAGTTTTTGGAACGTGTCGATCATTTGGCAGAAGCTTGGCTTTCCATAAAATTGGGCAAGAAATGTCGTGCGCGAAATACCTTTCTAATTCATGCAACCAAATTGAGTGATGCTGAAAGTTGGAGGGGATGCTTCCGAAGTCTTTTCATATATGTAACTGAAAACTGGCATTTCGATTAAGAAATCACACTTTCATTGTGAATCGGCAGTATAAAATAAAGAGTAGATATATCCTTATTGATAACTTACATTTTATAATCCAACAAATTTTTTTAGACTTCTATTAAATAGTTCATTTTTTACTTGGAGTTTTTGGCCTATAATTTTTTACCCATGTCATTACTTTTTTATAACATGCCCAACAACTTCTAAACTTCACTCATCCTTTAATTTTAAATTGAAGTAGAGCATGCACTTTCGTCGCTCATAATGATCAGCCCATTTTGTAGAACACCATTTAGACGTACAAATAGTAACTTTAATTAGTCAATAAAAGAGGAGTGACTTAGTCCCAATGAAAGAAATTGCAAATGAACATTAATGCACTTATGGGTTTTGAGGGGTGTTGATGAAAAAGGTTAAGAAATTACTTGGATTGAGAGACTGTTTAAATAAAAAAGTACGCTTTGAAAATCAGAATACTTCTTAACAATACCACTGTAGAGTCACGTAAATGCCATCATGAGAATGTTATTTAAATTGAACCTAGAGTTAAGTTTAAAATTGAGAAAATCGAACGGAACAGACAACACCAATTAACGTACTGAAACCCGACAGCTCCTCAGCCTCTCGTTTAATGAGTAATTTTGATGGGATCTATCAGTAAATGGACATACCATTAATCGCTTATATAATCTTATGGGAAAAACTCAGACCCAGAAAGGAAACTAGTAAAAATCTGTTGCTCAGCCGGTAAAAAATATTTTGAAAAAACATTTTTCTGCATGTATTTGGACTGCTGTCTCCCTTTGTGACTAATAAGTAAAGAAATATCAGAATTTAATAGTCGAATCTGAGCATGGAAACCTGATAATGGATTATCTGACGAACAAGTGTGAAGCCAGTGAAATTCGATCAACTTCGCTAAAAATACATATATTAGTATCTCAACAATTTTTCTATCATAAAAACTGTTATTTTGCAGTTAAATAAATAAACACATACTTTTCAGCCTCGTTTCGAATATTAAACTTCACTCAAGCGTTTAAATAACTTGTTTTTAATTAAATTCAAAATGTAATAACGAATTTCACTAAAATTAAACATTTTAAGTATTTTAACGTCTGAAAACCGTCTGAGCTAATTACCACTTAGCCGTTATTTCATAATGCCTTCCAGGTGGCTGAAATTTTCAGACACTTTAAAAATGTTTTTCGCAAATCTCAATATCCAAAGCGACATCGTTGAAGGCGCACCATGCAAGGAGTAGTTGCTAGAACGTGAAATTTATCTCCTTTAACAAATGCTCACTTTCATTTCCTTCTCGCAGTAAGCGTCCTACATCAGCTGTAAAGATTGGCAGGTTTAAAAATGTAAGATATAAAATAATGGAAACGACGAGAGGAGAGGTTTGATGGAGGTATTATGACTGATTTTCTCATAAAACCGAAAATGATTTTTTTCTGTTTCCTTTGATAAAATGCAACTGTAAAGATACCAGTGAAGTTAGAATTCTGGTCAAAGAACTTTCATTGTAACTAAAGAACAGTCTTTCGCAAAATCAACGTCTGTCTTTCAAATGAACTACCAATCTTAAAATTTTACTACTCCCCTTACATAGTGAGATATTCAGGCTCCTTGTTTCGGACTGGATGCAAAATTGAGTCCTGCCTATTAATTCATTGATTTTTGGCTTTCTAATTTCGAGATATGGATTGCGTTTGTCTTTCCAGTTAGTTTTAGTTGACACAATAAAGTATGGGGACTCTTGCGCCTTTCAATCTCTGTATGTCGGGTATGTCTTGGCATTCTTTTCAATAAACTACTGCTAACCATGAAAAAATGTATAAAAGTTGGTAGCTGAATAAATTGGATATTTTATCCGATGAAAATTCCAAGCTTATTCTTCAAAAAACCCCATAAAGTTACATGATAAAAATTTGCGATGACTTTATTGATACCCATTTAAGACGGTTAAGACTTTAACCAACAGATTTGCCATTCCCAATAAAATGATGAATTAAGATAAATTTTAACTTTCATACTTAACTGCGGTAATTCTCGATAAATTTCTTCAGACCTTTACATGTTGAAGCAAATTGGCGCTTGACAGTCACAAAGTAGCATTTGAAAACCAACTGATTGGACGTGAAGGTGGTGTTGAACCAACTCTATCAAATGAAATAATGACTGCTCCAAAAAAATTCAACTAGTATGTTCAATAACAGAGTTCTGAATTCTTCAAGGTGCAATATCTCATTGGGTATGCATAAAATGAATTCCACATGTTTTGAAACCTGGTCTGTGTTCTTGTTTTGTTTTTCTGTTTCCATAAAATTATTGATTTACAAACAAATTAATAAGTTTCAAAATAGAGAACCAGGTTAGTACATAGACGTAATTAGATGTTATATTACTAACCAGGTTTAAATGAGGACCATTTAAATTTCCTATATCATGGTTGTTATCATATAATTGATGTTAAAAAATTGTTAAGAAAAGCCCATGCTGTTTTTAAAATCGATCATCTTATTCAGTTGTCGCAAGACAGTTACGTTGGAGAAGTTTTAATAATTCCTCTGGCACTACTGCACTTAATATTCAATCACATTTCAATTTGCTCCTTCCACGCAATAAGGGTGTGGTCACAATTTACATATACATATACATATGAACATCAGTAAGCATTTAGGAGACTTGCAATGGGAGTGACTAACTAGGAGATATTATAATATAATCTCTCATACCATTCATTAGAACTCATTAATATTAAATGGGAAGAGGCTTCTGCATTGTTTTCCAATTGTACCTATGCCTGTAAAACGATTAGACTTCTCGGACGGAATTAATTATACATTTTGATTGAGGGACTGTTCTTACCTTATTGCTTCTTAGAAACGACTAGAACTCAGATGGCCAAATAGCATGCCACGACTCAACTAAACTAATTCTTCGCTTGAGAATACAATGAGATAAGTTTGATAGATTACTATAAAAACGAAAATTTAATAAAGATTATAAATTATTATATCTAGAGGGTAGAAATGTCACTTATTAAAAAATTCTAAAAAATGGCTTCATTTAAGACACCATTTTGCCACCCAATTTCTTGCTCTTTATGCAAATATTTTGACATTTCATCACTAAGAGTCCTATTATTCAGTTAGAAAATTGATAACCCTTTCCATTCTCTCAGGATCTGTGTTGTCAATTAACATGATATGCACCAAATGTAGAAAACTTAGCACTGTCAAGTCGCTAAATAAGTTTGACCCTAATGCTTAACTAACTGCAGTTATCCGGTCAAGCCAGATTATCCGCTACCCATAAATCAAAGTTACTGATTCCAGCTAATCTATTGACCAACAGCGAAAGTCATCGAGGGGTGGGATGGGGGTTATTATAGTTTTGATAACGGATAAGTGGAAAGAAATTCTAAAATCAAGCGTTTTAGTTAAGTCCTGACATATCCATTCTTGAAAATTGACTCAAAATGATACTCCACTGGTACGCAGAGTGCACACGCATTGATTTAGAATGATTCATTAACAACTCCAACATTTGCAAGTGAAGCGCAAAGGGAGAGAGAGTCCGTTATCAACATTAACTTTGAATTTTACTCTATAGTGTTAGAAAAACAGGAGATGCGATGAAAAAGATGGTTTAAAATGCCAGTTCAGTAGTTCATTAGAAGAAAAAAAAAATCTCGCTTTGAGACTCCAATCATTTTAAGTGTTGTGCGTTCTCTTTCTTTTAACAAGCTTGCTAAATATGATATTGAAAAGTCCAAATTCTGTCTCTACAATTTCAACTTATTTATCATACAAAACTACCTCCATCCAGATTCTGTTAAGCATTTAAGGCATTTTATACAAGCGAATCTATTTTGCACTTATGGCTTATAGTCCATAATCCTCCTATTTGTCTTTTACTAATTCCTCGTAATAATTTTATGGGGATGCATGTATCTCTCAATCAAAGTATACCTTTGAAATGGTCCCACCCTTATGCCTTATTGAACTTTATTTATTACGTCACATGCTTTACCGCAATGAAAGGTCGTACCATTTCTCTCTCTTCCCATTAGTAAGTGTCATAAAATAATAGCATGGTTCTTGTATGTATTAGAGCCCTTAATTATTCCCCAAATCAAACTTGCCATGTTAATTGAAAACGAGGTAGATTCTTTATCAAAATCTACTTCTTAATCATTTATGCCGTAAATCTAAGGCGGTTTACCGAGCATTTACTATAAGCGTTTTCTCGCCAGAAAACAAAGAATAAATAAATAAATAATGTAAAATGTGACTCTTCATTCAAATCTCCATTAAATAAATACACGAAAAGCTAACCGACGGTAGTTTTCACCTGTTTGAAATATATCATAGAATATCTGAAAAGGAAGATATTTTGGGTGACTCTCACCTTACGTTGCAGAACTGGCGGTTTTTTCTTACCCCACTGCAGGTAGAGATGCTAATACCTCATTTTCATCCGATTTAGTGGCTCATCTCTTCTGACTTTAACTCCCGCAAAAACTTGAGAATTAAGGAAAATCAACCATTATAATTTCCAGAAACTTGAATCCTGTTCTCCATGTCCAAAAAGATTCGGCAATGTGATTTAACAAAAAATTGAAAAGAAAACAAAAATAATTATTTACATCATAAATATCAAGTTAATAAAGCTTAGTGATGACAAAGGCAAACCAACAAGTCGTTTCCATTATAAAATTTGTTTTAACTGTGAGCTTCGACTCCTCCCTACCTGTCAATTTCTGATTTTCAATCGACCTTTTATTTGAAATTCACATCATGGATTCCAACTGACCTTCACAGCCTATCACAGCCTTAATGACCTCGCTCAATACCGACGCTTCCCTCCTTCCTCCCAGTTGCACTTCATACTCCTCTCGCCTTCCAATGCTAATCTACCTTGCCTTGTCCAATATGCAATCGACCCTACTTGGCTCTGTCATTTCATTCTGTGATGATTATCGCATCCTCGTAACTTTGGGATACTAATTCTTTATAATGAAATGATGTCAAGTAAAATTTATAGAATCTTTTAAATTAGATTAGACGATAGAAGTGGAACTGCTTTCTACCAATTACACACGTGGCGCAGTAGTTGATATGCACATTTAAGAAAGTGGAAGTTATCATTTCGGTGTCCATAGTATACTGAAAGGGCCAAATCCATGGACTATAGCGAGTCAAGAAAAAATGGTTCAATTAGAGGTTTCTGTCAGAATTCCTCACAGGATTTACTATTCCTTTTTTCAAGATCAGTGCTCATTTGTGATGTTCTATGTAGTAAATTGGAATATTCGTTTTTTAATTCTGATAATTCGGCTTCTATGGTTCATTAAAGGCTTAAAAATTTTTTGGTCTCAATTGCCTTGCTTACTTCCATAAAGGAAATGCAAAGATAGTCAACAATACCCTCTTTTTACTCAAAATGAGTAAGGGTTTGGCGGAAGTTACCTCTGAGCGCGAATGATAACTCGAATGATTGAATTATGCTCTCTCAAATCCTCTCATTTTAATCCTACTGGGGAGTAAAATTGTTCCAGCAAGAATAAATATTTTAAGTAGCAATAATATTAAATCCACTTTAGGAAACAGACCAAATAGTGTTCTATAATTCGCCCTTGAACGAACGAATTTCCTTTTGGCTATATGAATACAGCAGCTTTACCGAGTGTGACAAAACGGGAATTGAATCGAAGAAGTTTATTTAGTAAATGGGATTGAACGAGAGAGGAAATTAGGCAAGACAAGGAATAGAAATTGAAAAGAAGTAAAGACCTTGGACTGAATGAGTATAACTCCAACTGTTACAAATAGGTGAGGTGATTACGAGAAGGCCGTTGAAAATTTCACGTACTTCTTTTTTGATAAGCGGCTGATAGTAAGAATGAAAGTAGGGGTCAGAAAGTCCACAATAAATAAAAACCAGTATATACGGCACGGAGTACACAGGTGATGCGCATTATCGCTTTATACCATTTGACATTGGTGAAATATCCACTTGAATAGAAGACAAATTATCCAAAAAACAGCCATTTCTATGCATTCTATCGACTTTACAACAAATATTTAATGATTATGTAGACTGAATTATAGTAGACTGGCAAGTTAAATCAAATTCAAACTGATGGATTCACTTTTTGGTGTAGATCAATTGTATTCATCGTTTTTCTGCTAAACATTACGAAAATAAAATAATATTCTGTTTTAAAAAAGTACAAACAACAATGACATCTTTCGGCAGTGCATAATAATTACAAGAACAAATAATGGGATGCATACACAAACATATAAAAAAGAAAATCTAATTTAGAAAAGGTAATGTACCCCATGTATCACTGGGAAATACTTAAGATTTGGTGAAAATGTGATCCCTGTCTTATGGGTCTGCCGAGCTGTTTTATGCCTTGAGCTCTTGCTAACTTGAGCTTTTGCCCCTAATTGTCAATCGCTTGTCAACGAATATAGCACTCTGAACTCTATAAACCACCTCATCAAGACTCATTTCGTCTGGTTTCAATAATTCCGAGTTATCTTTATATACTGCCGATGCGTTTCCTTCTATTTCCTCCTTCGTCATACCCCTCTTATGCAATGCCAATTTATTTCAGACTTACTGTGGTTTTTCTTTTCAACTGAAATGTCTACGATACTCCGTTAGCATTAAGAGGATTTATTATTCAAGTGCGAATATCGAGTTTATTCTGATTTGACTTCTTAAATAACTTAAATTAAAGATGTCAGGGCAAGGGCTTCTGGTCTGAGTAATATGAATTAAAAGTCACATTTAACCGAATTAACGTGGCTTAGTCTTTCGCTAAATAACTTATATCCTGAAACTTTGGGCTTGCAAATACTTTAAAATACTTACAACAGTAAAGTATGCAATATATCTGAAACCGTGATGAACATTTCCTAAGCACAAACATATTAATCTTTATTTTTATTCGCGTAGCTTTGATCGGTACGAGATGTTCTCTTGCAATTCCTTTCTTTTTTGATAAAATGTACCAAACCTACTTCCCATCGCTGTGTCTTGCGTATTTTGCTTTTAGGAGGAAAAATTGATAAAATAAACATTTTCTACAATTCCTTGCTGTCTAAGACAATTAAATATCCATTTCTTTTGAAATCGTTGCATTCAGCTATAATTGCAGTGGTATTTATCTTGACAGAAGTTGTCAGTCATCATTTTTCCCCCTTGAAAGCCAAAAATACGCAAAATATATGCAGAAGGTACTTCATGGTCGGTTTTATATTAACCTTCAGAGTTGATTAATGTATGCTTTACCTCTGCACAAATACATTTAAAACTCATGAAACGTGATTTACGGAGCACTTCTCTGTGCATTTATTTACTGAATTAGTGCATTTGAAATTTACTAAAAGTTTATTGAAGTATGACTGAAACAGTTAAGTGCAAATACTATGTAAAAATTAGGCATAATAATATATCGTGGGCGTTTGATTTCCATGATGGTGCATTTTCCATAAATAAAGTCGCAATGGATTGTGTCAGAGTCCATTATATGATGAGGTAGAAATCAAGAAAAAAATTGAGAGTAAAATTAGAGTGAAACAGTCTTACTACATTTTAGTTAATAAATAACTAGGTCGCGTACCAATATTCAAATCGGGTTATTTGCCTTCTGGATTGGAACGACCTCCTATTTGGATTTCCAGAACTTATTGACGACATTTTTGTAATCAATAGAGTCGGTCTTGTCACTTCGGTTCCTTTTTCTATCAACGATAATTGAAAGGAAAATTTTATTCCATGATATTCATTAGCTCAACGGTCTTAGCATAGTATATGTGAGAGAGCTAAAAGATGGCTCAGTAGATATTTCTTACAAAAAAGTGCATAAAAAGTCTTTGTGGTTGATTAAACACCCCCCCCCCCCCCCCCCAATCATACCACCACAACCACCTCAGTGGAAACCTAGCATCTCCAATCTCATAATTTTCATAACTATTAACAAATCTGCAAATTTAAAAGGTTGCTTAAGGATAAGTGGCCAAACTTTTGAGAAAAAGGCCAGAAAAACTTGTAATTCCATCTTTTACACTGAAGATGTGGTAATTTTAATTCGATTTTAACTATCGAAATCAAATAGTAAGAACGATGATAGGGTTAGGGTTCTTGCATTGGATTCTTGTAAGAAGCAAATGAAATTTAATCAAAAAGGGTTATGAATTTTCTTCCAGTTGGATAATGCAATCTTTGAAAGTTAAATTGTCTCTCTTGCTTTTTTCAGCTTCTAATGTCCTCATTACATCAGGTACTTCAATATATCTTGCAGAATCTTGACCTCTAGTTTCAGCAGTGCCATTGGCCATCAATAACACTTGATACATATCAATGAAAATAGCTCACGTAATTTTACATTTTATTGGTGAGCCTGAGAGTTGGAGAACAGCGCTTGTTTGATAATCAGACTTTATGATTATAAATTGGTGGAACACCCTATTTACTGAAACCAGTTTTTATAATTGGTAAACGACGGATTTTCTTCTCTCATGCCGTTGCGTATTTTGCTGTTTTGACTAATATTCAGTTAGAACAAATATTTAAAGTTAATTCTAGTAATTAAGATGGTTCAGAATAATTTTGAAAATATTGTTAACTTGACTATTTAATGTCTTGAGGCACTTTTGATTTGTTACACATGGAAGATATATCGCTTTTTCCTTGAAATGATCAAGTCTTTCGGATACTAATACTTTGTTCCCTCACCAGATGATCTCCTACCCGTACTGACCGTTAATATGCAATCGCACAGCCCGCTTGTGATTTTTCTTGCCTGTCAGCGTTATATCTCTCCTATTTGTCTTATATCCTCTAATCAATATATTTTTCTTTAGATTTGGTAATTCTCTTGAAAGGTCCCAGAAAATTCTTTTTTACCGGTCTGAGAAAAACATTTGCTATTTGATATCTTTATTGAATCGACTTATTCAAATGCAATTAAATCTTCTTAATTTCTGATACAATGACAACGGCAATTTAGATGAAATATGTTTATCCAAGGTTCTAAGATTAGTGAATTAATTCTGGGCGTATCCTAGAAGAAAAAAGGAAAAGAAGGATTAATCTTGTTTCGTGTCGCCTTAATTCCTTGCTTCTTTGCATTGTCCTTTCCGTGGTGATGCAAATTTAGCCATCGGATTAGAACGAGAATATTGTCTAGTGATTATTATTAGGATTATTAAAAGTACAAAACAGAATGACGTATTCAGCAAGATATTCTACTAAATTGAATTTGGAAATTAAGCTTGATGCTATTTGGAAATGTGTTTCAATGAATTCATGCATTTAAATTAATAAAAAGTTGAAATTAGGCAATCGCTCTCTTATGGAAGTGCGCATTTACTTTTATATCGAAGAAATTTATTCCCTCATATCCTCCAGTTGGTTCTTGTGTGTTTTAGTCGCATAACAAGAGATTGATTTGACCGTGTTTCTGGATCATTTAGGATAACACAACTTTGTTTATTCCTCTGGGAAATATAATTTGATCTGCGCTCCCCTCATATATCTCTATCTAGATTTTTTGTGGTCTATTTTCGGGTAAGGGACATAACTGTTGCAATTATTTGAGAAACCATAGCAACTGAGAATGATATGTTGAAATGACAATATTAAAATTTGAAAGTGAATTAAAATTTTCTCTACTCAACCAGTTCACACAAATTCCGTCTTTTCTAAAAATAGCAATCATATATATACTATGACAGATTAGGCAAAGATTAAATTATATTTAAAACTACTTTATAAACAAAAAATAATAAGATTATTGCAAGTCCTATCTTTGACGGTGAAAAAAATCTCATCTTAGAGTATTTCAACAAACTTTTATGATCCTGCCAAAATCTGAAGCTGCTTTGCAAAAGGAGTATTTAGAGTGGCTTATATAACTATCGTCACTATAAAGACGAGAGAAAAATAATTTCCAAAGGTAAAAACACATTAGAAGCACGAAAATAATTCATTTCAGATAACTATAATTTGCGGGCCACGACCTGGCTTGTTTATATCCTTGATACCAGTTAAGAATACAAATCTCGTTCTTAGTGTACCTCAGTGTACTCTAAAACATTAAAACCTTGTTATTTTTAAATTTCGCTAGTACCTTAGCCATTCTAAGTCTAAAGTTTTTCGGAATTCATTACATAATTGTTTAAATAAATTACTAGATTATTAATCCTGAATGGCTAGGAGGATGAATTTACTTAGAAAATAGGAATTAACTCTAGAAATTAAAAAGAAGATAATTGAAATCTGAAGCAATTTACTATTAGCAAAATGAACAAAACAATCAGAAATCGAAAAAAAATTCAACACCACTTTTCTACCTATATACAATGCTGTCTTTTATAGCCAATGTTAGACTGCTTTCTATGCCAGAACTTTTTGAAATATTTCGCCTTGCATCTTCTTGTCAAGCTCTGTTTGCCGTTAACTCCTTCCGTCGATTTGTTCGGCAAAAACTGACCAGAAAGAGGGAAGGAGAGAGCTTAAAGAAATTATCAATGATAGAAGAATTTTATCCCCTTCAGTAATTAAGATTCTATAGAATTCCTTCTCAACCTCCTCTAAAGCAAAGATTTGGCCAGGAGTTTGGTCAAATTGTGACAGAATGACACTGGAAAGTTAAAATTAAAACTTTGCTTTGAAATATAGTGTGGTGGTTCAGGTTATAAACTTGCTATTTAAAGACGAAAATTTATTGTTTATGCGATATAGAAATTCTCAATGCTTACCCTTAAGGAAGCAACACATTAAAGAGCTGATTAGGTAAGACTTGAAGGCCAACTTTGCCTCTGCCAAACTCACCTCTCCAAGTGTTGAATATATCAGTGCTCCAACTTGACTTTTGTTTTACTGATTTCTTTTAATAGACATTTAGCTTTTGAAGGGACCGTTGAAAATAGGGATTTGCTTTACCATTTCACGGTATTGCTCGAATTTATTTCATAAGGTTTTGCTTTAAGTGTGATGCGATTGAAATAGGAATTCTTTACCTAATAATATAAAATTTCTCATCCAAAGTTAAGTTTTGAAGATTATTTCTTTCTAATTTTTGCTTTTTGTAAAGTTAATCGGGAATATAAGATTCTGTTAAAGTCTGTGACAAATTGAGCTCTCATTTAATCATTCACATTCCCAGTGGTCAATTTTCAGATCAAACTTCTGTGTCGCGCGAAGGTGTTAAGCACTTTTTGTAAGGTTTTCAGGTCGCACACTTACTAAAATATCATTACAAATGGTCGAATTAAATATCCCTTTGATGTTTAGAATAAAGTAGGAAATTTTATTGACAAATATTAGGTTCAAGAAAAAAGTGGATTTTTAAATGGAATTTCAAATCCGCATATATATCAGATATCAATCTTCAATGTAAAGGCAGGCCTTTGCCCTACAACCTGAATTACAACACTAATACCTCTGTATCGATCAAAATAACTGCTAGTGGCTTATTTAAATTTTCGCAAAAAAATATTTTGTTTGAAAAATATGATTAGTGAGTGGATAGGTAGTCACTAACAAACTAAAGCCTTCAGACTAATGCCAAATAACCAAAGAGTGTGAAATACCATTACAGTTGAGCAAAAGAAAATTTATGGTTCAACTTTTACATTTTACCCCCACGTAACTTGTATTCCATCGTATCAACAAGAATTCACGAAAAATTATTGGTTCAAAGTAAGTACAGAGCTAAAAATTTCATTAAAGGATCAAAATTAATAAATCAATACGTTAATCATTAGATAAAGAGTTGAATTCTATTCTTCTGCACCAAAATGAATAGCATGTTCATTTATTGCATGCTTACCGTGAACACTGATTTACAAAGGAAATCAAGTGTTAATTGACCTTGAATCGCATTGACACAATCTCAGAAACAGTTGAAGAGTGGTAACAAATAGTGAGCTCTATTCCATTTACGTATACGCATTCATGGCAATCGATGAGGTGTTTAGTCAGGATATCATGGCATTAAAAGGTTCTAATAATCGGCCAGAGGTCACGGGATGGATTCATATTGGTGCTCACTCTGTAGGCGGAATGGCCAATCGAACCGATTAAGTCTAACTGATATAGGGAGTAGTTCCTTGCAGACTCCATAATGCCACCCACTACCCAATGATTATGCTAAAAAACACTCTCCTAGATAAGCTAATGTTTTAAAGTTATAAAATGACTGATTGAATAACTTCAAAATTAGGCAATGCATACCTTCATTTCATCTGCTTGAATCGTACAGACGATTTCCCAACATATCAAAGCTAGTGAACTTAGAAAACAGTGACTTTCAGAGATTTTGAGATAATACCAGGAAATTTTATTTAATCGAAAAAAATCAATCATAAGAATTTTTTGATTGATTATTTTACAAGTAACGTAAAGCAAATAAACATGTATCAAGTGTTTCCGGGTTGTTTCCATTCAGGGACGTTTGTGACCAATAGCATTACTTAAACAGACAAAGTTGGTAATGCTCTAATCTCTCATCGTATTTACTTCACGTTACCTCCTCCCCTCCTTCCTTCTATTTACTATATTAATAATAATTTAAATTGATTTGTGCATTTGTGTTTTACCTTTTAAATTATTAACGAATGTTCCTCATTTTGCTCAAATTAATTTGTATTATAATTGCTTCAACTCGAACCATTTTGGCTATTTATTTGCCATTTCGATGTCGGCACGGCATAGTAGATTCTAGCTAGCTGACATGTTGGCCCTCTAATTGCTCAAAAATGCTAAACGGTATTTTTGGAGGGAAGTATAGCTATACTGACAATGGAAAGCTAATTGCGTACACTATGAAACAGTTCCCACCCATTACTTTTGGTCAATTTTCGGTTAGTCGGTTTTGTAGTGTTATATGTGTGTATGTGAATTTGACAAATTTTACAAAAATTAATTAAATATATCAGCAAAGCAGTTTCAATTCTATATATTTGAGCTAAAATTTGATTATATTGACTTAGGGCATAGGAATTCAAGGTTGTTTAAAGCGAAGGAGAGCTTGACATATAGGAATTTGACGCTGTCTTTCCAATAGATATAGTAGCGCACATATGTCATCTATCTTTTGTTCAATATAGCTTTGGAATTTGTAAGTTGTTATAAAATGTATGCCTTATATGAAATTTATTGCATATTAATTCTGATAAAGTATTACGCCAAGTTGTATTAAATTTATCAAAATTAATTATTTCTGTATATTTAATATTTCTATTAACCAAAACTTTTAAAATTATGATTTTAGCACAAATTTCAGAACTCTGTGACCTGTTCTGTTTAAAGCTTCCCACTCGATACTATCCCGCCTCCTAGTGGACGAAGATCTTATGCAATTGGTAAGCTCATGTATACGTATTCACTTACTATCAGAAAAATCTAAATGGAATTGTGAACTATCTGTTGATCTGTTCTGTCTTTGTTGCCAACCTCCAACTGAACAAAAAACTCTCAAATTTTCCATCAAATAGGTAAATTGGCGCAAATCACAACTTAAGATGCTGTAAATATCATTATCTCACTGGTCATTTTCACTGTTCATCCTCCTGATCTCTTTAAATGCGACATTGAAATATATGGGCCTTTTTATCTATAAGTGTCATTGAAGCGAACTTTTATTTTAAAGGAGTTGGCATAAATAATAACAGTAAAAATTATAAGTTTAAATTTAAACAATGCTAAAATGTCTAAAATTTCCCGCTGCTCAGCTTAATAAATGCCACTGCCGACAACAAGCAATTGAATTCCCATTCAATTTGTTTCATTTTTTTACGAATAATTGCTGTTATTGGTAAGTAAATAGCTTATGGGAGCCTAGGCTACGTCTGCCGCAATCAATAATCAATCACTGTTTCAAAATCGAAAAACAGCTGCAAGTTGCATTGCCTGACGTCGATGAAAATTAGGAGAGATAAAGACCGGAGAATGGGGAGAAAGAAGTTAGAGCACTCACAACTTGTAAACTCCGCGTCACGTGGATTGTGAATCTAAAGGGAGTACAAGTCACTAATCGATATTCTCTCCCTGTGATGGTTAAACGTAAATCAGTCGTATGTCGTTATCATTTTATCGAAGAGCATAAAAGTTAATATAATTCGAAAATTTTAAGAATTTTGGGGATTCATTCAAGCTTTTCCAGTTTAACATTTATTTCTTTAAATAACTTATTCTATGACAGAATATATTCACTGTTTTTGAATTAATAACGAATTCAAAAATTTGCCGTCTATTTATTTGTTTATTTTTCACATTATAATTAGACTTTATCAGACGTCAAAATTAAACTGATCGATTTTATTAATTCAGTATTTTTAACCGATTTAATACAGCTGGTAAAGATTCAAATGCACTATTTAATAAATAGGGGAAAGTAATTTCATTTTGCAAATGCTATCAGATAAAAGTTAATAATTAATTGTTTTTTACGGATATTTCCCCGATTTTCATCTTTTAAAACCATCCATAGCACACTTTCCTGCCTCTCCTCTCGGGATAGCTTAAATAAAATGAACTGCTTAATGGATAGCTCCACTACCATGAAATACGGTACAATCAAAGACAAAGGACGATTTTTAATTCCAACGCGTGCCAGTTTTTTCCTAAGTTGAGTATTTGTCCTAATACAGTGTTTCCCGAATTTCAAAAAGAATTTTGAATACTGTATCAAATTCTTCCTGCAGTACAAATAAGCAAATCAAGGCAGGAAGTATCTAAGCGTTTTCAGTTTTGACTATCCTCACTTCACTTGAGGGGTCAACAGATGCGGCTTTATTTACCAAGAAATCTAGGGGAACTAATCTAAAAAATGGCATTATATTTAGTGAAATAGTTCAAAGTTTAATCGAAAGACAGAAAACATCACTCATTAATATTAAATCGCATTTAATATCTAAGGTTAGGGTGCTTTTTCTGTTATTAGAAATAGGCATATGTCTCTCCTTTCGTATTGAAGTATTCTCGCTGCATCACATGTTCTTTCACATAATAGTTTCTGTTGCCGTAATGGCCTACTGCAAGTGCAAATTATCAATTTAGTCATTAGGCAACTATGATCAATACCCCTATTTTGATTTTCTGTAAGCACATGAGGTAAATCTGAATCATCTTCATTTTGACATCGAACGTTCACTCTTGCAATATTTGCTAGGAGAAGTCATCTAAACGGAAAATTAAATGACAATTGACTTAAATTTAAGTGAAAAAGAGAACACTTGTGGATAAAATTTCATCGTCTGGGATACAGAATCATAAGGTCAACTGCTTTTTCAATTCTAGCTTTAAGATGATTTATCTCATCTTTTGTAATTTTCTTCATAAAGGAGATTGTAGCGGATTTTCTACCCTAATAAGCCTTGACTATTCTCAGAAACCTCTATGGCAGATTCTCCTAGTCGATAAGTCTCCTAGAATAGAAGAAATAGACGTATACCGCGGAACACGTTTATTTAGTATGGCGTGCCGTGTAATGTGTGTGAATGACGATGAACTTAGTCATTATATACTCTTTATGGTATGATGACCTCATATAACTTGGGTCATCGATTGGTCGGGTAATCGTGTACTGGAATTGACCATTGATTGATCGTCGTGGTCTTAGTCATTTATTGGTCGAGAGGTCGCTGTATTTGTCATGCTAAAGATTAAATAACGCAGAAGCGGAAACTATTTTTTTTAAATTGTTCTCACAAAATTCAAAAGCAATTTTTTGTGTCTGAGTGAGAATCCAACAAGAATACGAATAAATTACTCTAACGAATATTCCCAGAAAGTGTATGTTTCGTGAACATGTATTTGTTTTTTGTATTTTTTGAATTTTAGCTTAAATTAATACACTAGGCTAAATGCTTGGACCAACTGCGATTTGAACATTCACTCACTCATGTTCAAAACATATCTACATATCCATTATTTATCTACATTTATCCCTAAAATTCGATAATTAGGCAAATCTGCCTGCACTATTTATATCCAATCTTTTCAATTGTAATGTTAGCTCACACCCTTCGCTCCCTTCTTCTCTCTCGAATTAATTGCGGTTTTATTATGTACTTTTGCCTGCACTCAACACTTGACCTTCTAATTTGGGAAGGTGGTTATCTGTTCTTTGGTCATAAATGGGTATCTTCCTCCAACAGAGTCGAGCTCTTACGTATCTGATGACTCTATTTTCTACACTGTTTTTATAGTTGGGTTTACGCTTTTTACCTAATGAAATTCGTATTTGCATCACGAGTAAACAGAATTCGGTTCTATCAGTACATTCATCTTTTAAAGAGAATTTCATTAATTAATCTAAAATAAATCAAAATCATCTGCAAACAAAAGAGACTATAGAAACAATTCAAATAAGTTCCAAACGGTTTTATAACATTTTTAAACAGTTATATGAATAGGCGTCAATTTCAAATCGGGTATCCAAAAGAAATTGTAAATATTTTTAGAATAAGAATTTCATTTTTTAAGAACTCTTTTACCATTGGCTGGCAACAACAGACTTACAAATAACATAATTATGAAAATATGAAAAAATACGATCTAAAACTTTCGCTTAGTGTCGAAATGCTAGCTCGGTTAACTTTCTATTCAATATCTCCATCCAACCACAGCGTTCACGGGTATCTCAACCATGCCTTAAGAATAATAAGAGTGTCAACTAAAAATACACTTCGTGAATTATTTAAAGCTAACAGAACCCTCATACTGAAGCCCTCACCATCATACGAATCACTATCTTCATTATGAGAGTGATGAATGTACATCGTTATGATTTAAAATTAGCCCATCTTAACAAAGGTAAGCTCGTATTAAGTAAAATTCAATTTTATACAAAGAACTGTTGTTTCACTTGTCCTCTCACTCAATATTTTAGTCTAATACTAACAATTGCACAGTAACTGCAATGATCTCAATCGATGCGTTAAGAGAAGGATTTAGTGTAATAAAATTAAACCAACTAAAGTACTGCTTAAAATGAGGTTCAGTGAATTATGGAGAACAGCCTTAATATCGTCAAGTGCATGAAAAATTAACTTTCGAGACAAGCAGGCGCTCTAACTTCCTTCATTTTGAAACGCTAAAGCCAATTCACCTATAATTAAAAATTCTTGGAGTATTTTGTTGATATTTAAAGTCATTTAAGTATTTAATTTATCCTTCTGGATGTTTGCAAAAGTCTTTATACCCGTTGAGTTAACTTCCACCGGCCTACAGTTTGATATTATTGCGATTGTCCCAAACACAGTCAATTCTATGAGCATAAGTTGGAATTATTTTAATTCCAAAAAATCGATGAAATTAGCATGACCATTACTACTGAACGCCCCCTACATCCAACTGACAGGTAGAAGGCAGTCGTCACCAAGATTATGGAAGTCATGTTCAGCTTGGCTGTCAGATTGTCCAGAGAAGATGAAGTATATATCTTTAAATGATATATAAATGGTGATACGTGAATTATACCAGACACAGTATGGACTCTGTGACTACAAGCCATTGTTTAACCTTTAGTACTTTCAACTCTTCTAGCTTGAAAGATAATTCTTCGCATGACAGCTGTAAGTCTATTTATTTGTTACTTTCATTTTTACCCTGTTTCTGCCTTCAAAATGTCATGAGCCTTAAAACAAGCAAACATAGGTGCATATTTTTTTCATTTCAACATCTTTTTTTCACCACAGATATGCAGCATTAAGTATGGAAGTGGAGCCATCACTAATGCTCCTATATTCGCCTTTTCACCCAGACAAGTATGAAATGAGGGAGGGGTGTAAATATGGATTAAAAAACTACAATTAAATCAATTCTTTGCGAAATCAATATATCAATTCGTCAATTTATAACTTAAACCCCAAATGGACGAACGGCTCACAGCGTGCAGAATTCCGGTTCGCTATTCATTTTCTCTACCTCATTAAGTGCCATGATAAATTCTATTTGAGTTCAAATCAGTCTGTTAATGTGAAATTTCGATGAAGTGAATGCCTAATAAGATGCTTGTAGGTTCAACCATTTGGCCCTTCTCAATATAATGTCAAAATTGTGTTATTCAAATGCATTTTACGTAATCGTATTGCATTATTTAATATAAGTAAAACAAAAACACCAAATTGATGCACATATGTAATTCCAAAATCTCGATAAGCACTAATTCAGATAATTAAAATGTACATTTTTTTAGAGTCATACTTAAAGAAATAAGTATTTTGTAAATTTGGTCTTCTCCTTTTCAATTTTTCACCCAGATTTGCTCCCGTCCTCTCACTTCGGTCAGATTTGGGGTCTCGAATCTGATCCGACCATCCGCCGAAGAGCAATGTGAAAGCAGATTGCGTTCTCACACTTCCCCACTCCGCTAGCCCTCTCGCGCTTTCTGGCGTCACTGACTCAACTCGAACTAGATATCACGCAAGTTAAACACTTGTGCCATAACTTCTATTTAAAATATATATTTAATCTACTCACCTATTTGAATTCTCGAGATAGTCAGAAATATAAGTTTTAAAATTTGATTTAGTTTATAAAATCAAAAGTTTGCGCTAAAAGGACAGTTGGGAAACAAAGTGCATGGCTTTTTATGCAATTGAAATGCAACACAAACTGAGTTGGTGGAGTAAACAAGATTTTTGCATAATTTCAGTTGCTTCTAAGCTTACAAAACATTATTCTACAAAGTTTTGTGAATTTTCACTCGAGGAATTGCTATTTGGGATAGTGAGTAAAAATTTCGAAAGTTTTGGATTCTTGAGAATCTAAGTTTTCGTCGCCTTTTGTTTTCTAACTTTTATTAAGTCCAAAATCAACTTGTTGAATAGCAATCTGTAAATCGAATCGATTATATTTAAAAGACCGATTTTTCGTGATGCTTCCATCTCCAGAGATCAAAAGCCGCTACCAGATGTAGACACAAGAGATGTCTTCTTCTAATGGTGCAGACAGCATAATAGCGCTGAAATACACAATGTTGAAAATGACAAGACACAGTAGATTTCGTTTTGATAATATTTTTAAGGCCTTCATTAATAAGAAACTTTGCCATCTTGCATTTTTTTAATCTTACTTTATCAGTTGGTGACCCTACACCATCTTACTAGTGATAGAGCAGTAGATTAATGTGGGTTATGATTTGCAGCAAGAAAAAATCAATCATTAGCTGAACTGAACTTAAAGACACTTTACAAGTACATTTATGGAAGAGATAAACAGATGCTCCTATGAGAAAAATGCACTTTTACTGACCTAACTGGACCAGTGCGTTTGGCCATTTATATTATTGAGTGTGTTCCCATCAGCATCTATTTTAACAGATGTATGGTGAACGTGCAATTAGACCTTTAAGCCACTTACATGATTCTTCACAGGCACAGAGCTTCTAATATGTTTGTAGAGTTTGTCATAATGCTTTGCTTATCGAACGAACTCCAATAAATCTTGCTTTAAATTATTATAAAGCTTATATTGATCGCCTCAAGTTATGGAAAGCAAATAATCTTGTATTTAGTGTTTTTGAAATTTATTCATGATTTGTATTCTACAAATAGGTCCAGTAAGAAAGTATGAATTTGGTATCACTTATTTTCAAACGCCTATTAAATAAAAAAAGTGTTGATGGAGGTCATAAAAATGTCCAAAACTCTCAAATTGAACATATTTTATCGACGATTATTTCTTACCTTCTAACTGTGGCACTGGAGTTCTAAAAGCTGTGAAAAGCAATGAAGGAGTTTCATTTTTCACTGGTGATATCTTAGTTTGAACCTTCCTTACAGTCATCGAAAAAATCTGAAAAATTCTATCTTAAAGACCGCCATTTTGGTTACCATCTGAAGCGTCGATATTCAGTTTATTGAGGCCTTTCCTAAACTGGAATAATCTTTTTGCCGGAAAGCATTCCAGAACAAAAAGAATCGTTGCCTTCCACAAAATAAGCATGAATTGCAAAGAACTTAAATGATAATACTTACTCATTGACAGCAATGATATAAAATTAGATGTACTTCGCAGTTAATTCTAATTAATTTTAAATTATCACTTCAGATTAAAATGCAATGGATTCAAACCCAATCTAGACATCAAAATCACTAAAACTAAAAAAATAAAAAATAAAAATAAAAATGATTAATCTACTTCAGTCACGGGAAATTAATTATTTAGTTAATTAAACTAATTCTGTATTTAAAAATTGATCTTTACAAGGTTCGAAATTTGTTTCTGAGGCTTAAATCTGCCGTAATTTGACGTAATATCGTCTCACGAAGAAGTGTTGCATTAAAATAGACATATTATTTAAAAATTAATCATTTATGAAAAACAATTAATTTAAAACTTTTACTCAGTTAGTGAAAATTGCTTTTCTCTTGCTTACAAAAGCAAGCATAGCGGCGCCCAACTTAGTAAATCTGCATTATAATCCGGTTGAAATAGCCTCTGGTAACGATTGGAAGGCGAATGCAGTCTGTTTAAAGCAGAAGTTCAAGACTTGACTTGGAATAGTAGTGTTTGATCGACAGCAGAGTAGAAGAACGTGAGCAAAGAAGATTATTGTAAGAAGAGCTAGCTACATACCTTGACTGCATATACGATAGTGGAATCGGCGTGTTCCTGCAAATTAGAGTATGCTGGAGAAGATATCTGGTTTTGTCTCCTTTCTGAGTCACTTTGCGACTATTAAGATGGGACGGATATAGGAGTCGGCATGGAGCAGACGTAGATAGCATTCATGTTAGAAAAATCAAAGCTATATAGAGGACTTTCTGCGAAAATACTCAAGGCAATCAGTTATTATTTTCTGAATTACCAACAGTACCCCTAGTGAGTTAAAATTATTAATGATGCCTACTAAACCAATGTAAACTCTGTTTTCATAATGACCGAATTTCGCAAATATGATCAAAGAATATGCAAAATCTGTGGAAATAGTACCGAAAAAAAACTAAAAATCGAATTCATTTAAATAATGTTAATAACTTGAAATTTTGGCCATCTGCGTATCGCTATTTTAAGATTTATTAACCTTTAAAGGTCGTGTAAAATAGTTTTGCTTCTGAGCCTTTGGAAGGGGAAGAGGATTGCTGTTGAACAATACAATCAATGGCGATCAATGTTCACCAGTCACCTTTCGCAGGGCGTTGGTACAATCCAGAAAGTTGATTAAATGATAGAATTGGAAGTAAATATTCAACTATTTGAATCCAAACACCAAATTGAGTAAAATCTTTAATCTCCTTTCAAAGTTCTCATAACTTATTCTTGTTATTTACGAGCTTTACTAATAATCGATCTTTTGGGAAATAATATTTATTTTAAAAAAACCAATAAAAGAAAATAAGAGAAAGGAGAGGAAGGAAATGAAGGAAAAAGCGGAAGACTTAACTTTTTTCAATTCGGAAATATTCATTCTTTTTTCATCAATTTTCGTAATTATTCTATTTTCAAATAATTTATTTTTTCTCACGTTCACTTATTTTAGTACTGATTTAATAAATCCTTTCCTTAAAATGTAAAAATAATTCACATTTCATGTTCATTTAAATCAGTGGGTTTGACATTTTAAATATTTTATTAAAATTACTTTACCTAAATAATGAAGCAGACATTTGTGTGTGTGCAATGAATTTTAGTTCCATTGCAAATGACCGTTAGTAATTTATTTTCGAATTGGATTAATGCTGAAAAATTTTGTCACTTTTTCTCGATTTTGTTGCCAATGATTTATAGAGAAAAATGACTCAGGATTACCTGAGATTTAGTCGTTAAGGGTAACCAAAGGCATAAAATTTGTTAATGACAAATTGGAGAGATTTAACAGAAGCTGGAACGAAGTGGAACGCGGAGGTAGAAGCAGATATGAGAAGAAACGACCAAGATAGCTATTTGGTGAAAAATGGAGCATCTAAAATATGAAATGAATAAACTACCATCTATAGGTAAAAAATTAAGTTGCAAAGAGAAAATTTATTGCATATCCATGAAGTGATATGATTATGGAGTTCGGCAGGCAATCTGATATATACCCGGTAAGCGCTCCCATTAAATGAAAATCTGGTTGAAACTTTAACTAACTTATCTCAGAAACGAATAATTATATATAAATCAATTAAATTTCGTTTCCAATCAAATAGTGAAAGTATAGAAGTGAGAGCTTTACGATACAAGTACCGGAAGACAAATAAGCTCTTTAAGGATTGTTTAAATTTAATTATGAAGTATTTCAATTTTCTGCATCTCCGTACATATAGGATAGGGGTAAGTTATTTCTTATTGGAGCCACCTAGAGAGGATCAAAATGGCGGAGAGTTCATTACATTTTTAATACTCCTGAATAACAGATAATTTTGAAAATTGCTTTTTATAGCCCCAGAAGACTACGAAATTACCACAATTTGCCACAGAAAATCTTTCTGTTTTCTACAAACTAATGCTCCAAAAACTGGCCAAAAGTTAATTCATTTTACTAACTGAGTAAATTTGTAAATATTTTATCATTGAATTAATAAAAGTGTTCCATTATCAGTCTACTGTCTACCACATTTGCATATATATTTCCTCTCTGCTTCAATTTTATTAATAAATAATAATTCTTAAATTCCATTTAATGTATAAGAAGTGATTTCTCGATCAATTTAATCTTATACTCAACGTTAAATAAGGCGGGTTCGTAAGCTTTGGCTGTTTGTCGATTATTCCTCTTACCCAAATTTTAGTTCTCTCTTTAACTTTTGTTTAATTTAAATTAATTTAAAACGGAAATTCTTTTTATCAAAAATTTACTTTCTAAGGAAAAATTTCAAAGCTTCAATTTCGCTTTAATCTCCAACTATTAATCAAACGTTATTCAACGTTACTAGGAGTTTAGGTATTTAAATATGCTGAAACGACATATTATCTAACTATAATTTCGTTAAGAAAGTATAATAATCCATTTTTTCTCATCCACAAGGAATCTAACTAAAAAGAGCTCTGGTTGGTAAGTCCTTGAAGTAAAGCCGACGAACAGATTTTATTATTGACCTTCGGGGAAATTCGAGTTTCACTGCATATACGGTAGTGGGGTATCTTATTGGAAAAAAGCAGAAGGTGACCTTTTTGGCTACCGATAAGCTCAATCAGTAACTGAATAGAGAAATAAAAGTGAAGATTAGGTGACAGCAAAATTTGATAAAACTGTAGGGTAGTGAAATCAATTTTACACTAAACACCATATTGAGCCAACTTAATAAGCGCGTGATTCGCTTATTTACTACAGCAGCACTTGATTCTTACTTTAAAACTCACAAGAAATGATTTTATAAGCATCTCAGTACCTATTACATTTGCACATGAATTAACTTGTGATCATAATTATGTTTAAATCATGTTTGCAATTTTTATTTGTTAGCAAAAGATACATATAAGGCGAGGTGGTATGTTAGGTGGGAAAGCACCGAGCATTATGAACGCAGTCTCCTCACAAGGCTAGACGTCAAATCAATGATTTTAAGTCACGACATTACTTGAATAACTTTAACTGGAGAGAACTTAATGTTATCAAAGGGCAAATATTGTCTGATTATTGTTGAATAACTTTCTACTTTCTTCAAGAACTCCTTCCTCTCTTAACGTCTTATTAGACAAGCTTGACCATTTACTATTCAGATGTCATCCCACGCTGTGAAAGTTTTAAAGTGTCATGAACAATAATGACAAATATCAGAGTCATGCATAAATACCTTTGATTGAGCATATCATGGCGAGAAACAGAAAGTACAGAGTGAAAGGAAACATATATTTCCCTCACTTGAACAAGGTTCACAACATTCGTAGTAATTTGAACTAAAATTTTGAGCTCTCTCAAACATGGTCATAAGAAAAACTTAAAATACGGTCCCTAAGGCATTTGAACTCAAAATTCAATAAAATACCACTTTTTTAACAACTATATCCAAGTTTTCAGAATTCTTTTAACTCAAATTAAATTGATCATTATTAGTCCAAAATTAATCGTCAAGGCTGAACTAGTAAGCTGGCTAATGAGATCGATGATACCATCTCGATACTAATGTTTCCACATATGGGTACGAATGTCCTGATTTATTGGCTTAAAAAAATTAACTTTAGATGAGACTCATAACTTAAATTACAATCTATAAAAGGGTCAAAAGTAGGCCAAATTCGCATTTAGATTCTTTCTTTTGTTCAAACTAAAAGTAAATTTTTCCGACTACCAATTAAATGTATTTAAACAGAAATAATTCGTATGCTTGTATTTGGAATTTATTTTTGTAATTATAAGAAAAAAATTTTTAAAAATTTGTTATGAGTTGCTATAAAATGCAACGTAAAATATCAGTCTAGAATTGTTGAAAGTAGCGTTTAACCTATGATAACATTACGTGAAAAACTTTTAAGCTATATTGGTTGATATAATCACAAATAATCTAAAACTGTAAACAAGGATATATTTTACTTAACACTGAACATGTTTATTTACATTACTTATCTTAGTTTCTCGGAAACGAAAATGATTTGTCTTCTCATTTCTACTTTATAACCCAGATAAAGACCAAATAAATTTTTGAAAATTACAAAATACGACTTATTTCTTGCACAACTGTTATTAACTCCTTTATAGTTTCGTTTTGTTTAAATGCAGATGCCGGTTTCCTGCGAAATTCAAAATCTCTACCAATTTTTGCGATTGACGATTCGCAAACAGCTAATACAAGCAATTAAAGAGCAAGTCAAGGCTTTTAGGAACTCAGCGGTTGTAGGTATATCTGAGCAGTTTTTAATCCAAGACTTCGAAGTATGAGAAAGTAAAACAGTTTTTCAACTCTCTCTCTCTACTGACAAGCTATAATTTGCGACTCATGCCTTTTACCTCTTCCTACGCTAGACTTCCGGAAAACTTAAATTGAGAATTGAGAAGTCACGCATACTTCTGCTAAAATTTGCTTGAAGCTGAAACTAATTTTGTAAACCGCAATATTTTTATCAACGCAATTTGCTATAAAAAAAGTTTTTGCCTCGGGCAGAATTTTTCAAAATTAGGTGGAAAATATATAATCTATTGATTATTTCCAATGAATATTTTGAGAAGAATTCAATAAAATTTGAAACAGCCGTGAAAATGTTTGTTGGTGTTTCTTTCCATTCGTTTCTAATAGGAACATCAGATTACCTACTTTATATTTTAAGCTTAAAGTACATCAATCTTAATTTAAAAGATCATATTCTGCTCAAAATTGTGATTGTCATATAGTCTGCAGTTCGAACAGGTTCGAAATTAACTAATTTCATCTACCTAAAACATAGGGAACTTTTCAAATATGTTGGAGTATAAAATTTATTTGACCAATAATGATCTAAAAAAGAGCTTCTTTGTGTCTAAAATAGTTTAACTTAATCTAAACAAATCTCTTCATTCGAATAGTCTTGGTACACTCGAACAAAACTCATTCCTTCTATACCGTATTATCGATTATTGGATTTCCACCCTCATACTCCAAGCATGTGAAACTATTAGTGAGGAATCCATCACTCTGATTATCGGCCAACCAGATAGTCAATCATTCATCACCAATCCAATGATAAGAAGGAAAGGCTTATTTTTCTAAATACGCAGAGATACTGTCTTCCTATTCTTCTTCTTTTGGTCTGACCAGCTTTATTTTTTAAGGGACGACGTAGCCTTATAAAAAGTGATTCTGCACTATTCCAAACGGATAAATCACATGACTTTGATGAATATTCCAGTTCTATCAATATTCATTTACCCTCGTAGATACAGAGACTTACGAAACGCAGACTGGACAGGAAAAATTCTTATGCTTCATTTAACTAACTAAGTTGTTTATTTTCAGTAAACTTGGACCTTTCAAAAAGTTTAATCTTTTAAATGAGGATACATCTAATAAGAGGGGTATTATAATTAATGCAACAATGGTTTAATGGTTTACTAGTGATTATATATACACGATGATAATGAAGTCTTATTAATAAAGATTGAGCCCATTTATTTATTTAATCCATATTTATGAATCTATTCCTCTACATCAAGATATTATTTCCTAGTTTTGAAATTTCGGTTTCGATAACCAGGTTTTGAGTGGTTTAATAATCCCTATGTCTAGAGGCTTTTCAATAAGAGTTAATCGTTGCTTCAGTTTAATTATCAATAAAATTTAAAATGTGGTTCCGAATATGTCAGAGAAATTGTTTAATATTCTACCCTCAATTTCGATTTTTCCTTAACCTCATAATGGATGAAAATTTTATAATAGGTTATATTTCATTTAAAATTCAACACGAGTTCAGGACACCGATCGAGCATGTCAGTTACAGTCTGAATTTAAATAAAAAGAGAGTTTTGGGAAGGATTTACTAAAGAATAAATTTCTGGATTGGCAGATTTTTCAGATTTTAAAATGTGGGCTAAAATCATTTCTATTCACCGGTCAAATTCGTGTTAATTGAAACAACATTTTTACATTACCACCGTTAATGACAAACTCAGAAATCAGGTGAGAGTTAAATGTTTATGACAAGACATAATCAGATCCGTTAAAACTGACAATTCTGATTTCTAAGGTGATCTTTGCAGAGTAACATAAAATGAAAATTAAGGTGTTTATTAGTATTGCGGTCTCGAATCATGATTGTGTACCCTAAACATGGTGTAAAGCATTTTCACTATTCGTTATATCCAAACAGGTTAAATTAAGAATCGTGAACAATCGTCAAATTAAGTTTACAGGTCAATAAGCTCAGTACTTCGAAAATATGAGTTCCGCCGTGAACTTAAGGTTAGCAGTGAAATGTGAATTTTGAGGGATTAAGGTATTAGCCCATATTTGATAATCCAAAAGGAAAAGGAATCGAAAATATGCCAATCGAGTTCATTGATTCGTCTGTCCCTTGGATTAATGATCAAATTCCCATCTACAACCTCCAGTGCTTTCAAACTGGTCATTCAGTATGAGGGTAGGTTTGGTCATTTCAACCAACTCCCTATTTCAAATACCAAGAAAGAAGCATAATCTTGCAAAATCCTAAGCAGTTTACATCATCTCCGTAGAACTCACAGGGCAGAGTCCCTATAATCAACAATGACAACTATTATAGGTTAAATGTAATTTTCAATTAAAAAAACGAATGTTTAAAGTGAAACCCTTATTGGGTTGAGATCAATGATGCAGAGGTCGATTTTTTCTAATTCACTCTTCCATTTTAGACCAGCATAGGCGATTATTAGCGATACGTCGAAACTATTTAAACCCGCTTTCATAGGTAATCTTCACTTCCTTTTTATTGTATTAATTTTTCCACATCAAGAGCTTTTTGATACCTTCAGCTGCATTTTCTTGATCTTGAAATTGTCCTTTTTTCGTCGATAGGTTGTCTATTGATATCGTCTCACTGAAAACTTACTTTGTATGAATTACAATAGTTGTGAAAAAAGTTCAAAGTTGACAATAACTCTGGGTTGCATAGGCTTGATCCAGTTTATCGATTTCCACCACTCTATCAAACACCTGCGTTGTCGACTCTTCACAACTTCAGTTTACTTCTGCCCATTTCCAACATCAATATTCAGCAAAACTGGTGATGATAGGAAGCTTAGAAAGCTCTTTTCTACAACCCTGAAGTTCTTTTGCCTGGTGAATTGAGTTTCCCTTCTCCTGGATTTGACTACTAAGTGCCTTTCAAATTCTAGTGTAGTAGCCGAGATTGACTGAGATCGCTCAAGAACGTGATGGTTGTAGTTATTTTTTTGCAAAAGTGAATAGTGTTTACAGTCCTACTAGCCGCAGTTAGGACAATTTACGAATAAATTCGAAAAGGAACTCTCATAACAACCCCCCCCCCCCTCCTCCCTTATCTTCCAACATTCATTTCATTATTTTTAACTAAGGCCACTTTGCAGTAAGCAACTTGGGTAGCACCACGTAGCCGCTAATGAGCGATTCGAACTGTTCTTTATCCTTTATTAACTAGCCTCAATTACTGAGATTGTTGGTTCCCCGTACTGGGTACGCAACCATAGTTACCACTCTTCATCCCTCTGGCGTCACCAACCAGCTTGTCAACCGCTGAAGTAACAAAATACTTATCATGGCACTTCATTCGTACTCTTTAGAAGTGAGTTATTGCATATTTTGAAAAGCCCATTCTATACTTATTATTGTTATACGGTCATGACACAATGAGGCCCATTCTTGTTTGACCTTAATGTCCTGCTTTTGTCATAGTAAACTAATATTCTAAAGTATCCCATCAACCTTTCCACTTAATCCTTCCACCAGCAGTTTATTAGATTAAGGATTTCTTCAGCATCAATTTGGCTAATAGCACTGCTTGATAGTTACCACTTTTCCTGCGTTTGACAGTGAGGAAGAAAAGCCATTTAGATGAGTGCAGTTGTCAGGAACGCATCAGTTCTTTAAAGCTTGGGTTTACCCACCACTAGGCAAAAATAATTAGAAAGAGTCCCATTCGCTTGCACACGTCCCACCAACACCGCCACCATTCCCTTCCACATTCCATCCCAAAATTTGCCAGCTCACTGTCTCACGCTCTCACAATAGCTACTACGCCTCTCCCTCTCTCCTTATTTCAGTGTAGGAGAAAAAATCCCCACCACGTAGGCGATCTAAGCGACACATCAAAACGCCTCTCCAACACGCTTCACTCTTCTTCCTAAAGCTGCAAAGCAGAGAGACAGTACGAGAAAAATGCCACGAATAATCGATTAACCTCTCAGGAGTAGATTAAATTTCGCTCCCTCACTGTCGTTTATCACTCGCTTTCCCACTCGCACTCGCACACAAACATATTTCTCCGTCGTAGTAGCTACGCGCTGTAAATCTCCATTTCACGAGACCGCTTATATTGCTCACGCACAGTTACCTCTCACGTACTAGTGTAGCAACAGGAATTCAAGCCCCTGAGTCAGAGAACTATTTTTCTCTTATAAGCAGAACCAAATAGACAAGTTAAATGAAATGCAGCAAAATCATGGTAGAGAAGGAGGAATGGTTTAGGCGATATCATCTTCACTGGCTAGTTCGGAGCTCTCTTCATACTGGAAACCTTCAACAGCGGAGTCTGATACCCCATCCATATGGGTGGACGAAGACATTGGGACATGCGAGTGGTGTGAAACTTGGGGAGGAGAAGAGGATTGAAAGATCGATGAAGTGGCCATCAGTTTCTCAATATATTGGCCTAGAATCTGATTTGCTGTACGGAGGTTTGAATTTTCTTCTTTCACAGTATCAACTCGTTTAGAGAGATCCACTAGAGTATGCTGCAGTTCAAGGACCTATAGAAAAGCACATGAGGTATAATATTAATGATAGCGTTCAATAAATAATTAGGAGAGTCTTCTGATTGGAGGGTAGATAAAGCGTGTCACCTACCAAATTGTTCAGCGGGAATAAGTAGAAGAAGGCGCTAAAATCAGCCAAGCGTAATCCACTCACTTGTTTCTTGGCTCTATATGTATCCGCACTAACTCGACACACTTACTGATTTAGAGGAAGAGAATAATGGCGAGTAATTAAAAAAAAACTAAAATCACTTACCTGACGACAGTGATTTCAACTAACCGAGCAAATTCATTTATATATATATATATATATATATATATAAAACCGATCTCCAAATCTAGTTCAAATCATGGATTAGTAATAGACTGCGATGAGCTTAATTTATGCTCTATTATTAAACAGGACGCAATCAAATCCCGACCAAGTTGATAAATAGATTAATGATTTCTAATAATTGCCTGTCTACTAAAAGGCATATACAATGGTGACTTTGCTATAGCCCAACCATTTCGCATTATAAAGCTTCTACAGTTGCGGGTGCGCGCTCTGCTCGGTATTAACCTAACTGGAGCTGCAGCAATCCACGATGCGATTTCGGTCCAAGGGCATTCAAAGCTAATTTTCGATCGAATTCATCTATGGCATGGAAGGTCAAACTTCTCTGAACAGAAAACTACAAATTTCTTTCGTCAATCACTAACAGCTATGTCGAATTTTACTTCGAAAAGTAATTTAGATATGATCTTAACTTGGTCAATTTTACGGATTTAAAGGATTTTCTGTCAAATATGCAGACTCGAATGTGTCCTTAGCACATTTAACAGAAATTATGACCTGCAAATACCTGGTACAGTTGAAATGAAGAACAACCTTTAAGTTCCCAAAAACACGCGGTGAGCAGAGATAGTACTTATGTGCATGTTAAGTTTCTCAGGCTTTAGAGTAACTAAATTTCTGAGAGTGATTGAAAAGTACCATCCAAGGAAGACCATGACACAATAACATTTCGAGTCATCAAGACACTATAAAGCATGGAAAACATCGATTTGTAAACGAAGATAATGTTAGATCATTCCACAATTTCACCTTGGAGTTGCATTGGAAAACCCAATTGTTCAATAAGAGGATCAGTTAAGCGACGTGGGGGTGGATGCTTTTATATAATTGGAATTAGAAATTAGACTTCAGCAACTTGTACTTAGTTTTATTTAAAGATCATAAGCAATCGATTTATTTGATTTCGAAAATAGAGATGCACCTCGCAGTTAGCCTCTGTATGACAGCATCAAGAAGACCTACTTGGGAAAGAAAGTGTCTAACGACTCCAATCAAGATCTCTGATTTCGTTATCTTTAAGAATATCCCTATTAATTAGTGCGTTAGTAATAAAACCAGGAAGAAGATGAGTCATAAGCATCATTTACACAGCCTGAGCAAAGTTCTGGAAAATGTAGATTTCCTAGAGGGTGAACATAATATGAACAGATTTTCCCGACCCCTCCCCACCATACAACGAAGGGGAGGAAGTTCACCACTTTTAGGAAGAATAGACAAACAATTAGGCATTTTTTGTAAAAAATAAATGAAAAAAGGAAACGAAAATGAGAACAAATCGGTAAATTAGTTTTATGAGATTCTCCTAACTAGATTTTTTAACTGAAATGGTACGCAGTTCTCCCTGCCTAGAGGATATCTCAGTGCGAAATGTGATCTTCCCATAATTACCTATTACCACAAAATCTCAATGGCCTGTTTTTTCTAGTCAATCATCCAGAATCGATGATATGAGAAGTAAGGCGATACGCAGTGATTCACGGTGGAAGTGACCGAGAATGAAGACTCACTATGTCCATGAATCAGTGATAAAATGCGAACTAACAACCACGAATATAAATTCATTCGGCGTAAAGAGTCAGTTCCTTGGGCACTGATTTGAGTAAAATTTGAGAACTGTCAAGGTTCCGTCAACTTCGACGGATCTGATGTAAACTAGGAGAATTTCATATCCGTTAACTTAGATAGGCTACGCTTTCTTTCGTCATAACAATCGTACAAAAGCCAATTTTAAAATTTAGTACAGATTTGATCCAATGAACAAAAAAACGGTTTCTGCGCAGCTATATCGATATTAGCAAGGCCGAAATGTGACGTTGATTGTGAAGCCACCGGCTAAAGCTCTGCTTAGAACATTGTAAAGCGGGCAAATTGCCATCATTGTCGAAATAGGATTAGACCACCTGATGGGAGAAAGTTCAAACCACCCCACACAAAGGTTTGTAATTTCACTAACATCAAAAGGAGAGTGTGAAAGGGAGGGTGGGTGGGTGGGATAAGAGAGTGGGAACGGCTTTATAATAGGGTTATTTAAAAGCAACTTTGAAAAGCAGATGGGGATGTGTGTATATTGTCTGAACTTGAATATGCGTGATTATACACCTGATTATATGAGACTCATAAAAAGACTGCAATAACAAAAATAGTCAATCAATAGAAAATATTCCGCTCTAATAATATAAGCCTAAAATCGTGGCCTGTGAAATATGCTTATGTGGAAACACAGGGGACCATATTTGCTATTGGCAAAAGCTGCGTTCCCAGAAGTAACGTAGCAACGAAGCATATATACCAGCTAGAAGAGACAAGATGAACACTCCGAATACAATACTGAATTCATTAAGTTACACTCCTCCCGCCCCCCACCCCCCCGCCCTTCCCCTCCATTAGCAAATCAACTTGATCACAAACACATTATCCGATATTCAAACAGGAGTAGAAATAAAGTAGAAGACTTCCAAATTGAGCCCACATCTAAAAAAATAATAAACAAAATAATACTTTTCGTACCTCCCAAAAGCAAAAATGTAAACCCAAATCTAGAAGTCATTAACAAAAAAACCCAACATATCAATTAATCGGTTAACCATGACAGCACACGATCACCAATTTGTCATAAATTAGTGGAAACCTTTTCGAAAGGATTAAGACCGCGCGCGTAGCATAACGTGTCATGAGCTAAGACCTTGCAAACGCAGTGAGGATTTATGTGGTCAGTGTGTACTGACCGTGGAAAATGTTACACAGTCCGACTTTTACGACTTTAATGACCCAAAAAGTTATACCAATGTGTATTAGTACTTGAACTACACGAGTTTTTAGCCGGTCGTTGCACGATTGCCACAGAAATGTGAAGCTAGGGATTGCAAGCCCCCTCCTAAATGCTTAATTACTTCATTAGGGAGATGACAGGTTAGCGTGGATATTCTTCATCGTCTATTTTTTCTGCACTTACTGTTTAATACCTTTCGGGAATCGGTCGCTTTCCCCTAATGCATACGCACACTTAGATATACATAAACTGAAAAGACTTTTTTCTTCTTGAAAAATGCAAAATTCCCTTTTTTAACCAAATAAAGATCGAATACCGGAGTTAATCAGTTGCAGTTCGAAACACGCATAAAGTTTGATGCGATAGTCCAAGTGGCATAGACATCTCTAGAGGTTTCAAACTCAGCAAACTCAAACCAAATAATTTGTTTATCTGGCCCGCTGTAACTAATTATAGCTGATCCAAATGGTAAATAGACGTGGTTACCCATTGGCTACTCCCTATCACATTGTGAATTTGAACAATGGTTTGTTTATTTATTGGTAGTCAGTTTGATGGAGATAAAGTGAATTCTGTTGTTTAAATGCTATCAGTTTTAGCACATTAGAGGGAAAAAATACATTAAAATGATCAATTTCGAAAAGCGGATGATGTAAATCATGTGGCCTATTACTTAAAAGAGAAGCTGCTCACTTGCGTTAGCAGTCTAACACTGAACAAAACGATACTAATGTCATGAAATCACAGGTTATATTCACAAATAGACTCACAATTTATTGACTACTGGAAGTTAGTCGAAAAAACAAAAAATAACGAAAGATTCAATATCACTTTTCAAACTCCTTGTGTCTAAAGTTCAGGATCTTGAATAAAAATTTGAATTGAAAAGATCATTTTTCTAAATATTATTCGTTTCCAGGTATTACACAACTCGTATTCCAAAATTCTCTGCTTTATTTGAGCAGAGCATCGGTGGGGAGCCCTTAACGAGTTCCTTTAAGCACTAAGGAGTCGCCGCGCACAAGTGCACACACCAGGTAGGCGTGGATGACCAACCGCACTGGTATGATTCTGGCTAATAATAGGGAGTTGCAGAAGTATTTGCCCACTAATGGAGGGGTTGGGGTCCGTGAATGTAGGTAAAAGGTTGCCTTAACTGGATTAAGAGCTTTCCTTAGCTTATACATTCAAGGTCTCTTTTCCACACTTTTAAAACACGTTTAATTAATCCAACGACTTTTAAGCAGCTAGTATATTTGACTGCTACGAATGACAAAAGCTGGAAATGAGACACATCAAGATAATAAGTTTGTAGACTTTTCAAACCTTTTTTTGGCAAGCATAGAACGTTGATTTAGAGGCTAAACCATCATCTCAATTCATTCTAGGGATAGATATTTGGCAACAAGGTCCTGTCATTTAAACAAAGCTCCATTATTCTGGAATTAAAAAGCGTTCATTGAGAACTAATCCATTATAGAAACCCTCACGAAACCGATGTTCTTGTAAGAGTGAAGTGATAATTAAAAGGCACCGCGCAGCTAAAGTCAAAACAAAGTATTCCATTCTAATATTTTTCTGCTCTAAAAGCCCCTTTTCGCAATAAACACGTACGAAATGGGAGGAAAATCTACACTGGTAGCTAATTTTCTTGCGGGCGAGATTAGGCAGATGGGCAATTGCGTGTGTTATGGCAAAACGCAGCCGCCAAACATCGTCATCACACCTCTCTCTTCCCCCAAAATGGCTGCTGAAAGCACGTATTAATTATTAAATTGGTTTGGAGCGTAGCAAACTCACCCACTAACTCAGAGTGCTGGAGAGGGATTGGGAAAACGAACCTCAAGCGGTCTAATGTGTCTCTCCCAATCATTCCACCCGCCCCCGAATCACTTCCTCCTCCTCCTCCTCAATGTTAAGCCTTTTTAGTAAACTATACTAGACATTGCATGAAGCAAATTGGCACTAACTGTCCCAACAGTTGATTCTGGGACGAAAAAAAGGAACATAGTCGTCTCATTTTACATTCCCCTTCCTCCTTAAATGGGATTGAAAGCCTACTTAAAAGTTGTTAGATGGCAAATTTCAAAAATCCTAAGAAAATAATGTATTGACTAGACCTAATTTCAAGCTTTCTCCTGGCTTTAACATTCATTTTACGACCGAGAAATTAGAACGGTTGCTGCTAACTAGGATAGTCGCAGCACTTGCCGCAAGACAAAATAGCCTAACTACTTATCTCCAGTAACCGCAAAGTTAGGAGACGGGAGAGCGCGCTTGACTGTTAACAAAAGTTTAATACAACAGACAGAAAGTGAATGAATAAATTAAAAGACCAAATCCCATTGGAATAAAACTCACAGTCAATAAGCATGGCATTGAGACACATCAATAATCAGACAGTGGAACTTTCTTCTGTGATTCATCAAATACCCTGTGTAATTAAAACGTGAAGGCAGGCTAGAATAGATTTATTGCTTTTTGGTTATCGTGCTAAATTGGTCATAACCGTTTATTCAATCAAATCAAAAAATACGAATTTTGACTAAATAACAATTTCCTGGCATTTCAATTTAGGAACCTATGGACCATATTCTAAAGTTAAGTCCTTGGAATGCCAGATCCTGCTTCAAGGAATTCGAAAACTTAAGTAAAAGGTAAACGATCTAATAAATCAGATATCGTATTTTCCATTTTGGAAAGTGATAGTAACACTCGGTGAAGGAGAAAACCTCACGTTCAACCCTTCTGTTGATCAGAATCACTGACGTGCACTAATGAGTACCCACGTCACGATCTCTGAAATAAAATTCGAGTACGCTAACCACTGCACCAGAGCGCTGATGAAGTTTCCCTACACTGTCGTCCATGGAGCGACCATTGGTAGCAATAATAGTAGGGGATAGATTATCTGAAGTTCTAGAAACATTTATCGTTTACATAGGGATTAATGGGGGGGGGGGGGGCGAATAAAACTGTCAACCTACGCAAGAATAACCAGCGAAAATGGAAATACAGATAGAGGTCCCTTGTCATTTTGGTTGTCATCACACAACAGACAACGTGTTGTTGTGTCAAAACCTAGTCAAATTTTTTGTTTTAAAACGTGGCACAGCAGCAACAGTTGCACAAGAGCCACAGCAGGAATAACAGAAGGGCCTGCTACAAGACGATAGTAGCAGCAGGAGGGGAAAGTGGTGAGGCAGAAGGACAGTTTAGAGCAAAAAGAAGGTGTAGCCAGGGCAATATGGAACCATTTTAGAAACTGTATGTTTAGTTAGTCAATTATTTATGTATTTATTTCAAAACTGAGATCACGAAACCACTACGCCATAGGGAGAATCGGTTAATTTTCACACTGGACGGTGACTGAATCGATGAATCCTCACTCTATTGTTAAAACTAAGATAATTACGTAGACAAAGGAACTGAAACGAGCGAAAGCCAAGCCATAGAGATAAACACATTAAGAGAGGAAAAGTCGCAAAGGAAAAAACTCCAATTTCAAACAGTATTTGCTGCTCTAAAGCAGTAGCAGTAGCAGCAGCGGGCCTTTTTATCCTTACTGGAAATTAATAATCGTTTAGCCAAAACTCGAAATCTTTCGGTGCATCTGAACCGAAAAATTGCTTGTTCGAAGTGCACACAACACGTGACTACGTGAATAATTTTGAAAGTTGGCTTAAGTTTATCCATTATAAAAGAGCTGGAATCTAGTATATTTAGTGATAAACGTTTTGTTCTGGAATTTAAGTTGCATGGTGGTGCATTTAAAAAATGACAAAAGGGTGGATGTTTAGACGACGCCTAGTCTACTTTCAACTACCTGGGGTCCAAAGAGGGCCTCCCGGAGCTCTCATTTCTTGCTTTTCATTAGTGGCTACTGCTAATTATCGATGAAAACACGTCTTAAATAATCAAATAACACCCTCGGCTATCTGGGCCGAATTTGGAATTTATGGAATGTCGGCAAGTCAATTCTTCCCTTGGACAATACGTAATACCATCCGTCCGCGTTTGCGGTTGGGATGAAGTTGACACACTGCTATATTACTAGCCAATCGAGGAACTATTCCACGAATTACATCTAACTGGGCATCACACAGGGCAATAAGCTTAAAATAGGTTGGTTTAAAAATTATTTATTTTATTAAAATGGGCACAAGATAACAGTAAAAAGTTCATTTCTACATTATTATTACTACTATTGCGTCTCTATGAAAAAAAAACTACCAGTTGATCGGAAATAAAAACTTGAAGATTAAAATAACGGCTGAAACGAAGAGGAGAGTAAAATACTAAGATTTCTGTCTTAAATATTAAGCACTGGAGCCTCGAGTTACGATTTGCACCACTCGATTGTTTATTTTCAAGGCAATTGGGAGAAAATTGCCCTGATTTCAATGAATGGAGATTCTGATCGATTATTTCACAACCTAACTCTAATTTGCCTGATGTCAGAGGAGACCTAACATCTGGAATTGTACAAATTAAAAAATGGGCGGTTGCACAACTGTCATCCTCATTTCCGCATAACATTTAGCTAAAATTTACAACATTAACACTAGAATTCGTTTGCATTGCCCTGAAACACTTGGTACTTCATTTCAGTAGGACGCTTATCGATCACATTGTAGTTAAATTTCAGAAACGAAAGTACGATTGCTGAGATGCGATCCGTTATCAAACTCTGAGATTATGCAAAAGTAGATAAAAATAAATCTTTCCTAGCTTATTCAAATAGCAGTAATTAAACTAACTCACAAACCCACCACCACTGCTATCCCATTAAATGAAATAGGATATAACAAGATCCCGAAAACAATAGCGGAAATTAAGGATGCAGAACTTCTAAAACGGTAGTACCAAAACGTGATATCATCACCCCAATTATGTCGGATTTTTTAATTTGGTTCAACAAGCCCACATAAGTGATCAAGAGATGTAATACGCTGAGGGTGGTCTTATCTCTGCTATATGTCAATAACTATTGGCAAAAAAATTCCCTTTCATAGACAACCCAACAAGGTGGCAGTGAGAGAGAAATGTGTCGCTCACTTTGGTGGCAAAATGGCTGTGACGCCTGCTTGTTAAAAAGGCATCAACAAAGTGTCGTGAGCTGCCTAAGACGCTGATATAACGAGATGATCTGGCGATAGTCTAACTCATTTCCACAAAGCAGTAGAAACTGAGCTCCATCTCGAAAAGGTAAATGATTGAAAAGTGGCAGAAGGCAGAACCAAAAATGTCCCACTCCCTGAACTAAAATCATTAACTTCTGAGAAAACAGTATTCGCCCTATTGACACATTTAAACATATTCGTACCTGGGAATAGAATCTGCCAACTACTACAGTATTGACTAACCGTTTAAACAAATAATCCCCTTAAGCCAAACTCTGTTTGAACAGCTGAACTATCTTAACAATAAAGAAGTGGCGCCCTCGTGCAGTTACAAACCGGTTTTCTTTTTCTGGGTTCGAGCAACTGTAGGTATAGAAATCCTCGATGGCAGTTAATAATATACCACTGGTGTATCTCTTTATTAGGTCTACAACTTTGCTTCCGCTGGTTTCCAAAAGATGGCGGTAGTAGTCGGTAGTAGTTGAAATATATTAAACAAAGATGCCGAACACTGTTTGGCATTTCTAAATATAACCCTAGTTTTGCATAACTTAATTTATATCTGCATAATAATATTTTTAATTAAATATGTCCGAATTTAAACTGAATTCTCGTCATTTGAGGGAAGTATTGCTTTTTTTAATATGAAAAAATATGCGGACTGGCTGAGGCTCACCGGATTATCTCAGATACTTATGGTAAAACGGCTATTAGTGACAGAACGTGTCGGCGGGAATGGTTCTAACTTTTAAAGTGGTGAGTGGTGATTTTGCTGTCGAAGACCGGCATAGTGCTGGAGGCGAAAAAGTTGTTGAAGATGCAGAATTGGAGAAGAGCGATTCTTAATGAAGACTCGTGTCAAAATGAAGAATTATCGGAATCATTAGGTGGATATCAGCTAGGAAGTGATTGAGAAAGAAGGATATTGGATACCCCATGAGTTGAAACCCAGAAGAGATGTCGAGTGACGTTTGTTTGCTTGTGAACAGCTGGTGGAAAGGCAAACGCGAAGGGAATTTCTCCATCGCATTGTTACTGGAGACGAAAAATGGGTACATTACAATAACCCCAAGCGCAGAAAATCATGGGGATTGTCTGGTCATACTGCTACCTTGCTCATACAGCACCTCAGCCGAATATCCATGGCTCAAAAGTCATGCGTTTGCTCATGCTCTACGATTGGTGGGAGGACCAACTTGGCGTAATTTATTATGAGCTTCTGAAACCATCACGGGTGAGCGTTATAGAAGGCAATTAATGCGCTTGAGCCGTGCTCAAGTAAAAGGAAAACGATAAGGTGGTTATTTTGCAGTATGATAATGCAAGACATCACGAGATGGGCCAAAGTGGTGAAAAAATATCTCAAAACGTTGAAATGGCAAATTTTACCTCACCCACTGCCGTACTCTCCAGATGTTGCTCCGTCTCATTTTCACCTCACTCACCTCGCTCAATGACACACGGCTAGCTGGCTGACCAGCACTTCAGATCGTATGAATAAGTGAAAAATTGGATCGACTCATGGATCCTATCGAAGGATGAGAAATTTTTCGCCGCGGGATTCGCCTGCTGCCCGAGAGATGGGCCAAAGTGGTACCTAACGATGGGCAATGCTTTTAAACTTAATGTATGTAATCGTTTTGTTGTAATAAAGCTTCAAATTAAAAAAAACGGCGGGAGCAAAGTTGTAGACCTAATACATCTACATAGAGACTAAATTCAAACAACTCAGGTCCCTTGAATCACGACATCAAGTGAAGCAAACATAACTTGCGTAATAAGTTGTGATGAAAGTGAAAAAAAACTTTACGAATGAAGAGGAAAAATCTAATGAGAAGCGATATTTTGGGCGTTCAATGGACAAAGATCGCCACCAATATTCATAAAATGCCCACCGGATTTTCAATCTTCATGTGGCATAGCCAACCCCAGAAAAAAAATCAATGAATTAACTATTTCGGAATAGATTGGACATAGGCGGATATATGAACCTGGACTGCTCAATGCTCCTGAATTCATTACCTGCTTATTGATGACGCCTTTCAGCACTTTACACCCTTTATTCAAATGTCTCCCCGCGCTTAAAACTTGTTTTTTTCCTGTTCTAATAATAGTAATAATAACAATACTGGTATTTCGTGGATTGCCTACGTCAATTATTAAGACGCGGTTCCTTCGGAGTTGCAAAGGTCACATTTTTGGAGATTGGTGAAAAAAAGATAAGGATAGAGAATTATTGGAGGATTTGGCGAGATCCCTTCTTTAAAAAAAAACTGGGAAAATGTCATTTTTCAGACAGTGAAGCGCG
Organism: Hymenolepis microstoma; assembly: GCA_000469805.3. Classification (NCBI taxonomy): domain Eukaryota; kingdom Metazoa; phylum Platyhelminthes; class Cestoda; order Cyclophyllidea; family Hymenolepididae; genus Hymenolepis; species Hymenolepis microstoma. The sequence goes on along the minus strand of LR215989.1, from coordinate 35,892,995 downwards.
CTCCATTTTTTATGAAATTAGAACCGAAAGGAACACTTCTACTTAGGTGGTATAAGTGGCAACGTCAGACTGTTTGTGTGTCAAGAAGTCGTCAGAAGATGTCGTGAGTCGTCTAAAATGTCGATGCAATAAAAAATTATTCGACGCCACTTTCTTACGGCATTTTATTTGGAAAAAAAATTAAAGAGCAATATCAATTTTAAATATTAGCAAATGAAGAGGTCAGGTTATGAATCTATTACAGTTAATACGCAATTGTCAAGCAATTTAAACAGAATTTGTCAGCGATTTTGAAGGAAAGGATAAGAATTTCTCAAACGATGGAGGGGGGGGGGGGGCTCGCATTCGAACATATCATGATTCATCATCAATCCGCTACGCCTAAACAACTGATTCGCAAAATTCATAGTTGAAAATAGCTTGACAACCGCTTGAACATAAGATATTTTTATAAGTTGCTATTTGTGTACAAAACTAAACGCCCCTTCCCACCATGTTAGCCAGACTTAACCAATGCAGTTGACCCTTCCACTCAATGGGGATGTGCCAATGGGAATCAAATTCGTGACCTATGGCATGGGAGACAGATACGGTGACCAATGCGTCACCGATGTACCGCCCGTGGTAATCGTACGGAGTAAAACACAACTACTAACATGACTGTGGCTGAGTTCTTACTATACCAGTTATTAAACTGATTTAGCTATACTAGTGACTCAATTTTTTTCCTTAAACGTGGTCTAATGTGACTTTATATCATTGTCCCTTATTGGACAAAAAAGGTCTCTTAATGGGTAAAAGGCGGCAAAATTGAGACACGCCACACCGAGATAGGATCTGACCTTCCATGCATTAATATATTTAGATCTTTTGTCTGGATATGGATGAAATCAAAAATTCCCACTTCTACGCGCTCTAACTGGCAGAAATACAACAAAAATTGGGATCAGAAGTCAACCGGATCTCCCTTCCACTTGAAAGTGACTTCATGCCTTAAATATAGTGGTTAAGCGAAACTAGAGAGAACGAGGAAGTATTTATAGAGACATTGTGCTTTTAAAATGGTTTTACTACATAAATGCATCAATTCTGACCTGTACGGACTGTTTGGGCACTAAAAATGAATAAAATAGGACCCGAAAAATTGAGCTATTATCAACCATTTAAAACTGTTACATTAAATACGACCAAAAGAATTATTTGAATAAAATTCTCGTATAATCAAGACGACTGAATATTCTTCAAAGAATTTTATAACCTATTAAATAATCGAATAAAACATTTTCGGTACAACCTTAGCGAATTTCAAAAGTTTCACCTCTCCCACCTTGAATCGATTCTCCAAGCTTGGGTCTGGAAAAAAAAATCTCAAAACAGCTTCGATTACAGATAATAATACAGCAGAGATAATCTAGTTTATATCAACAACAGCATACCTCTATATTATCGCCTTAGCAATAAGGACTCTAATGCATCAAAGACATGTCGTATAGGAGCATGTGTCTAAATAGGACATAAAAAAACAAAATTGGTTTGAAAACGGTTGACTTTCAACTGACTTCAATAACTACCCAAAAATAGAGACATCTGACTTTAATGTTACTGAAATGGACTTGCGACAATTACACAAATGAACGTTGGAGAACCCTCAAAAAGTCTGAGTAGCATAGAAAATTGCGCACATCTTGGTTTTACTGATGAGAACAAATGCATGATAAAAGGCGACCAAAGAGGTACGCCATAACTTCCCAAATAAGTAAAAAAAAAGGGTGCACATTTAACATTAGAGCTGACGACGACTGACATTTTTAAACGAAGAGAAATTTTTGCAACGGATTTAATTCAATATCCCTATATCGAAGATCAATGACTAACTGCAGACACATTTGGGAACATTATGTTGTAGTATCTGGGCCCGCTGATTCATAAATCTGCTCGATCTCCCCATCTCTTGCTCGCCTAATGCGCCTCATGTCGCCGCCCCACTTGTTGGCTATTTCTCAATGAAAAGGGCCGCCAAATGAAATAGCCTCAATAAGGATACCTTACTTCAACTCCCATTTTTCCAATTTGAGGAAAATTGCTACTTCCTATAGATCGTTAAAATTCATTAGATTTTAAAGAAGATATCTCAGTCAGGTTATAAAATTGGCACTGCTGGGGATTAACGCTACTATGATGAATCATCTAGGTACCTTGATTTACGCATTTTAATTCCTTTTATAAATAGTACTCCTCTCCAGTGAAAGACGTCCAACTGGAATGAATGCAAGGATAACAGTCACTCCCCCCCCCCCCCCCATTCTTTATGGCAGAACCGAAGGCACATTGACAACCCATAACTTAAAATCCCAAATTTGTCAAATCTTACGCAGGAAAGAAATTTAGGGGGTGGGGGGAATGTCATCAGTAAACTTGGTCTAGATGCTTGAATTACCAAGCTTTCACAAAATAACTCCAATATTAACCGCAATTTGAATTCATGCATTGATAAAAGCGGTCAGAGTTACTAAACTATATACTACTCAAAAATATATTCATTTTTGGAAAAAAGAAATAGTTACAAAACTTGGAGGAATATTTTCAATCCCGAAGCAGAATTCGACCCTGGAACACTCGGTTTTTTATTATTGATCATTCGGTACTCGTGACAAGGAATGAATTCTATACGCCACTATTTTACCGGCTAAGCACTTAGCCTATCGATTCTAAATACCCGAGCTGCATATAACAACCAAACTATTTTAATACAGACAGAAGAACTGTTGTTTTACCTACAGGCCTTCTCTCACTCTGTTTGGAACTGAAAAATCGTAAATCTTTATCCATCTAAGCAGTTGTGGATGAATATTATCGATCGATATTATGCTCTCAAGGTTGTTACATAGCTTCCAACAGGCTACAAGTAACATTTTATAAGTTGCGGTATCCGGTCTTTTAGAGCAGTACGATAAACTCACTCTAAGATACTAAAATTTAAGTATGATCGATTTCTACTTAGCTTGTTCATCTAATCATTTGTAATATAATACGTTATTGAGATACTGGACGTAGTAACTAATAAATAACACACAACAGACCCCTTTCTAGTATGCTACGGTAGAACATGTTCCTGCAAAATATGCCTGAATCTCCAGACAAATCAGCATTACGACAGAGAGTTAAAAAAAGGTATAATAAAACTTCAGGGAATTAATCCTAGGCCAAAGAAAAGACGTTTTTTCTGCAAATTTTGGCTTGATTTTCAATGCAGTATAAATTTGAATTCGGGTGTAAAATTTTTATATTAAAAAGAGTTCTTTTGAATAAGTCCTGCAGAGAGGGGAGTGAGAAATGACATGAACACAGAGACGGACTCCACAATAGCGCAGCTTTGAAAATGGAGCAACGTAAAATGTCGATCATATCTGATTTGCGGGTTACACGCTAAAGCCGATGTTGATCAAATAAAGAGTGGGAATTCAACTCTTTGGAATTTTTCACAAAACGTTTTGAGTTTATGTAAAATAGGAAGTTAGTCTCATAAATAAAATTTAATTAAGCACTAAAAATAAAAATAGGCAATTAAGGAGCCTTTGGCAAATATATATATAAAATTTCAAACGACAAAGGTTAGAAAATAGCCAGTCCTCTGCATTATGGCCATGAACGTTAACAGCCACTTTCTAATTAAGACCAAATTTAGAGAGTTCCCTACACTCACCGGTGGCTTATTATCTGGCACCTTATCGTATTAAGAAGTTTGAAATCTTCAGAAATTTGGACCTCTGGAAGGGCATAACTTATTATTCGATGGTTTCTTTTACCAATCTCAAATATTATAATTAATGAAAAAAAATCATTAATATAGGCCTCAGAAATCATTAGAAAACATAGTAAATTAAAAAATTTCGATTAGTCAAAATGAATTCAGTGTTAGCGCAACAAAAATATACTAATAAAATAAGTAACAGCTAATTCAAAACAGAAATGTCTACTGTGTTTTATATAAGTAGCACAAATACTTACTTGTTTGATGAGGCGTTGCTTTTCTTCGCGATCGACATCGGAGAGGGCAGCATCCGAGCTGTCCGAGGGAAAGCCATTCGTGACAACCGAATTACTATCTTCAGCAACTGAACTCATTTCAACTACAAGAAATAATTGACACCGATAATCAATCTATAATCAAAGACAACGGATTCTTCACAGAACCAAATTCGTCCATAGTAAGAATTTTAATAAAAGATGAAGCTTAAACCCACCGAAATATAGCAAATTAATGAAAGGAAGCCTTACTTATTTCGTTACATTTTGTACGTTTTATTTGAATTTATTTCGCAGCAGAAGAGCAAAAATAAGTCGTAATAACTTACCAAATAATAACCGATGCCTAAATGTGGTTACTTAAAAGTAACTTAAAGTTTGAGAAGATTGCATACGCTTAAAAATTCTAAAGATTCGATAAATTAAAATCCATTTAAAAAAAGCTAAAAAATATGAAACTTGAATCATTTAAAATAAGTTAAACTAAATGTATTGTTTACAAAAAAGTGGTAGCATTACTACAAGCAATAAGACACAACAATGGCAGGAATTTTTAAAATTTCATAGGCACAAGTTTTTAAGATCGTTTAACTGTAAAACGGATTTAGAAATAAGCAAAAACACCATTCTCTGATGAAATTCAAATTATTACCGGAAGAAGACTTTGATTTTCATATAAAACGAAAAATTTTTCTTTCTGTGCTCGGAAGGAGCAGCCATGGTAATAGAGATTTTAATGCACAGACACTCAGAACATGAGAATTCATATAAAAGTGAATTATTCTATATTTGTAGAAGTAAACATATAAGTATAAAAAGACATCACCTCGAAGAAGTATATTGTGTAGTTTTTGAAAGTGGCTAGAGTGTTGGGTTTATTTAAATAATATATTTAGATTGAAAATTTTAAGGATAGGCATCGTGTCAAACAATATTCATCCATAAATATTATAGTTTATTATATTTGGTCCTATTTTTGAAAATAGGACCAAATACAAAGTCATTTTATCATTATTACTCTACTTGAATGTTCAGCGTAATAATTGGATTATATTTTAGAAAAGCTGCTAATAAAAGTAAAAATTTGGGATTGTATTATAAAGGAATCAATATTAATTTTTTCTCGTTATTGTCTAAATTTTTCCTTTAACCGGTATTGATAAAACTATTTAAAAGTTGGTTTAATGAAACGTGAAACAAACTTAATGTTGGTATTCCGTTTTTAAATTAGAAGCTTTGTGATTCAGCTGCGAACGTAAAGTACTTCACATAGATGGACATTTAAAATGATATTGACAGTATTCAATTCAATCTTTAAGAGACAAATAGGTGCATCGGGATTTGAAATTATTTCCGGTTTTACATTCTTATTAGGGCATTTAAGCATCTTTTAATTAACTCAAATGAGGCAACTTAAACTCACGTGATGCTCAAATTTATAGAGTACAGAATAGCACACATAAATTTTTATGCAGTGATCTATAGTGTTCAGAGCTATTAACTAAGCTGTTGTTCGTGAATAAATACTTGCCCTGCAATTTATCATTGTAGATTAACATGTTTTTGCGAATTTATTGAAATCCCATATTATTCATGATCCACGTCTTATTCTACCCTTGGTGATGTTTTAGCCAAAGTTGAAATCTTTTGGCCTAAATTGATTATTATCTAGTATCAACATTACCTACACCACTAGCTCATACCTAAATCAGTTATCATCTATGGTCTTTGCAAAGATTCTGATGTGAAATTTTTACATAAAGAACCGAGAGCTTTGCTTAGTATTTGTTTACTGAACGAGCAATTTACAACTGCAGAGACGAGAAATATATACTGATTTAGACGCTGAGCGATCATAATCACCATCAACAAATTGAAGTATTTGTACAATAGGAATGTTATCTATCAAGTCAATACATTCTTTCATTCTGACTCGAATCATTAAAATATTTGAAATGACTTGAGGTCGATTAAATTGGCAGGATTAAAATAAAATTCTCTGAGCTCCAACATTTAACCCTGTAACGCCCTTAGGACCGTAATATCCTCTTTCAAAATAAGCTCCATTGGTATCCTCGAGAGCCTTCCCATGCTAGAGGATCTCATCATGGAGGTGACTGAGCATAGGTATGGGAATTTCGGTTAAATATAATTTTTTTCTTGATTATAGGTAAAATAGTTCCATTGAGAGGGAATCAGAAGGTGAAGACAACGAATTTTATTATTTGAAATGTGTTATTTTCATGTAAGTGGCTTGATCGTTCATAAGGAGATAATATCTTTATCTACCGTTAGGGAAAATGGGGGCTGCTTAAGCAGCGAGTTCGAGTGGTTTGCGAACGCTAAACGAAGTATATATACCGATCTCCACATCGAAGATATTTCCTTCTTAAGACTTGATATTTAAGGTAGAGGTCGAACGTAACTTTCATAAGTTCGGTCAGTGGGATCTATGGGCTAAAGTTGGACAAATATAGGTTTGGTCGCCTCTGCTAAATTTGCAAAGTAGCATGGTGTTTCGATTAGAGTGGAAGAGATCTGCCATCTTGCATATATAAATATCAAGGTATCTCTTTGTTTCAAAAATTTAAATTAGAAGAGGTTTATGATGAAAAATGCCCACCTTTTGGTTAATCTTCAGGAACCTTTGTGGATGTTGAGAACTTTATCTGAGTGAAGGGGTTTCACTTAACTGAGATTTGGGCTTCCCTATCCATTTCCCAACATTCATTTTAGGTAAAGGAGTAGTATCATAGAACTCTATAAAACTCGAATTCCGTCGCCCTCTTTAATTTAAGCTTGACCTGATCAGTTTGTGTTAGCTCTTGCGTTCATTATGCCTACACGGATGGACACCAAACCCATGATCTCTGATTTAATGTACAATTATGCAATGCCAAATAAGTATTACACTACTTATCTTGAAGTAGTTCAGTTTGTCATGCTTGGAAGAGCATTAGCTTTGTAAATTTGCCTCATTCACTTAACAAATCTCAGCTTCGAGGAGAGGAGTTCCACATTTTTCTATTAAGAATGACAAATTTCTCGTAGATAAATTGTTAGGAAACTCAAAGCTTCATTCATTGTGCACTGATTTATCAATTATTGGTTATCTATCCTCGCTCCTGGATGGATAAGGGCACCATCTAAAGAATTGTTAGCCGACAAGTCAATCAATAATTTTGTGCAAATTCAATTCTTCATAAGAAATCCTGTTTCCTTAGTTAAAAAGTCCTCTTCATGCAGTCAGGGTGAATATGTCCTCATAAAAGTGCAATTGTGTTATCATTGAACCATCTTACACGTTACGTGTTTATTCCATAAGTTCACTCCCTGTTAGGTGAACTAAACTACATATAAACACTTCCCGTCTTAACTATTTAGCCTGAATTCCTAATTTACTGAATATTAATTTGTAGCCTACAGTGACTAAATAACTCTTCCTCGGTCGTAAAGTAGGCTTTTAATTCAATTCACCTCAATTTCATATTTGTAACATTGTTCCAGTGGCAGTGTCCGCGCATTGACGACTTATTAAAGGAAGCTAAGGCAACCTCTTGCATTTATTTGCCAAACTGCGTGTTACTAAATGCTTATGTTGCCTAAGATTTAAGACATTTTTCTCAATAATCCAATCATACGCATTTATATGCAGCCCATTTAGCAACCATTGGATAAATGGCAATCGATTGTAGCGGAAGTAGCTACCTGACTAATTCTGACTGTACTTAGAAACCTCTATGTTAGTTTCTCCTAGTTGGTAAGACGCTCAGAACCAGCTAAGCTACTGCAAAGCTATAAAATAAACAGACGTATCCAGATAACGCGTTTGTTCTAGACATGCGTGGAGTGTAAACAAGGAGGGAGTTTAGTCATTCAACCTAACGGATTAAGTAAAACGAGCGGAGGCTTTTGATTGGCCATTGGCTGTGTGTTCTCTCTTCACTCAATCCGCACGCGAAGTTGAACGGCCGCTGTGCGCTCAGGCGATGACGTGTTCCACACGATCAACCTGACGAATGCATGGAATCTTTTCCGCCGTCTCTAACTTTTTCAAGCCCACTTTTGCAAATATATGACGGCATTTTTATAATTGTGCATAAGATTGGAAAAAATGAAATCTAATAACAATCATCGATTATTCGAGAAAGAGCAACAAGTGTGCCTGGATGACTATTCAAATTTACTCAAATGAAAAGCATAAGCGTAATAAAAGCTCATTCAGAAAATTTAAACCTTTTACATAAGGCTACCTCTTGCGTAGAAGACGGACACCATCAGATAATTTAGAAATAGCTTTCGATTTAAAAAAGCGATCTATTTTTATAAATATCAAAATGAAGTTTTAATTTTCAGAAGCAGGATTTGATGGTAACAGGATCAGAAGATTAAATGGATTAATTTCTTTCAAAATGAAAGTTCCACCAGTTGACAAATTTTCCGATTTTCAAATTAGTTAGAACGATTTCCGTTGCTTTAGTTCTTGACATGAACCCCTTTCGTTGAATAAACTTCAGTAATCTCTATGGCAACGTCACCCATACTACGAAATTGCTCCCGAAATTGTCTAACTTAACAATATCGAGGAAACATAACATAAAATGAAGAGTGGGGCTTATTGCGGTTATGATCTCGCTCGTTAAATACGGATTTGGATGGGAGGAGGTCTTTGCACTCGCAACCTAACGCGATCAGCAGCACGTTTCAGAATGCCCGACCGTGCATGTGATTCCTTGGTAAAGCCATACTAGGGTTGTACTCGCCACGCTAGATCCTATGTTTTTCCCACAGAGCTAAAGTGGGAGAACGAAGTGATTTAAGATACCTACAAAATCAATGTAAAAGTCCGGAATACCGACTTTTTGCTCTATCACTGTCGTGCCTTTGCTTCCATTAAGTTGGTTGTTGAATTCAATGAAGTAAGGCTTTGAATATCTTATCCACTTGTAAGTAAATTACAGCGATCATGCTCCCTCAAAAAAATTTTAATTTCTCCGTCAGCGTAACCCCAAAAAAAGTAGTACATTGTGGGGACACAACTCAGCATGACTAACTATGATCATTCAAGGTCAATCTCAACACAGAATTGATGATCAACACGAACGACAACGCAGAATTGATGATCAACACGAACGACGAACATCCAAGGTCATGTCTCAACCACACGATCTTCCGACAATGAGGTCAGCGTGTCTCAGAATGTATATAATGACTAAGTCCCCACACCCAACAGACACACACACAACCACAGAGACCCACTGCACACACCGCCCCCTAGTTACGGCGAATAAACGTCTCTTCTCCCACTCGCCTCCTTCTTGACTTTGCAGTAGCTCGGCTACTTTAGTGGGAACCAACAACCAGGAGATTCTCTCACCGAGGTTTCTGAGTACAGTCAGGCTTAGTTCAGTAGCAAATCCGCTACAACATTTCAAAGATCAAGGTCCAACGTTCAGTATTCGGTTTGCACTCAACTGTATATGTTGCATTCCTAGATAAGTCAGCTGTGGTCAACGAATCACCCTTTCAGTTTCGCCCTTTCATTAAATCACAGGTGCATCAAACTTTAATTTTCCTCTGAATCTGTTTGATCTCAATCATTAATTATTCTCATTCATAGCCGGTTGGAGGTAATGAAGCACTAATCAATGTACCCATGAGGCCTCAGGAATTGATACACCTTTTCACCCTTTGTGCCGCTTAGTTCCCAACAGTTTATGGACTCTCGGATGCATAAATTGAGACTGGCAGTTAAGTCATTCAGGAATTTGACTTTAGTTAACACTGACCTTGCGGTTTGTAGCTAAATACTGTTATGGCCTCCATTAACAACATGAGGGTTCTACCTTTGACCACCTGTTGTGACCTTAGGTGTATACTCTCCCCGCTCACCCAGATCTTATCTCTTCTTCGTTGTTCTCTCTTATGAAACATTTCTCCTCAACTTTTGTGTGATTAAGATCCTAATAAGCTAGAAGAGTGATAACTATGGCAGATTAAACTCTCCCATTTCTATAATTCTAGAATGAACTCCTACTTTTGTAAGATATGCTCGTTAGCGATGGTTAGAAGTCTAGTTTCAGTAACTATGACTCATCAACAAGTTAGATATCAATAAGTTACTAGTAAATCAAATCCTGGAAGAGATAAGCTAGAATGCAGCTATTCCAACTACACTTTACTGATCAAAGACGATATGGTACATTTCATACTATTTTTGAGGCTAAAAATGATAACTCGCCGTGTCCCGAATAACTGTTCAGATGACAAGGACGCCGTGAGCGGAGGCAGCTAGAGCATTGCTTTGCCAGTCAATGATTACTTCATAGAACACTAGGGGACACCTCAAGTGGGAAGTTCTGATCGTTTACCACGACGGTAATATGAACAGCTTCTAATCCAATATTTGAAAGTATTAAGTCGAAAGTACTACTTTGGCTTTAATTCAATTTGAAATATTCTAACCAGAATACAGTGCCAAAATCCACTGAACTATAGACACAAGAATATGAACGTATGGTGTATTAATGGATGAAAATTAGATAAAGTTAGCAAATCAAACCAAGAAATATTTTGTCATTGATTGTGCGATTTTCACAGCCAAAACACTCCCAATTTGTTCAAAATCACCAAGACGAGGCAGGAAACCGCCCAGACAGCAATTATCAACAACCAAACAAAGTGCGAAAACGGAGACCGATAGGGATTAACCACTTGTGATCTCGTATGCACAACAGTCACCTCTGATTCATTCTCCTCAGAAGTAGTAAGCAATTTTAGCCTTGTTTCTATCTTTCTTCGAGAGTAGAAGACTAAAACTACCGGAAAGACGTACATCAAGAAGATCCCACCGAAAGATCCAGTCATGCTCACCAACTGGCTAATATCGTTCACCACCATTGCAATCAAAATTGGTGGAAGAAGGGCCAGAAATGGAACTCCCCACCTAATCGTTAATCCAATTCGCTCATCACTTGGTGAACAAAGACTTCTAAAAATAGCGATCAAATTATTTGACAGGGTTGTTCCCATAATTGGAAAATTAGAAGAGAGAGCAAACACAGGATACAAAGCCAGGAAATACTCAGCTATGAGGAGTACCAATCCAGGCCGAAGATGTACATCAACCGAGGGAACGAAATTCAAAGTAAAGAGGTCATGGATGTAATCAAACGCAGCGACACCTGTTCCTGAGAGGATGATATAACAGAAGTAGATGAGGACATAGACCGGGAGCATTATGGTGGTGTAGAGGCGCCGTTTATTGTCAATTGGGGTAATGACCCCAGGAAGAGAATGATGGCACATAAAAGCATAGACACACACCCCAAACGCGGTGGGAAGATTCTTAAAATTGGCAATTGGAGGGTTTGGACGAACAGGAGAAGGATCAAAAAAGCTCGGTATTTTATGAAGAAACAATCGAGGTACGTCTGGGAACTCGATTATTCGAGCGATGGCAATAGAGGACATAAGAATTATTGCTACCCATCGGGCTATCATTGTGCTCATTTGAAGCCAACGCGTCTTTGAAATATTGAAGAAAAAGAATGGACCAAGAGCACAAGTAAATCCACCCTAAAATCCAAAAGTTAACGTAAGCCAGAGTTCCGATGATAACAGACGATGACAAGGCTGACTTACAAGATAAAGCCGATATACTGCGACTCTAGACAACCCGTTAGATGGCCAGCAAGGATCAGTCTCATTCAAAGAATTGTCCGATGTATTACTAAGAATAGTGATCAAAATTAATGATTGCTTGGTTACTCGATTTAACTGTTTGTTAAAGAGCAGAAAATTGTTTAGAGAACGCTAACCGAGAACAATTACAAGCCTGAAACCCACCCAAGTGACTGAGTTTGATCAAGTCAACATTCTACCTAAACTGAACTTAAAGCTACCCAAATAATGCCCATTAGTAACCAGAGAGATAATGAACACGGTATCAGGAATTCACTGCAAAGTTAAAAGAAAAAAGTGGAGTACAAGGAGTTAAATTTGATCTAAATAGTTTTGCTTACCATGTGACATCTCGAAGAGATTTTGAGACAGCTGCAGCGTAGATGCTCAAATCCCCATAAATGTATATGCAGATTGTCAGATAAAAGAGAAGAGTCCAAACTTTGCCAGCAACTTTCTGGAAGAGTTCGCCCTAAATTGGATATGAAACATTTTGGAAAAACAATTACAAGCTCATATTTAACGTCAATTTCGAAATCTGACGATTTAATTTGAGATTCAGTTAGTGGTTCCTCTTCTTCGTTTCCATCTTCATCATCCCTGTTTGATGATTGTCGACTTCGCTTTAGTGCATTGCCAATAGCCATTGATTCGATGACAAAAGTAGCAGGAACATAACTAAATTGATGAGTTGAAAATGCATTATTGTCTACCTCATAAAAGCAACAACTGCTAAAAGAATTCCCGAAAGGAGCCATCCAGCATCTTTAAATACTCGAGGCAAAGCTAATGCACCAGTCCCCAAAATAAGATTGAACAAAAAAATGAAGCCAAACTAAAAAATAATCTTGGGAAAGCGAAGGTTACCAGACGAGAATAAGTATGTGTTGAAGTTCGAGTCGTCATAACTGCATATTAGTTTTTCTACAAAGTAGAGAATGATATATTATTTGCACTCATTGAGCTTCAAAAGGAAGCTATAACAGACAGGTAAGAATTTTGAAATTGAATCACTATAAATAGTTTAAAATAGTATAGTAAATAGAACAGGGATATAAATAATACTTACTAAATACCCCTCCAAGGTTAGAACACCACCTTCAAATGTGCGAAGTCCTTTATTAGTAATACAAACAAATATATGTAATTGAGGTTCCTCACTATTTAATGCTAAACGCAATACAATTAGTAAAATTCCTATGCTAATGTGCTTTTTGTTCAATTTATACTGAAATGTCTTTTTTAGCAAGCATGTAATTCTAGAAACACAATCAAACCTATCGTTTATATAATTTTTTGAAAAAAGAACTTGTTTTATTTATTACCGCTCAAATTTTTTTGTTTAACTTTAAAAATGCCATATGAACAGTAAAATAGTTGCGGTTATGGGGCTAACTGCTGCACTATTCGTATTCTTTTTCATTTTTAAACTGAGAGCTCAAATTTTTGGCTCTTTATATTAATATCGCATTTGAAGCCAATACACTAATAGAAAGATCCTAAACGCTGCCATTTCACTACGTCTATTGATTATATTTCCTTATCATGTACACTACAGTTAAATTCTTAAATCATACCACCTCTTAATGTATTTTATCGAATTTTTTTATAAAAAATTGGATAACCTATGTAAAGCTCTATACTAATTCCAGTATTTGTTCATAATATTCAAGTGTTTATTTATTAATATATAATTATTCACTTGAAACCAATGAAATTACAATAGATATCTTTTCAAGCTCATTTAACAGTCAAACAAAAGACTCCCAAATTAGTTAATTTATTCTGATTTGTTCCTTCATTTTCTACTTGTCTATGTCATACCAAAAGTCATACTTATCAAAAAACATTTAACGTGACCGTGGACTAAAGTTTTTAATCAATTTACATTTTCTTATTCTTTAATTCTATTAGTGCTGTTGTTTCTGTTCTCAGATAACTGGATAATGGAATTATTCGATCAGAGGTCAGATTGTCCTTTCTTTCATCAATGACTGTTGATCTGTAGAGTGCTATATAGACTTCAGTATTGTTAAAGCGCTAATTTTCTTTGCTTCATATTTTTCTGAGAACTTTTGCGGTTTGCAACCTTATTTTGACATAAATTGACGTGTTTGCAACTTTTTGATTATGAAAATAAATAAAAAGTTAGTTGATTATATATTTAGATCGGCTTGGAAACGTTTTAAAAGAAGGCGCCAATTCTTTTCCAACTTCAAGTTGGAGTGCATTGCCGAAATCAGTAATTCACTGGCGTAATATCTATTAGATTTATTATCGGTCAAAGAACTGAAACGACAATATTGTTTTGTATATTAACGCGAAATAATATTAACCCAATTTAATAGCCAGAAACCACTGATGAATAAAATGGGCTTTGCTGAGGCACTTTAGACTTCCTTATTTATCCATATACTATGGTAAAGAGTATATTGATTAGTACAAAAGATAATTAATATGAGACCACATTATTGAGATCATTAATATACTGGGTGTCCAGCTCCAGTTGCTTGATAAGAGCTTGAAGATAGTTTACCGTAATAATTGCCCTCTGCAGAGTCCCAAGTGAGTAAGAATTGACACGATCTCATTACTATTCATTATAAAAATGCTTTCAAACGATAACCACAAAAGGAATTGAACCACGTATATGAGAATGCAGAGTGTGACTGAGTAAAACATATGTAGGGCGTAAAGGAAAGTACCCAAATCAGTCGGCATTGGACGTGACTGTTTATCAATACCCCACAATAGAATATGAAAATGAGCCTCCACTTATTTCCACTCCATCGTTTCTCTCAAGGGAAGCAATAATTGTTAGTCTCAGATTGTGATCCCTTACACACTTATCTTGAGAATTATCGAATGCCGTCTATGCAAATGGTTCTTTTGTATCAATATCGTTCTAATCTGTTGTTACATTTATAAAAGCTAATTCACTGATTATTCAGCTATTGTAATACAGATACGGTAAAATTGTTTCGATTTAGTATCAATTGACACGAGGAAATTTTAGCCAAAAGGTTGAATTTTCTATCTTAAGAGCACTATTAATTTGGCGGAAGTTATTAATGCCTATGAAGACCACTCCATATTTCTATCAATTGAAGGTTGTCCTACAAACGGATCAACGAAGGCTTTGTCCAAATTAACCATCACGAGCATTGCGCACTCTCTTTTAAAGCTAGACTAGCAAGTGATCTGAAGACGAAAAAAGGCAGAAGATACGCTTTTTAATGACACTTATTTAATATCTGTGCTTGTTACATTCGTTGCCACTACTTGTAGACCATAGTGGCTATGCGAATTTGTGCAATTTTGAGAAAGAGAAAGGGTAACAATATGTACAATAATCATGTGGTCTAATAATTGGATAGCATAACGTTAATTTGAAAATTAAGGCTAGAAAAAAGTTTGTGAAGGCCAAAAACCAGAATTTCAAATGAGATATTTAAAGGTGATAAGTATACGTAGCATATTCTGATAATTCATATTAAAGAACGTCAGGTATTTGGTTATTATTTTATAATTATTTGGCAATTTCAGTTTTGTCTGTTAAAGTAAGCGAGTAAGTGTAGATAAAATGAAACTGCGTCAAAGTGTAGCTTAGCTAAAATTGGAAATGCCATTTTCCAAATCCCGAAGCTGGCCTGGGTAGAGGCGGAATTTAATCGAAAAGTCAGACTCACCTCATTTGTCGTTGCCACGTCATTTGGTCTTTTCGAAAGTATCTGTAGGCCCTCAGCGCTGGTTACCTCCTCATATGGGTAATGAGGAAGGACTCATAAAAATTAGATAACATGATCTAGTGGTTATACAATGCAGCCATTCTGATTGGTTGGTGAGATCAAAGCGGCCAATATACATTCAACTTATATCATAAAGTGGGGTGAAAGTATGTCCACGACCTATCTAGCAAAACGAAAGCGCAAACACCATCACGCAGGCAATATGAACACAGGGAGCGGACCAATGTGGGTAGCCAAACCTGATGGTTTAGTGCGATCATTGGCTAGATAGAGACATATTTTCAGTCTCATGCCTGCTCGCCCGATGTAGTAGGGTATGCCTATGATAGGAAGAATGCCGTATCTTCATACTCTTTGTACTCTATATATCCTGGGCCTTATTGTTATAATCATTATTTATTAAATATACTTTAATAAGGACCCACATAGACCTATCTTCCTATAAGTTGCCTGTGGGACACGTTATCGCATGAGCGCACGGCGTGACTTGAAGGTGCGGCCGTTCAACTTCGCGTATGGATTGAGTGTGAGGACACACAGCCAATGGCCAATCAAAAGCCTCCGATCGTTCTACTACTATGTTGAATGACTGAGCTTCCTCCCTTGTTACACTCTACGTCATGCATGTCTAGAATAAACGCGTGCCCTGGGTACGTCTGCTTTGCAGTAGCTTAGGTACTTCAGTTGGGGACGTACTAACTAGGAGAAATTTCCACTGAGGTTTCTAGGTACAGTCGGGCTTAGTTAGGTAGCTAAATCCGTTATAAGCCAAAATATCCATCTGCATTGAAGATCATAAAGTCCCAAACAAGTGTACATTAATGATAAGAGGTTTAGCTATTAAAAATCAAGTTCAAATGAAGGTCACTTTTCTTTTGAATTTAATCAATTAAAGAATATTCTTAAAGAATTTATATATTTACACGTGTTCTACTAAATTGGGAGTTTTTATGCGCTCTTGTGCATCAGTGTCCCAAAGACCTCCCTAGAGTGAAATGCTTGAAAGCGTTCCGTTAGATTAAAGCTCAATTTTGAAAGCGATATGAGGATGTATGCACCACGTATCCACTTCGTTTGCAAGGTTTCGCTTTCGGTTTTATTTTCCCAATCGCGCACTTCAACAAAAAGTTCTTATTTGTCCATTTTAAAAGAGCTACAACCTTGTTTGTACCAGCCAAGATCAATTCAAATTAGTTTAATTCTGCTCTTAAGTCAGCATGATTCTACTTATTAAATGTATCACATAATTAAAATATTGTGAGAGCGGTGGTCTGTAGCGGATTAGCTACCTAACTAAGCCTGACTGTACTCAGAAACCTCAGTGTCAGATTCTCCTAGTTCGTAAGACCCCCAGAATTAGCTAAGCTCTTGCAAAGCTAAGAAGAGACATAGGTACCCAGGAAACGCGTTTATTCTAGACATGCATGGCGTGAGGTGTGTGTGTGTGTATGATGTGGAACTTAGTCATTATATACACTTTATAATATGATGACCTCATATAACTTGAATCATTAATTGGTCTGGTAATCGAATACTGGAATTGACCAATGATTGATCGTATTGATATAAGTCATTGATTGGTCGCGAGGCTTCTGCATTTGTCATGCTAAGGTTGTGTCCCCACAGGTCTAAATAGGTCCACATTCAGTCGACTCAAATAGATAAGACAATAAGAGTTATGCAAGAATAAATGTCCTAATCTAGCCAATGAACAAGCTTGCCCCTTATTTGGCTGATTAGTATATGCGCTTCTTTTTGATCCAGTAAGGTTGCGAGTATATGTCCAACGCACGATGTGACTTACAATAGAGTCACATAGATGAGACTGCAGCAGCCTATCGTCAACCATATGGGCAGGCGACATGGTATGGATACCCCTATCCCTCCCTCATCCCAATTCTACCCTCCCCCCCCCCTCCCCTCAGCCCATCTCGATGCATATCATCGTACCAATAGAGTAGAAGTATTTTAATAGAGATAATCATTATCATCATGGCTGATCCCTAATGAGGAAACGAGGCCGATTTATATTATTAATTATAGGAATGCTTTAACACCAATTCCTTATCTATTTAAAATAATGAGGTTAAACGCACTTTGATGAGAAAAGCACTCTCCAAACCGAGATCTTCAATCTGTTGGTGAGAATAATCAGCACCTTAACTACTGTTCTAAGTCAGTATCTGGGCCCGTTAACTTTCCATAAAATTCGATGGATTAAGAGAGCTGAAAACACGTAAACTAGCCACTCTATGCGTCTAACCACCATTAAGAGAACCGTTTATCTCCTTATATGTCCAAACCAAGTCCGTACCAGATACCTAGCTTTTGCTTGAAATAACAATTTTACCTCAGGAGATGGGGAAGCAGATAGTTATTCTCATCTGAGTGAGGTAATAATATATTGAAGACCTTAATTGGCCATTACTATTAAAAAAATGCCGACACTATAGCCTCGTTGTGCCGTGTTTTCCTATATGCCAGATATTGGGATTACTATCTGGTGGAATAAACTGAGTCACTGATAACCAATTCACCATATCCATCGACTCTGACCTATAAAGTGGAACTATTTTAAAGAAAGATAGCCGCAGGAGAACTGATGTTATGTGACGAAGTGCAGAAGGTCGAATACTGTTTTGATCTTCCATTATGACTAAACCGGTTATTTAGTGGGTGTAATTGAACAACATCCGATGACAAAGATGGTATGCGGATATAGAGGTAAGCCAACGAATTAAGCTGGTATGCATTTTAGCCCTATAACACATAACAGAAGTACAGAATGCAAGAAGTATCGAACAAGAGGAAAGCGCGGAAATTAGACTAAAATTGGGTTCGAAATTATCAATAATAAATCAAATCGGATTAAGCAAAAAAATTTCTATAAGAAAAAGTAAAGGTGGTTAGACTTATGTCAGACATATAGACAAAAATGTAATACAAAAAATACTGGGAGTTAGTTATCCCAAGACGATTGATCGAGATCAATAGGGAACTGATCAGGAGGTAAGGGAGATGGGTCGGTTTCGTCAATGGTGTACATTGTCTTGATGTCCGAAAGTTTGCGATAGTTTGAGTCAAACCATGATAGCGCAGGATCACCCAAAACTTGAACAAGCTTCATTACAGCAATACAATCACCTTCTGCATTATGAGCATTAGTATGAATTGAACCAAAAACACGTTGAAAAACAACTGGAAGAGAAAAGCTCCCATGAGGACTCTTTCCGCTCAACGATTCATCTGTAGATGAAGACTCATTTGTAATCTGAGGAACAAGTTTATCATCAAATTCTTTGAATAAATACAAGGAATCGCTGCAGTAAATCGGATTTTCTTTACAGTCGAGGAATTCGAACGATTGACATGTTACGCGAAGTAATTCTGCTTGGAGAAGAGGAAAATCAAATTTATATCCATTCTGAGCAATTATACAAATTGGGGGATTTAGACGCCGAAGAAAAAGCTCCAACAGCTTAACAGCGTTCTCGTCGAAATCTTTCTCACTTCGTAGATCTTCAGTATTTAATCCGGAAATTTTTGCTGCTATTGGATGAAACTGAGATTGGGGATTGAAAAAAATCGTAATTTTGTTTTGCACTCGTGGAGTTTTGACGGCAGGAAATAAATCTGTTCTGTTCACGGCTATCATCGTTAATTCTGTAATTCTCGGGTGAAAATCTTTTCGCAAAAGGCCAGTTGTTTCTGTGTCAAAAAATATGAAAGTGGAGAACTTAATCAAATTCATTTTAGAGAGCGTATCTGATGTAAATTATAAGGCATAAAGAAGAATGATAAACCGATGATTCGGCGAATTTAATTAAGCCGCCGAAGCTAAATATTGTAATGTCTAGGCCACTCACATCTTTGATTTTAGAAACATTTGTCTGATTATTTATAAAATTTTAACTGATTTTTGGAATCTATTTTATTTTTTGTATTATTATTCATCATTTCATCACTTATTATTTTTTCTTTGATCGGTATTCAGGCAATTACTTCCACCAGGATTAAAGTACATCAAAAGTCCCTCTATTGTATTGCGGCTACAAATTGTACTTTTGTCACCTAATTGAAGCATCTCCTCATAGAATTGGCAAAAGTTCTTCCAACTGAATCAATGAATGGTGTCTACAATTTTATGAATATTTGAGATTTACGTGTTTGTACTTTAATGTAAGTAAATATGACCTACCCTTTCAAACTTATTCTCTCCCGATCGTAAGCGAAGAAAAACAATCCGATTTCAAAGTAAGCTTCCTTTATAAACCATACACCCCGATGACCGCTATAAATGTTTCCTTGTTATATTATACAAAATTGTGTTTTATTAATTTTTCTATTTGATTCAAGTTCGACTTAGAGTAACATTCAAATTGGACTTTCTGTTAACTTACGAGTCCTTTAGTCATGTTTTAGCCAATCTAGTTTGTTTTAACCGTTTGGTTCAATTTCGGTGGTCCATTTCTAAATAAGTCCTATGCTACATGATCCGACCCACGTTAGGGATCATGGATTTATTTGAAAACTGGGGATATGAAATAGATCAATTTTATCCTCTTTAAATCCTCTTTTCAATATCTCTGTTCCCCTTCTGTGGAATGCACCTTAATTCAGTTCTCCAATAGCTTATTTTTCGCTGAAATTTGCTTTAATGCGAAATGCTTAGATAGCTATTTAGCAACTATACTCTGGTGAAAGATGACGTCCTATGCCTTTTCAGAATAATTATATCTTTACTATTTCGTTCTATCTCTTTTTCATCCTAATCCCATCCCTTCTGATGAAACTAAGTGGATAAATCACCACAAACCCTATGTTTATCTACTAATAGATGGACCCATTTTAAGTAAATTTTTGCCTCACAAATAATGTAAAAATGATTGTAAGGAGTTCACATAAGCTTTTTTTACCAGACTTTCCTTGTGTAGAGCAATATGGTGGTGAGAAAGGTGAAAAGAAAGTGGTCTGATTGTTCTGGAGTTCAGGTTAGGTATATTTTTCCTTACTATTCAATTCTTAAAAGTGAATATATCCCTTTAAATTACTTTCTCCTACTAAGCGCTTCACTGTACCTGATTAACTTTTGACATAACCTACCTATGATATTATGTCACAATGGTTTTTCTGTGTGATAAAGTATACAATTAAGCCGCCTTAACAATAGTACATACGTCTTTTTGCCAACTTCTCTATATCTTGTTGCTACTCTATTTATTAATGTTTTACGGATACTAAAAGCGAGTAAAACTTACACAATAAGCAAGTTTCACATTATTAACTTTAAACAATTAGTAACATTGATCCATTTAATCGTCTATCACTCGATTCTTTGGCTTTTTTAATATGAGGGTCATATAAGCTAAGGGCTAAAATGTAACTGATGCACTTACTACTTCTGTTGCATCAAATTCTGTTAAAAAATTCAATCAAAATCTGGTTGACATAAACACGTCGAAATGAAATAAAATATGAACACGAAAATCGAAACACATTCTTATACCATGATATCATTCTTACTGTTATAGCTTATTAAATCAAAAGATCCAACTATATCAAATTGGAACATTATTAACTTGCTATATTCCAGATAGGAAATCTTAATAATTTTGTTTTCTCTATATTATCCAAGTAGTTTAAGGTTGCGTTTTTGTCAAAGTTTCAAATTAAAATATGATTCCACATTCCTTGGTCAATCATAACACCTTTATTTATGATAAAGGCATGGAAACATGGGAAAAACTGGAGATTACTATTAGAATATATCATTTTATAGGGAAATATGGACCCAAGGTAGAAACTGGGCAGTCAACTGAGCAATTCAAATACTATTATTTGACAATTGACTATATTTTAGATTTCTTAGGTGAAATATTAAAATTGTATAATTTGTAACTAAAAAAACAGTAAAATATAAATGAATTTTATCGATGGTTTGCAAATTTTAACAATTCTTTTTGCAGTTGACCGAAATCCAAATTACATGTTCTTTCAGACATTGTACTCAAGTGAATATTTTTAAATTAGAAAATTTTTGGAATGTAAATATTACGACATCGAATAAATTACTTTTTAATTAACTCCAATGGGGATTTTCTAATTTGTATGAAATGAAATGTTATTTAATGTAATCATTTCAATGTATACTTAAAGCAAAAAATTGCTTATAATATTTAGTCTTGGTTTATATTTAATAGATTTTTTTGCCTTTCTTTAGCTTGAGTTGCTTACTTGTTATCTCGCATCAAATTGCAACATATTGGTTACATCGACCTTGCAAACATGTATGTCCTACGATGACGAATATACGTGTACAATAAATGTGTTCACGATTTTTTTCTACTTTTATTTTCTTTGATTTGGAAACAAATGGCCTTCCATTCAGCGGTTTTCATCCTCGTATTACCGAGTTGTCCTTGCTAGCCGTTGAAAGATCCGATTTAATAGATGGTTTTCAAAATTGCCCAGTTAAAAATAAAATAAACTTGTGCTTCAATCCAATGATGCCAATTCAGTCTAAAGCGGCTACTTTAACTGGATTAAATGTCAGTAATTTATGCCTTCAGAAGGATTTTGATGATAATGCATTACAGCTTATTAATTGTTTTCTACATCGTTTAACGCCTCCCATTTGTATCATTGCTCATAATGGCTATAATTTTGACTTTCCGCTTTTTAAATCAGAATTGAAAAGAATTCATTCAAGCGATTTGTTAGATAGAAATGGAGATCCAGTTTACTGTAGTGATTCCTTGCATTTATTTCGGGACTTTGATTATTATCTTGTTTCTCCAGATGAAAAAGGACTGGCCATATTAGCCTCCCAAGTGATTAGATCCAAAAATCGTTTTTCATTGCCAATGGTGTACGAAAGAGTATTTTGTAAGTCTCCTGACCTTGCACATACAGCCGAGGCTGATTGTATGTCCATGATTGAAATCGTATGTTTTCTCGGAGAACCTGCGCTTTCTTGGTTTGATCTAAATTGCAAAAGTCTTGCAAACATACCACTGATGTATCAAATTGATAATGGTGACCCCAAGCCCTTACCGATTAATCGATTTCCTTATGAACTTGACTAATTTCTTGCCATCTTTGACTTTACTTGCTTTGCTATATTTACTTCTTCTAATTACGTACTTATGCTATTTTACATTGCTATACTTTAAACCTTATCTATCTAATCTTTCCAGTAATTGAATATAATAATTTAAAGTGTATCTGTTATCATCATCTTTATTTTAGATTTAAATTCGTAATTTAATTTCCTTTTTCGTAGTTGTTCTTCGTTTTTATTATACCACTTTTCTGGTCTTCTCTCGACAAAAAGAGCACCCATTCTTTGCTCTTTCGAAGGTTTATAAACGCATATTTGGTGAAATATTTTCTTTTGCTCAAGCAATTGAAGCAGATCGTACAGATAAGGTAAAAGAAGTGCAACACCTTGGAAAACGCGTCCCTGACTGGATGATGGTAATAATTTCGCTTTTGTGAGTGCTCCGTTACTTCATGGATTATCAATTTTATTATGATTTTGATTATTTTCTTACCATTGCATTATCGATTACTTTCATTCACTTCTTATTAATTCAGAATAATCTTTTCGCTTTGTCATGCCAATATTTTTTGATGAAATGTTTATTATTAATTTTTTTATAACACTATTTCTATGCTTCTCATCTAATTTTTGCATCGTCTAAGATTCCACTCACCCGTATTCTTTATCAACTTTTCTAGGTAGAGGTAAAAGTCATGGAGGTTTTTTTCACACATACTCATTATTAATAACACGACATTATTGGGTGTGTACGTGGTCACATAAGCATTTTATCTCTTCTGAATGATGGCTAAGCTGTCTGAAGATACTAATATAGAATAACAAGGAGAAGAGAGTAGAGTAAAAGAGAGAGAGGGATGCCCAACCACTAAGGATGGAGCTTAGGTAAAGTTGTCAACCAGTCACATGATTTAATATAAACAGTAATATTCAATTGGAATCACGTCCGGTTGGAAGAAGTATCAACGTGTAAAACAGAAAAGTTGAGATAAATAAAGCTACCTACCGAGTGTAAATAGATCAATGGTAAGTAATATTTATTTACATCAAATGGCAGGCTTTGGGATAGTTATCATTAGCCCTTTAGTTGACTTCGGGCTTCACAGAGGGAAGGTACATCAAAGAATGATCCACAGATTTAAAAGATACAGATACAAAGGTAGAAAAAAAGGTAAGATGAGTACCGTGGAAGTGGTGGAATATGACCTACAGTGAGATCATAGTAGCTTGAAGTTAACTACCGGTTTATAGACTTTTTTGTCGCATGAGTATAGGTTGCCCAGGTTGTACCACGTGGAGATAAGCCGGAACTATAGCCAGTCCATCGCGCACCCCTGGTATGAAGATATAGGCTGGTGTAAAAATATATGGACAATATAAAGTAAGGCCGAAGCCAATCCATCTAGCCAAACCTTTGCCTTTCTTTAGCATTCCTCTGTTTTTTATCCCCTCGAACTGTGCATTTTAAAGGACTAAATGGCTGGTTCAAATTTTCAACCAAACTGACCTTGCCAGCCTTTTAAAGCCATTTATGCAGATCCAGTGTATTTTCCTCAATAAGATTCGAAGAAAGCAAGACCGTCGGTTACATTTTCTCTAAGTTAGAGGCATGAGTGCACTAAGAGAAAAGTTAAAAATGTATGTAGTTCAATTATAAAAAAATCAAAGATGTCGGAATCAAGTGTGATATAAGCTTATTGACGACTGTTGGAATGAGAATAAGAAGTAGTGATTTAATTAAAGGGGGTCTTTCGAAGTCTTTTGCCATACTTTTAATAGTACGAGATAATACCATAACTGTAGATAACAAAGAATTCATATCAGTTAATAACAGAGAAAGAGCATTCATTTCAGAAAGTAATATGAAAAACACAGATTGTGCTTTTTAATCAAAGAATGTTGTTTAATCTGTTAGAAATCAAATAGCCTATAAAACAGTAGTAGTGTGTACGGATTTATGCTTAGATAGCTATGTATTGCAGTCATACCGAGACAAGCTATCTTCCACCTCCCATAAGGACTCAATAAATGAGGAGCTGGAGTTTCTCTGTGATGAATTTGAACTTTGATTGTGCTTTTGTCTTTATCTCTTAATTTAAACTTATTCGTTCTCTCACCTCATTGCCTCTAGGGTTTTTCCACTTGCGTCGTATAAAGAGCCTTATAAGTGTGTACTTGTAGACAAGTATCAGATTTTTTGTTAATAACTATTTTGTAGCGCTTTCGTTCTACCATCTATCCACCTTCACCTGAGAATCAAAAAGGAAGCCTTTTACTACTAACAAGGTTTTTATTAATACCAGATTATTTGTTGTGACAGAAAACCAGAGAAGTGAAGTGGTCTACAGTTGCTGATAGTAGTTGCCAGTTGTAATGAATGTAGCAGTATCATATGTGGGTTTATTGGGAGAATTTAACTGCGTTGGGATTGGAGATAAACATATGAGCCAGGCGACTTCAAACGGTCTGTCAGTCGTCACTTACTGACTCAGTGGTGAATAACACCTAGACTCCATTATTTAGGTTCGACTCAGATTATTTAATCCCAGATCATGAGTGAAGCAGAGTCTCAAATACGATCGAGCTGACTCACAGAAAGATAATTTAAAGATAATAAAAACAGAAAAATTCTTCCATCTTAGTAAATATGGTTGAAATTTTCATTAAAGGATTTATGGAATCTAGATGCAAGCTTTAATTCGAAGGAAGTGAAATATGTCGGACCACAAACAAATTATAAAATCCTCTGAAAAGAGTTGTAGTATAAAGTTACAGAAAAACATTTTGCATTAATCTGTGCAATTTTATACTTTTCTACATCTTCGTGGGTGATATAACTTTTCAATTTGTTAAGTGTAGCAACACTCTCTGTTAACTGAGTATGCTACAATTGCCCAAACCTCACAGAAGAGAGGAAACCTATTGTTTCGCTTTCCTACTAGAATAGTATTCTGCCATATGGTAGTCTGTCTTATTACTGATTAAGTGATTAGATAGATAATCCCTGGAAAATGTGCTTATCCAGTAAACTCCTTAATGAGAAGCTTCGATTGTTGCCGGCAAAATTAAAAAAGGATTGGGAATCATGACATCTCAAGCACTTAATTTGTAACTTAATAGACTTGCCGCATTTGTAAATTTGCATCTTGTACCTTACTGCTCAGTAAACCTTAATTTGACCAAGTTCGTCCACAAATAGAATCTTTTGATATCAGGCATTAAATGCTTTTTAATCATTATATAGGAAACCTCTGAAATGTCTATCGGAACAAAATTATGTGGAAAAATTGAACGGTCATGCTGCAATCTGCTACAGATATACAGTGACTATCTTAGTGGAGATAAGTACATCTAATTCAAGATTGTTGTACGGCAGTAAAATTTTGAATCAAACGCTGTTTTAATGGGCTGAATAAAAAAAATTTATCCATTTGAACCTATTCGCTTAACAGTAATAATTAAAATATGAGGAAGACTTAGGAGTTACGAATAAATTGAGTTTGAACAGAAAAATCGCGCAATAGATGACTACAGTGTCTAAAGGAGTATAGGCATGACAAAGAAAAATAACACTGTTGAATATGTTAACTTCGTGCAATAAAAACTAAGTCTGCTTTTTAATTGACGCCCAGTGAAAGCCGATTTGGCGAATAGATAACTCAGACCCATATAATTTTCACAGCATTAACAAGGAGAAATAAGCCACATTCACAAAATCTTTATTCAAATGACTATTTATCTAAGCTATTTGATTTGGACCGCTAATGCCTGCTTAAAATGCGCCTTTCGTTTTTGTTAAAGATTAATTATGGAATTATGTGACCATAAATTTTTCAAACCGCATAGTTAAGTCGAAGGCAGTCATTTATTATTAGCGTTCTGTTAACTGCAACTATTTAAAACCAAGTTTAATTTTTGAAATGCCTTCATATTAGTCGTCATTCAAATAAAAACATTTTGTAGCAACCTATAGATATAAATAAAAATAAGTTATTCAGCAGCTTTGTCTTGCCAAAATCATTTTAATAAAAAAATTTATCGACAGTGGTTTTAAGTTTCAGCACTTACCTACATCTGATCGATTAAAGCATCAGATATTTCGCAATAACCCTCAAAACTGGGGCAGAATGAAATTCGGGAAGTATGCCTAAGATTGATTTCACAATTCTATCCGCAATTATCAATGATAGATATTCATTATTTCACCGGTTTTAGCCTATACATTCTACTGCAGCCTAAAATCTCAAGAAAGGAATGAATTGAAATTGATATCATAATTACAAATAAAAAGATTTGGAACGTACCTTAGGACATTGTACTTTTGAAACAATGGACAGTTGAGTCACTATTAATGTAGTATATTAGTTCACTTCGAGCAAGTTTGTATCGAATTTGCCAAATTTGTCACGGTAAAAACTGAAGGCAATGAGAATACATGAGAATTCTTATCATTCTTAAGATTCTTAATATGGTAAAGCGTGAATTGCTCACCATACAAGTATTAATTTTTCTCATTTGAAAAGAGGTTAGCGGTACAAAGCTTAAGATGACATGGAAGATAAAAAAATAGATCAATTTGGATCAGAAATTATAACAGGGAAACATATAAGCGAGCAAATATACAGAGAGGTGAAGAAATATAAAATTCTATAAACCAATCCTGCTGTTGAGAACTTGAAAATGAATAATAACTACATCAGAAATATGCGTAATAGTCCCCGGTTTTCAACTTCTAACTGTCAAACTGAACTATTAAATCAACTATTTTTGTCTGTGATATAGAAATGATGGCTACAAAAGGAAGACTTATTGAGACTTACGTATTAATTTATTATGATATTTAAAATTCTAAGGTTTCATGCACCTTGAAATAAAAGATTTATTAAGACATTATTCAAATAAATCTATGCTTAATTAAATAGAATAAATATAATTGACTGTCATTAAGTAATTAACTACCTGGATGTTTATTAATTTATATTAATTTTACAACTTTGATCTTTTAATGCTCTCTTGCGTTGGTGCTAAGTGTATTATTTCGCGTTGTGTAGTTTTCGGGCTTGTATTTAGCGAAGATGTCAGGCTTTAATGCCGGTCCTGCTGGTGTTCCGATGGCGTAAGCTAAAGTTTATAAAATTACATGCGTTATGTTCTTTTAAAGTTCTGGCCAGCTAAGCAGTGCTAAAATTCGGGAGCTTATGGAAAATGCTCAGCGTACCATTGCCGAAAGAAAGCAGTCCTTGGGTATTGTAAGTTTTTCTATAAATACTCACTGAGATCCAGAAAACTATTCCAGCACAACCTATAGTCGTTCCTCAAGGATTGATTGCGAACCCGGAAATTGCAGAAAAGGCACGAAAGGCGGCTGAACTTCAAGCAAGAATAGCATCAAGATTTGAATCTGTTGTTAAGCCGTCTGAGCCTACGTCTCCTGCTGAGGATCCTATTAGGTAGTTTAATCGTTTTAATTTTTTACCTTTATCCAGAAAAGAGCGCGAACAAATGCGACATCTAATTTTTGATGAACACGGTAAAACTATTGATGCAGTTACAGGGGAAGAAATTCATATACCGCAGCGTACGCCAACGCTTAAGGTACAGTTCGTATTAATGTCTTCGTAATTTTTTCTTAGGCGAACGTACGTGCCTTAAAAGCACAAACAGTGAAAGAAGTTGTTGAGCAAAAATCCACCAAACCAGCAGCGAAATCGCCTACGAAAAACCTCTATTTTGATCCACGGTTGAATTTAAAGGCAGCTGCAAGACCAAAACGACAGCTTTCTTTTTTCGAACCAGGACAGTTTGTCCAACTTGGTCAGCGATTGAGGACTAAAGCACAACTGAATAAATTACAGGAATCGATAGCCCAAGCTGCCAAACGTACTGGCATCGCTAGCGCCGCAAAATTGGCTACAATTCAACCGAAAAGAAAAGTCGATGAATCTTCAGTTCCTGATGTAGAATGGTGGGATGCCTACATTCTGAAAGATGGAGTTACTGAGTAGGTTTTTTTGTCTTCTTTTTACCCTTTGTCCAGTTACGGTACCTCAGATGAATACGATGATGTCATTAAACTTGTCAACGAATCCTGGATTACCGATTTAATTGAACATCCAATCAAATTAAAAGCACCCACTGCTTTGGATAAAATACCGGAAATTCCACTCTTATTAACCAAGAAGGAGCGCAAAAAGCTTCGTAGGCAAAATCGTCAAGAAGCCCAGAAGGAACGCCAAGAACGAGTCCGACTTGGTTTGGAAAAGCCACCTGAACCGAAGGTAGGCGTTTGCTTCTTTATAGTGTTCATTCATAATGAGTACATTTTGAGTGCTTTAAAATTAAAATAAGTAATGTCTTTTGATCTCTATTTTTAATATTTACCGTTTTGTCTCCTGGCATTATGTCATGAACTTCTGGGTCGATAGCGCTGTATCCTTTCAGAACCTTACCTTATAGAGCTGTATATTATGAGAAGCTTGATCGATTGCATATTTTGCCATTTCACACAAATTCCCATTCTTATAGCTGCGGAGAAATTACAGCCAGTTTAACTTAGTTTAATTGGACGTGTTTTCATGGCCACTTAAATTGTCAATGTGGTTTGAATTTCCCCGCTATTAATAATGACGAAGTGCAGTTATCTAATTTTTTAATTATATTGCAGGTTAAATTGTCCAATATAATGCGCGCACTGGGTACGGAAGCTGTACAGGATCCTAGTAAAGTCGAAGCCTATGTTCGCAAGCAAATGGAATCTCGTAAGCGAGCCCACGAGGCCGCGAATGCTTCTCGTAAACTGACCAAAGAACAAGCTCGCTTCAAACGAATCAAGAAATATCGTGAGGATACTTCCATTCGGACCTATGTGACAGTATACAGGTAAGTCGAAGGGTTTTCCTGAATCGTTGAGTTTTTTTTTCAATATGCATTTATCAATTGTTACAATGTGGCAGAGTTCGGGACCTCACAAATCCCTCGCACAGGTTCAAGGTGGAGAAAAATGCGAACCAACTGTTTATGACGGGGATTGTAGCCATGCACAGTGATTGCAATGTCGTCGTGGTGGAGGGTGGACCCAAGCAACAGCGCAGATTCAAGCGTCTTATGATTCACCGAATTAAGTGGTTAGAGAATAAACGCGGTGTTGTTGACGCAGAGGCCGCCAACTCAAGTTCTCCTCCTTGTACTGTGGTGTGGGAGGTGAGTAGAAATTTTTAAGTTTGGAGTTTAATTTCTACTATGCTTGCCGATGATGTACTGGTTTTAACTTGGAATGTTCAATATTCGTAAAGTAAATGGCCTAGAATTAAGTGTAAAATAGTTTATTAAGTTAGAGATAACTTTATTATCGTTTTCCCGGCATTTATTCTGAGTCGTATGGCAGTGCTTAAATCATGGATTCCTAGAAGGCTATTAATTTATTATCTGTGTGTAATTTAATTCTGATTTCTAAAAGGGGAAATTACAAAAACAAGGTATGACCGATTTGCTTTTCTTGTTGTTATTTCGTCAGAGCATTAGTCAACTTGCATGTCTGTCAAGTCTGTGATTTAGTGGTTGTGTGCTTATTGGTGTCCATTTGGTGACTTGGATGGCTAACGGCAGTGATTAGACCGGTCAAATAGAGGGGTGGTAGAATGCGAGTCTTTCATCATAACGACCCCAAAATACCCTTCCCTATATCCAGGTCAGGTGTTGCGAAGACTCCCTTAATGGACTCGAAAAATTTATTTCTTATTGCTCTCATGTGCAATAGATTTAAACTCTTATATGCATTCCTTTCTTGCTTTTCAGGGAACTGTGAAGACTCGTGCGTTTTCAAATATGCAAGTGAAATTATGTCCTACAGAGCTGTTTGCACGCGCACTCTTTCAGAAGCAAAATGTAGAACATTACTGGGATATGGCTTACAGTGGAGCCATTTTGGAATCAGTCGACGATACTTTGGATTAGTATTTCTTACCTTTATTAATGTGGTATTTGCTGTATATATGAAAATACATTTTTTAATGAAAGAATTCTTTTGTAACAAATTTCTTCTTATTCGAACTCCTTTTGGCTAAATGTGCTGTTATTATAGGTCTTCCTGAAAAGAGTAAGTATCGTTCAAAATATTTGTTAAGAGTCATTAAGTTCTAATTAAAGCCTTTCGTATGCTGCATTAGTTTATTCATTTGGTTATATGTCGGCGTTTTATTAATGCTTATTTCGCTAAATTGGTTCCTGCTGTTGATATCTAAACAAGCCATTCGTTGATTTATATTTTGCATTCTTTTGGTTTTAATGAACATAGGCACCTCTCGGAATGAGTACCAATCAACAATTAAATAACTATTTCTATTGTGTTGAAGTTTTATCTTCGGTAAGACAGTGTATCCTTCGTTTAAAAAGTCGGGAAAGGAGGAGGGGGGGGGGGGATGGGGTGGTAACATTGCACGTGGTTGTAAGACGCGAAAACACTCAAGAAAACATGCACTGCAAATCAGAGACACTTTCCTTCAGAGTTATTGATTCATTGATTTTTATTTTAACAGCTTAAATGTGCAAAATGTAAGAAATGGTTACTTAGTATTGGCATATGTGAAAATAATTTGTCGAGTCATATCGATCCAGCATTAGGACAATTTCTCTGTACGGCTGTTGATTTATCCTCTTTTAGTAATAACCCATTGCACAACCTAGGTTGGCCCATGAATAGGAAAACTCTTACCTACATTGGCGCAATTTTGGCTATTTGCTCATTTTAAGCAAAATTATTTCGTTTCAAATTAAAATTGTAGTCATTTTCTTTTGGGGTAAGAGGTTGGATTTATGCATGGAAGTTGGGTTGTCTGTTTAATGCCAAATGCTTTTCTATTGTGACGGTTTTATAAAATGACGCACAAAAGTACTAATTATTAAGTGGAATATAGAGCTTTCAGATTTTTAGTTTTTTGAACGCGAATTAAGATTTCTAATCACTATATTGCTGATACTGTTCATTATTTTTAGCTTTTGATGACAACTTCTGTTTATTGAACAATTCGAATAAGGTTTGGGAATTATACTATTTAGCAGAGGAGTTCATTTTATGAAATTCAAGATTTTCCCTTGAGTTTCTGCCGAAATTGGAAGTGAACCAAAATTTTACAAATGCATAGATTATTGACTAACCAGGCGGTCAGTCTTTTCCCAAGCAACTTAATTTGCTTTGAAAAATATGTTACCATAACAAGAACAGTCGTTCGAGTTTCAGGTCTAGTCCTTTTACACTTGGTCTGAACAGCTCCAGTCACTTTGTCATAGCGTTTTGGCAGCCTATGCTATATTAATGCCAACTTACTTTTATAACGTCAATTTCCTTTGAACCAAATTTTTTATCCTCCCTCATTTAAGTATATGGATTAAAATATATTCTTCTTCAATCGATGCGTCGATAAATATATATGCATAGTTGTTGATGCAATTTTCCGCTTTCTTTGAAAGTTTCGGGTCCTATTTTATAATTAAATAATTATGGCAGTATTCTGCAGGTCAATTGAGCTTGTGGCCTTTATTACAACAATTAAAATCACTTTTGCACTTGTTCATAATTAATTTGGGACGAATTCTATCGTCTTAAAGGTTAAAGGCTCGGGTGCTGTTTTGAACCGGCTTAATCAACAGTGTGGCGATTCGGGAAATGAAATTTCGAAGTCTCAGGCAACTGAACGCACAATCGAGTCGAAACCTACAGAACCTATTCTGAAAAGGTCTAACAGCACTTCGATAAAGGGTTTCAAGAAACCCACCATAAAATCGCCGAATCAAAATATTCAGCTAACAGAGGCTAATTCTATTGTATCAAGCAAGGTTACATGTCCAGAGGATATAAAAACACCCCTACCTAAATCAACTAACAAGAAACCATTAGCTAAAATCAATCTCAATGAGTCATCTTCCAAGCACAATAGTAAATGTAATAAAGAGACGAAAGTTCCTGATTATTTAAGCAACAAAGAGTCTTCTGAAAAATCGAAAACATCTCTATTTGATGAAATTGTTGATGGCTTCCTTAATGAATATGAAGATTGGACAACGGAGCGTCTCTATGAAAAATTTTCTGCCAGTTTTGATTATTCTCTTTATATTGAGGACTGCAGCTCTAAAGTGAGTTCAATTTCATCTAGGTGTGGTTTGATGACTATTATTTGTAAATCAGATATTGATAGTGATAAAAAACTTAGCTCGAACGTTTTAATTAACTTAAGAGGAAAAAGAAATTGACAAAGAGTAATTCAGCTGCAAAAAATGAGAGCCGATATTCTGGTCACTCCAGCGGTTCCTTTGAAGTACCACCAGAGGATTCTGATACTGTTGGCCAGGAAGGTATCCGAGCGTTCGAAGTTGCGCTCTTCTTAATTTCAAAAATTTCTGATCAAAATTGATTTTTGTTGAAACAGTTGAAAAGAGGAGAAAGTCTAATGATGACCATAAAAGAAGTTTCGTATCCATTACTACCTCGAAATTATCGCCACATAGTTTTGACAACTCGATAGATTCTGTGATTGATTCCGTTCTGTCGACATGTGCTTCTATGACGAATGAAGAATTCCTCACCGTTTTTCGTCCTTCGTCATCACTAATCGAAGGCGAAGATGAGAAGCTCAGTAGCCCCAAAAGCCCTACTGCGGTAAATTCTAGATTATTCCTGCTATCATCTAGCAAACCATATATTTTGTTCTGCATTCTAGAACTCAGACATCGAAAGCTCTGTAACGGAACGTATAGATGAAGTCCTTGAGGATATATCTGATTTAGATGCGAAAGATTTGTATCAAAAACATATTGCCAGTGGCTTGTCATATCAGAATAATCATGAAGGAGAGTGGAACTACACCAGAAATGTAAGTTTAAATCGCTTATAATAATTACAAATAGCTGAAAAGTATTAATTAATTAAAAATTTGATATAAACTCTGATTTCCAGTTCTCACGATCAGCTACACGTGCAAAAACAGGCATTCTACAAATTTAGAATCATTTTTCCAGTTGATAAGACATTTATCTGTTCACTTGCGCCATATTTCAAATTTAGGATTAGGTTTCATTTCCATATGCATATTTTGTATAATCGCTAATTGTGGTAATGTTTTACCATACTAGATTAAGAAGTCACGTCTTGAAGATGCACCTGGAGTCTGTTCAAACGGTCAGTAAAATGTTCTGGTAATAAGGTGAACATGTTGATTAACTTAAATACCTATTTATCTTCCTACCACAGTTGTGAAAGCTACCATATTTTCATTAAGTACAATGGCATTGTTCTTTTACATTTTAGAGGAATCAGTTGACATATCTAGTTCGTATGAATCACCTCCAGGTAAGATTACTGATATAATAGGCGTAGAACTTATTTCCAAGATATGAATACCAAGGTCACTATTTTATTTCACGTTAAAATTAATAATTTATTCTACTTATTCAAATGTAAGTAGGAACTTGGGTTGAATGTGTCATGTGCAAGAAGTGGCGGTATCTTGAGGACTCGGTTGATCCAAGCGAATTGCCAGAGGATTGGTATTGCGGCTTACAATCAAAGTATCTTAAAGACGATCATGCAAAGATACCCGCTTGTGATGAACCCGAGACTTTAGATCCTGGAATGGATGAAAAACAGTATGTGTATGGTCAATTCGCAACCGGGTCCATTGTGTTAGCTAAAATGCCAGGTAAGAATGTGGCTATCGTTACCAAATCTTTTCAAGAGAAATAGAAATAACTTTTTTATGACAATTCAGGCTACCCTGAATGGCCAGCAATGATTGATTGCGATGGGAGGGGCAATTTCGCGGAAATCTGCCATGAAACCGGCGATATCTTGCGTTATCGGGTTGTCTTCCTTGATCCAAATAATCCGACCAATCAAGTCCTCCCCGTCTCTGATATTCGAAAATTTTCAGAGACCGTTAAAATCAAGTTGACTTCACAAGTAAACTTTCCCAACCCTATGCTTTGTGTTTTAAATTGCAATATCTGGATCGAGGTTCTATATGTATTTAAGAATAGCGAGACAAAATATGTTTTAGGGCTTAAATAAAAACATATTTAGCTCTTATTGCTCCAATTTAAATTGATTACCTGACGATTTATGCTTATTTTTATTGAGTTATACAGTTGTAACCTAACTAGGATTTACACAGTTTTCAGCTACTAATAATCAATTTCGAGATGGCTAAAACACTATCTCAAATTCTCTTAACTTATAACCCCAATTTAGCCTTATTTAGAAGATAGGAGGTGATTTGAATATGTTTTAATATTTATATGCAGGCACAATTGTGTTCTAGGTGGTCTGTTTCATATATCCTTAATAGTGGTGCTACCAGTGTGTAACTAAAAACCAATAAGTATTTGAGCATAGAATATCAGAAGAAACACATCTTCTACAGGACCTAAAGGACAATCCGATTTGTAATGTCATCCACCAGTGCCAACTTCTCTTCAATGCATCTTCATCAAAACCCCTTTTTAACCTGGTCTGTTTTCTAACTTAGCAAGCTAAATACCAAAAGAAGCTAGAGGCTGCGATAGCTGAAGCGACAAAAGCTCTACGACTGCCACTGGAGGAACGCATTTTCAAGTATGGTTACCCATATCCTCCAGAGGATTAAAAGTAAGTGCTTCTTGTTATAATTTTAGTCTTACATAACTTTAGAGAATTCCAAATCCCATGCTCATCCTCAGAATGCAAAGGTTTCGTCTTCAGGAGGTGATCAAAGCTACATTTACAGCGTTTTGCTATTGTACTCCCTACTTTATTAATAAACTTGTGTCTTGTTCATTCATAAGACTTTTAAACTCAGAAAATTTCACAAAGGCTTAAAATTTGTAATTATGAAGTGGCCAATGGCAAATTAACCTATTTTTGAGATAAGAAGTTTCTTTAGATTTACCGTATTTCTTTAATCAATTCAAAAGTTCCTACTTATTCATTTACAGATCAATGGATTTCGAGTTTATTGATTCTGTTTTAAATGATATTGGTTCTAAGTCTCCCCGAACACTTTACAATTGTTATATTGCTCGTCGAAAATACAAAAAGCCTCCTGTTAGAAGTCTCGAGATATCTTTTCAACCTTCGGTGAATTTGGAAAACGTGAAATCCGAACTGTATCAAATTTTCAATGAAATGCTCAAAAAGGTATTAGGAGGTCAGACTCAGTCATTGTTGACCGAAAACCTTAATATCTCTGGTATACCCATCGATATGCAGAAAGGTTTAACATCTGGAACACCCAGGCAATTTCATAATTTAGCTCCTTCCCTTAGCACAAAGAAGAGATCAAAACGACCTCGAATTTTAAGAAAACAATCCAAGCACGAACTAGTAGAAAAAATTAATATCAAGAAGGGTATCTGGGTACCTACAGAAGATTTTGAGCATCAAGGTAAGTACTATCAGTTATGTTGAAACAATCGACTCTTCCAGTGCTCTTAACTGACTCACCCCAGCGTTCTTGCTCCTGAGTGTATTTCAAAATATTCCAGAAATGTCTCTCGGATCGACGCTTAGCTAGAGACCCACTGAAAAGAATCCAACTCTGAATGTTAATTTTCTAAGAATAAGGGTTCTTTTCATCAGTTGGTATATACTCAAACTTTTATCTTTTCGTATATAAGCATGTGCATGAATATTAACTTTGACATTCTTTAAGAGCAGCTAGATTTATTCTACACTATTTGTGTTTTTAAATCCGTAAGAGATCCGATACAATCAAATTTTAATATCTTTGGTCTACAATACTCACAACAAAGCGAATTAATTATACAATTTTTGCAATAAGGACGTATTTAAACCTGCAGGTAGCGAGGTTTATAGCAACGAAGAAAACAAAGGCATTTCTTGGTTTTTTGAAGATCGTGTTTGGTAACGTCTTAAATGGCTTCCAAAGTTAATTTTTTATGAACGTTTCCTCCTAATTTTATGATAAGATCAGTTACGTCCTAAGATTTAGTTCACTGCATCGATTGGTCATGCTCAACCTTTCTCTGCTAAAGATTAAAGAGCACATCGTTGATATTAATTAAGGTTATCAAATAGATTATGTAGGATATTTGCCATATTCAGCTATATTCAATTAACTTTTCCATCAAGGTACGTGGATTGAATGTGTAAAATGCAAGAAATGGCGCTTTGTAGCAGACGTCCACGACCCCTCTGATGTTTCACACGACTGGAATTGTGGACTTCAGGCGAAGTGGAAGACAACGTCTTTGGCTTATCCCAATACTTCAACTAATCCATGTGATGAGGAAGAAGATGGTGCGGCTAAATTCCAAACAGATGCTCAGCCTTATATCTACAGCGAGTTTACTGCAGGTTCTATTGTCTGGGCAAAAATGAGAGGTATGTCTAACCTCTTTTTCCTTCAATATTTCTAACTTTACTACTTATTTGAAGCGAGTAAACATTTGACCTTAAAATGCGAATGAAATAGCGCAATTGGACCACAAGCCAAGTTACAAAATACACTCTTGGCTGATATACACGCATGCTAATTTCTCTTGAATTTCCTTCTAAATTCTCGGTGTTTTCTCATGGTTCGATAAGATTCCCATGAAATTGCTATTTATATTAACGCTAAATCCATCTAATCACTCAAAATGTTTGGAAGACATTACTTATCAATTTATTGCACAATTCTAATGATAGCCTAAGAAATCAGTAAAAAGGCGTCTAACTACGTTCGTATTCGAATGAAAAATTTCTTTAAGGGTCATTCATTAGCGAAAACCTATCTACCAACCATTGAAGGGAATAAATTAGCATTTCAGTCAATAGGTGCGGCTCACGAAATTCGATTCTCATCTACCTCATAATTCGATGATGTGCATATTTAGATGATTTAAAACACAAATTATTATGAGTTAAGTTATTGGTGAAAAAATACCAACTTTATTTCCGGTTATGTACGTCTTGCAAACTCAATAAAAGAGTATATAAACCTACTTTCTAATTATTTAATGCATTCCAAATTTTTACTGGTCGAATTCGATTTTTTATTACCTGAGGCAGGTCTCTGATACAAGAGTAAGAATGGAGACTGATAATTTCGAAAGTAAGTTGAATTTTGACCATATAAACCCTTATCGAAACCCTTTCTATTAGGAAAAGTAAATCTAAAATAATAAGATGAGGACTATAGAATGTCTGAAAGATATCATGGTTTTGAATGTCGAGAGGGAACAACTGCCTTGTCTATGAACACAAACCTTCTACCAATAGCGACAAATAGTATTTATCATAACACCCGATCTAGACATGACCGTACTGATTACCTGTTCTACTTTTGTTCATTCTGCTTGTAGGGGTGGCATTCCGTTGGGCTAGCCAGATTATTGGGCTTTGTGACTGACACCACGATTTTGTTCATTGGTGAGCAAAATGGAAGTAGTCAATGAACTCAAACGATTGATAGTTTTACCTAAGTCTATTTAATAGCATATTTTTTTTTCATAAGGTGGTTTGCTATTTGTGAGAAGTCTTAATATTTCAAATTTCAAAATCCAGTGATTTCACTCTTGAATTTGTAGATGAATTTATGTTCGCAATTTCAGAGCTACCTTGCCAGGTTTAAATGGGTGGTAGGTCTTACCTTTTTGATGGTCTACATCTAAGAAAAAAGTTATGATGTTCACAAAGCAATTTTTGTCATAAACGGAGCATGCTAGGCAGAAAACGATTTATTCTTTTTTGGTTAACCATTCGAAAGTATTAATGGGTTTACCTTAAGGCCGATTTTAGGCTCTCTAGATTCTTCTTTAATCAATTTACAGGCGTGCCATAGTTTTTGACAGCAGAATTCTATTTTCACCCACTCTTAACGTATCATTTTAATACAGCTATCTCTGATGGTAAAGCACCTTAGAAAAAAGAGCCGATTGAATTATAGCACTCCTGAACTACCACAAGTTCTTAAGGTTTTGCGAAAAAAGTTTGGAGTTTATTTTGAATCGTAGACATTATCTAGCTGGTTCTTACGAGTATTTACTATTTCTCCTTACAAACGGAAGACTGCTATGAATTTTTTAAATAGAATTTGATTAAATACATAATTTTCATCCCAATGGGGCACTGATAAAATCTAACGCGCATTTACCCTTTAAATGCTGTTTTAATATCATTCTTTTTCCGTTAATTATTGGCATTGAACTAATCAGATAGCATGAAATTAAGTGTGCGATCGTCCAAGTGTAGACGAAATTCTTGACTTCTCTGTCCAACTAATGACTCAGAAATTACATTCAAGTGGCTTTCCCTCATTTGTCCTTTCTATTTACTGTTATTATTTTTTTTTGTATTGTAATGAAAAACATGGGATTTTATTTGATGGAAGTAGTTTGAATTGTTTAACTTGAAGTCTGATAAGTAATGCAGGGGAAGGATAGAAAAGATGCCGGGGCCAATGTTAAGAGAGTCTTAGTTTTTTTGAATTCTTGTTTTACAGTATTTTCTAAATAAATAACCTACGATTATGACTTAAAATGATGCCAATCGTAATTTGGATCGATTCAAATAATTTTTTACGGTTTTCAGTGCCTAATAGATGCTTTTTATTAACATGGGTCAGTTTGCCACTTCAGTTCATTTTTGTTCCATTGGTTGATGAGCTGCCTGCATAGCAGAAATGAGATACTTTCTACGTTTCTTTATCAGCCTTTGCTTATTTTATTTAATTTAATGTGAACGGAGCCACTTGGGTAGATTTATTCGTTTCATTCATGTTGTTCGAAGAGTCACTAGGTTGCCTAGACAACCGTCCTAGTTTCTGCCGAAATACAAATTTTATGTTTCTCAGTGCAACGTCAGTTGTGCCCGCGTTACGTACGTTAAACATCGTAATTAACCGGATTCTTACCTTTCCGAACCATCAGCTCTTAATTACTATCAGCTGTTTCTAGCCGCCTTAGGCTCCAGTTTTTTTCTGACTTCCTTTTTTTTGAGTTGCTCTAACGGTGGGAAATGAATGTGAGACTACCTATCCTTTTATACATCAGGTAGCTTTGTTCTTACTGCGATAAGTTTTGCTGATTCATTTAAGGTTTAGTATAAGCAAAATATCCTACAAATTTTCACGCCAATATGCTTTCGTTTAAAGTTCAACATGATCGCGTTCGGTTCAAAAAATTTCTAAACACACAAAAGCCTTATGCATGACTTACTCTTAAATTGCCATTGGTGGTTCCTGCAAGACTGTTATAAGCCCGCGCTCTCTTTTGGTTCACATGAGTAACTATGAGCTAAAAGTTTGCCTCAGACTATCCCAGTCTCACTTTGTTACTTTCTCAGTGCGCTACCATGAAGGTGAAGATTGTGCACAACTCTCAAAAGCTCTTTAATGCCAATGTCACCAAGGAAACGACCATCTGGGACTTAAAACAAGCCATTAGTCGTCGTATTGGTATGGCTCCTGAAGATCAAGTTCTAACTCTTAAAGGGATATTTATGGAGGATTCTCATCCTCTAAGTGATTATCAACTTCCTAGACCTGAAGTCGTCGTTCCTATCGATCTCTTTCTACGAGCTAACTATAAGAAACCTACTCCTATTCGTGTTTCGCTTGATTCTGATAGTATTGTTACCGTACCTATCCAATTGGATGCTCGGGTCAGTGAACTACGTTCTGCTATTGAAGAAAAGTGTCATATTTCAGCGAAGCGATCCGCTGGAGTTCGGCTTATTTTTGGGCATTATGTTTTGAATGACGATGAAACGCTGGATCATTATGGAATTAAAAAGAACTCCTGTATCCTTGTGGTCAAACGTCTTTCTTCTCCTAAAGAGAACTCTTATAATAACGGTTGCGATCTTGCTCATAGTGACGATACACTCTCTTCTCCAACACTCCTAACTTCACCGAAGGTTGTGGAGAAACCACCATCTGCTGGAGATAAAATTAAAATAACCGTTATGATTCCAAATGATTCTGGAAATGTGCTTTCCTTTGATAAGAATATTACTCTTCGAGAAGCAAGTGAACAGATTGAACAGAAAACGGGAATACCTGCGGCGGGTCAAAGTTTTAGTCTTAATGAAGACGTTCCATCCATAGCCGATATGTCGAAAACGCTAGAAGAGTTAGGTCTTTCTGATGGGGATAACCTCTACATGATGAATGAAGGACCATCAGTAAATCGGGATCATGTCGGTGAAACTGAACCGCCAGTTGTCATATCTCCCCCATTTCAAAAACTTACCGACGAAAGCAATAAGATTGTCTTGATCTTTAGGGACCCTCAAAATGAGTTTACTATTCCATTGCCTTTTGACGCCACTGTACAGGAGGCAATGAATGCCCTCAGAACTGAGATCAATGGAAATCCTGGTCCATTGTGGTTAAAGAACACGGAGAGTGGAAACTACATGCAGGATTATGGAAGCCGTCTATCGGAGCTTGGTTTGAAGGATGGATCTGTGATTGAATATGTCTATCTCCCCGCAAAAACGGAATGGACAATTAAGTAAAGTTGAGACTCTAGTAATTTGTCATTTGTGTATACACTCTGACCATATCCTTATTTTCCCATTTTTTGCTATTAGATTGCATATTCTTGCGATTTTCATACGATTTTATTTTCTTCACAATTATTTATCAGCACACATAATATTTTTTCCTGTTTTTATATGTATGGGTCATTCGTGACGTGTTTAGAGCTAATAACTGGAATTTAGCACTTTGCTACAATTAACATAATAATTATTTTATAAAAGAAACAGTATAAAATGCAAAACTCTTTCTGTTTTTTGAAATTATAACTAAGATGATAATTTCCTTTAGTTTATTTCTACGACGACTATTTCTGTGATTTTTCTCTATGGCATTTCTAATTACGATAATGAATTTGTAAATGATGTTAGGTAGTTTGAATGAGGAGTTTCAATCGATTCTAATAATGTCATACATTAAAATGCTCTTCCTAAATTTCTTAAGTTGATTTGTCATCTCTCTCGATTCGTACAAATTATTAAATGGAAAAAACAGAAAATGCCATTTTGAATTTTCCGAAACTCTAGATATGTCATAACCAACAAAAATTTGTACCTCCGATTTTGCCATGATTTCAACCGTAACCTCGTCAACACCAAATTGAAGATAGTTTATTTCTTAAAATACATTTTTTAAAAAATATAAAGAATAATTGAGAAGTGGCTTTATGTAAATAATTCCATTCGTTTGAACGCTTATGAATGCGTCAATTTAACAGGACACAATCACATTTATAAACCAATCATTCAAGTGCCAAAAGGATGAGAATTTATCGGAAAAATGCATGGTCGGTTCAATAAA
Organism: Hymenolepis microstoma; assembly: GCA_000469805.3. Taxonomy (NCBI): domain Eukaryota; kingdom Metazoa; phylum Platyhelminthes; class Cestoda; order Cyclophyllidea; family Hymenolepididae; genus Hymenolepis; species Hymenolepis microstoma. Next base: position 35,851,167 of record LR215989.1, on the reverse strand, counting down.
TGCTTTGTGAAATTCAAGAGTACTTAGTGGTTCTAGAAAACGTAGGCAGGCAGTTAAGTATGATTCGAATTTCCAACAATGTCTCATGTTATATTTGTCTTTCATGATCCATTTTATGAAAACTTGTAAATTGCTAGATAATTTGATTATTTTAGCTCACTACAAATCTCAACTTTGTAAAAATTAAATCCTTTCGCTTTACCAATTTAACTATGGTACTTGCTTTTTGCCAAGAAATGCTAACGTAATTACCTAAATCATAATTTGCACACAAAGCGTGATAGACAGCGCCTTAGAATTCTTGAAGTCGAGTAAAGCTAAATCAAATTTAAGTCAAATGCCAGTTCTTCCGCATTATTTTTGTTACAAATTTCTGAGGTCTGTTAATACGATGCAGAGTGAATATTAATGGAACTAAAAATAAGTAATTACACTCTCAGATATACTGCCATTAAAAAAGGAAGTGGCTGCGCAACCACTCTACTGATTACATTTCTACATTCACAACTTCTTTGTAAAATACAAAGTTGAAATTAATAAATACGACTAAAAATTTATTTTATGGATATGACCTTCAGGGTAAAGAAGTCAAAGTTATAGCTGGTAGAGAAATGAACCGAAAAACATTATTCGAAGTTGCACGAATTCTATCAGGCCTCTTCATTCAATTCACTAATATTTGAAAGCTGTCCTTCCCTTTGGCCAATCTATTTGCATTGATACGATTTTAAAAGATGTGGGTTTCAGCACCCATTGCATAAATTCAATTGAGCTCATTGAATTTGAGATGCTGTGAGAGGTTTTAACTCTCCCTTTCATTTGCGTTTGAAATTCGATGAAAGCGCAGTAGTATTTCTTTACTCACAAAAACATTTATCTATTATGTTTTGGTATCATTTAAGTCCTCGTTGTTCAAATAGGAAACTAGAATTCATTTTTGCTCCTTTCATTCTCCCTTTAGTATTTAATTTTATATGCCATTTTTTACACGAGAATATGCAAAACTGCTTTTAGCAAGTTTGATTAAATAGGAGTTCTGCAATCTTATCTCTACTGTTTACAAACGCATTTGTCGATGTTTTGTTCCAGTTAAACAATACTGACGAAAACATGATTAGATACATCTTGATATTAGAAAAAATCTATTGATATGATTAAACGAACGTTGGGTTCCTTACTTTCAACTTAAACGTTGTACTGTTGCCACTTCACAAGTTGTGCTGACGACAACGCATTCTCTAGTTTATGGACTCAATTTTATTTTCGACATACTACCCATACTGAAAATATAATTCAGAATCATAATTGTAGCTAACATTTACGAATTTGCTTTCATAGAGCGCTGTTTCTTGCGTACTATTTACCCTTCTAAGCGTATTTTCACATTGAATCACTTAAATGCCACATCGTCGTCGACTGTAGATGGATTTGATGTATTTGTGCTTAATGCTTATTACATCTTCCTAAGTTCAGTCCATTGTGAGTTCAGCATTATTTTACGATCGTGAGAAAACGCAATCATCCAGCGTTATCTAATTTCGACTCCTCTCAATTAGAAAGTACCACCTTAATTCAATCAATAAAAAAGCCGATTTCTAATATTCGTAAAAAGGCAATTTTTCATTAATTTTGATAATTAGTGTCAATCTATTGTTTTAAATAAAACAAAATATTTTTCATTTTGAATATCGTTTCTTTAAAACCACACCTTTACTACATTAGAACGAGCGAACCGCACCTCATATTTGGTAATAAATGCAGTACTGCAATAATTAAAACTATTATAAAGTTGCTGCCGAAATGTAATAAGTTGCATCAACAGTATCAAAGATGCAAAATATGGCGTGAAGGGTGTATTACTACAAACCACCGAATTCCTGCAAAGCTTAGGCATTAGCTACAATTGTGCTACTCGACATTGAAACGGTTGCACGTTGCACTACTCAGAAAGTTCTAGTGAGCATGAGATCTCTTTGATAGCGTTGGTAGCGTTGTGCACTCTATGACCTTTATCCGATTACTATTTTAAAGAATGTTTAGTTTGCAAAGCGATTCCCTTACAAATCCTCATTTTTTAATGTACCACTCTAAATTAAGGAAATAATTATAATACGATTTAGATGAATATGAACTTCAACAAAAGTTCCAGAAGATGCTACTTACTTAAGAATGCTCTCTTAGAAGCCTATTGGTAAATATTTATTTGCAGCATTTTTTGGTCTCTTCAATAATTATAAATTTTCACATGAATGTAATTCATGGTTACAATTATAATTTAATATAAAGGAGAAATGTATAATTTAGTCCCAATTTTGGAATTTGCGGCAAGAAGGAAAATGAAACCCACCTTCATTCGGTGACTAAATATACCGTAAGAACGGCGAATATTCATTCTCAAAATTAGCTTCTGATACTAAGCATACCAACGAGAAATCGTGAATTTTAACAACATAAGCAAAATTTTCTTTATTTTTAAACTATGTTCATGCTATCATAAAATGCCATTTCCGCCATTATTTGCAAATCATTCCCATTGTGCTTCCAGTTGTTCGTTTCCTTTTCAAAACCCTTGCTGTTTTTTTGGTTAAAATACTCGTCAAGTGGCTTTCTGTTGCATTCGTATTTGGACATCTTTTTTAATTTGGAGTATACTCCATGGAAGTGAAAAGATGATAATGGAATGATGCGAAGCCTGGTGGATGTTGAAAATGTGGTAGAATCTCTTAGTTTGATTCTTCATTTTTGGAGAGGTTATTATTGAATTGTGTAGCATTGTCATGCTGAAGAATTATTCCTTTTCTGTTATTTAAACTTGAACGTGTTTTTGAATTACTACTCTAGTCTTTCAAAGCGTTGACAGAAGTAAATCGTTTCTCCCGGTTTTATCAATTTGTAATTTGCTATTCCACTTACATCCCACCAAGTGCGTGGAAGAAGCTTCCCAGGGGTCAACAATGGATTAGCATAGGGGATGGAATGGGTAGTTGATTGTTTGATTGATTGTTGATTGATTGACGTTGCCCTAAACGATTCTTACGAACTTAGCGTCAAAAGAGAGTTGATGCGAGGAGGCACCCCATTTTCCATCTTATTTAATTTAGCAATGTACTTCAAATGTAATTGCACAGATGACTATAGACATGCGAAGTTCAACGATTATTCTTCTATTGTTAACCTGAGATACTAATATGCCATTTTTAAAAGTTGTAGGTCTTCCTGTTTTTTGCGCATCAATAAAATTCTTATTGGCAGATTTAAATCTTTTAACTCGAAATTGACATTGGTGGACTGTATTTACTTGACCATAGATCTCAGTAATGGCTTAAGTAGGTTTACAGGAGCTCAGGTTCTAAGGAAAGGAAAGCAGCATGAAATGCCTGTCTGATGTGCTCTATGTCTGTTCTGGGGTTGAATATTCTTACCCTAAATAATAAAATAAAATGTATTGCTCAAACTTAATTTTGAACAATATGTCTACTAATAAAAATGCTTTCCGAATTATTTCCTTCATCACGTTTTGTCATATGCTGAACTCAAACACTTTTTGTTAATATGTGTAATTTCTTATTGGTATGAGAATCTACGAAAGAGTGGAATTGTAACACCGCCCTTCTAATTTCATGTCACGGAGTGTAACCTCTTTTATTATTTTGTTCTTTTATTGATTGAATGTCGGCCGAAGAATTTCTAGATTTCACTCTCAACGTAAAAGGCCTTCATTTTTTATTTTTGGAGAAGTATTTTGTGAGAATATCTGTTAAGATGGTCAAATGGAATCATATTTGATATTCCTAAATCCATACGCACCATTACAAGCATTTCATAATATTCTCTTTAACAGGGTTTCCTTGGTGGCCAGCAATGGTAAACTTAAACCGAAATGGCTGTTATGCCGACTACGACCCAGTAACACACAAAGTGACGCACTATGAGGTTGTATTCCTTGATCCCCATGTCATGACTATACGGCGCATTCCTGCAAAATTTGTTCAGAAGTACGTCTCCGGAGAGCTTATTAATGAAGATCTTCTGGTACGTCAAATGAGTTAATTCCGCCCAAATTATATCCATTTCATGATAGACAAGGCCTAGCTTAAATAAGTTGTATTCAGCTGGCTGACTTCCTTCGTTTGTTGTAAGATGTTAATGAATTGAGAACTACGGTAATTTATTCAAAGCAATTTGATTTATGTTTGGAAGGTGAGTTTAAGAAAATATGTATTGCGATACAGTACAAGTGTGTGACAAGTGCGCTTATCACTTATCTTTTAAATTACATTAAAGAAAGATAGTCACAACTTGGCAAGCGGTCTAGTCACCCATAATTAAAGTTCACAGTAAGGCGTATTCTTAGTCACATACTTATCGCCTTCAGTTTAAATTTGCTTTGTCAATTACAAGTTAACCGATTTACTATAAAATGCGTGGATGAAAGGACCAATCTTTCACTATCAAAAAGACATTTATTTTTCCTTAAATACATCAGTTTAATAGTGTAATCATATTAATTTAGATGTACAAGTTTATAATAAGATAAGAGTATGAAAAGCACGATAGGTGGCCTATATCACCCAAGGACAAGTGAGGGACAACGATATTTTGCAGGTGATGATAGCTAAAGGAAATTACGAATGTGATCACTTTGCCTTTATTTGCAAAAATGGTTTCATAAAACCTGGGAATACGGCCGGTTGCTATTAAATGCTTGGGAACGCACGGGTATGATGTGAATTCTCACATCATCTTTTAGGGGTAGGTAGATTTACGCAGAGATGTATCAAGGTACTCAAAACAAATATTCGCACGCGACTTCGAAGTCCGAATAATTTCCAAGATACAAAGCTGAAAATTTATCTAGCATTGTCATTAGTTAATAATCAACAGTATCACTGCAGTTTGATTGGTTGGCTAAGTGAAAAAGCGGAGATGTCGAAATAACAACTAATCAGTTATCCAACGAGTCTATGTCCCCAATTGAAAATCGATGTTTCGCATCTGCATAATGTAACATATGTCTTATAATAACTGCTATTGAATTGAATTACTTTTCTGTGAAGCCTGGGTTGGCAAAATGACTATGAATAGTAAATCTGTTTATTTGCTAACAGAAAAGTAAATACTGGCGAAAAATACAAGATGCCATGGAAGAAGCGGAAAACGCTTTAAAACTTCCAATTCAAGTGAGTTCCACATCTACTTCTACTTGCTATTTTTCAGTAGCGAGTTAACAAATCTAAATTGGTGCTTTCCAGATAAGATTGGAGACATTTGGATATGAGCACCCAAAAAACTCCCAAAGTTCCAACAAACCTAGTCACTCACAAAGGCGAGAAATTATGGCAGAAAATCAACAACAAAAGACACTAATTTGCAAAGTTACTCGACGGGGTCGCCCAAGGAAAAGAAAAGAAATTAAAGGAGATTCGTTTTCGGGATTGTGTGTTAGCAACTTGACTTCGGTAAACGCTTTTCCTGCTTACTAGCTTGGTTCCACCTTAGTTCGTCATTCTAAGATTGAAGAAGTAATTAGTTATAATGGAACCTTCTAATCAAAGAAATTAAAAAATTTATTTGTTTGCCATGCTAACGTAATTCCAACCTATGACCACAGAATATTCATAAGTGAATTTGTCATATAACTTTCTTCCATGTACAAGGTTTTCCCACTATTCCAGGTGAAAAAATCTCATTAGTATGTGTTTTTTAAATATAAAAGAGAAGACAACATAGAATAAATATTAATTTCGTCAGAAAAACACATTTAATATTCAACACGGTTTTATTTCCTTCTTAACAAAAATCGATTTTTTCATGTGACTTGTTTTATCGTATTTTTAGAATCGAAATGTTTTGATCTTTAGTTACAAAAGATTCACTTCATAAGTGAGCCTCTTACTTTGAATTTTGTACAGTTTTTTAAGGCACTCCTATTTGTACCCCACATATGAATTAATTCTCATAAGACCACCTTGGTAAGTGCAATAAGGTAGAAGGCCATCAGATCATTTATGATGAAAGCAACCAAGATTTAGTGATAATAATACTTCCATCTTAATTTATAAAGATTGCGATCTTATTTGAAATTACAAAAATAGGAATTCTTCATAAGGGTGCCTGGCAAAATACGAACCAATAATCATGATTTTGTAACTGCAAGCTACTATTTATAAAGTTAAACGCCATCCAAACCTCAGGAAAAAGAAGAGAGAAGATTTTTCGCACAGGCGACGTTTTCCTACTTTTGAAACAAACTTTGCTTCATAAGATCCAATAAGAGATAAATGACTGGTTTCTTGGATAGCTAATAATTGCAGCGCTGGGCTTTCACTGGTGGTCATACAAATCTAAGTGAGAGTGTGGAAACCCAGTAAATGATAATTGATCTGAAGTCTCCGACTTTATTTTGAGTGCACAAACGTATAACTGCTAAATAATGCGAATATATTTAAAAAACTGATCAATCTACATAAATTAACAGAATTTATGTTTGGAAGACGTCAAATAGTCAGTTGGACACTTTCGAAAATTTAGATCAGGATAGTTTTGGTTATTTTGCAAGAACATCAAACTTTAAAGTTGAATATTATTTATTCTTACTTACTGTTCGTAAATAAGTTGCAGTGAGTCGTTAAATTAGCCTTTAGTTTATAATGACTTAAGATTTTATCAAGTATTTTTAATTCCTCTAAGTTTTTAGCTAAAGGACCACTGATCAGGGAGATGACAGTATCGAAAAATCCCACATTGATGAAGGCTTTGCCGGATGAAGTATCGAAATCTGAAAATGAGGGATCTCCGTCTTTCCTTAATCCTCCATTGGTCGAGGTAACTTAAGTTCCTTGTTTTCGATTTACCGGCAATTTGAACGTCTCTTGATTTTTTATATTTTCAACCAGACACTGCAGCTAGTTGCAAGCAATCAAAAGGTGCCTAACCTGGACAGTAATTGTTATGATGAATTCTCAAATCTCCTTACATCAGCGGGCTCTTTGTCTACATCCCCGGATTCACGGTGTTTTAACGTTAGTTTGTCTCAAGAAACTGTAATTAAGGAACTATCAATTACATCTTCCTCGCCTAATTCCAGTTTGGATAAAACAAACGTCGAAGATAATATTTCTCCTGTTGTCGTAGCTTTGGGTCAATCACAAGAATTTGTTCCGGAAAACTCTAACCAATCGTATTATGCAGAAGGTAAGATTTGAAGTTGAATCCAATTTCTGGAAATAGGTCATCAATTAATTTGCCTTCTTTTTTTAATACAGGCGCCTATGGAGTTACAGAATACTTAAGCAGAACCTCTCTGGAAGCCTCAGATTTCTATCTTGATATGCGTGGGGCTAATTCCAGTCAGATTATTGGTTCTACTCCAGTGAATGATGATAATGCTGATATACCAACTTTTAATAAGGTGGAACAGGAATCTTCAATGTATCTGCTTCAAGAAACCGCTGAAAATATTTCTCAAAAATTTCGGAATTCAGCATCCAACTCTATGCTCGGCTTTTTAGAGCAATCAATAAAATCCCGTTTGAATGAAAGAATTTATTTAATCAAGAAAGTTAGTGAAATTTTAACCAACCTACCACTTGATCTGCAGTTTAAGCCAGCAGGAGTTAAATAGATGCTTGTCGTCAATGTCTTTTTGTATATCTGCCATATGTGTAAATAATCCTAATTGTATTAAAGAAAAATTAAACTAGCATTTAATGGTGGTATTTGTTTTAACTAATTTATTAAATGGCTCAGCAGTTGTCGCAGTTTAGTTAAATCCGATGCCACCTAATGCTCATAATGAAATGGACCAAAAATGCCTATTTAAATAACAGAGATAAGGTAACACCAGGTATTTTCTCGGAGATTTAGGCAATAGTTTATTAAACTTGCTTAATATGTGCCATGATTTACATCGAGAATTAGACCTATTTTGAATAAACCATGATACATACAGCAGAAAACAGACGAACTCAACTAGTCATTATTTTAGAATCTTGAGCGATCTGTTCGAATGATATATCAATCAAACGAAGCTTTCATCTCCTTCACTTCATTTTCTTTTAACCCTGCAATTAGTTTGCTGATTTTTTCACTTCTTACGCAAGTATTTATTCCAGCAACTTCCACCGTTGGCGTCTCCAGCCATCCATACCTTCTTCCGATCTTGTGGTAGAGTGACCAAAATTGCCATATTCTTTGATAGTGATTTCTGAATTTTAGCATGAATTCTTAACAGCTGCTCAGTTTAGCCCGAAAATAGAACAAATAGGACAATTACGTAACAGCAAACAAAACGTGGAGTGGGCGAAGTGCAGGGTGTTCGAGATAAGTTTGACAGTTTGTCAAAAAACGAGGCTGGCAACTAAAAATTTTAAAATATATTTAATAGGAATTCAACAGGCACGGGAACTACACTACTGTTAAATAATTATAGTCGAAACAACTGCCTCTAGAGTCCATTACAGCCTCACATCAAGTAATTTTTCTACAGAATAAGACAAATTGCACAGCAATTAGCTCCCCAGTGAAACAGTGGAGGACTTACGTCATTGAATTGTTTCTTCTCCTGTCACTATATGATCCTTTTGTCGGTTGTTATAATGGCTCATCTTTGTTTGAAATATACCTCATTTGTATCGTGTAAACAGGAAGCAAATTTGCGTTATCTTTTCAAAAATAGTATAAAACTTTAATCATAGTCATTGAAGCCTTATCAGTTCAACTTGTTAATGAGTCTTCACAAGCGGCTTTGAAAAAATTAATCGGTTAAAGGAAATCAAACATTTCCTTCGCTCATAATGTTTCCCAGACAAAGCACTAACTTCACAAACAACTGCGCCAATAAAATATATAAGATCGGACAAACATTTTTAAAGAAGGTAATGATTTCCCATTACAACCTTGATTTTCCATAAAATGAACCTGGGAATCATGCCATTGTGGATATTTCAAGAAGGGGATAGGGGGAGGAATTGAAGTGTTTCCGGAGCTTCTCGAATATCACGCATCTTCTCCAGAACTCGAATAGGATTGGGAGACTCACAAGTGCCCCCATCAGGTGTGTTTTCATAAAGGCGACCTGTGAGGGTTTGAATGGAGATGCAGTAGATGTACCTTGTACAATGATGCTGACTTCCACTACTGTCAGAAGAACAACTTATAAAAGAAGATCCCAGTGCTAGGCAAATGGCAGATACATGTCCTGCTGGTTCAGTCGCGTTGCTTTGTTGGGGTGACGATACCCCTGACCCACTTTCAGTGTTTGTTGCTAAAATCGAATTTAACTAGTAAATGAAATGTGTGTTAAAATTGTTTTTTGTGCCTAGCTGAACGTCAAAAAGTTATATTCGACTATTCTAAACAAACATATGACTGTACATAGCCAAATAGGCTGCTTCCCTTTAATTCATCAATTGTAAATATAGCATTTTTCGCAAATTAGAGCATTCATTTATAAAAAAGGATTGTACTCTTTAAGCGCTAAAAATGAAGAGTTGGAATTTCATAATACTAAGATGTAAAAATTAACTAAATCAAGGTTGAACGAATCCTGCTGAAAACATTTTTTTACGGAATCTAGGCATGAAAGCAGAGGAAATTTTCCTGCTTATTTAGCGTCTTTATGAAACCTTCGGGATCTAGTAAATGGGGGGAAAATCAACTTAATAAAGCAATAATTTTTTTTAAACTCAATCTGGGAATCGAATTTTATGATTGGTAATATATTAGTAAGTTCACGCAAACGTACCGAAGTTTATGAAAATTAATCGCATTGATATAGAGAGGTTAAAAGTTGGCTGGAAAAGCATCGACTAAATAACATTCGCAGAAATGAACGAAATAGCCCAAAATTAAGAGGTAAAAGACTATGAAGAGATGAGAAATTCTTTAATTGTAGGTATGCCAAATCCCCGATTGCCACAATTCAAGAAAACCACGCTCCTTAAGACTTACATTTAGTGGAAATGCACAGTGCGTATGTCCACTTTATTTTTCAATAGGAAATAAAAAAGTACTAAACAAACAGTAGACTAGAATATCAATAAACGGTGGTTCAGTCGAACGGTTTGGAGGTCTCAGATAACATTAAATTCCTTTAGGAGCATTAAAAAGTTAGTCTTAAAGAAACCCATCCGCGGAACCAAAAAAATCCCCAAGACTATCAGAATGCAATAATCTTTCCTAAATCAGAATTCGAAATGGTAAAAACAGGAACTAGAAGCTTGCCCCAGCACTGCGTGAATAGAAACGGGAATATGACAGAGACCAAACTACGGTTCGCTAAATGGAGTTGACTGTTTTGTTTTCGTTGTTCGTCTGATGATTAATCTATTAAAACGATTCAAGTACATAAATATGAATGCCAGTGCTCATCTGTAAGTTTTTTTCCTAATTATTATTCATTACGTTAATACGGCAACTAACCACTATGCTGTTTAGCCTATGTCAATGAAATCTTATTAGCAAATCCCTCTTTATTCAGATCCGCAGGAATCGAATCTTATGCGTTCTGTCATACTTCCAATTGATGCTATTATTGATTTGCTTCCAATTTTTAAGTCACCTTACCAGAAATCGGCTTTCTACTTCGATTAGGACTGGCATTTCTTGAAGGTGCAGGTGTCTGTCGAGCTTGCTGTGCTTGTGGTAAATCGACAGCCTGAACAGGAAACACTCTTGCGGGTTGGCATAACCCGTCAGAGAGAACACTCTGATGCAGCGCTTCTGAGCTCGATGCAAAATAGATATCGTACTAGAGCAATCAAAAAATTGAATATCAATTGACTGCGGAATCTGCGAACACTTCATATACATCACTGAGCTTACTTTATAAGAAAGGAGGAGACAGTTAGGAACAGTCATAGTGTGGACAAGACTTCCATTAATGAGGAGACGAAACTCAATTGCACTTTCAGTGAATGCTAGTATGTACGGTGGTGCCAAGACTAAAATAGACAAATTTTTGCTTATTGGTTATGCGACAGTATGGCATCTAAGGGAAGAATACCTACCTATCTGCCTCGGTTCAAAATTCCAGGAGAAATTGTAGTCCGTTGTGGCGGCCGTTTGAACTCGACTACTCATAAGGGGAGATTTAATGATTGGACCTGGTGAATTGAAAACATCCGGATATTGATGTTCCACTCCTTCAAGCGACGTGCAAATATTAAAAATATCAGAGTGATTGTGAAATTCCATGGCTCGTTTTGTGATCCGTTGGAGATAGCAGTTTCCTAGATAGTGGAAGGAAACATGTTTTTTTTTAAACGTCAATATTAAGTGAATGTGAACCATAACCCACAAAAACAAATAGATAAGCAAAAGCAGCATACTTGACATTTAGAATGCAAGCAAATACAAATAAATTCCAGCCGTAATCTAGGAATCCGCATTACAACGTATAGGAGGTTAATTAGCAAGTAAGTGATTGGTTTAGTATCTTATAACAAGTAAATGTAAACCCGACAATGGGCAACTCTCCGTGTGTGATGTGCGATTAACGCAATTTCGCTAGTGTATTCCGCATAGTAAATGCCTTCTTTCGGCACTTTTATTGCATTCTTGTGGGCCATACTACTTAATGCAGGCTTGTGTTATACAAATCTGCAAACTTCTGCTAAAGTGAATTTTAATTTTGCTACTGTTGAAGTTACTAGTGGGTTAAATACAAAATAAAATATGTAGTGTTAAGACAAATTCTATCTCAGATACACTTCAAAGCATAAAAAGGTCGGTTTCTACTGGATCACTGAACGAATAGTCATGCTCATTAACATGCGCAAGAGCAATCTTATTTTATGTCGAGCGTAATGAGGGTCGTTGCAATAGAACGATTAAATTATCTTCAAACGGGTATTTCGTATGTCTGGATAGGCTCTGAAATGTTCTTAGGAATGAATTTGAACCATTTAAAAGCCCATAAATATTAACAAATCTAACTGAACTAGCTCATACCCGTATAACCTGAGGTTTTTATCTTTATAGTGCATTGATACTTTGTTTCTGAGAAGATACTCAGTTATCTAGTTTTTTTTTCACATTCTTACGATTAAAGCAAAGCAGAAGTTCTAAATCATCATCAGATCGTATCTCCACGACTGCTACGGCCTGACTCTTGACGTTTTCCGTTCGGTAAAGATGTAACGTCTCCCCAGTCCTTTCGTCCAACAAGTCGAATTGGTTCCTGTAACCCGCACATATACGTCCACCCATGTTACTATCCAGAATGCTCAGAACTTGAACCGGCTCACTTGTAGGTACTTCCTATTTGCATAAAAAAATAAAAAAGGTTGGATCCTAGTGATAAAACTTGAAATAGACTAAATAAGACACTTACACGAACATAAACAAAGCGAGCGGTAAGTTCAGAGTACATGAATTGATTCCATGATGAAAGAGAACGACCGGTGATCTCCACTTGCCATTGATAGATTAGTAGTCGCTTTCCAACCGCGAACACCAGTCTCAGAGGACGTGTTGAAGAAGTGCTGGTAGAGAATATGTGGCAACCTAAGGGAAATTAATAGTATATTGAAGCTGATATCTACTTAATTTATTTAAGTAGGTGGACATGAACCATAGGTGACTACAAACATACCTTTTGATCGATCGAGAGTATGCTTCTTCACCAATGCACGATCTATCACTTCTGTCAAAGGGAGGTCACTCAATTGCAGCACGGAAATACGTGATTCTCGACCTATGTGAAGAGATAAAACAAATTGCCCGTTCAATAACTTCAATTTTAAAAGAAGCGTTCGTATTTAAGAAATTAAGCAGTACCTTTATCGTAGCGAACGATCATAACTCCAAAGGATTCCGCTACCTTGATCTGTTTCACATCTACACTCTTGTCTATAAGTAAGAGAGGTTGTTGATGCTCTAAAAGGTAAATAACAGTAGTCAATTTTATCTTATTTAAAATGTCTCAAGGGTTTACATTATATCCAAACGCATCAGTGGAGCAGTGATATTTTCGGCCACGTCTCAATAGGTTAAGCAGACAAGAAACTACTGCCATGCACCCACTAGGCAAACTCATTACTTTGTGGTGATTTTGAGAGTTAACCAACGCAGCTGATTGATTAAATTCATTTTCCCCTTTACTGTCCACTCTCCTGGTTTTAACCAATCTCCGTATCTAATGCCTATGTGTTTTGAATTCCACTTTGGTATTAGGTCACAAGACTGACATTTATTCTTTCTCCCTTACTAAGGACCTTTAAATTCTGTTGTTTCAAAGTTCATATATAGATATACCCAGTTTTATCATCATATTTCCTTGTTTTTCAAACTACAGCTCATAATACACTACTTATTCCAAGAAAGAGTTAAGTGGAATCACGCAAATCAGGAATCACTCCAAGTATGGATTTTAAGAAACCTTACTTCGGCTGGTCATTTTGGTTTCCATGCTATTCGTATACACCAATACCATGGTTCTAGGATCACAGAATGCGTATTGTTCGTAAATTCCAAGATTAGAAATGTATTCACTCATAATATTACAAGATGAAATTGATTGTGAGATCATATGGTGGATCTACGCACTTACTACCGACATGTCTGACTTAGAGAGATATGTTAGCAAAAAATTATTACATTTCCCAGTGCTTCCGCGAACTCAACGAGAGGATTAATAAAGAATGCAGATAAGGTCAAAATTTATACATTTTTGCTTACCTTCAAGAGCATAGATGCCACCATCGACACAAGCTAAAAGGACTTTACCTACAAGAGTATGAAAGCATGTCCTTTAAGAGAGTATTAGTTGCATAAAAGGAGAAAAAAGACCACAGTTATTACCCCAAGTGTCGCCACTGATAATATCACCATGCATTTTCATATGAAGTCGCCTGGGTTGCCATGGCTATGAACCACAAAGAATAGAGTTTAGGAATAAGTGATGCAGGTAAATTGGGCATTAGGAGAAATAAGATATCAAAAGGCCTGGTTTCTAACATTTAGCTGCCACATCAGTTAATAGAAAAGTATACAAAATGCGCTAGGAGAGGAAAAATTAGTATTAAAATGGCCATAGGAAAAATTTTGACTAAGCCAAGATTTGAATTCATGTCCATTTCAAAGCACAGGTAGGACAATTTTTAATAAATGGGGGCTTGTAAAAGCTCAGTTGCCAAATTTTGCGGGGTATGACTTTCCTAGGTTTTAGTGCTGCCAAGACAACTAGTTCTGCTGTTTCGACATATCCGCCTACCAGATATCCCTAGACTACAGTGGGCTCAGATTAAAGCGGAATTAATGACATAATGCACCTAATCCAAAACATTAATCAAACAAGGAGTCCTTGCGGGAAAATGTTGTCAATGTCATCAAATTGGTGAGCTAGGGACTGGTAACAGTTTTAAGCCTAAATAACCGTTAAGCTGCCAGGGGTGATGTGATGATTTCATGGGAACCTACGGAAATAGATTATCCGTAGCTATGACCATTGTACTATCGAACCCCTATCAAAACATTTGTAGCTATCTCACCTCTGGAATCTTAAAACTACAACCTAATGAATATAATCGAAGGTCACATTATCTTCTTAACTACTGGAATAAGACCGACCATTCTTGATCAAAAAGTGGTCAGTAAACGTTCTATATTGTAGACAAGTACTTGCTAAATCTGCTTAGTAAATATTCAAAATTCAAAAAATTCAGAATTGAGCTCAACTGAGGCTCATTGTCACCTTGACGTTATTCACAGAATAAGCTGAATCGCCTCCCATCCACCATTTATGCGACAAAATGGTAATTAATTTCAGTTACTTCCCACAATAAAAAAAATTGAAACCAAAATCATGGTCATAACAGAACGGTTTCTAAATACGAAAGATAGGGTAATAGTCAAATAAGAGATGTCCAAGAGGATCTAATTCTCTAGGATTTCGGATTCATTTATGTGTTTAAGGTAGTTTCATAATGAACACACGATCCAGACTACAAACTTCAGGATCTGGCGCCTAGGTTCTTCATTGGGATCTCCTGTCGTCAGTGCTCAGAATTGGGTCAAGTCAATTTAGTACCCATATTACTACCGTTAGGAAGCGAGAAGTAGGTTATAATACTTAAATATTTTTAATGTTCGAAAACCCATTAGAATCCACTCAACAGTGACTTAAAAAGACTGATCTCAAGATTTTGTTTGGTTTAAAATGACATATTCATGAAACCATTTTTCAGTTGAACGAAAGAGTAAAATTAGGACATTGGTAATGTCTTTCAAATGCTAAAATCAAGGAATTCCTTCTTTTCTAATTATTACCTAAACTTGCATATTTTTAAGCACATTTGTCTCATTGAAAGATATCCAACTTGCTCAAAATTGACCAATGAATTTGCAATATGCAACCCTCTCCTCTAAAGATTGTCATACAACCTGATTAAAAGTTTGCATCATGTATGCCAATGACAACGCTGCAAAACTGCTAAAATAATAAATGATATACAGTAAATGAACAGTTAAATGACTTGTGAATATTTATTAAAATTTTTAAACGAAATTTCCTTGAATACATTACAAAAATTTAATATTGTTTTCCTAATTAGATGAATTAAAATAGCATACGTAAATGGAATTTTTGCTGCCAACTGATCTACCTGCAAAGGAACTAGAACTATCCAATTACAGAAGACGCAAATTGTTAATGTGTCGATTGCGTTAAATACAATTGAGATGGTTTGCAAAATTACCTAATTTACTTTCTTTTAAACCAGTTTGCTCATGCGATACCCAAAAATTAGCCAGAAAACAGCATTCAAATAGAAACCTACGATTTGCTTGGATATTCCGGTTGTGATACAACTTGTTGGAGCATCGCCACGTATAATTGTGTTCAGTTTCAACATCTAGGCAAGAAATGGAGAATACAGGAGCATGTATGACATTAAATTTAGAAAGTAAAAAATAAGATTACTTGACCAAATCGGATGAAGGCGTCATTTCGATTTTGATCTTTAGATGATGGAGAACTTTCCGTTGCGTCTTGAACTATTTCACTGAAAGCTCTTCGGTAGGGACCATTTGCCTAGTATATTGATCGGTGTTGTCAAAAAAAATAGATGAGTGTTGACATTTGGATGAAGAATCTAAATCCGTAATTTTGATTGCGCCTGGGATCAATCAGTTTTCCTTCAGCCTTTTTATTTTTCGCAATTCGATTGGCTCATTTAATTATCGAGCATCATTCATTTGAGTATGTTAGTCTACTTACTCCTTTTTTTCTTATAGACTACCATTTATCGAGGTTATCCAATCATGTCACTCTGTCTTATCTATAACGTGATTGTCACTAAAAAGTCAAATTTAAGTTAATTGCTGCTATAATAAGTGTGCTGGATCGAATTCTTAAAACTATACGGATTCGTGATATATTTCAGTTCCAATTTAAACATATTACCGAGTCATTTTAAATGATTAACACACAAAGAATTTCGCTATTGTTATTCAAAACTGCACCATTTATCAATCTACTCGCATATAAAAAAGGACAAACATTCCACCCTGGAAGACAACCCAGGCTTTGAAATTATTTTTAAATGAGTTGAATAAGATCACGTATATGGAGGAACGGTTGATAACACTATCCTAAGACGTTTTTGCAAATGCTGCGTTAGTGAGCAGCTAACACCTTAAGTCCACTTTTAACTCACAGTTCAGTAGTACTAAGTGCAAATTTATTTAACAGCTCCTAGAATAAGTAATATTACTCAGGACAGGACAATTTTTAAGCTTAGGTAAAGTAATTGGATATCGATAATATTAAAATTATTTAACACGAGACGATGGAGAGGATTATTGGCCAAGAGTGCCTCATAGGAACTTCGCATCCAGGCGGTGCACAGTTCTTACTTATTGAATACAGGGCAGCGTTTTAAGTTCTAAAGTACCTGGTTTAAAGTACCTAAATGTGTCCTTGGGCTTTGGAATGAATTCAATAATATTTACTGTCTAGTTGATCAGTTCGAATGTTCGGTTATGTCGTTTAAAAAGACATTAATTCCTTCTTTTAGTCAAGCTGCATGCAAAATAACACTAGCCTAGTTAACGACATGGCAGAGTTCTCTAGTTCTCAAGTTAATTTTTACCAGTTAATCGTCACAATTGGATTCAAAATGTTAGACACCTGAATATATAAGCGAATGCGGACATGGTGCCATGCGGCCAAGATAAATGAGGTCCCGCGTGAATACAGAAAGATAAATTGATATCAGTACATTCAATGGTGGGAAATACAGAATAATCTGAAAACGGCATGTTGAATAGTCAATAGTTCGCAGAAAGTGTTAAAAATCTTCATCGTAAACTTCGATACACAACACTTCGCATTGCCGTCCTCTAAATTCTGTCCAAAAAGCATATTACCGCTTAAAGCAAGTATTGAATCTTATGGTTTATATTTATCGAAATTTCTGTAAATTAACGCCTACTTAAAGGATAAGATTTCCTCAATTCTTCCCGAGTATAGGATGTCGGTACAAACTTCAAGGAACTTGGAACACCGTGTTACACGTGTCACATTGCCATTTTTTATTTAACTATACACAAGCTTCTTAAATATCAATATTAGTGCATTTGGTAGAGCTTACAATTGCAAGGAATATACCTCTCTGTTTATCTAACACTCATAGAAAAGTCATAACAGACTGGAATAAAACTTTTTATGTCATGGACAGCAAATGTAGATAAAAAACATTACTAGTGGAACAATTTGACGTCGGCAAAAGCAATCCGCTACTCTCGGTCCTGTTGCGCTCAGAAAAACTCAATATTGACAAGCGTAATGCAGTTAAAACACACAACAAAATATTCACATTTAAGGTTATAAATTTGGTTGGCTATCCGGGTCATACACATATATGGGAGACTTGACCTAATACTTCTGACACTTGTTCCTTATTGCATTTTGTCAGTGTTAAAATCCTAAAACGCCTAGTTCTGCAATGTGAGGCAACTTTTACACTCGGTGGATACCACTAGTACTTTTGATAGCCAAATAAAAGTAAACCTTACTTGCACCGAAGCATCTCCAACTGTTTGTTTCATTTGAACTAACAGGAACTTAAGACATTGATCACATTTGCAAGATTTCATCCGATTTTCCCAATTTTTTTCACCTCGTACGATTTATGCCCTCCCCTCCCCAAGATTTTTAGCCGTTTATTGGCTTTCATTCGTTATCTTTAGCTTCACTCAGTGACTGTAGAAGAACTTTGGTCTTCTTTCACTTTCCTCATATATACTCTGTGCTGCCACCCTTCACTATTTCCCTTATGATAATGATGTTCATTTGGCCTTGAAGGTTTTCCTCAACATGCGTCCTCTAAGATAGAGTCTCCCCAGAACCATCAGTTGCAGAAATATAAAGCCACATGGTTACAATAATCTACACACAAGAGTAAGACTTGCGTTGAAATTGGAATCAGCTGATAATTGTTACTAATCGATTTAGAAAATTTAAGTTAAAGTAGACATTAGGATAACAGTTAAGAAAGAATCTTACATTATTTTCTGAGCCGTACTTCTCTAAGATATTGTTTAATAGCATCTCCGATGTGCGTATCCGTTTCTGGGCGAAAACGGGTGAGTGGAAGGCTGCCTTCTCTCCATTTATTACTAAAATGGGTAAGTAAAATAGGTGTACAATAAAGTAGCTTTTGAGATTACTGCATACTTCTTCTTTTCAGTGGGAGCAGTGAAACATATTTAGAATGAAGACAGAACACAAAGCATGCCCCGTCTTATTCGTGGGCATATTTCAACCATTTAGTGGTTTCATTCCAACATCAACTTTTGCTATGAACTCCGATCCTTAGTAGATTTAGAGCGATAAAGCATTTTAAGGAAAGAAGTGCATATAATGTTAAAGTATCTTCCTCAATTACTCAACTTTATTTGCGCAAGAGAGAGAGGAATCTTTTGACACCATCCTCAAACTATTCCAATATAGGGCTCTCTTGGAAAGTGGATAATAATGTCCAATGAAGAAATACTATTACCAGGAGAAGCAGGTAAAAGTAAAATTTCCGATTTGGAATGCTCAGACCTCAAATTTAGACCATTCTACACGGCAAAGGCGATGCAACTACCAAAATTTTATTAAATTGTCAAAGACCGAAAATAACAAAATCAATTTTTTTTTCTCAAGCACTAGGTGGCTGTAGGAAATCAGGTTAATTCAAAGTTGGTTTTAGTTGAGAAAGAGAGTACGATTTGGATGTTTTATCCTGATAAAAAAACATAATCTTAGACAAGCTTTAAATATCCGTTCTGGATAGACGTAATCCACAGTTAAAAATTGTAAGACGTTTTACTGCGCAATGGATTATTTTTTTCTATCAGATAATTCTAAGTGCAGCTAGGAAGTTAAAAATAACCCACGTAACGGCAGATATTCAAAAAATGGGAGACTAGGAATTAAGCAATAGGGAGGTTAGAATTCTTTTTGAAAATTAAGTTAAAGAACGAAAATGGTTCCATCTACCAACTCGCAGAAGATTGTCACGATCTCTTCCATTTATTAAAAATTAGATGTTGAATATTAGAATTCTTCACTAAAATCTATACAATTTCTACTTGAATAAGATACTGTTTAGAAGGTATTATTTTCCAATGAATCTAGTTCATTTTGAGTAAAAGAAATTGATTAATTTGGCACATCAAACAATTATTTCCACTTAATGCCAAATATTATATGATAACATTTAACAATAAATTTAACATGAACTCAAGCATGACCTAACAAATTCAGCATTTGTGGAGAAGGAAAAAACTGCACAGCTTTCGAACATTCTCACTCAGGTGTGAAGACGATACTTCCCACAAATGAGTGCAAGTTAACATTCTTTATAAATTTAATTTCAACCTTTTCAATGTTCAGAGTGGAACGCATTCTTAACATGTCGATACTAATCGATGATATTAAAATTGATATGTGCGGTAGACTCTACACAAGTTTAGTGTAGAAATTTCATATAAATTTCATATACTTTATATTACATCTAAGGTGCTAGCAAGAAGGAAAAAATATGACACGTGAACAAATTTATGGCAATAGTAATAATTATCACGCCCGTTAGGAAAGGGCTCAAAAAATCTCGTCTTGGGTTAGATGATGACATCATTGAGCCAGCTCCTGTATTACCCATACTTAACTTGTGGAATGAGCCATTCCTCTCACTGAGTGATGGGCATTGAACTCGTGACCTGTGACTACATAAATGAGTAAGTTAGCCCAAACACATTCGAGTCTATTCAGGTGGCTTTTTGACTTTGGTTAACCAATCTTGAAGTGATATCGTTAAACATAATGCAATTAAACGTTTAAAATCACCTGCCCACTATCACTCGACTTTTCTAGTATTCTCACAAATGTTGTAATAGTTTCGATTAAAAATCACTGGGGGAGAAAAGTCAACAGGTAGGATGCTTAGTGTTGAGTCACAGGAAGAACGACGTGGATAAGGTAAAAAGACTAGCAAGAATCATTTTGTAAATTAAGGTAACATTTAGCTAATGGCAAGGTCGCTATCTCTTCATAAGTTACTTCCTAAACTTACCCTAACTCCACTATGACTCTAAATTCCTGTTGGTCGTCTGTCTATAGTCTCAATTTGTCCAAGTTACTTGAGTCTCCGCTCAAGTTCCATCACCATAATTTAAAATGAATTGCGAAAACAGCCAAGCAAAAATGTGGCATGTAGCTAACTTAGAAAAGTTGATAGGGATATGGTAAGCACCCATAGTACTCAAGGTAATGGAAATCACCACTGATTTAATTAAGGAAACTGGATGGTTCGGGAATTCTCCATGATTCATTTGCTTCCATACATATTTTTATTTTATCATCCATAAAGTCCGAAATCAAACTCCCCCTCTCTCTATAATTTTGAGTCTGCAAAAGGCGGTGGAAATAGTGGAATCACTGAGATAAGAGGTTATTGACAATAAGAATCATTCTCATACTCAAAATTTAATTTTTCTATCCCAAGGAAAAGCTCACTAAATAAGTAAGTACATTCTAATCTTGTAGTAAGAGGGTTAGAGTGACTAATCAGCCTATAAATGATAAGCCTAGCAGGTAATTATGCAATTATCTTACCAATACAAACGGAATATTATTCTCAGTTATGAAATATTGCAATATATGCTCACTTGACTTTCAGTCTTCTTTATAGGAGAATTTAGTTCATGTCTTATGTCTTTACGAGTTCTTGAAAAAAACAATAGGAAAGTACCGGCACATTAATCTTAGTTTGAGTTGAGCACTATCGTGTCCTGAACCTCCCAGCTCAGATTTAAATACATAAATGTGACGAATTTCTCGATACTTAAACCAATCTAATACTCTTAACGTTTGCCTTTAGCATGACCGGACTATATGTCTAGTGAACTCAGTAGAAGTGATTTTGCAGTGCCCACTGCCCCATCCCAAAGTGATTACATATTACGCGTAGTTTATATCCAAAATTAAAACAATTGCTTACTGTGCAAACGAAACCTCCCGTGCTTACTGCACTCTGTTAGTTCTAGACCTGAACCAAATCTTCAGCGCCCAAAGTTCTATGGAATTAATTTCATCATCCATCTACAAGATGTTAGTCTTCAAATCTGGGCATTACCTTAACCAAACACCATGACGTATATCAATTTTATAAATAAAATTCTAAAATTAAAACATGAATTCGCTATATAGATCATATTTGATCAATAATTAACGTCTGCCGCAATATATGGTTATGCCTTTAGCAGTTAAACATATATTTTTACACGGCGCATCAAAACGCCAACGATCTTACGTTTTACAAGCAGAAAATGTCGTAATTCCTCATGATCTGTAAATTCTCGAGAAGTGGGTATTGTCGGACCAAAGTATGGAACGGACTCCTCCGAGAATACCGATAATCTACAATAAAAATGACATCCAAGTGTAACTATTATAGTAATAGTAATACTACTATTATAATTATAGATTGCTTTTGTTTGGCTCACCTATATGCATCCGTAACATTATTGTACGTGACAACAGCAAAGATATCTGAAATATTTGAGAGGAATTAAGGAAAGATACACGATTAAATTTAATTCGATTTTGAAAATAATCCTTTTAATTTTCATTTTAAGAATTAATCTATTTATAATAATAGGCTCTTCAAATGGTCCCAAATTTAGACAAAACTGTGCTCTGTGTTAAGTTAAAATTGAGACAATCTAGAAGTGTGAAGAATTTGGAGAATTCTGGAGAAGAGATACTGATCGGTCTCAGAGATATAAAGTACTGCATCTTTAAGCCGGCATTTTGACTTTTGAAAGCATCGAAATTAATCCGAAAAAGTAAATGAAGGTATTTTGATTAAGGTTCATATTAATATATTTAAAAATAGAATCAAATAATTTTCAGTATATTGAAGCACAATTACAGGAACTGTCCCATATGTGTCTATAATGTGTTTCAAAGTGCCAATTCTTAAGAGCCGACTGTTTGAGACCCTAGATCCTAAAAGTAAGTGGAAACACAAATCTCCCCAAAGATTTTCAAGACTTGTCACTCAAGGCCGCGGTTTATACACACATATATCCCGAGCGGTTTGGGAGGTATCAGCAAGTACTAACTTAAATTTAACAATAAATTTTATCTCGCGCACACTTTTATACATTAGCAAACTGATAAATACATTATTTTATTTAAAAAAATTAGAGTTATGTGCCGATCAACTTGTGAGTGCCATTACTTTTGTGGTTTTATTCTTTATTTCGAATAAAGAAATCGAACAGTGTTTCAAATTGCCTCAAATTACCGGACATTTAAAAATTGTGCAAGTAAATTTCAAAGTAAAAGGATACGCGTGAAGTGGGTCTTCATCATTGATGGTTTCCAGGACAGGGGTTTTTCCACATCGTTGGTATCAAAAAATATGATATTCACAATGTCATTTCCAATGTGCCGCTTTCTTTCGATCTAAAAAATGACAAAATAACATCTATATAAAATTCTTAAGAAATATAGTGTTAAACCTTTTCCGTAACATGCTTTTTGATTGGGGAAGTCACATTTTAGCAGTCACAATTGCAATTGATGCAATTATTTTTTAATTTTGCATCTGTTCTGAAACTTTCTAAATTAAAATCTTCATAACTGTCAGCAATCGGTGACAAACAGAATTCGAAAGAATGAGTAAAACACAGCAAACATTACAGAGGTAATTGCCGAGCATGTCATATGCCTTATCTGCAGCTCCATTGTTCACATTGAAGGTAATGGGAATAGTGGCACTAATTCGTTTGAAAAGCCACCTTAAGAGTCCACCAAAATGGGCTAAAACTCTACTCCCATTGGAACTACAGATAGTCTTAGCAATAGCTCGTTACAATAGCCTTTCATGAAGTGGAAGACTGAGAGATCAGTAAGACAACGTGCCCATTTGACAACTGGAAATGAATGCGAGAAAAGGAGGTAGCAGTTACAGGTGCGATTGAAAGAGAAAAGAATTTGCATCAAAACTATACTAGACTAGTTCAAGGGATGAGAAGCGGTCTAAATATGGTACGATATGACGGTTGACACATTTTGTCCATTCTGTTAGTTACCGAGCCACACTCAATTAGAACGGAGATACGAGTCATTCGAAACTCACTAAGCAGAGGTAGAACAGATTTATGACTCAGCATCTGCAGATATTGCAGGAAGATAATGCATAAAGGCGGTTTTTAAGGTTTGGCCAGCCAATATTGCTACCTGATTGGGGGCATCATGATAATGACCGATTCGCACATTCCGAGTTGTTCTTCCCTAATTCTTTGTGACGTAGCATTCCTTGCTCATCACTGTCATAATTAATTAACTCCGTTCATTTTTGTATACTCGCGTCTGAACGAATAGCAAAGAAACAAAGTCAACCAATGATTATGTGTCATCGACCCTGCAAGAGATAGTTCAATACAGTGAAGTAAAATTAATTTAAGTATATAATTTTGAGGTGAGAAAAATTGCGAATTAAGGATAATTGGGTAGAAAAAGAGATAAGTATTTTAAATATTATTACTTTTTTTCTGGAGAGGATAAATAGTAATGCCGGTTCCTATAGTAATGTAAGTTATCATTTTGAATAATGACGGAACTTACTTGCTGTCGATTATCTGGAGAAATTGGAAGAAGTGTAGAAACATGGAACATTATTTCATGACCTTCATAGATAGTGTAGATAGATTCTGTCCCAGTAGTCTCAGCTGAAAATAAATGGAACAGCACGTGTTTTGAATCTTTGAGTATTTGTTCCCGAGCATATATTACATAACTTGTAACATTAGACTATCTGCAAATCTCCATATTACTAGATTGGTATTAAAAATGAAATTTCTTCTTCTCTTCATTATCTTGAAGATTCGATGTTCATTGTAAAATCAAAAGTTAAATAAGCCTGCCGAACTACTCAAAACTCGTCACCTTAAAACGGCTAATAGAGGCTTAAGTTGCATGCTATTGTTTTGTTTTTGTCGCCTTAATACAGCTTGTTGACTGTCACTATGATGCGATAGTTTTGACCCAAGTAAATGGAGAAGAAGCACCCTTAGGTGGCAATGTTTTGCTTAAATCAAACGAAGCAGAAAGCTAATAGGTGCATAAAAGGCCTTTTCGCTTATCCTGAATCATGATTTTCCCTAATAGCTGGGTTTCGTTTTACCTTATGCTTCTACGTCGACACTCAAGCAGGATGGACAAGGCAAATTCTGAAGTTGGTATTTTCGCCGTCTCAGATGACTTCTGCATGTTGTTTTAATTAAATAATTACTTCATTTTAAACGCAATCTGACTCTTGAAAATATGTTCACTCGTCACTAGTCTGAGTGGGTATAAGTCTAATGCCACCACAGCTCTGTCATATCAAAAGCATAGTTGGTATTTCATATCATGAAAAATTATTCTAATTCTTCGACTCTGGAAGAAAGGGAAGACGATTTGCCAGACCATAGGCATCAGATATAGACAATGAATTTGTACCATACTTCAGGTGACAAATTGTCAAGCAGAAATCAAAATCATAATGTAAATATTGATCAACACGTTTCTCGCAAAAAATTATGTGAGATGAGAATATCATGAGGGAATAAACAATGAACAATTAGTAAATGCCTTCCTTCGACAAAGTTCATTTTCTGTTTTACAGCCTCTGCTTTCGACAGTAATAATAACCTTATGATTCACAATGAAAAGTTAATTACAGTCAAGAGAAACTGATGATAAGGGAAATAAAACTGCATAGAACTGAACAAAGGTCTTTTCCGCTTCTTTTATTAGAGGTCGGCTTATGAAATTTAGTGGCACTTGGCTAAAATCAAAAGTAAGAGTTCCAATGATCAATAACCAATAAATCGCTTGCTAAAATTACAAACTTCGCTCGCGGCATCTTTATACGTCCTACTCAGAACGAAAATAATACTCATCTCTCATTTCAATCAGCCAATTATTAGTAAATTTTGGCTCAGAACACATTGTTAGCCAACAGTATCTGGAACTTGGCTCTAGAAATTGTAATCATCCCACATGCAGGATAATTGCAACTGGCAGGCAGCCCACGCACACCAAATTTTGGTCAAAGCTGCGTTACTGACGCGTCCAATGTTACAAAAGCAACTTTTTTATCGTTAAAACAATGAATTTCCAGATAATAACGGCGTTATAAGAGAGAAATTGCTCAAACATCATGCAATTTCATTAAATAGACAGCAGATAAAGAATATGATACTTGGTGAATGGTAAAAGTTCAAAGTTGCTGAAATTCCCCATGGTATAGAAGTCAAATTTAGGTAAAAGAGAATCGATCTATTTACACAATTATTCAAGATTAATATAGATATAAAACAAGACAATCTGAAAATAGTTTGTACTTTGACTATCACTGATTGGTGGTCCCGTCGTAGATATGAATAGGTAGCACGGTGGTAATCTTAGAACAGAATGTCGATTTAATCCAGTTTTCTGTAGTGTTTGCCTATTTACACACATTAGATGACCCTTGTTTATTGAATTTAATTCTTTAAATTCATGTATCCAAGATAAGGCTAAATGTCTTCAACAATAATATGAACCGGTTCAAGTAGAAAGAATATATTAAGTCAGTCATACAGTTCGGCTGTGGCCTGGAAAGCCAGTTCATATGCGCATATTTTTTCGTGAGATGACAGTTATACATGATCATCGATGTTTCCGCGTGATGTAGGTACCGATAGAACATAGCTAATCTCCTATAATGGGATAACCTTGGCTACACGTCTTTTCGTTCTAAATCGCCACCTACTTGATGTTTGCCCCAAACACAAAAACTCTGCCGTCGCCAATGTTTTATTCCCTTCATTGATGAAAATCATCAAGTTGTGGGTGTTGCATACTCTCAGCAAACTTTTTCGAGCCCATTGCGGTGAAACCTAGAATATAGGCGTTCCCAATATTTTTATTTGCTCAGCTCGGCCGATAAAATTAAAAAAATTGATTTAAAATTATCATATTGTGAATCAATAAACTGTAAATAGCGTGATATTTGATTAGAGTATACCTGACATTTGCACGGTTAGAAGTTCTAAGATGTTGCAGCATTCTCATCTACCCTATTTATTGAAATTTTAATTTATGTGCAATGCTGATGATTCGAATGTTAAAAATGTATACGATGAACCTTACAAAGAAACAGATATATTATTGAATGTCAAACACAGGTGTGCGTGAAAGGAAGACGATTTGCGTGGTGCAATCGACGGCTTGCAAATGAAAGTGAGAAGTGAGGATACTGGTGAAGTAGTTAGCCAAAATCTATGGAAGATCCACGAACTGGCATGGTTCTTCGTTTAGTTGAAGGATGTTTAAGGAAGGAAGGTTGAAAGTTTCCACATGCAGAAGTTACCAGGAAGACGAAATGGATGTGATTAAATGTGAAATTAAGAAGATAAACGATCTGATCTATTGTACTTTAGATTTAGTATTTATATTTCCTTTAAGATTTAAAATGCAATATTTTTTGGCACTGTGTCACAATTGTTGAGGCAGAAATTTCAAAGATTTCGTTTCCCGATCTTTCCTCTTCAAACTAATTTTCAAGAATTTCAATTTTGGATATAGTCAATCGATGAACTAATGAGGAGTAATGTTATTAATTTCTATTTGAATAAAAGTTAAAGGAATAGTAAAAACTTACTCTTCGCATCGAGACCGCCCTTGAAACGGTCCCAATTCTTCAGAGCTATTCTATCTCCAAGAAGACGGAGAAAGGCCTGATATTGGGGACTTCCAATCTCTTGAGGAATTCGAGAAATAAAATAGATATCAGATCAAGTGCATTCACATGAAGTAATTATATATTTTTAGAGTTGGTCTTTACCGTTATTGTACATCTCTTCATCTGATATTTGGCCATCTCTGCAGTATAGAACTCCGAATTTGAAGTTCACAGAACCCTAAAATAATGAGGAAGAAAAATGAACCACGCACCTCCTGTTCCTCAAGAGTAAGAGCTTCTTTCTGTGCTTCCAACTGTAGAATCTCCTTCAGTCCCTTTTCAAGACGATGGATGTCGAAGAGACTAACAAAATTAGTCTTCAGAACAAATAACTTACCAGAGGATTTTCTTAGCGGACACAGAACTAGTAAAACTATTAGAAATACAAAGTTTCTGGCTTCCCTTAAAAAGAAATAAAGTAAAGATACGCTCATAAAAACCTACAAACTTTGTCCACAAGATAGCCCTGTACTGCCTCAAGCCTTCGGCTTCAAATTCAGATCTAATTATGGCTAGAAGTAGGGGGTCTTTCTCGGAAATATTCCCACAATAAAGTTGATGAGCTAAAGGTTTATAGTTATTATGATAATTGGCTCACCTTTTCCTAGGAAGTATTTGAAATACCATCGTGTCTCTCTTTCGGGATTTTCCAAATGAACAGGTCCACCACCAGAAAACGAAGGTGACCTCTTCTTAGCAGTTCGGTTCTTCATTAGTCCCATAATATGACCCGGTGGAGAAAAGATGGGTTCAACACCCGTTATACCCGCATTGGGGGCTGAGGAGCTCTGAGGTTCCCTGTGAAGTGCGGAGGGAGTAGCACCAGCATTTCGTGGGCCGCCACCACCCGAGAGAAGATGGATACTTGGGCAACTTTCTTGGAAAGCCGATGTCTTTAGAATTAGATCTCTAGAATCGGTGGATGACGAACCAGTGAAGAACCATTGCGCTGGACGTCGTACTGTGGAAGGATTGGCTGAAGAAGTCGCTTTGATCCCAACACCGACTGAAATTCCAGCATTCAAACTCTTAACTGGTACAGTGGGTGGAAGAAAAGACTGTACTCCAGCCTCCAAGCGAAATCTACCAGCGTTGTTACGATATACGAACTCCATTCGGCAGTGATTAAGCAGTTAAAGATTTCATTTTCGATTAATTATATATATCTACTCTAAAAAGATAAATGATCACAATGCGGTATATTTAATAAATGAATGCTGACCACGAAATTCGAGTCCAAGGCCTTAGACTTAACAAAAGAATCTCCATTTAACCAATTAAATAGGAAGGATGCTACTCTATCAATAATCGGTGGCATCAGGCTTAACGCTAAGTTCCATCCTCTAGATCTTCCAGAATTATGGACAAATCAGTTGAAAAAAATAAATTTTACTCTATAACTAACAAGAACCTACATAAATTCAGGAGATTATAGCTGATAATTGAAGATTTTTATAATAACTTGTATTTTTTGGGATCCATGTTGTCATCCTTCGTCAGGAGAAAATCATAAAGATATAAATTGAAATAACTTCTATATTACCCTTACCTTGTGAAAGAGGTTTTAGGACGATGGGGAGAGACTTCATACCTTTAGTAACATGAGAGCTGATAAATCAACCTCTGATGTACGTTATAGTATACGTGGATGTGTGGTTGTCTTCACACGGCGATTTTGCAAGTTTCGCCCATTTGATTGGCTAAGACTGACCTTGTGCCTTCAGGCAATGGCCATTGATTGACTTAGGAAAGCAACAATAAGAGCAGCGGCCAATCAGGTGAGTGCAACTAAGAGAAGGTGGGCATTTTGAATCTACCGGGAGACATGCTTGGGCGAGAACAAGAAAGCGCGTTCGTTTCCTCGCAATGATAGTTGTCCTTTAGCGTTTACACAAAGTCGGCTACAAATTATTGGACTCTGTCTATCCAGAGCATTACCGAACTATTTCCTCCCCAAACTCCGGCCAATTAAAGTCACTAATACTTTTTATTGATAACCGTCTCTATTGCGTCTTTAATATGAGGCAAGGAGTTGTAAAATTTTAATTGGCAGTGAAATCTATATTTAGCGGATTAGAAAAGAACTTTAGAAATCCCTTTCGTAGAATATTTTATGTTATTTTTGTTTGAATTTGACATTCAGATTCAGCAAATCCTTATTGGATGGGAGGTAATTCATATACTAGCATCTGATAAAATGTTACATTGAACATTATTTTAAACTAAGCAAATTTAGGAAAGTGTTTCCCAACACTCATCTTGGGTTGGTGGATGACATCACTGATGATTCCTGGGGAAAAAGTTGAATCTTGGCAGCTTCTTCATTAGCCGAACGTAACCAACGCAGTTGGCCATTCCGTTTACTAGGTGTGCTTCGATGGACATTGAATCCGTGATCTCTAATTTTGCAGATTGGTACATTACTTACTGCGCCATTAACTCATACACTCTATTTTAGCTCTATTTACTATTTTCTGAAGCACTAATTTTTGAGGCCTTAGGTATGATTCAAGTTTTGCCTTCCGTTAACAAAGTCCCCTTTTCAAAATTTTTTTAGAAATAGGTTAAGTGTTGTATTCAATGCTTAGTTGTCCTTTGGTAAATGTGGCCTTTCATGTTTACTGAAAAAGTACAAATTCTGTTCGATCACTAAAATACAGTAAATAGCCTGGGATACATTTGTATTTATTAGAGAAAAAGCACATTATTAAATGGTGGGCAAATACCTGAACATCAGCAGTGGTCAAGGGAAGGCCATGTCTCGTGTCTTCGGTGCTAATTTGGGCTTCTCGATAGTAGTAGCTGCTGATCTGACGCTGTGGAAAGTATGTACTCATTCAAGGTGCAGAACAGGGTTTAGTGATTTGTAAATACAGTCATTCTGTTTGGTTGGAGAAATCGTAAGCATTAACCACTCTGGCTAACCATGCTGATTCCCATACGAGCCACATTCACCAATTCTGTTTACAATTTTCATGAGACCACTTCTCAACTTATTGAAGAGCATGTGCTAACATAATGGTAAAGATTCATTCGGATTAGGTGCAATCCTGAATATATTTCTTATTCTTTTGCAGTATTGAGGAAAGAATCGTGTTTTAAAATGATCCAATTTGAACTAATTATTTAAATTGGATAAAGATAGGATGCAATTTATTATTAATACTCGATGTGACAACAACCAAAGCAAATGTTCGCCATCATTAAATTCTATTTCGTTTGGGTTGAATATTGGTAAATGCTCCGCCCTACTGGCTCGACACGCATCGGGTACTCATCCAAACACCAAGTGACTGCGACGGTCAACCACTCTGGTTGAGTCTTTTAGGACAAAGAGGGTGGGGTGGGAAGGAGGATTTAAATTTCTCACCAGGGCGTCAAGACGAATCAAGTTGCAATTAAACAACTCCTCAATAAGCGTTAGGAATAGTAAATTTATTAGTTGTTCAGGTGAAGAATTATGAATTTCGAATTTTAGAGCATGAAGCAATAAACTGCACATTAAATGAATTCTCAACAAACAGATTCCGAAAATAAAATTAAGTAACTCCATTGACATTCTCTTTCCGAATCTGTCACCATATTTCGTATTGAACCCTAATTGCTTGATTTCAGTAACTTTCCTTCAATGAGAAATTTAAATTTTCTGCACTGTTGTGGGTTATATATATAGACTTATTAAGATGTTAATGGAGAGCTCCGTTATTATATATATGAAGTTACCACTTTTAAGACAACACACAAAGACAGAGACAGTACATTTCCGTTCTATCGTACCTTAGACCCATATGCCAGTTGTAATTGTTTGAGATGACGTAAATTAACTTGAGTGAGAAGATAACCAGGCTCTAGGGCATTGGCTGTCAAAAGGACCGTCTATTTTCATATGTCTGGCTTACCTCTTCCGTTTCTAAGACTTCGTGTGTCTTGAGCATCGTTATAAGTGTCAATTGCAAAATAAGAATTGCAAATATATGTGTATATATTTGCCGAGTCTTTTTCATGGACACGCCATTAACTTAAAATTCGACGTTACAAATTTTGAATTAATCCTTGAAATATTTTTACCAGCCATCAAAAGTTGTTTTCATTTTTTTAAAGTGGCACAAATCACATAAGCTTGTTATTGACTTTTATCTTTCCATTTCACTATAAAGCAGCAGCGATTTCGGATTGGTTGGTATACTTACCAATAAGCATTCATTCAAATAATTTCTTGATAATCAAGTTACCATAAATCTTGCACACTCAAATTAATTCTCCATTATTTCCCTAGATTTCATTTCATATCCGTTTAGCTCTATAATGCTCCTAGAGGTTCAGCACTTAGACACCACAATTCTTTCCGTAAAGGCCGACAAGGAATTTACCGTCGAAAATTTGAAACACGTCATCAGTCAGAATATTCACATTCCATCATCTGACTTGACGTTGGCAAGTAACGGTGAGGTACTGGAAGATGGTCACCATTTTTCCAATTACTGTTTTGGTGATGTTTGTAAGGTCCTTCTCTTTCTTCGAAGAGGTGAACAAATCCGGATCAATATTGAGGTTGACTTCGGCAAAGGAAAGGTGATTTATATTCCTGTTTGTGTGAATTGGACAGTTAGAGAGTTCAAACAGAAGCTCCAAAAGACAATCAAAGATAAGCTGTTTGACAAAAACAACTTTCTCACTTTTGCTCGCTACATCATGGAGGACGATCGAACTTTAGAGGAGTATAAAATTAAAGAAGGCTCGCGGGTTACGGTATTCAGCTATTTGAGCCGGGATGATAAAGAAACTAGTAGGTGGAATGCCACGAACAGGAAAAATGAATTGGATAGGCTTTATCAAGGAAACCACCGACAAGAAGCCTTGGAGAAGGAAGCTCTGGAAAATTTTCCTACATTTGAAGAAAGTGAGGAGCCGAATGAAGATATACCTTCGTATGCCACAGACTTGCCACCATCGCCTTCACCAACTCTTATGGAAACTGATAAGGCTGAACCCGAATCTAATCGACTCACTGAGTCTACTATTCCTCCACCGATCTCTGAACCACAGTATCCATCTAGAAATTCGCCTCAACTACCAAATGAACATTCTCAAATGAACAGTTCAATAAATAATAGCAACGGACCAGAATCACCTGGACCATGGCAGGCCGCTATGGAGCCCAAAACAATCGTGATTCCTGGAGGTTTTCGCCACCGTCCAGGAAGATCCGTATTCAACAGAAAGCCCATTAGTGAAAGCACTATGCCAGAAAAGAGTAAAAGCATTGATAAGATGGAAGTGAACTTCACAGATGGTTTCAGAAAGATGAGCATAGAACTTCCGACAACGGCTACAGTAGCGGATGGTCTAGAGGCCGTGAAATCCAGAATATCTGACAGTGACAAAGAGAGGCTGCGCTTATTCAAAGGTTGTGTCCAAATGGAAGGACATCATCCCTTAAGCCAGTACGGTGTTGTACATGCAAGTACCCTCATATTCAAGAAACCTGGACAGGTTCGGAAATTTTGAAGTTGCTACGATTCTCAGTAATATTTACAAGAATCACATTCCTTCACAATAATCAATTGTTCACTAATCAGTTTTAACTTTTGAAACTATTTATTTCAACAAAGTATTTTAAAGACAACAAAATCATTCTACTAAACCTTCTATTGCTTCTTGGGCTACTGATTTAGGTAAAATTAATTAAATGAAGTACTTCCGAATACTTCTCATGCAATTCCTTAATATTGCGCAATTGTTTTAATTTGCTTTGCAAATTTAACATAATTTCGATCAATTGAGAAATAAATTAGTTTCAGTTAATCACTTTCATTTTAACCTCATTAAATGTTTCTGAAATCGTATTATTCTGAACTAAATGCAGTTAATTAATGAGATAAAACCGAAAGTACCCAATAATCGATTTTTAAATTCTCTCTTAAGATTTCGTCTCATTTATGTGATACAATTATTTAATAATTGTCATTTCTTTTGGATTTAGTCGTTTCTGAACTTTGAAAGTGTTATAAACTCCTAATGGTATTTCTCGGATAACTTAAATTTTAATGCTACGTGATGGGGAAAATAGGTCTGTCTAAGTGAATGGAATGGTACAAAAGTGTGCTGTATCGGAATCCCTCAGCGGCTTAGGAGTTCATTTTATGGGTAAAGTAATCTTACACATATCTTGTGTGAGTAAATTCCTGATTGAATTTCATCACCAATTTGCATGCCTAATTTTACTGAAAAAAGCATCCTTTAAACATTATAGTTTATTTGCGTTATTCTGAACCTAATTCTTGTCAAATTAACTGAGGTGATAGAGTGAAATTTGCAGGTGATAAGGCTAGCAACTTCAACAGGCCATGGGGGTGTACATGAACCTACATCGACCAACGTGGGTGTAAAGTGGACCCAATTTTGATAACTGCCATCACATGCTGTTATAGTTTGAACTAAAATTGGTTGCCTTGTCACATGTTTTTTACTATTTCTGTCTTTTCTACCATAATGGAACTGTGTGCTGTTTTATTCCAATACACAACGTGTAAAAAGATGTTTGATAATAAATAGTTATTTAGACGATGACAACTTTAGCTCGTTCACAACATCTCAAAGATCTCAAGCATTCTGCATTATCGCTTATACGACTTAATTTCCATTAATTAAATAATGGTCATCAAACACTTCATGTTTTCATTACTGTTGTTCTAATTCACTTCCTTAATGTACATATTCCTACTTTTTTGTTTGTTCGATTCTCTGGCATTGACTCCGCAAACCATCACTAGTTAGATACCAATTATAGTTAAATATCATAATTTAATCTACCTGCCTTTAAATGTAAGGAGATTTGAATATGTAAAGATGGAATAACTAACCACTTGATCAATTCAACTGGTGGGTGGACATTTGCTCATCCCCAAGTGATGTGCTCGAAATTAAAAATTGACAATTAGAAAATAAGGATAAAAACTTAAAATACATTCTTTAAGAGAACTGAACAACTGGATGTACTCAGCATTCACGTTTATGTGCGGCTCCAAGATTTGTATTCTTGAGAACGCTTTTCAGTCTTAGGGGTAATACGACCCACTGGATGATTTAACACAGTACACATTTGAGCACTTTCTTAAGAAATGGAAACATCAAACCACAAGAAACCCAATTTGTCTGCCTCCTCTTGGTTATTGGGAACATATTACTAATTAATTACTTAAATATTCTTTTTATAAATGGGACTATTATATCGGAACATGTGCAAAAGGTTAATTTTTTATTCAATGAAGGGTGATTATAAATTAGCTCGGAATCCGGAATCCTAAACATATTGCTACTTAAATATCCTAAGTAGGCATTTAAACTTAGATAATAACTATTTGAAATTGGTATTTATTCAACTCCAAGTGGAGTAATAAATAATGTGAAGGCAAAACAGGAACTAAAGAAATTACATAATTTTTAACCCAATAGTGATAATTATAGCAACAATCGAGATTTAGATTTGGAATGGGCAAAGCTTCGGTGGAAACCGAGGATTTAGGTAAATGTTTCTGCTTAATTTAAAAATTTCCACAAATAATTTAGTGAAATTAATTTCAAGTTTTCTAAACTTGTAAATAATCAATATATTTACGTTATCTCAAAACTAAATTTTAAGATCATGTTGGAATAAATAAATACCACGGTAAATACAGTAATTTGGACATAAACTTTCTTTTCCAGATCGTACTTATAAACACGTCTTGAGAATTCCTTTTGGTCAATATATTGAGAGTGGAATGAGTGAGTAGTATTGCTTTTAGTTAGTGATTCATCAAAAAATTAATAGAGCACAGACATTTGTTTTCAAAACGAGCGAATTTAAGGGAAAAATTCAGCTATCTGAAGGCCATTTATAATGACTTTAAATTTTGCCATAGATTATTGTGTACTTTCTTACGTAAGTGACAGGAAAGACCTTAAAATATGTCTAGGCTTATTTAGGTAGCTTATCCGCTACAAGCTATGTTAGATGGATTCGTACTTGATGTAAGTCTAACATTTTAACAGATTAATATTTCTCGACTCTAAATTTCAGAGTGGCTTAACCACAAAATCTTCTAACGCTATCATCTGCTCTATCAAGCAATGAAACCGGTTCCTGAAGGGTAACTAACTTAATAATCATTCTGCTACATCGAGAGCTTAACCAATTCAAATATCTGAAGCTTTAAAGATAAGTAGAACAGCAGTATGTCAGCTAAAAATCCCTTCCAGGAAAGCAATGACCTTGTGGTGAAATCCTTTGATCTCAAGTTGCCAAAAGGCATTATATTCTGAACTGGTAATCTCAATGCGATTTTGTGACCAAAATATTAATTATCAGATAACTTAGTACATAATTTATACATTCTAATAAGCTTTATTCAAAATTATGTTCTTCTGATGTGCATAGTAGTTTCTAATGAATATATTATATAGCCGAAATGGTGAAAACGGGTTCACAGATTGCCTGATATTGTTACTAGTGAATTTTAGCAGTACGTTTGCCCGAAGGTACCTACTTTGTTTAATCAGTAACCATTAATGTAAATGAACTTCTGCTGAATGTTAAAAGCCTAATATACATCCTCGTCACAGTAAACACTTATGTGATGAATTCGTGATGTGCAAGTGTCCGCTGTGAGGTTGAC
The DNA here is from genome assembly GCA_000469805.3 of Hymenolepis microstoma. Taxonomy (NCBI): domain Eukaryota; kingdom Metazoa; phylum Platyhelminthes; class Cestoda; order Cyclophyllidea; family Hymenolepididae; genus Hymenolepis; species Hymenolepis microstoma. The sequence continues at coordinate 35,815,238 of LR215989.1, read as the reverse complement.
GTACAGTGTCCTTATCGGCCACGAGGATGCATAATTACAGCGGAGAGGAAAACGTTCTGAACTAGGATGTGGAAATTTGGTCCATGAGAAAAGGAGTAATTAATTCTTCCGTCTCAGTCACACTTTCTGAACGATTTTGTTTTGAAAATACTCGCACTGAATTTGATATCCATACTAAAGATAACAGTTAAAAACTTATTGCTTAGAAGATTTAAGACAATTGGTCACTGGAATTTGTTGCGCGAGGGGAATAGTGGTCTAGTCTATAGTGAAAGAGCATAAATTTCCTCTTTGAGAAATATTCGACTCGTGTTCACAGCTTTGAATTTCATTTTTATGCTCTGATTCTCTTAAGAAGAAGATTTGCAGTATTGGAGACTGGAATCAACGCAATTGACGGTTTTGTCCAAGACAACGAGATTAGATCAACAATTCCCATGTTTTCTTGATCAGTTTGCTCTAGAAATGACTCTATATAGGTCTCAGTTTTAATTTTCCTGGAATCGAACTACTCAAAAGAAGGTTTTGGGTAAAATTATAGTTCATATCACGGTAAGATAATCCCTGTTAGTATCTCTAATATTACTAGCTTTCAGTAAATAGTAAACACATGCAGTGTAGTTACGACCAAAGTTTTCGTAACAACGGCAGCTATGTTTATTCAAATCAAGCATAAATTAGCCTCATAACCGATCTCCTTTTAATTTGATGGATGCCTAATTTCAAATAATTCTTATCAAGTAAATGCGTCTTAATGAACTGAAGAGGATATTTTCCAGGAATATGGTCTTTTGGTATAAATATTAAATTGTGAAGGTGAAAAAAAATGTAGAAAAAATAATGTATCGTCAACACTTTCTCTAACGCGCAAGAATCCGAAAGACATATATCTTACTTTCCAATTAGTTTTGCTTTTACAAGGTTGAAACTAATGAACTTGGTACACTATTTTAATGAAAAATAAAGTCGAGGTTAGTTTATGATTCGTGAGTTTCCTTTTACATGGCGTTAAAATATCGGATAAATAATATATAAGATTATTGAGAAAAAAATACCAGCAGGTTAATTCAACCTGCATCAAGTCATAAACAGATGAAAATTGCAGACTTCCATTCTCTTCATCTCCGCCAAATTCAATATACCCTCTATTTTGACTTATACTTAATCAAATTCCATTATGAACGAAGTAATACACATTACCATGAGAGCTCATCAATTACACCATTAGTGAAATTGTGTATAAAGTAGGATTAAGGAGTGAGATTTCTGATTGGCTTTCTTTCAAGATGAGCAGAGCAAGTAGTTACAGTACCATTTTTGACAGACAAAAGTTTGTGCATTTCTGCAATGGAATTAATCTGAAATGTCCTTTTTTCCTTACCAGCCAACGTTTTCAATTACTTATAAGATTCTGCGGTTTTGATGATTACCTTCAAAAGCATAGTTATTTTATAATACGAAATTTAGCTTTAATTCGTTGCAAACATGGAGATTTTCTCTAGTTCTCTCCTTAGCTTCAACTCTCTCTCTCTCAACCAATCGGCTAATATAATTATACCTTAAAGTGGTCTCTTTCTTAATGAGCGGAAAGTGATTTCACCATTCAATTAGAAGCTAATATAAATTTCTCCCATGTTCTGGCATAATATAAGGTCTCTTTCTTGGGAATAACATCAGGATATTTCTCAGAATGCGTATCAAATTGGAATCCCTTAACCAGGACCTTGGCATAGTGGAGTTGGAGTCAACTTGCCATGTTTATCATTTACGGCAGGAGGCTTGTCAACGATGTTCCATCGGTTCAAATGCTGTTATCCTCATTTTTAATGGTTTCTTCCTGGAAGACGAATTAACTATAGGAGATTGTGGTATATATGACGGTAGTACCATATCGGTTGTGCTCAGTCAAAGATTGATTACTCCAATCTTACTGAACATTCATTTTTCTCCGGAATTTCGCATTTTATCTCAAGTAAAACCCGATTCTGAGATTCGAGAACTACGAGATAAGGTCATTAAAAACCTCAAAGAAACGATTGAAAGTGGAGTTTTGACATACAAGAATCAAATTCTGCAAGAAAATAGAAAACTTGGAGATTATAATATTGAAAGCAACTCATGTCTTATATTTGAGTTGAAAGTGACATCGGGTGAAATACAAAGTGTTTCAGCGGGTAAGACTTCATCACTTGTTGATGGCGTGTGCAAATCCGACGATGACATTACGGAGAACTTATACGAAGCTCCAGATTGCGCTGAATCCAAGTTTAACCACGATAGTGTTCTGCGGGTCCAAGGTTCTACGCTAACTTCCCCACAAACCGAGAGTCTTACTTTGGTGAGTAGTACCAGTACACCATTTCTGGAAGTGCATTCAATAAGCAGAATCTCCAAGCATCGAAGGCCTAGCATCTTTAATCAAAATGGAGAGTTAAAATTGAATCGATACAGTGGAAGAGTGGTTGACCACATTGTCACAAATGAAGCTGAATTATTCAAAAATCGAGCCCCGCGGTTACCGATTTTTCATTGTGATAGCATAAGCAGTGACTTTGAAAACGAACTTTCAGATTTGGACAGATTTATTGCAGAAAGGATCGATTCACTGTGTCTCAACGATACACCCTCTGAAATGACTATTACACCTCGACCTCAGAATGTCTTTGAAAGAGTTTTCGTAAACTTTCTATTGGAAGATGGAGCAACAATACCCATTTCCATGCATCCATCAGCAGATCTTGACAAAGCCATCCCCGAATTGAGTCGACAGACGGGAGTTTCAGTGCATAAGTTAAAATTTCAAGCCTATGGCAATACGATTTCTTATAAAACAAAGTTTCGTGAGTGCGTTGAGAGATATGAGGGCAGAATTAAATTAATATTTCTTCCCTGAAGTATCGTGAATTTACCTTTTTCCAATTTTAAAATGCTTTATATGAAAGCCATATTTTCATCTAAATTTACTGTGGGCGATCGTAAAGCAATTTATGACTGCCATCCAAATATAAAATTTTCAAATATATAGAGTAGGGCACGCCAAGTAGAAGTTAATTTAATTTAGGATTATTAAATTATTCGAAATTATAATAAAATTCTCAAAAATTAGTTGATTTGAAATTCAATTTCCCTTTATTCAAACCAAAGCCAAGTATTTATGGTAAAATAGAAAACTGTCATCAAAATATTAGTAATTTTGATATATTGGTGCATCATTTTTTCAAGTCTGGTTTGTTTAAAAACTGAGTTAAGGAGCCACTGTATAGCATTTCTTTTAAATGCTACCTTCGGTGCTTAATTATGCAAACTTCATCCTCGCGTAAATTTTAATGTAGCTCTATTTTCAACTGAAGTTACCTCTTGAGCTAGACAAGGTATCACCACATGAAGAAAATAATCCTTTTTAGGATAAAAGAATTAAGTCTGAAGACCATGCGTTGTTTTGGACAGACGGGTATCAAACAATTGGAATTTGATAGGCGTGGAAAGAAGGAAGGAGTGAGAAAGAAAATTCGGGGAAATGGAGGGCGCGACAGCACTGAGGAAGGCAAATCCGGACTGTCGAGAATTTACGAAATTAAATCCGAGAGGGGAGTTGACCGATTTTGTCTTCTTCATCGTTGATTGGAATTAGCTATCAGAAAATACGCATGAAACAATAGGCGCTCATTACATTGTGTGAGCATGGGTGTATTCAGGCATTATAAACTAACTTTAAAATAATCTATTTCTAATAACTGAATTTTTGGCCTCAAAATCTGGTACCTCACCTTATTAAAGCAATTTAGAAAACCAGATGACTTGCATAATTAGTCATTCAGATCAGTGGTGTTTCAAAGATATTTTGTATCTGTATTTCTTAGCTAACATATTAATCGAGCGAATAATAAACATTCAATTATATGATAAAAAGACATCAAAGTTTTGGAAATGGTCAATATCTAATGAATCATTGTTTCAATGATGCAATTTCTCCCCATAGGCAAAGCTGAAAGAGTATATCTCTTAAATAATGATTTATTATGCTGAAAACTACCAATTTTACAAGCTTCATCAACAGTTTCAAGAGATATGTGGGACAACGTAAGAAACCCGCACTAATTCTAAGTGCCTGTCATTGAATCCCGTATGTGTTTAGCGCTTGCATGTTTAAAATATTCTTGTTGCATTAGTTTTGCTTTCCTTGATTTATTGGGGGAAATTAACTACTAGGATTAGAAAAGACAGTTTTAATGGAATAAATTATCAATCGTACTTAGACGGTTAAAACCATTATTTTTTTAACTTTCGGGAACGTCAATTAAGCAAGACAATGCAAAGATATACGTTTACGTGAGAATACTGAGTGGAAACCTTAGGCCTGTAGCAAGGAGGTTGTAAGTGCTACTTTGGAGAAATAAATGCAACTTATTATGGCATTGGAAAGTAAATTTGGTTGGTTGAATAAGCAAGCCAAAGGAAGAGAAATGAATCGTAGGGTGAATAGAGCGTAGGTTAATTTGCGAAAGTTATGGAAATGGCGACACTATTTAATGCATTTAAGGCAACCGTTAATCGCAATAATGGACAAGGTTATCTCAAAATTGAAATAAATAGTAATATATCGAAGTTCGTACTCTTGGTAACTCTCTGAGAGGTTTACTTCAAGGAGGTCCAATTAGTGTGTATATAATCATGATGTACTAGTGACGAAGAGTCGACAGTAGTCGGTGACGAATCGGCGGCTTGATTTTCGGCGTCTGCTCCTCTCTGAATTTTGATGTATCGCCTACTAAAAGTAGTTTGCAAGTGGTGAATACCCACGGTATTGTTGTCTTTGGATGGCATTTCAAATTTGATAAGGTGAAGTTTGTGACTCCGTTGGCAAGTTTATGTGGATTTTTATAGGGTTGATCCTTGCAGTTGGCTTTGCCTGATTGGCCACCAACGGATTGAGTGTTAAAGATCATATTGATTGGTTTGTGATTTTAGAAGTATAAGCCTTTGTATGGAGCTCATGTGTTGCTTTAGACAGTCTTTTTCGTTCACTGCATTAGGTTTGGGCAGTGCAGAGCATTTCTGGGTATAATGTTGTGGTTACCCTCATGTACAGGAATGGAATTATGGATTGTCGGATCAATGATTTCGTGATTTAACTTTGCTAAGTTCCCAGTCGTGTCTTGTGGTTTTGCATGTCATTATTATCTATAAAAGGTAGTCTTTGTCTAGATATTTTCTTTCTGATTTATCGATTCTGTTTATATTAAAAAACTATCCAGACGGAAAAATGTGCAATTCCGTCGTCTATTTTTGCCTCAATCTTATGAAAAAACTCTGAAACATCAACAAGATAGTCATCATATAATCTCTGCAGTTTGGTTACTAATTCATTTGAAGTTTAATTTTGAATGCTCTGTGTCTTTCTATTTTTATCTCCGTCCTCCTTTTCCAATTATCTTATCACTTTGGGATTTTTAATTGAAATTCCATATTGACAAATGCAGTGCTGTATGCTTAGCATTGCTTCAGTATTTTAAAATAATTGAAATTAATTAAACTTATTGCAAGACTCTGCACAAAGAAAATAGCAATTAACTCAAAATTTATGAAATCCAAAATATCAATTTTTCCCCAAGCTTTCCTAATTTTCATCAACTTGTATCAAAAATAAATTGCTGCTTAAACAGCAGAATTTTTCAAAGAGATTTTTACGTTAGCTGATTAAATTTTGCTGAATTTTATAACTGTTTGTACTTTTACAATATGCCATAAATATGATAGTATTCTTCATTGTTAAAATAAATATATTATCAAATTCGTTAAGGTTAGAAGATAAGGTGAAATTATGTTTAGATAATGTTAGCTAGCGCAATTATGACCTTTGGTTGATAGTGAGAAACGCCAATCGGAATTTCAATAAATGAAATGTTTCATAATCTAGAATGAATTTAACGGCTCATGGAAAATCAAAGGTCGTATTCTAAATTTAAAAATTCGAAAAGAGAAAGAGGGTGAAGCAGAGTAGAATACCTGAATCTCAGTTCAAAAAAAGTGATTTTTTATTCAATTTTTCATTTTTGCTTTATTCCTGGTCCTTACATGGTCTTCTCCTATCCCCTCCATTTGGGAATTATTTTGATAGGTGACAATTTAGATGCCTTCTCTGGAATTAACACTGCAATACTTGTCTAACTGTGAAAAGGACTGTTTTGTTAGTAGCACTAAATAAATCTGCTAATTTTTAATTCACGATTTAATAACTGGAACACAAATTTGACAAAATAATACTTATGCAAATTCCATGCATTTCCCCACTACTGCTGTTATTGTAACGATGCATTAATCCTCGAGCAAAAACCCTTTTCACCCATTTAAATAAATTTATTGCAATAATAATAGAGGCATTAATGCGTGCATCTTTAAACAGCAATATCGCATTTCATATGAGAAAGCATTTAAAGCATTGAGAAAGCGTGTGACCTCTAATGCAAACAGAAGGAATTAATTTTTCAAAGAATGCTGAATAGATAATTAAGTTTAATTATGATAATAAATCGGTTGCGAGAAGAGAACACCTAACCTATTTCAGTGCCTGTTTAATTCCTCAGAACGCTCATAACCGAATTGGCGAATCCGCTATAACAGTTCTTTCATTAAATTGTTCTGAAATTGCGACACACTTAACGATTCTGTCACATTGGTGAATTAGACATCAAGCAAAGTTGAAGGTAGTACCTGAAGGCACTGGCAAATTAGTTCCGACGAGCCCAAAGATGATCCGCCGGCTGATCTGATGCAAGAGCTATGGTTAGAGGCTAGCAGCGAAATCGGAAGGAAACGTTGTACTCAGATTCGTTGCTTCAACAGAAAGAAGGATGAAAGGAGCAATAAGTGCGAAGAAATCCCAACTTGAAGAAGTACTTGACCTGATAATTCTTTAGGTTTACGACAATTAGACACCGCTCACTTTACTGATCAAACTCTCATCTACCATTTCAAGCTCTCATTCATCAATGAAAGGTCTTGGTGCTTAGAATGATTTCTTCTCTTGAAGATTGAAAAAATAGTGCGATCTCATAGAATATTAGAGGAGTTAAAAGATGCCTACTATAGCAATGCTTGAGTTAAAAGTCTGAGGTGCAGAGATTAGCTATAAGTGCCAATAACTATAACAAAGAATATAAATCTACGTATATATAATGAAAAAAAAAAGAATTTTAACTAACCAAACTCAAGGTTGAAAATATTGTCTATTTGAGATGAGCAACTATTTTTTTGAGTTGTCAACCTGAAATTTGAATTTGTTGTTATTTAACCCACTAAAAACACGATCCGTCAATCCGAGTTACTAAGCATATAACCATCAGTGACAAAAATAAGGCTTATTTTGAATGCCCAGAAATTGTATAATTTAAAAAAATCCGTACCAGAGAAGATATTTGAAAGAAGTAGGAATTGATAGATGGTAAAAAAATCATCTTACATAAATGAACTTTTACTAAGAAAGCATTATTTTATAATATATAGCATCACCACATTTTCTTTCTCTATTCAAATTTCTGTTATTTTCAAAAATACTTGAGAGCGAGAGGAATTTGTAAAACGAAGTTCACAAATAAATAAAAGACATTGAAGCAGAGCGTCATTGGTTCCATTTAATTTAATTCTCGGATTCCTATCGTATAACAATCACTAACTCTAACTCGAATTTCTCAATATATCTTGTGAGTTAAGTCTCTAATTCTCATCCACAAACGACCATTTTCATCTAATAATCGATTACACCATTTTGGTCAATTTCCTTGCTTAAGGGCTAACAAGTCACTATGACCATGCAAGACCTTAAACGATCATATCTGATCTGACAGAGCAGAGGCCACCATAATTGGGTATTTAATTAGCTAGACAATAATTGAATAAGTGCTGAGTCCATCCGAGCCATGGTAATTGAAGGAATTAAAATCAAACCAACTCAATAAAAATGAATTTTAAATGTACCATTTTAAAAGTTAAAAATTGAACTCATTTGATTTAAAAAGAATAATTCAATTCAATTTGTTGAATTGTTCAGAATTATCAACGATATTCAGGCTATTCAGTTTGAAATATCCGTCAGCATTCAATACACCGGTTTTATTCAATTTCTTTCCTAATCTTTAAAATGCAGATTATTCTCATGATTCGGTAAAAAATTTAAAATTCAGTCAAAGTTTTAAATTAAATCGCCTTTTTCGAAGCAGCTTAAAATCACTTCATGAAATTTTGTAAACAACTTCTTGCAATCTGCAAAATTTTGGGAATTTTTGCCCTGAGATTCCTTTTGCAACAATCTTACTGTAAACAATTTCGGAAATTACATTATTTACATATCTTCTGGGATAAAAAATGCCCCTCCCTCCCACATAAATGACTTATTTAAGGATCTATTAGCTCTTTTCCCATGAACGAGCCCTTACATCACCGAGGGGAGAGCTAACGGACCTGCTAAGAAAATAAAATTAATAGAGGAGGATAGAAAAAATTCAAAATGTTTTACCAAACACATCAAGCCATTCAGTACTCGCGTATTTCATTAATGACAAAGAATAAGTATGCTTGAGAATGTTTGAAAAAAATTGTCAGAATCGACAATATCTACAATAGGCATTCGTTAAAAACATTGAAACGTCAATCACCCGTAAATATTCATTATGCTAATGGATTCGAATATTGTTGTGAAAACTAGTGATTCACCTAAATACGCAAATGTATTTAGGTGAATACCGAAACAACTAAGGAGAAGGTCGAGAAGTGAAAAAAGAAGTGTCTGCTAAGTCAACACTTTTTTGTTTTAATAAAATGAAACCGTTTGTTGTCTAATCAATTTTCTGCTCTCATTTTCGTGATTGCCCGAAAAAAATTGGTGAAAATCATAGAAAATTGTAAAAATTGCAGATTTACCAAATAAATTGATTAAAACAACAACTAAAGGGTAAGAAATGTGAGAAAATTCCACCTTTATGTTGATAAAATGAAAAAATTACTGCACACACTGATTTGTGAAATGAATTCAGACAAAGAAATAACAAATGCGGTTATGTGCTCGAAGAGTGGAAATTTAAAACAATTAAATACTTTTTTGACAAAAGGAACTTAAACCCTGAACTTCAATCAGTATTTTTAAGAATCGCATCCTGCGACCGGGCAAATATATAAAACAATCGTTTAAAGGTCAAATTTTCTTTAAAGTTGTGAAGTCGATACCCGATTAGGTGCAAAAAATGTAGCCAAAAGTGTTTAGTGATCTTGAGATTTTTGTGCATTATTGTTTGATTAGATTATAAAAAATTTATTGATTTATCCATTTTATTCCTGATTTTACGTTGATGATGATGTTTAAATTTTTTAATAGGGCTAACTTATTGAATTTGTCTGTTGCGCGATTTTAAATTCTTTCTACCTTTGCCAAGATACTGCTTTAAATGACTCAGCATTGAAAACCCCCAAGATTGCATCTAAGGTGTACATTAATGATTTCAATAAGAAAATTTTTACTTTTAATGATAAGATGACACAGTTTTAAATAAATTGGTCATTATATTTTTACATTTTCATTGCCTGTGGTATTTGCAAAGTGCCATAATTTTGTGATATTAAGATAGCAGGTTATATTCTTAAATGTGCTGGTCAAAATGTCGATCAACGCTGACTCAATTACATATCTTGGAATCCACTGATTTAATTTAATAATGCAATTATCTATTTGTAATTGTCCTTTAGAGCTGACTTATCTCAAATAGGTGGTGTAATTTACTGATACCACCGTTATTGAAGAGTGCTCAATTAAAATGATACGCAACTTAAATTTGTTTTCAAATTGGATAAAATATTGGTTTTTCTCTTCCAAATATCTGAACGGGGAAGTCTTTATTGCCATTTTCATTATTGGAAAATTGGGAGGAATACGAAATTATGAACAAAGACGAGAACTCATACGTATTTCGCGAAACGAAATCAGCTGAAATAAATAATGTTTAAGTGAAAACACTGCGCGTAAAATTGAATAACTTAGGTTAAAAATGTAAATTATTCAAGTCACTTAAGTGATGCCAGTTTTGCGCTAAATATTTCATCAATTGTATGACTTTATCTGGAAGTAAGACTATTTGTAACTGCTCCCATTCTATCAAGGCTAATTTAATTAAGCAAATACTTATTTCTTAAATGTTTGCCGAAATCTACTTAGGTTTGACATGTGTAATAAGAAATTACCTAGTATTTGAGATGCAAATAAACAATTAATATTGGCATAAAAATATTATTTTTAGCAATTCAAAAATATTTATGAAAGGGGAGTTATAAAGCTGCATGTTGAAAAAAAAACTAAGATGAATAACATTTCGTCATATAATTTTGAGTATTCTTTTTAACTATTTCCTTAATATATGCGATATTTTCTCTAAATTTAAGTAGTTTCACCTTCAACCAATTATGTAAATAGAGTTTACTCAAAAGTTACATAGAGTTACTTAGAATAAGAAAACAAATAACTTTCTTGCTTTTAACTGATTGTTGGCTATGTTAATGACACTTATCAAGAAATGTGGTTGAGTGGGATTTTCTCATGCTATCGGCGACAAAATACCCTTCATTTAGACTAATCAAGCACTAAGGAAAGAGGTGTTTATATTCTGTTGTCTTGCCGTGCCCAACAAGCATTGGAAAGTTCACCATAGAAATACAGATCTATAGCATTATATTAGTATTGACATTAATGACAAAGCCATGCCATCAGCCTTAATTTTATTAATACTTTATTGTGCTTTAGCTAATTTTTACCTTTAAAGGAAGGTCGTTGGGTTAATTAATTTGCTGCCAACACTTTGCAGTTAAGAGCTGATGTACGAAAGTTAGATCATGGCGATGAATTTAATTACAAACTAGCAAATCCAATAGATGGAGAATAAGATGGTTACTGATCTTGAATTGTTTCACAATTTTCATACGTAAAATACAATAATCTCTTATTGACTAATTTATTTTAATCAATCGATGCTCTATGATATTAAATTTGGAACTTTTGATTAATTATTATCAGGCACCTACTCGGCAATTACGTTTAATAAAAAAGCCTTAATACTGCAATATTCGAGGGAAAAACGCCCAAATACACCATTCACGGGTTCTCTTTTTCCGGAACTGATGTAGGCTATTGTTTATCTAGCAAATCTTTTCTCTTTAAGTCATATTTTTTGTAACATTTCGATACCATGCATGTTTTTAACATTATTTTATTTAGAATTTACTTAAAATAATACATTTTAATATCGTTCCTTGAACTCATTATTCGAAATACTTTATTATATGGAGCTCTTTAAATATCGTAGAAATACCTTCTTGATATTAACTAAGTTCTTTTACTTTGTATGTCTCATTTGTTAACTGTTAAAATCAATATTTAGTTGAATAAATTATTTATTCATCGTAAAAGAACTCGACCGTCACGAACAAATGCGACTGAATTTGCCAAAGATGTATTAAATAATGTGCTCAATGGAATGTGTCCTCCATCGAATCGACATTACCTTTATTTGTCGGTGGTTAATTGATATCATTTCCTTGAGAAAAATAACTCTCATCAAGGACTTATAGCACTTATTGCTTATTTCATATGGCACTGCCAATGATATTAACATGTCCTCTTTTAAATGCATTTGTTATATCATCTTGTCAACTGACTTGAGAGATTCGGTTCAAGTTATTCGGTCTTCTTGCTCCTTTACTTTCAACGCAGGAGGCAAATGTGCTACAAATTTTTCGAAATAATTTTATTGGCTCTTATGATAAATCCGATGTGATATTATAAAATGCGGCATTCCGACTGCTCTTCTCAAATATTTTTATCGATCACAATAGCACATTCCTTCAGCTCTTTGCGGTGCAAGCCTTTGGACTTAAATAGTCGAGTTGGAGAACTAATGGCAATGCCTTCTACTAATGGTTAAACCAAACGGTGATTTAGATTCCCTGTGAGTCTTTATTCAGTTCTCTGTCCTCTTGTCTTATTTGTATGGAAGGTCTCTCCCACGGATTCAACAGAATTGTGGCTGACTGATCAAAGGTTAAACTTCATAATTTTGTAAAGCTTTTGAAAAAATCTGTATTTTGTTAAGTCATATCTTCAAAACACGATTATTGATATTCAGAATGCCTTTTGAATTTGATAACCCCGTTAGTAAACCACTACTTATAATATATATATATCCTTGAATAACTTAATATACCATTAGCACCAACCTGTACTGCACTGCATTTATTCAAATAGACTTCTTTCAAAATCTTTTAACATCTTTCAAAATATTTTTATTTAAGCTTCACAATTCTGCCACTTGTTGAGGATATACAAAATCCTTAAATCTAGTCTTAATGATGATAGCCAACTGTCTAATTGATTGCCAAACTGATATAGAAAATATCACCTTAATTGATATACCCAAAAATTCAAAAATTACGGCGAAGATGCTCTAGAAAATCTAATAATATATGGAATAGATCTAGAGCATTGGATGTAGTACTATACAATATAATAGGTGGAACATAATTATCGTGAAAAAGACTTTAATTATTGCCACTTGCAACCTCCAAAATCTTATTTTAATGTTTTAATTGTTTTATATTTTCACAAAATTACTTGTTGACACGCATACTAAATTGAATTCCCAAGAGAAAGTTACGAACTCCGAAATTGCACCTCTTTCCTTCCCAATTGTGTGACAAGAGGAACATTAATTTAAAAAAAAATGGATCGCTTAAAAGCCTTTCAGAGAAACGTTTTAAATGCTCCAATTAATGTCAAGTTAGAAGTTGGTAAAATTTTTCCTGTCAAAAGTGGAGTCTTAGAATCTTAAGCATTAATATTATCCAGTGTGATTTAAATTCCTCACTCTCCGAGTGCATTTCCAATCCGTTTATTGGATTTTTAAAGTCCCCCAAATTCATTTACCTAAAAGGATCGAGCGAATTCTCTAGACATTTAAAAATTGGCGTCGAGACAGTGAGTACTGAAATTTAGTTGATTCATTTTGCGAATTAAAGAATTGCACACCAATTTGACAGACTGCATTTTGACTATTTAAGTAAAGAGTAATTGACTTCAACTCTTTAATGATTAATTGTGATGGATGAAGGATTTTAAGAATACATTTTAAGCGAAAAACTAATTTTTATTCCGCATTGATGTTTTATTTAAGCAATTAAATATTCACCCTTCAGGCTATTTTGGCGCTAAATAATTTTTTTCCAATTTTGCACTTTTATAAGTTAAGTCGATTCATTATTATTAATTCAGGTTACAAATAATTATATAATTAAGAGATTTTTAAGTAGTAATTTTCATTTTTATAAATAGTTTTGCAACAAACGGGGAAAAACACAGAATTTTATTATTGTCGTTTGTGTGTTTTTCTATATCCGTTTGAGAAATACTCCTTGCCAGGCGTATTCTTGGTCAGTCCGAGGCCCAGAAGAAAACGCTTCTGCATTCGGACGTAGTCGTCTTCTAAATCATCAAGATCGTAATCGTTTATGTCGACATCAGGGTAGAGATTCCAGTGACGGAAAGGACTGGCTGTGGATAGGGAAATTATCAATACCAAGGTCAAAAAAAGTGGACTGAGAGATCGCATCTGAAAAAAATAAAAAAAAAAGATATATGAGCGTAAATTAAGAACATTACGATGGTATACCGATATGATCTTCATCGCTGTATTAACCATTTTTAGCAAGTAGTCGAATAACATATTTAATAACAATTATATGCATTTGAAATACATTTTGACTTCATGCATGCACAACTATTGATAATTTGTTGAAATAATTAATCAATAACGTGATATCTTTGCAAATGTTTACCGACCAGATTGATTGACAAATTTTTAAATGGTTGTCTTGCAATGATTAAATGATAATATGATAAAATTCGCCCACCTTTTTCTGAATTTCAAAGTTATTTTCTAGCAGTTGAGTACAGAATTTATACGAAAAAGTTGCAAAGCTGGCCAATAACTGCTTGACTAGTTGTTCAACCAATGGAAAATGGGCTTAAGTTTTCTCAATAAAAGCTGACCTAAAGGTAAATAATAAATAAAATATACAACAAAGTTTATTTTTTGGTGGAAAAAATATATAAGTTAATGTTAAAGTAATGAAACTCGGATGTACATAGATTTTTTTGCTGTTCTTGTAGAAATAATGAAGTTTAAGAAGTGGAAACTAGAGTTCAAAATAATTTTGAATCGACTTGGAGCTCAATTTGAAAGCACTAACTCATTCCTTATAAGACACAGACGATTCGAACTCGTAAAGACCAGTTTCAACTGCTTTTGAGTGAAGTCAATGCATTAGTTAGCCTTGCTTCATTTAATTTTATGATACAATTTGTTCGAAATAAGTCAATCACAAACCATCCTGCAAATTCATGATTCATCGGCTGGATCAGTGACTAAGTCCTGTTCACTGATTGATAACAGATTTTTTTACAATGATATCTGTCATGATATTTGAATTTCGCTTTCAAAAATTAAAAATAATGTATTTTTTATTCAGTATTATTTTAATCAATTATTTGGAAGCTCTCTATCATATTTCGTGATTTTCACCTAAATTGGAATAGCGTCCTGTCTACGATCAACCGTGCTTATTCACAATGGTTTCTCTTGATAAGAAATAAATTGACGAAATATGTAGTTAAATAGAATTTAAAATCCACTAGAACCATCTGATTTATTAATATTTTTTCATAATAAGGAATTAAATCTCCTAGCGCAATTTTTCAAAATTTCTAATGATTCCAGATGCATTATCAGTTTGAAACTTACTCGGTTGTCGGAATATCAAAGGAAATGAATATAAAATGATTGATTTTTCGTGAATGTATTAAATTTGAAATGGGATTTTTGGAAAATGGGCATAATTGAAATGCTATTAATTTGGAAACAATAAAAACCTTACATGAACCGCCGTTTTTATGCTGTACCGAAGTATCATCCAATTAATGGCAGTTTAGAATAGATCTTGAAATAATTATAATTTAATTTTTTTAGCTAATGGGAATAACTGATTAACCTTTTATATGAAAGAGTAAAATGCGTGCACTGTTCAAGGGCTATTTTAAACATTAACTTTAAGAGCAGAAAACGCTTATCGTTTCTATTTAAACATGGAGAGTTAATTGACTTCAAATTCAGTTTATTCAGTGGGATGCAGTTAACACAGGTGACTACTAAATATTCCAAGCCGAATTTCTGAATTCGTATAGCTTATTGTTTTAAATAACTCCTCTTAATTTGCTGTGATTCTGCAATTTATTTATGAAAAAATCTAGTGTGTAGAACTTGACATCTATTTAATGAAAAATCGAGAGAAATATACAAATCGACGATTCGCGGCTTCGTTAAGCATTTATATCAGGTTCTTTTGAATATGGCGATGGCAAATACCTTAATTTTTATATGTATGTATGATAACTCAGTTAAAGTATATAAAGTCACATACTCGTGAGATTCACTAAACAAAGATTAAGTTAGCAGGCATTTACATGAACCTTCACTAACGTAAAAATTTCTTTGAATGAAGAAGTAATTTCCTTACTTAGAGATAACAAACAGTCGTACGATTATTGCGATGACTTAGTGTATGTGCAGCGATTAAACCGTTCGTTTGAAATGTTAGAGGCCACATATTTGTTAGCAATCGGTGAGTACGCGATGAACAGAATGGCCAATCGCGCTGATTACATTTGCCTAATAAATGCGAATGGGTTAACAAGCAGTGAAAAACATTTTCCCAAGTGAATTTGGAGTTCAAATGAATATTTTTAAATTCGTTCGATGCAGCAATGTAGACAAATGTTCAATGCATTGTATTATACCCTAAATCCTTCAGTTATTGATCAAAATCAATATTAGGTCTACAACTTCGCCCTCGCCGTTTTATTTTAACTTGAGTCTTTATTATAATAAAACGATTATATGCATTAAGTTACAAAGTATTGTGCATCGCTAGCTACCACTTTGGATAGTGGCTCTGGGGCAGCAGGCGAATACGTGGCGAAAAAATGGTCATCTTTCGATAAGATCCATGAGTCGATTAATCCAATTTTTCACTTTTTCATACGAGCTGAAATGCTGGTCAGCCAGCTAGCCGTGTGCCATTGGGCGAGGTGAGTGGGGTGAAAATCAGACTGAACAACATCTGGAGAAAACGGTCGATGAGGTAATATTTGCCATTTCAACGTTTCGAGATATTTTTTTACCACAAACTTGACAACCTGATGTCTAGCATTATCATACTGTAAAATAACCACCTTATCATGTCTCTCGTAGTACCGTGGCTGATTTTTCTTTTTCTTTAGCACGGCTCGGGCGAAGCAATTGCGCTCACCTGCAATGATTTCAGACGGACGGTTTCAGGAGCTCATAATAAATTACGCCAAGTTGGTCCCCCCAACAAACGCAAAGCATGAGCAAACGCATGACTTTTGAGCCATGGATATTCGGCTGAGGTGTTGGCGTAGCAGTATGACTACCGGACAATCTCCATGATTTTCTGCGCTTGGGGTTATTGTAATGTACCCATTTTCGTCCCCAGTAACAACACGATGGAGAAATTCCCTTCGCGTTTGCCTTTCCACCAGCTGTTCACAAGCAAACAAACGTCACTCGACATCTCTTCTGGGTTTCAACTCATGGGGTATCCAATATCCTTCTTTCTCAATCACTTGCTAGCTGATATCCACCCAATGATTCCGATAATTCTTCTTCAGTTTGACACGAGTCTTCATTAAGAATCGCTCTCCTCCAATTCTGCATCTTCAACAACTTTTTCGCCTCCAGCACTATGCCGGTCTTCGACAGCAAAATTACCACTCACCACTTTAAACGTTAGAACCATTCCCTCCAACACGTTCTGTCGCTCACTACTAGCCAGCCGTTTTGTCATAAGTATCTGATATAATCCGGTGAGCCTCAGCCAGTCCGTAGATTTGTTCATATTGAAATAAAAAGTAATACTTCCCTCAAATGACGAGAATTCGGTTTAAATTCGGACATATTTAATTAAAAATGTTATTATTAAGCAAACAAAAATTAAATTATATCAAAGTAGGGTTATATTTACAAATGTCAAAACAAAGCGTTCGAAATCAGCGATTAATATGTTTCAACTACTGCCGACTACTACCGTCATCTTCTGGAAAACGACGGGAGCAAAGTTGCAGACCTAATAGAATATATAATAATTTAAGTAACTAATTGTTTTAATGAGGTAGGTCAGCATATATTAATAAAAAACATTGATAATTTGATATTTCTTCAAAATTTTTATTTCCTTATTCACTCTGCCCATCAATCCTAATGATATTTGACCGACCGTAGAGAATCAAGTCAGTTCTTCTTAAATTATTGGTTATTACTTTCCATTTATGCAGCCATGTATAGTAAGAGAGTTCTCAATGAATAAAAATACAGTGTTGAAGCTCGCGTTTTTTCCTAAATGGACTGGATTTAAGGAGAACCTAAAATTAACATAATCAGAAAATTTTAATATTATTTGCTATAGAAAGAAGATATTTATTTAAAAGATGAAATTCACAACAGTGCACCTGTATTAACGGGTATTTTTAATTCTCCTTAAATATCCTTTGCAGAAAAATAGAAAATTCAATTGAACACGATCCAAAATAGTAAGCTATTATACCTTACTCAACCTACCCTCTAATTTTTCCACTGTCTAGGCCAACAAAATGAGCTACTTTTGATTCCAAAAGGTTGGTGTCCAACTGATTTATTTCTCTCCCAATTCAGATGATAAAATTAAAGATTTGCCATATTTGTTCACTGCTCTAAATAATATTCATACGAAATCAATACTACAGAAGACTATTTAATTCACATTATTTATACTCTTCACCCACATTTTTCACATCCTATGTTAATATAAATTCTTTATAATATAATCAGGCCTTTCTAACATTTTTATATTCCTTATAATGCGTAGAAATGGGAAAAAAGTGATTGAATTTTGGTGACTCAGGTAGTAATTCATTTGATTGTGTATTTGGAATACAGAAGATTCACTTGACTATTTTACCTTCAAAATGTTTAATTTCTTAATTTGGCACAGGATTATTGATCGAACCCATATCCAAGTTTGCCAGAGCTTAGTGATTGGTTGCTTAATTTGTCACTTCTAATTACCTATTCAATTTAAGGGCAAAGACAGCAGGAAAGATGGCCTTTTTATAAAGCGGAATTTATATTATCTGTTTAATAAAACAAATTTACTAAAATTTGAATGTCAGTATTGGTTTAAAATCGAAAATAAAGGCAGAATTAACAAAGTTCAATTTTGAAAATAGGCAATTTAGCATGAGCTGCAGTTTCGAGTTGTCAACAATTTAAGAGCATTAGAGCGTTTATGTTAACAATAGTTTATTTTGAAGGTACTTGAAGAAGTTTCCTACAACTTTTCATAGATTTGTACATTGTATAGTTAGTACGTTGTTTACAAAACAATTACAGTATGCTTTTTAGGAAAAGGGAGATCCAATTGTTAACAAAATACTTTTTATTACATTAACAAGAGGAGAGCCACAACTGTTAATCTACAAATATGTTAGATTTTATGGGTAACTTTTATAAGGAGAAAAATCAATTTGTGTATTTTTGTTCTTTGATTACCCTCTAAATAAAAATAACCGTTTACATTTTCATAAATTCTAATTCCAAACCCCATGAAAATGTTGTAGGATCTAAAGCAAGCGTTAATGAGTAAAAAGTAATGAGGCAATTTAATGGCTAGGATAAGAGTATACAACCTTATACCCCATTGATGTTGAGAAGCAATAAGAGGAACTACCGCTTGGCTTCTAACTTCTGTCAGTAACATAACACACATCTTAAGAAGAAGCTTCAAATACGGCTCAATAATAGCAGGCACAGGGAATGCCATTCAAACAAAGCTGTCTTGAGAAGGTGCTGTCGCCAATAAATGGCAGTGACTCCGTTTCCCGTATTAAAACAGGATCATTAAATGGGGTATTTTCCAAGCAGGAATAATATAACCTCTCAATATCTCGAGTAAATGCTATTACATTTAACTCTTTAACGTCGGAATTATTTTTTGAAAAATGCACCCAACTGCACTCACGCGTGTCTCACAGCAGACTGATGCCTCCGACGCGATGAGTTTTGTTGGTATCAGGCGAAGACTACAGATCTATTGAACACGTCTCAAATGGCAATAGCGTCTTCCATTCCGAGTCTACTACCAATGGAGCTTATTTTGAAAAAGGTCTGCATGGTCCTAATTGAATTAAAGGAGTAAGAATTGGATAGTTGCTTAAACCAAATAGAGCAAAAAAATTAAATAATTAAAAAATATTACCATAATAAACTCAAGTATTTACTACACAAGGCTAAAAGAACAAACTCTAATTAACTTAGGGTGGTGGCTTAAACAAAGCCTATTGTAACGATATAGAGTATTTAACTAATAATCAGGTGGAATAAAAGATAATATTAACTAAAATATTTGCAATAAGGGAGAAATAATGCTGTTGCTTATCTCACCTACCACCAGCTGAGTAAAATTAACTTAAACTGTCATAACTAATTAGTGAATTTCCTGCACATGATCTTACTTCCCATACTTTGCAGACAGTTTATAAAATTTGAACATTGGTACATTACGAAGTAAGCCATATTCTACACGGGTACATGGGCACCTTACTTAATGCCTTTCTTCTTTGTTGCTCTCCTCACCCAACGTCCATTTCCTTAAAATAATGTTTCACATTACTAAAGCTAAATAAACTTTTTACTGCCAAATCTATCTTTAGTACAATAGAGAGTAAGGGGAGATGGTAATCTTGTAAAGAAATAAACTGTAAAACGACCAAATGACTGAGTAAAGTTTAAGAATCGTGGGTCAGCTGACAGAAATGTTAAGAATAAAAATAAAGAATGATTTAAAAGACATAGGCAAATTCATGGAGAGAATGCGGCGGCACGTGTTAATAATAAAATCAGTGGATGAATTTTGATATTCATTCAATTTGCTTAGTTAACAAAGTTACTACAAATGCGCCAGAAGTTTGTCAGCACTCTGTCTCGTTTCTGAATGTTTCAAGAGAGTTGTGCAAAAGAGAAGATGCCTCACAATTTCTCAGTGCTTTGCAAGTTAACCCAGATTCTATTAATTTTTTTCCATGACCTCAATAAATACCCTGAAGGCCGTCTAGAACTCTGTTTTGCCGCTAAACTATCCCCCTGTTAACCTCACGAGGTCACACTTGGTATTAACAGAGGAGGTTTTAAATACTAACAGAAAACATTAAAGGTACTCATGCTTTTGTGTAGCAAAACTTATTGTGCTATTGAATATGACATCACTTCATTTAATACATTTAATCAATTTTCGCTTCATCTGTCCTAGTAGGAAAGAAAATTTCCGCTTCTAATCTACCTGTTTTCAATTTCCCACCTTTCTTTGGTTAAGAATTAGTAGCTTTATAAATGGAATCTTTATTTAGTAAATTTATTAAGTACAGATGAGAGTCTCTATTTTATTGGCACTTTTCATTAGCAGATTATACGCAAAGAGAATAAATACAGGTACACTGTTGCAGAAAACAAGTTTTGGATTGAGATAATGAGCAATCCAAGAGAAAAAAATACGGAATAAGGAACGGGATTTGAATGATCCATTGCTTTAAGGATTGTCATGCGCTAATTGTCTGTGGGGGCTAATTAAATAATGATTGATGCCATCTTGTTAATAAGATTCCCGATCTTAAAATGTTAAAATATTGGTGATGGATAGCAGTAATGAGGACGAAATTGCATATAAAACTTTTGAGTAGAAAATTTAATAAATCAATACCACAAGTGGTCAGAACTTAGATGTTAACACCAATATTATTAAATTTTTTAAATTCGTGATCAAAGAAAACCAAGAATAAGACATAACTTTGTGAAAATATAATGTTTTTCACAAGAATCTATTCACTGCCAGTTTTATAGCCAGTATGACTGGTTGAAACAAATCATCGATGACTATCCAAATAAAGACTAAATTTAGTGGCAAAGAGACGTTTCAATTTGAAAGTAAAACATAACCATTTCTATTTACGTTTGAAGCATTGCCTCCCTGTACTTTACGCTTTCGAGAAGCCGAAATAGCTAATACCGATTGCATTTTTATTTCCATTGTGTCTGGAAAGTTTTACGCGTTTTGCACTATAAGAGATGGATTAAAAAACCTACGAATTATTCTTCTTTTTAGCAAAATGAAATCAGCTTTTATAATTCTCCTCATTTTGTTACATATGAGTGTTTAGAACTTGCCTCGTAAAGTATTAGACTGTGAATTTAAGGTAATTCACTCACAGAAGTGTACAGCACTCTAATTTTTGAAAACATATGCATTCCAATGCTTTTAACCCATTGATAAGGTGGAGATTACTGCACAACTAAGTATTCCACAGAATGGTCTTAGTCAGAATGAGGTGTTCAAATCGAAAGAGGCCGATAGATTGGCATACTATTGGCCCTTTCAAAAAGGTATATGCTCTAGTTCGAGCTCATTGAGATCCGCGAGAATGTTGAATGTGGTAAATTCGAGGTCTTTATCGTTAAACACTTGGATTGCAAGTTTGGGCACTTTTTCACTTCTGTGCACCTTTTCTGTATCTGACGAATCATACCAAGATTAAATAAAGCTTACGAGCCTCTCTCGACAATATAATTTGGAGACTGATTTGCTAAGGTCCAGAAGGCATAGGTAATTTATTTCAATTTTTAGCGAATTCATAATTGTAAGGATAAGAAGAATTCATTGAGGATATTTTTAATCGAAAAAGTTATTATTAATTAATTTTTTACACAATCAACGGATAAAACAAGGCGCATTAACTTTTCTTCAAATGTACATGTCTGCGTCCGCAATTTTATTAATTATTTAAATACTTATTTTTTTCTACTGAATTAAATGTTAGTAGGAGTGTTTTTGCTATTTTTATTCAGTAATCGATCGACATTCCAATGTATCACGTACGTGAACACCCGAGAAAAAAATTAGGTGTATTTTTGAAGTTGTTAATCTACGATTTAGAACACTTTCTAATTTATTACAGTAAAAGTGAAATAAACTGCGAAATAGGAGCTTTATCCGGAGAGTAAACTGGACGTAGACGGTGACCATTTTATTAATAAATATAAATAAAATACTTCAATTAAAGTCTTATTCAGTAGCCGGGGTAGTCACAGTGTGAGGGATCGATAGCAAACATGCAAGTGAAACATAGCAGATGTATTAGTCCACTTTCTAATTTGAAAATTCTACCAACGGGTAATTTATGTACAGCAGTGGAGTAGGAAAGTTCTATCCCACTGAATTAATGCTCGACTCCAGATCTGGTAGACAAAAATTTACGTTTATTGCTTTTACACGAAAGAAAAGCCCAAAATTTTATAAATATGTGATAAAAACTTACAAACACGAGAACTCCGCATTACTGCAGCAAAGAGTAATTTATATTTTGCTAAGCCGTAGTATGAAAGTTATTGTTTAAATTTATTTATCCAATTCTTAGGGAACAATATTTGCCTTCTCGTTAAAATTTCAATCGCTTATCGCAAACAAACCCTAAGACATTTAAATTCTTTGAAAGATATTCCCAGTTTCAACTTTCTAGTTCAGAACTGAGCATTTATCACTTCTAATCTGTTTACCTAAATGGCTATATGTTATATTTTATGTTACATGAACCGATGCTAATGCCATCTATTTGTTCATGGCTGTTTAAGATAAAACTATATTAGGTCGTCATGACAAATTCCTACAACACATCAAACGGTCAATGAGATGTAATTACAGTGCAAATAAGCTCATTTATGAGTACGGAAACAAATGACGTTTAAACATTACGACATGACAATACTACTGCTTTTCATTATTTGAAAACTGGAAAAAATCAATATTCCGTCAACAAATAAAGGGACTTGTGAATTGATTTTCAATGTCCTTTAATTTATCGCTGCCTGAGAGCCTCATACCTTATTGAACTTGTATGGTTTTGCCATTATTAAAATTCATTAAACCTTTTCACCTGCACCATGAGAAATAACACTTGCAAATATTAAATCGCTTTGACATTTAACTGCTAGTTGGGATAACCGCACAGTTACTTGTGAAAAACGAAAATTTTACCCGAACACAATAATAGGAAAACGCATTGTTATTCGAATGCTTGTCACGAACCGTAATGTCACATTGTGGTTTTTGTGAGTTGGTAACGGTCAAAAAAGGGGTCTTTGTCATGGTGACTGACTATTGTATTTTGAAAAAAAAAAGGAATACTGGAATATTTACTGGACAAAAGGAAGATTAAACCAGAATAAATGATATAAAATTTTGCAGTTTGTGAGATCTACTCTATTGTCTGCGGATTGATAATGCTATTGGGGTTCAATAACTAAGCACTCAATGCAACCAGCTTGTCAACAAGCCTTGAACAACTTTGAACAAACTTTGTGTTTAATCAAGAGTGTATTCACATATTTAATAGATTAGAAAACACCGTAATTATAGATTCTAATTATTAATTATCAAAGATATTTGTGAAGTGTCCAACATGACCATTCCCGGAAATAAATCAAGCGGATATGACTCCTCTCTTGAATCTGGGTGTTTATTGATGAAGATGGAATATTAGGTTGCAAAAAATTGAACTAATCTAATATTCGTACTGGTGCACAGTTCGTGGTTTCAAAAAATAGCAAAAGCCATGATATTGCGTATCATTAAATTCCTTATTCGCTTTATAATTTATTTATTTATTCTTAATATCTCGCATGATGAGAACTTCAAGAAATTTCTTACTATGCTATGACCTTCAAATATATCCAAGAATTTAAAATACTATCCTAAGTACTTATTTCCGTTAATCAGTAAGAATGCCTCCAATTTGATCAGAGTTTTCTCGATTTTTTGCTTCCATTCATCATATTTGACCATTTAGGCAAAGGCATATTCTTTCATGCAGAATTTATAGCATATACAAGTAAGGAACATTTTTTTATATTCAAATTCACTCCCATTCCATCGCTTCATCACAATTCCAACTTCTCCGCAAACGCATTAAGCAAATTAAAACATTTCTTTTCATCATCCCCTGGGACTACTTTTTACCTCAGTGTTTCAGTTTGCACCCTCAATATAGCAGAGAGTATCATATTTTCGGGCTTATGCAAACCCTGTTTTGACTTTATTCGACTAATTTTGTTACGCTATTGGTTACAAATCCAATAAGCAATTTTTTTGCGGTAAGCTTTGTATGTGCCATCAGTTAAGCGCTACGAGGAATTCATGCATCAAATGTGTATCGATTTTAGTCCCAAACACCTGCTGTGATCTGATTGGTCCCGTAGCCACATCCAATTGAAATCAGAAATCGTAACCGAATGTTCGCAGGCATAGGTGTATATTCATTGGTACCTGGTTTATTAATTCTCTTCTGCATAGGCACATTAAGTGGTGAAACTAAAAATCAGTTATTTTTGTTTTGTTGAAGGAAGTTGAGAGATAGAAAGAGAAAAGAAAGGCCAATAGATCTGATTGGGCAAAAAAGTAAGCTATTAATGAAGTAGCTTTCGAAAGTTGGCGGAAGCTTTCCAGGTAGTTTGCAAGACGAAGGTGAAGGAAATGGTAACAACGGAAGTCAAAAGCTTAAGAAGCCCTCTGGGGGATATTGAACTTGACGGGTCGCCATTTAGGTTTGCTGGCAGGTTGGGCTACAGGAGTAGAGATAGGTATGGACTCAGCCGCTTGATTATTCCCTGGCCATGGTGCAGTAGTTGGCGTTGGGCCTACAAAACCAATATTAAATCCGTCTTCACATTAGAAGGCACGCTTATTACAGCTCCGACAACAAAATATTTGCGGATTACACCAGTTGTAAATGCGATTTTCAATGTGTTAGATAAACGAAATTATAGCCGTTCACAAACAACAATAATCAAATATTTAACAAAGTCTGTTTCACCTTCATATTTTAATGCGTGGTTCACTTACCTATAAAGCACCACGGGAATCATGAAAGACACTGTATTTCCTGAAATGGAGATTCAATTTGAAATTGACTTGATTGTAATGGGATCAATCATTCGGCTATTTCGATTAGACTGTTAGTTTTGAAAGGTTACTGCAGGGGGGAAGGGGCGTTAAAATTATTAGCAAATATTTAATCTTACCAATGAATCGAAGAAGACCATTAACTGGTAAAGTGTGTGTAATTAATACTTATATAAATAAAACTAACTAAGTGAAATGGGCGATAGGATGAAATCTATCTTACTTTAATGAACAATTTTCAGATAACCTTAAGTAAAACGAACTTTATTAGTTTAGTTTAGTAATCTAGAGAACGAAATACGCAAGCAAGCATTTTTTGAAACTTGAAGTGTGCTTTACTTAGTGCTTGAATGTTCTACAATTCCTATTCGAAAATCAAATAGAGTGACTTCTTTGGTTGCTCTCTCGCTGCGTGGCTCAGTTTTGAAATTCATTATGTACTCCAACTCCTCCATGTTTTCCAGTTCATTAGATTAGATATTGGGTCAACAACTAAGCTACACTTCTAAACCTCAGAATAAAGGCAGTATTATGCCAAAACAATCAGATATTGGACGCAGATTTAGACATAGGTACATCGTTATCTTCTTAACACGCCTGGTATTTATTAGAAAAGTTATATTTACTTAAAATCCCGACCGATAATCCAATAAATTAAAATGGCTATTTGAAGGATGAATTAAAAGTGCAATTTTACTGCGAGCTCATTCTTTTTATGAAGTAATAAATAGTTTTTTATCTGGAGTTAATTTATTTATTATTCTTTCCCTCCTATTTGTATTTTTCTCGGCATTCAAGAGTAAAAAAAATTCCATTACTAAACAAGAAACGTATAATTTGCTTTCTATTTCATATCCGAATGTGCGTTCTCCTTTGCTTAGATCAGATTCTTGAAAATCACCAGCTTAGTGCCGCATTTCTCGATGTTTCAAACTATTTCATTGGGTCTCTATAAAATTCAACAAATTCAGGTGAGATTTAAGGCTATTCTTTTCCCCGTATGTTTTCATTTATGGGAATTTTATTTATCGTACAGATGTTTGATTTCGTAGTTTAAGGTATTGTGCTTTTATTGATTTCACAGCTGACTTTTTGCTATATTAGTTGGCTTAAATTAACTGAGCATGGACTTTAACATGTGGTCCGAAGCCACCTGGTTTAAAGAATCGCCCGAAATTTTTTGTACTCTCGTTTGGCTTTTTCAGCTTATCTAGATTAAATTATATATAGGTGTAAAAAGAGTAAATCAATGCCTTTTAGTACAAAAGTCGGAACAAATCTTCGTTAAATAATATTTTGTAAACATAAGTCTTCTTCACATTTTGCGACTGCTCAGCTATCTACTACGAGTAATTGCGTGTCCTTATATAATTAGATACTACATTTGCTCCTTTAATTGGTCATTATTTTATTAACAATGCGTGCTGAAAGGTCAGAAATTACTTGTTACTTCCAGTCGGTAAGAGAGGTGACAGAATTCAGGTTTCTTCCAAGGTACTTCATCGTTATTCAAAGCAGGAGTTATGCGTTTTTACGTAATTAGTTTTGGATACTTTCAAGAATGCATATATGTCTTCTCTATTTATTCTTTTTTATTTCTATTTCAGAATTAAGACATATGAATTTAATAACGAGAAGCAATTTATGTCTACAACATACCCATATTAGCCGGTTCAGGCCTAGGATTCATTTGAGTCAGTTGCATGACACTTTGGGGTAGAGTCGCTTGTTGCGCTTGTTGAATTCTATAGGCCTGTTGCTGTTGTTGATGCTGCTGTTCAAGTTTTGAAATCAATTTGGGCCTCTCCGCCGCTTTGGTCTCCAATACTAGGGCATTAGTGCCCACACTTTCTACTTCCCAATTCTGAGCCTTCGCCCGTCTCTTCGCAAACATTGCACCACCCCGACTACTAGAAGTATGCAGAGCAGAAGCGATGTCGAAGCATACCTGTGGTGAAATCTCTGTATGAGTGTTCTTTGGAAAGAGCTGCATCTTTTCGATGAACTCTTGAATTGACCTCGGTTGGCCTGGGGGAGGAGGTGGGGCTGGAGGTGGAGGAGGAGCGGATGAGGTCAAGGTTGGATAGCTCGGAGGTGGGGGTGGTGCCGGTGGTGGAGGCACCGGAGGAATCATATATTCCAGTTGTTGAGCTGTAGCCTGTTGTTCATTTGTGTCACCGCGTAAAAGGGAGGATGTAGGAGTGATGAGACTTGAGAAAGATGACTAATCGCAGGCGCAAGGAAAAACAGAAAGGCAGTCTGCAAATGAAAACTGTAACACCGGGACATGCCATTAGTAACGCACGGGTTACAGCACTTGCAATCAGGGCTCTATCCATGCAATTTACGTTTTCATGGTTTTACCATTAGGTTCAATCATTTAAGAGTAGTTTGGATTTTTAATGGAGTTTCGAGGAAAATTGAAGATTAGGACAATGAAATATTTGGATGCCAAAATGGACCATTTTTGTGACCTAAGCTCAGATCACAGGCTTTATCTACCGTTTGCCGGGTTTTTAAGCCAATACTGTTTCAATTATTCACAAATCAGACAGTCAGCCATGTCTCAGATAATCATATCTTTTGCCATATTTATGGTAACCATATTGCAAATTCAGTGAACATTCACTAGTAACGTAACTTTATAGAATCTAAGTTGGCCCTCATCTTATAGTTAGTGTCATCTCATACTTCCTTGCTCCGTTTTAATTATTTCTCCCCACCTACTGTTTTATCACGCTTTTCATGCATGTATTTTGGCATGCTACAGGCAAACAATGACATCGCGGGACAGCGAATTTGGCCAATAAAATGGAAGGAGCGTGTAGATGTATTGAACGGCAGATACACCTACTGCCTGAAACTCGCGTTAATGATACAGCATGCTACGTAGTAGAAATGCTTCATCTGTTAACACTAAAAACGCTTACCAGAACTCTTGAATAACTTACATTTTCTATGGGATCAGGAATAGGTTCCGGTCCCTCTTTGACATATTTCTCCACTCTCTGCTGTTGTGACTCGAACATACGTGCTCCACGAGATCCCTGATTAATTGGAGCCTCGATGCTCTTGGCAACTCTGCGTGCCATTTCAATTTGTTCTTCCACGCTTGGATAATACACATTGGTTCCACCGTAGAAGGCTGAGTTGGCAAAAGTGCGCTCTACAGAATACGAGCAAATAATAGTTAAGGTTGGCTAGTTGCCTTCTAATTGGCAGATGAACCTGTACCTGAACACCGTTCGATTTTTATATAAAATGATCATTTTGCATAAAACTGCAAAAAGCTGATGCTTTTACCATTAATTCCCAATGCTTCAACAGTTTAGTTATTAAGTATGTGAAGCAGATTTCTCCTAAGTCGGATTTGTCCGGTAATTGCGTAGCTTACATTCAACTTTCTTCCTTTTTTATCTGTTGCTATTTGACTAACGAAGGAATATTTTCAAATTTTTATCAAACTGATGGATAGAGACCTGTTCCAAGAATTACAATGGAACGTGTACATTAAACTTGCATGACAATTTTTTTTCACTAACAATTCTCCTATTGTATTTTGGGTCATTAAAATATTTAAATACCCATACGCGTTGATTTTTCAAAAGTATCCATGTTTTTGCTTTTTAAGAAATTAAAAGACTTAATTTAAGATGATCAGGGAAGCTTCTGATATAAGAGCCATATTAATTCATCTGTGAAATGAGATGACAGCTAGAACCAAATAATTTTGAAATCCGCATCTGATGCCACAATTTCCTCTTTTAATAATGTAGTAGTATGTTGCTGGTAATTGTGAGTTTCATTCTCCTTTAGCCTTTTTATTACAATGCTATTAATCCGCAATAAAAAACAAGCAAATTACAACTCTTATTGATAATTAATTAAGAATTAATATCCAAAATTGACTAGTGGGACGCAGAATAGAATAAAATTTTCATTTGACGTAATGAAACGCCTATCCACTTGATGAAAGATGAATATTTTGCCAACAGTCTGCATACACGCGTGGTATATATTACGGCATTACTACGGGTTTCCCACTTTGTATCTCCCAAGCCATCTGGATTGATTCACACACTGGTAAGGCCATCCCAACCACGCATAGCAATTAAGTTTATCTCCACGTTCTGGGATGACTAATCAACCCTCTTCTTCTTCTGCTTCTTCTAGAACTCAATGGGCAATACTTTACCTGGAGCTAGAATAGGGATAAAATGATTCACTTCATTTATTACTCCTTCTACAAAGGTCAATAAATGTATGCACCGGTTCTGTAAGATTGATCGATTGGCAAGAAATTGAAGATGTTAAATTTTATTCTCTGCTGACACCATATTTACTCGGAATATCCAGATCTATATGTTAGGTTTAAATAAAAGCATTTTTGACGATATTTTTGAGATGATTTGACTGTTTTGAATTTAGAATTTCAGTAGTTTACCGTATAGCCAAATTGAAAAACATGGATCTTCATGTTCAATATTTTTAATATTTGACTGCATATATTTGAATCCCAGAAGATTAACTAGAGCTGCACTCACTAGCAGACATAAAGAAAGTGTATGGACTTAGACAACACAGAAAGCAGTTTAGTAATAATCTATGTGATATACGCAGTCGATCATCGTTACTACATTAGTATTTCACTAGAGGCAAGCAGATAAAATTTTCTAATGTTATTCAATATCTCTTGTCGAGAATTTCATGGTTAGTATCACAAACCTGTCGTTACTTGCACTGAGAACATTCTTTTCCTAAAAATGATTCCTTATAAAACATCGGATTTATCAAAATGGCTCACTTTTGTATATAATTGTAATTGAATTCATTTTCATAAGATCTCACTAAGGAGGCATTTAAAGGTCTACCGAGACCCACTGGTACAAACACCTTTCAGTGGAAACACTCACTTTTTGCTCTCTAAATGTCCATATCACAAAAGTTATGTTAAGAGATGAATCAAGTATGTTCATTACACTCGAGCACAATTCACACACTTCTACCACAGTGTCATAAATTACCAATTATTGAGCCTTCATGTTCAGATCTTTGAATGTAATCTCGTTGGAGATAGCCAATCATCCTTGACGTATTAAAAATTTAGCTTCGAATATATATATATATATATATATATATATATATATATATATATATATATACAGATGAATGGCACACAATCATGGGGTCAAATAATAATGTCACAAGTAGCGGCTTAGATTGCGTTAAAACTAATTAGCATAACATTATTTTGAGAAACCAGTAAACAAGTGTTAGGCACGTATTATCCAATTCTACTTAACATGCCACATTTAAAGAAATATTAATTGTATGACTTACCTCGCATATATACCTGCTGACTCATACGCCGGCCCCAATTGCAACTTGGAAAGAAATTTGTCGAACACCTTACCACACCTCATTCTGCCTGTTTTCCACAACCCTGGCTGTCTTCGCCTGTAAGTGATCCCTGTCTCTTTCTAATCCTTTTACCTCCCTCTATCACATAGTCTCACTACACCCAATGTCTCCTCTCTCGGGAAAAGACTGTTACTACTTATGAGCCCTTGGAAGATAATTATCCCCCTTAAGGGATATTAAGCCTACTTTTGATACTAAGGTAGCTTTATGGAAGGGATAAAAGCCGCTTTGGGTATTTCGCCTTCCAGTATGACTGGAGTGGGCTCCTTGGTGAAATTGTTCATGCATACTTTATTATTGCTATCGTATAAAAAAATGCAAAATGCCAGCTTAATAAAGTTCTCATTCAAAGAATTCAAACCGAGGAGACAGGCTTCTTAAGATTAGAGAAAGAACAAGTATCAGCCATTGATGGATATGATCAAAATATTTCATTTCCTAGGAAATAAATCCTTGAGTTATTAAGAGATTTAAATTATTCACCTATCCCAATGAGTTTATTGATATGCGCAAATAATAAAATTATTATGTTCGATAAATTATTTATGAATTACTTAAGTATATTAAAAAGATCAACCTTAGATCAGTTCCAGAAGATGTGTTCAATTCACAGTTAATGAAGTGCAGTCTTTTGTTTGAATGCTTACTCTTTCGATTAGTGCTAGGTTCGGGTGGTGTATGCGCCTTCATCAGCCTTTCCATGGAAACTGGCGTTGTAGAAGTGTCATATGGTCGAATAAGTTCAGAACCTCTCCGTGGATACCCCTCTTGTGCGTTTTCATCTACACATATTCGTCTTCATTAAAAATTTCTCAAGGAGAACAAACTACTTGATGGCAT
Organism: Hymenolepis microstoma; assembly: GCA_000469805.3. NCBI lineage: Eukaryota > Metazoa > Platyhelminthes > Cestoda > Cyclophyllidea > Hymenolepididae > Hymenolepis > Hymenolepis microstoma. Next base: position 35,783,831 of record LR215989.1, on the reverse strand, counting down.
TCAATCATGCTCAAGACAGCAATAGAGATTTATCATGCCCTAATTCTTTAAGACAAATTCAAAATAATCCAACTTTTTACAATTCGCCGAAATGCAGAATGAAATCATCCTCTCTTGGTGACTATTAAAATTCACATTGAACTCAGAACGCTACTGCTCTGTTTGTATCAAAATTTGGCGCAAAATTTAACTTAAAAATTATTCCACAGTTTTGATTTATTTGTATAAATTTTGCGCTTAAAGGACAAATTGAAAGAGATTTATGTTGTTCGTATTGAGTATTCAGAGGAAATCTATTAATTTATCAAGTAATTTCATACATTTAATGACAAAGAAAGTTTTAAATTTCCATTGTGTCTTACAATTCAATTGCTAATATTAATCACCTAATCATGGCGTAATAATTGAGCATCTTAAAGCGCTTTCATTAAATAATTTTGATGATCAAAGCATTGTATTATTGACATGAGTTGAATGCTCAACTATGTACTTGTGGATGTAGTATTTACCAATGTAGATCAATTTTAATTGCATTTTATTTTAACAATATTATTTTTCTTCAACTTCTTCTGAACGTTTGGCATTTTTTAAATATATTATGAGAGAACAACCATGTTCTCCGGATTTGTTCAGTTCAACTTTAAGAATGACGTAATCTCAAGGTATGAATACTAAGACGGTAGCTAAACCCTCATATTATTAATAAAACCAGAAAGCTTCGAGCAAGTAAAATAACTCGACAATACTCCTAGTACGTATATCAGACAATTTGAGAAATTCTATAAAACTGGACAGAACTAAGGAAAAAGTACGGTTAAAGTGCTAATCGCAGCATACATTTTCCTAGTTCTTAAAAATGAGTATTGACTATAGCCTTTCATACATTTTTTCCCTGAAATAAACTAAACATTATAAAATCTTGTCAACTAAAACAAATTGAATAAGTTGCATACAGCTAACACCGATCAAACATTGAAATAAGCTAGAAATCAATACTGCGGTACGAGACAGACACCGTTCTAAATATTCACACTCAATTTCTTACAATGGTTTGCACTTTCAGTCAAATTTTGAGCAGAGCTGGGTAGTTGGGCGTCATAATTTCTCGATGAATCAGTATAAGATTGAGAATTCTCATGCTCACGATTATCTAAATCAAAAGCTTGCAAAGGATCAAATTGAAAAAAAACCGTCTATGTACTATCATAAGAGAACACAGAATTGTACACTCAAGATGCACATTTGCAGAAAAGGCAAGCGTCTAGTCAAAATATGCAAAAAATTCTCGCCAAATTAACAAAATATCTCCTCTATTTGCAAGCCTATAGAGAGAGAGAGAAAGTGAGTTTGAGCGCGCGCACGCGCGCGTCTAACCTTGCCAAATAGTACAATAATTAAATTTCAATTTCTCCTACTAGTGATTAGGAAGTAAGTGGATGAGAATATCATCATAAGAAAGGATTAGTGTCTTTGGAGGTAGGCCTTTTTCTTCTATACTAGTTACATAAATTTTGATTCAAACATGTCTTATTTGGCACTACATATCATGTTTAAAAAAGGACAACAGGATTAAATGAAATTTTAGGCTTGAAAGAATTCAATCATATTTTTTGCACATTCTTCCTTGTATTTGCTTCCTGCCCATTCGGATTTATCAAAGCTGTATTAATTTCGCGCATCTTACTAGAAGACCCCTTTATACAGTTTTACCTAAATGTTTGTCTTCAATTGCTTTATTGTGTGTTATACCATGACCTCAAAGCCCGTTTAGGAAAGCGCTTATCAACTCTCATATATGGTAGAAAGTGGCATCATTGAACAACCCTGATGATCACATCGAATTCTGTCACCATCTGCACCAGCCAGACTTAGCCATAGTGGTCATCATTCCGTACACTGAATGGAATTGATTGGAATGGAACCCGTGACCTCTTACATGGCAAACGCGCAAAACGTCCAAAGTGCCACTGAGGCGGCAAGTGGTTAAAAATCGTTTGAGATTTAGAAAATAAAAAAATAGTTCTGTATTTTCATTAAAGCATAAGTGAGAAAAAGACTAGAAAAGAGGGATTAGATTGACTCTGTAAATGGAAATATCCTGAACTCCAAAGAAACCTACTCCAAAAAATATAGAAATAGTATAATTTAATTTTAAAATTAGACGTTTAAGTGTTCGATTGTTAGGTATAAAACACTCTCACAAAGTATTAAATAAAATTAAAGAAAAATATAGTTAAGAGAGAAGAAATTAGTGATTTTCTAGAATTTATTAATTTATTCGAGTACTCTAACTATTTATAAAGACTACATTGAAGTCGGATGCAAAATACTTAATTTATAAGAAAAGACATGTATTTTTAAAGCATCCACTGATGCATGCAAACACTGAAAAAAATACTTAAATTCGAGAATTTCGTGCATCTAAAACGAAAGATCTACGCCCTTACAAATTCCCCTTTCTTTCACGGGCTCCTTAATTTTCTTCACCAGTGATTTAGTAGTAAATTTCAGCTTTTGTGGCTTCGATTTTTCTGCACGCAAAATATGAAAAAAGAATGCTTTTATAAAAATTTGAAAAGAAAGGAAAACGTGATTTATGAGAGATTTTTCTTTGTCTTGTCAGTTTTGCGGCAAAAAAATGTACGTAATTTTTCTTCATTTTAAGATATTAATTTAAAATTTGGCTTTCGGAATAAATTATGCAGAATAAGACTTGGTTGCTATTTCCCAGATATGTTAAATTGTGTTCACATAAACTATTCTTAATTTAAAGGTTGCATACTCTTTCTCATCCAAGAGCGTGATGGAAACGAGAAAATGAGTGAAGACTTTAACAGATCTGACTCATAGAAGGGAATAACTTGAATCACAGTGATTAGCGCCCGCCATCTCAATGAAGTGCCTTGAATAGGGACCACCATGAACTGGAGAATTTTGTTGAGACTGTGAGGTTGTGGCTAGAGAAAATGAACTGCGAGTGTATTGAAGCACACTGGAGTCAGTGCTCTAGCTGTTACGCCACAGTTGATTGGATGCTTCAGCCTCTGCCATGAATGCAGTTAATGAAAGCCATCAATATCACAAGCTCGTTCGAACTTCACAGAGGTTAATTTCTAGCAGAAAAGGCCCACGGAAATTGTTATTCAAAGACAAAACACAAACAATCTGGCTCACTTCCAATGTGAAAACCATTGTCAAGATTAGAAGCACAGCGCACAGAATACCAGATAGTTTGACTTGCAAGGAATTCAAAGGGCACTTATCCAGTCATTAGAGAATGAATTTCAAAAATTGTCTTTTTTCGAATATGTTTTCTCTTCGCATTCTTTTTAAAGTGGAGATTAGGTTAAATTCGGACGACTAGAGGAAATTGATGGGCAATCTATTGATTTAGTGCTGGATAATGAGGGAACGCACTAATAGACTAAGGCCATGGCTGCAGGATTCGGGTTCATTCCGCATTTCCGGGACAAGTCAAAAATTGGTGTCAGCCCATTTTTACGACTACGTAAGTCCCAATTTTTGGCCTCCAGACTTGCCTCTCGTCCTAGATCCTAACCCGATGTACTATTATGCATGCAAGTTACTAATCTCCTCCCAGTACTACAAAAGCCAACCGTTTAATAGGTGGAATGAAAGTACTTTTTGAGGCCCCACCCAGGGAAGGTCTAAAGTTGGCGGTTATTTTATTCAAACCCTTTTCACAATTGTGCAATTTCCTTATCCACCGGATGTATTCAAACTTTATCAAATTTTGGCGCTACCATTCACTTTTACTTTTTCCTGATGAGACTTACAAATTTATTTTTTTTACATTACTTCGCAGAAAAGTGAAGTGCTCCATAATGGGAGATCAAATTATCAATAGATTAAAATGGATCTCCTAAATTTGTTTATTGCTTACTTTTGTTTTCTCTGCCCCATTTTAAGGCACTGATATGCAAATGAGATCATGAAGTCGACTATCAATGAGGTGAGATCAAGACCGCAAACAAACATTTAGTTTGGGAATAAACTTACAGATCGAATTTTCCGCCATTTTATAAAGGGTTGAAAGGTGAGGAGAAATGCCATTCACCAGGCTTAAACTGATTCTCAAGCTGGGGATAAGTAATCAAAAGGAAATCGTCACAAGACAGACGTTCTTGTAAGCATATGTGCCTAACTGCAAGTAAAGAGATTTAACTATCCTTTACAACTAAGGCCCTGCTTGGCTAGCAAATAATTACGTAGCTTTTCTTACTGCGGCATTTGGAATAGAAATCTCTGTCGTCAAATTTTAGAGCAAGTGGTTTTGAGTCCGACTTAACCATTTTCTAACCAAATGATATTTTCCCATGTTTAAACTAGAACGAGTAATTTCGAAAACTGTAAAGCATGATGGTAACTTGGTGTGTTCTTGACTGTCGGAATGACTATAAAATTGATTTTCTTTTACCTGATATACACTTCTACACTACAATAATATTTCTCTGTTCAGCAAGTAACGTAAACTGTAGAGCGGTCATCTTGAACAGGGAACGTGTTGGGCCACATCGATATTTTTTCTAACTTTATCATGATCAAACAAAACGGTGCTTAACTGCGGCCAATTTCAAAAATTCAATCATCCTTGCCGTCATATCCTCGACAATTCAATATTGAATTTCATGCTTGTGAAGATGAGAGTATACTTTTATGAATGCCAGTGCATATGAGAGAACGTCAACCTTCCAGAAAGCAGAGTAACATTACTTAGTGGATGGATACACTTCCAAGACCAATTTGAACCTAAATATGCCTCGCCCTCCAAGTGTTACGGTTAATGGCCTTTCCTAATAAATAAGCTGATTAGTTCTTGAAGGCTCAATATCGTATTTAAATTGATGTGAATGGAACAAATTAACACGAAGGCATTAGATGAGGCTCACTTTTAACAGGCGGAGTGGTCTTCGGTGAATCATATTCCTTCAATAAACGATCCAAAGAGACAGGGGTGATATTAGGGTCCATAGGTTGAATTCTAGGTGGTTCTGGAGGTGGCGGTGGTGGTGATGGCTCCTTCCGCCAGGAGATGTCAAGGTCACGAGATGCCGTCTCTTGACGTACCAGTTGACCCCTAGCAGCACTCGTATCCAGGAAGAAGGTCATCATTTGTGGCTTCCGCCGTTCTTGTCTTAAAAAAGATTTGGTATCTTTTGATTCATCTATTTCCACGTGTGGTCAGCCATCAAGCTCACGTTAAAAAAGGCTTACAAAACAATTCGTATAGAGTAGGTAATCATGAACATATACATGAAAAATTTTAAACTAATGATATATATATATATATATATATTGAATTTAAAATTTTCGTAAAGTATGAAACAATACCGTTTTTTCATATAAATAGTTAATTTTATTCTTAAAAGATTGATTTTTTTAATTTTTAAAGGATGTAAGTGTAAAACATGAGTAAATTTCTAAAATCTACCTTTGAACAACTAGATCCAGTTCAAACTTTGAGCTATTGATAATCTCAATAGCATAAGAACGGTTAAGTCCACGGGTTGGATAGTTATTGAGTGCAAGAACAACATCATTTTCTCGCAGACCAGCCACATCCGCCGGACTCTGTCGTCGAACCTATTCAAAATATGCAAAACAAAAATTTTTCTGAATGTCATTTGATCCATATTATCAAAATTTATTTGAGATCATTCGTTGGGCAAGATATAAAAGTATTATCAAAAGTCGTAATAATTTTGCAGCCCTGTAGAGGGTTACAATTTCGGAATGGATATTGCCAAAATATCTAAAAAAGTCAAATTAATTCTGAGAAAGTCAACAACTTCCCTCTTTATTTAATCGACATCACATGCAGCCCATCTGAAGGGTTAGGCATCTTTTCTTAGCTTCGACTCTCTCAGTCAGTGACGATGGTATTGAAACCAAATATTCGATTGTTGAAATTTAGAGTTATATTACATTTCCTACACAACTTGCCATCTTTCATCCTAAGTAGTAAGTACTAAATAAACCAAGTGATCGATAACTTTATAGTAGAATTATAAAAAAAGCGTTCAAGCAGTTAAAATGAACTGGGTTTCGTTAGTTTAAATGTGTTTAAAATAAAATCGAGTCAGAGGCAAATCAAAGGCATTTACTTGGGAAACGACTAAAGTTCCATTGAATGTATCTGAAAGACGAAATCCCCACGGCGGGCCTTGCCTCATTTTAATAACCTTCTCAACAGTCTTCATTGACATTGTGGGTGCAAAATAATCCGCAAGTTGTAAAGTGGTAATATGAGCGGCTTAAAATAATCCGATTCGAAAGAAGGGTACAAGGATAGTTAGACCACTGAAATGGCTAACAAATTTTTACGCCTTGTATAATCTCCGTATGGTGTCCCTTCAAATATATTTAATCTTCTTTCACGTCTTCTAGTTTAGGGAGATCGTGGTTATGTCTGGTGTGCCTACAGGGCACGTAAATCGGGCCCACGCACGCACAGAACAGCTGCTAACTTTCCAGGGAGTCAGGATGGGAGAAGAGGGATTAGACCAAGACAAGTACGTGCACAGCAAAGGGTAGATTTGTCCGTGCACGCATATGCGTGGGGTGAATGTGTGCTGCCCACCTGGCCAATCGGAGCGCTTGAACTTAAAGAACACGTGATGGCTAATCAATTGCGGGCTGCTTCTGACTACCATCTTTCCAACTGCCAAACCAGATTCTGCAAGCTTAATAAATTAGCAATGCTCAGACATTGTACAAAATTGGGCATGTAAATTATGAAAGTTATTTCACATTATTTACTCTAACCCAACAAGGTTCCCCTATGCAAATTTGACCTGGTATTTTCCACCAAACCCCACATTTCCTGGTACAATTACAGCTAGAGAAACTCTTGCAGAAAATGCCTCTACGTGAGTGACAATACTATCACTATTGAGTGAATTAAAATGCATGTGTTTGCGAGTCGAATTATCCGAAGAATGAAGACCTTTACGATGCTTACTGTCCTATGTTCGACTTACAAGTTACCTAACAGCAGATGGTTATAGTTGAAGACAATTATCTCCACAGAGACCATTATATAATTAATCAACGATTTCAAAGCCCGTACAGATAAATTTCGCTTTCTAGTGTGATCGATAAAAAAATATTTTAAATCAATTCATTTTTCATAGAAATAGGCATGAATTAATATTACTAATGAATGAAATTCTGAGTGAACCAGTTTACGGTATTTTTGACAACGCCTGAATACCAAGTAAGACAATTTTGCCTTTTAAGAATTTGAAGCAAATCGAAACAAAACCTGCCAATTGGCACTGAACATCGTAGACAATCTAATTTATGACACCAATCATGAAATTCGAATATTGATACGTGAACTACTCATTTAGTATATATTGTTACCTTGAAGGTTGGCGCATCCATTGGACTCTTTAGCAATTTAGTTTAACAAAGGAAAACCAAAATACCTGTGGGCTGTGATTACACACCAGGTAAGGTTGGAACACAAAATATCGATAGCAATTTATTTGTACTTTTAGAATTACAAATGCGTGAGAGGGAGTCTGGATTTTCATTAAAATATTTATCAGTCAGAACTCATCTCAGTGAATTATCCGACCAAATAGTTGTTCTGAAAATATTTCAGAATTGAAGCTAAGCTAACTGATGAATCTGAGGCCAATTGCAGTTTTGAGAGTAGCTATGTGCAAATTAGAGATAAATTCTTTTAGGTTGTCAGAAGACATCAGCCTTTTTCAAATCGTAAAACTAAGAGTTAATTGGAGGCCAATGTTACATTGAACCACTCTTAGAAAGAGGGGCGGGGCGGTCGGTCGGCCGGTTACAAACCAGTGCTAGTGATAGAGTTGTCAAAACACAAAAATAAGATTAATTACAAGACGCGAAGTTCTGATGATTCTTTTACGCTCATTATTACTCAAATGAACATCTGGTAAAGTTCATTTACTAAGAATTGGCTCTGATTAGATATATGAGTCAATGCGTATGTCCTTCTGGAGGTTTACATGTAATATAGACAGATTCCAATCTGATCAATGGTTATATGACCTCATTCACATTGTGAATTTTATACCCACGACTTATTGTCCATTTTAACTTCATTCAATTTTGGGATATAAATATCCAAAAATTGGTTACCTTCGGAGAGTAATATGGTATCTTTTTAAAATGATCTGTAATGCTATATAAATTGATATTCTTTTGCATAGTCATTCATTTATATGTAACAGCTAATGCTTTACAGTTGCATGAACAGTAAAGTTATAACTTACAGCAAGATGGAAGACATTTGAAGGGTCATAAAATCTAATTCTATTGGCTGTTTTTTTGCTGCGATTGCCATCTTCTCCGCGCAGACGCTATTTTTTGGCATTTACAGTTTTATGCTGTTTGCATTATCCGAGTAAATCGAAAGGTAAATGCAATTAATTCATTATCTGACTGGGCTAACTTACCTTTTCTAACTAAACTCATGTTTTTATTTTGAGTATTTGCATTTGAATAATTACACCTTAAACCGTCACAACGGCAACGGCTCATATACTACTTGGTCATTCTCACTCATAGGTATGCTCAGTGTACGTATATTTTCAGCGAATAAAAAGACTCAAACCTACTCGTCGCTTTGGGAATTTGAATTAGTTGCGCTATATTAGCACAACAACTGACGCAGGGTAAGACCAATCTATCCTTCAAAGCCCATTTTATATCACCCGACTATCAAAACTCAGGATGTTCACTCACAATTTGTGATGCCTTCCTCTTTTCTCCCCTCCCCTCCTCATTATCCTCTTTCCCATTCTCGTTAGTTCCAATAAACCCAAACTCCTGTTCTTCACACTCGGAGAGGCCATTGTCTCCTGTAGGCCTTAAGGAGATCATCCACTTTATGACTGAAGATTTATTCAAAATTGGTTTGATTCCCCTAATAGATTGGCTGCCTTATATTTTCACTATGAATTTACAAAGTTGTCATTTTTACCAGAAAAAAATAGAATCGAGATGTTTGCTAAATAAGTCCATCTTTGGTAGGTTGCCAGTGAAAATGCGTTTTATCTGTCCTTTTTGTATGTTTTTGACAAATGAAATATTAGGTGCTACGGTCCTCACCATGGTCTTCACTCGCTTACTGCAATTAACCAAAGGTCTGTTTAGATAGGTAATACACAAAACAGCCCTATCCATCCCATAATTGCTAAAATATCCGACCTGATTTTTCTAATTTGACCCAGTTCGCTTCTTCCTGTTTCCCACAACAACCAAGTATCTGCTTCACTATTGCAGCGCTCTGCGTAACTAATAAGGTTGATGTAGTATTTTTTAATTCGATTTAAAGTGTTACTTTAAGGGGAAATATCAGCTTTATAATTTGGCCAGGGGATGTTACACGTATCGATTGTGATTTTTTTGGAAATCTCAGTCGTACTGCCACTGCTCCGTCAATTAGACTTTGAAGAACTTAGAATTCTATTTTAAGACGTCTAATTATGAGAACGTAGGAGTGGGTGTGGCAAGTAATGGTTCTCAAGTTCGTTTTCCTAATTCAATGCTTCGTAAGAAATTTTTTAACCTACTTCATTGAAATCTTCCTTTTTTAAAAAAAATTGGATAATGGTGTCACTTTCTTCTTTGAATTTAACGAATTATTAGTTGCCAAGTCGTTCATTTTGCATTGTAATGGCATTGTAAGAGACTAGTTTGGGGATGTAAAGTCGCATGAACTTAACATTTCAGGCCACAGAAGGGTTCAATTAAGGGGAAAGTGAGAGAGTACGATCTGTAATTTGGTCAGCTTCTGCTTAAAGTGCTATCTTTAGGCATGTGACATGACCGATCCGATAGCTTATAAATGCATGACTCTATTGAAAGTCCCATAAACAACATGCTTTGAAAAAAAATAAGTAGCAAATCATAACAAGGCAGGTTTCACCATTCGAAATGGCACCTGTAGTTGAATATCGTTATCATTACCTTCTCGAAGAATCAAAAATTTTAAGTGAAATATAAATGGAATTGAATCGAAACCTTTTATTCAGTGATAAAGTGAATTAGAATTAAATTAATTTGTTTGTCCGAAAGTGAAGTACGATTTCCAATAATTCTGTGTTAATAAACCAAGCCTACGTATCATGTGAAATAATTTGACATTATAAGTAAGACTCTGCCACTTACCAATTTTCAAAGCGAAATAATCAGGCAGAAATGTCATTTCTTATTTCTTTTACAATTTTTTTGATTTCACCCTAACTAGACGCTTCAGTTCTCAGTTAATTCTTGGTCATTCAAGTGGCTTAAAAATAAACAACATTGCCAGGTTGTACGAATTGTGTATTTCTGTTAGCATTTCTGACTACAGAAATATGCTCAAACGTCTGAGTCCCTTAAAGATGGACGAGACCTACATCTCTCCCGGTTTAGTAACACGGCAAAATAACTATTTTTTTAAAATCGTCAACGTCTTGATTATCGAGCTTTTTTATAGATCGAGAATCAAGTGAAGTATAACTAGTCTAAAGATTACTGACCGGTATCTCCCAGAGGTCATAGATATTATACATTATTTACGTCAGTTTATTTACAAGTTTAATATTTCTAGTCTTCCTACGTAGCTTTAAGGCCCCTATGATGACCGAATTCATAAACAGCTTATGCCTGCTTTAAGTTTCCTTAAATGAACTTCTGGAACACTAATTGTTTTCAGATGTGCAAGGCTCCGTTTTATCGGTTTTAACTCAGTGTGTGGTTCATGGTCATGTGTTTGCTTCTTAACCCAGCGGATCGACTAATAGCAGGAGAATGTGCACTGGCTCAATCATATGACAACGAAACTTTGAAAATCCTGAGCACACCTATCCTTAATCATAACTTCAAATATTATTTTAGTAGCTTGTGCAATGAATGACAGATTTACCTACAGAAACACCAACCTTTTCGGGGTACCCAGCTACGACTTTGAAATTTCAGTCCAGTCGACGGGCCAAGAGGAACCATTCTCGAGTGTCTAATACGTACCTAATCGAAACCAGATAAAAATGTTCTCCAATCATCTTCAACTTTCCATCAAATTAGTTCTGAACATACGTTTTTCACCACTTCATCATGCCCAAATGCGTTGCTGAGCACGACGCTCAGGTCTCACTTAGCACGCAAATGTAAGTGGTTCAAGAAAGTGAACACCTTTGATGTAAACCACAAAAAAATGTGCTTCATATGTTACAAAGTCTAGTTCACCGTTGGATTTCACCTTCAAATTTATTAAAAAGGAGCCATTTAAAAGCCTGTGCACGTTTTGGATCCCTCTAGCTCTACAATGGCTTTTAAATGCTGACTTACCAGAAGAACGCCTCATGAAACAAAATTATTGCATATTTAATACTCGGCACTGTATCTTAATCGAATCGAGAAAATTAGCATGAGTAAAATGGGAATATGATATATAATGAAATATGAGTATACTAGAAGTCCCAAACAGCTCGAGTGCCATTGGTGTCTCATCTTGATTTCCCAGTAGTATCAGCAGATTCTCAAGCACTGCATAGTATTTATTTTCCGCGAAGTGGGGTGGTTTCCATAAAACGCCAGAAAAATTACTGGGTGGTTAAATGCTGCAGTCATTCTGGCAAGATCATTAGGAAAGACCGTTTGGATTCAAAATGGCGGGCCGCCACACACGTCGTTTATGAAAATAATTTTGGTCTGCTGTGATATCGCATCAAGTGCATTTAAATTACGGAAATCTGGAAAATTATGCAAGTCATGGGCAGGCAAAACAAAGATTATTCGCCAGTGATTGAATGAGAGAAAATTGTAGTCGTTTGTATGCATTTTGCAGTTAAGAAGTAAAGCAAAATAAGACATGGCAATGGAATTTTCAACTTGGTGTATTTTCTGAAGTATGACTGAAAGATCTCTTACCTCGGGTCAACGTAACACCTATCATGGAAGCGTGGATTGTAAATTAAATAAACCTATACTCACTGACCGCGCTTTAGCTTTCAAATTTGTCTAATGAAACCCAAATTTCTGCTATTCATTCGGTTCCCACCAATTCGAATTATATAGACACCACCTTAAACTCCTTCCGCAGATAATGAGAGGGACTACTATTGACTCTTCCACCAGTCTCAGGTGTGATGGAAGACCTACACTTTCAAAGACGAGAAAGTGAGCAGTTTAAATATTTGTGCTGTCAATACGGTACGCCAAGATAGAAGAGGTGCCATGCCGTGTATCATATTGAAAGTGATATTAAACGCTTATGAGAGGTCACGTGATGCATCGCGTCCATTTACTGTAATGCTCAGAGTTGCTTTTTTAATTGTTAATAGGAGCTGTAAATAGAGTCCTATGGAGTGCCATTTATTGATCAAGCATGGAGGGTTTATTATTATTTTCTGGGATGTAAATCAGTCGCAACGTTGAATGAAGGGTTCACCACAAAATATCCTCAAACAGTTGCGCCTGCTAAAAGCATTCTCATGAAAATGATTGCTAAATTTAGAGTTACAGGTTCAGTCCCAAACACCAAACGTAGCCGTGTACAAATCGTTTCTCTGAGAAATATTCAACGTGTTCGTAAGACTGCACCAGCAAACCAACGCCATGGTAGGACATTTTGAAGGACTTATGTAAGCAAGCGTACAAAATGGGGGGATGGGGGGTGGTGCTAACATAATGACCGACGGACTAAGCAAAAGGAAAACGAAGAGTTGACAATCAATAAATGCAATACGATTGCGGAAATCAGGCCAAATGAATTGGCAAAAGTTTCCAAAGCATGTTGAGACGAGCTGAGATGGGTATCGAAGTTCGTGATTGACACTCGCAGCACATGCTGTTAACTACTGAGTATTCGGTATGCTGTTCGGAATATTCCGTATTCAATAATTGTAAATGAAAATGTAATAGAAATTTACCTTTCTGTATTTTCGCGGGATCTCTTTTATCTGGCGAAGAAGGTGGGAGGCAGTACAAATTGTACTTCGGGATGCTCTCACAATCACATATTTCCCTTTTACATTCACTGTGTTTTTGGAGATCGTCTTCTGAACACTTCGAATCAAAGTCTTTGTGCGGATCTCCTGGCCGGTCTTTTAAATATGTTCCCATAATTGAAAGAATGATAACCTACCTAATTTAATGCTGAGGTGACAGGCAGGGAGCACTGTCCCTCAAAAATAGCATCAATCTTGCATAATAAATCAAAGCACTGGTCATTACTAACAACACTTCCATTAAAACAACTGGACAAAGAGAGTTGAGATGGCAAATCTCAATCGAGATTCAGATCTCACTGGTTTCGACTCCAATTCCACGCGTCTGGTACACAAAATATGGGTATTTATGTCTCATTCTGCACAGCTAAACCCTTCTGTTGAAATAAAGAATCTTCACCTAATTCCTCTAACTGAGATTGACATTTCCTTTAGTAATGTACTTTCAAACAGTGTCTGTGTAAATAATATCGAAAGATTTGACATAAATAGGGCTGCCGCACACAGACCTCCAACCAGAAATCCCGAATCGTACATTAATAACATGGCCATGACTAGAGGAGGACAAAATAAGCTAACTTTTCCTGAGAAAAAGAATCATTACCTTATTTATATCAAAGGAAACCGTAAATATTTGAATTTACTTGTTGAAGGGAATCAGGTTCATCTACAAAGTAAGACCACTTCAAATGTAATCATAATCTCAATGAAGCGGTCGTTCGAAACATGAACCAATTCCCTTATATTCAATAGACATCTATGACAGGTGAGTTTAAACAACAGAGATACTGGCTGCTACATGACCTACGGAGAGTTGATATGCCAATCACAGTCTGTAATTAAGACTCACAACTTGTGGAAACCCTGGACCATGATCTCTGCTGTGAATGTGGCAGATTGCATTCGATTGCAGATAAAATTTACTGGGCGGATCCGAATTACTAAGTGGATCGAGACAGTCGATCAATGCAATCGAATGCAATCTGCCACATTCACAGCGGAGATCATGGTCCAGGGTTTCTAAAAGTCACTTAAAGCAGATTCTAGTTCATTCAATTGCTTTAAGGCGATACTAAAGGTGATGGCAAGTGCTCAGTCATATTCCATCTTAATCGACCAGTTCTACCATTAGCCTTGTCGATGGTGGAGGGAAAAAAATCAAATTTCTATGATAAAGAGGCGTTATAAAATCATTTTCATTCCAAATGAGGAAAATTTTGTGTACTGATAATCCTACCAGTCTTGATGCCGCACTGAAGATAAATTTTTGCCCATTGCTGGTTCCTGGCAACCTCTTCACGATACTAATACTTCACGAGTTCTAATATTTTCCTAGGTTTAATTTAGCAGAAACTTAATTAAAAACCAAAGCTACATCAAACTCATGGGAACATCTGTCTATCAATATCCAGTGTGGTCTATGCCAATATTCCGAAATTGCATTCGGTGATCGCTGCATAATGCTCTCAGCAGAAACTACTGCATACTATTCAAACTCCTCTTCAGAAGAGATACTAAACGGAACCTGTATCCCGGGTAGGAGAAAACCTTTACAAAATCTAAATGGCTTATTAAATTCAGGCTCACCGCTTTCTTATTACAATCTTTAATTACCATTCATAGTGGTAACAGATGCCTCGAAGCCTAGTGTTGGTACGATTGACTTCTCCGATAGTGGTTCATGCTTCTTGAACTCTTAATTCAGATGAGAAGAATTGTAACCATATTAAAAGCTCTGTCTTTGGCCATCATTTTCGAGATTAAAACTTTCATATGCTTCTCTACAATCCGCATTTTACCCTGTGACTGATCATAAACCAACTCTCTCCATCGTCAGACCAACATATGGCATTCCATTTCATACTGCAAGCCGACTTCAGCATTGATTTTAATAATGAATGTCAAAACACAACAGTATTCAGACAAGCTGATTGCTCTTCTCATCTCATCGACAACTAGAAATGTCCTAGTGAAGAAGCCTTGTTAGTCGACCATGAAACTCTTGATAATTTCTATTATTCAGTTCTGCGCTTAAACTTTCAATATCTGTCGATGATGAAGAGTGTGCAACTGTACGCCCGTACAGAATGGCAAGATCAAGCTTAAAGAAAAGTCTTCTAAAACTTTACAGACGATATGATAGTCTGCCAGTGGTTTAGTTATGCTAATTTTCGAATCACCCAAACGAAAGGAATTATAACAGTACAAGAGTAGTCATAAGGGTGTTAGTCGCATAAGTGTATAGTGGTTTGGATTGGCCAAGGATACAGAACTTATTTAAAAAATGTTCTAGGTACCAGCAGGCTGTTACACTTTCCTTACACCAGAAACCTACTGTCTGGCCCAACATTGGAGAATCCTTGGTCACTCTTGCATTTGGATTTTGCTGGACCTCACAATACTCACTCATTTCTTTTCGAGGTAGTTTCGCACTCATATTGGTCCGAAATCTTTCCACTAAAGTCTACAACAATTACTTTATTGACCTGAAGTCTTCATATATTTTCAATTCATGGGATAGCAGACATCATTGTAACTGATAACAGTACCTAACTAACTATTTGGCTCCCTTACAATACTTTCGTCTGAGCCCCATGACACACATTCACTTCACAATATCATCCTTAAATCAAATCGCCATTTTTTGACACTCCTAATAGGTCATTTTAGAAGCCACCTGGAAATGCCAATACCAGGGTTTCTCGATCTTTTCTATCTAAAGTATCCGACGACGCCCCACCAAAAATTAAATGACTGTAGTCCTGCTGGAACTCTTATGAGCCGAAAATCCAGGACGATCCATAATACTCTACATCACTATTTCAAAACCAACAGAACACTTTGCTTTAGATTAATCAGAGGCCGAATGATAACCGAGATATCATCTTGAATGCTCATTTTTGAATTCCCCTTGCTCTGGAATAATTGAATTCCAGTAATTTGACCTTGAAATTAACTAAATTATCGTTTGAAAATTTCCAGTAGCTTCTTTAATGTGATTCAACTTCAAAAGTTATGATTGAAAACCTTGGCTTGGAAATAGAACATTTTTATTAAAAAAATTAAAGTGCTAATTACAAGTGCTTACTAATTATACTACTAATTACTAACAAATTTCGCATAGTCATCAGAATTTACGGGAACTGTGGGATGTTACTCAGTAGAATTTTGAGCAAATTATGTAAGTTCATTTAGTTTCGTGTTAGTATTGAGTTCGGTGAATTGTAGCCATTTTGCGCGGTTGAATAAATATGAAAAAATGACCATTCAAGCTATTTCTTTCATTGTATTATTCTAAAACATGACTGCAAACCATAATCAACTACGTAGTGGAATTTCCGTTGAAAAATAATTTTCAAATTTTCTGGAATGAGAGTTGGCTTTAATTAGGAAACCAATTCGCCTTCATGGTTTAAATATTGTCAATTTCATAAGCTAAGACGGTATCATACATTATGTATCGGAAGAGAACCTAGCAACTAAAATATCGAGATATTAATGAATCAGGGAAGTGAAGCTGATAAATCAAGTGGTATATAGCGTAAAAAGTGAAAGGTCAAGGAGGAATTATGTGCGAAATATAGCTAAGGTCCAAGAAACCTGATTTGGTTCATTAACTATTTGATACAATAGTTAAACAATGATAGAGTATAAGGTCTACACGAAAGAAGTTTAAGAAATCGATTAAGCCCTAAAGATGGATCGATAAAATTGGCCATGGAGTCAGTAGATAAGGAGAAAGAGTTTTAGAGTTTTAAATGTAATTAAATTTAGAATCGGCATTGATTTACCTTCCGCAGACACAGTGATACACTATCACTTGATTAACACAAGTACCCTCTATCATAGTGATCGCTGAACACAGCAACGTAGGTCGTGAAGGATTTATTTGTTCATTAACAAAATTTCACACGTGTATATCCGTTTATTTAAATGATAAGCCAGTAATAAGTATGCAGTACCCTCAGAACAGCCCATTTATTAATTCTGTAAAGACATCAAGAAAGCTTGATTGCTGTTCTTGTCATTTTCCATTCCATAAAAGTAATTTACGTTGTAAAAAGTTAATTTTTCTCGCATGATTGAAGATAATTAGTTTCCAATATTTGCATGATGGCCTGGCAAGCCTTTAAGTGCACCAGGCCGATTGGATCGAGGTGTCGTACCCAATGTCATGACCGTATTATTTTCACAGGACAAGGGCCAGATTTTATCACTTTCACTCAGTCAAGTGGGGTGTAAATGGAACGCATTGGAAGTTGTAAAGACTGCTACCTTTCCTAGTTAGCAATTCATTCAACTAAGAAAAAGCATTTATAAATTGAATGATTTGGAACTACCAAGCGCACGAATTAGTACTTATTAAAGCCTCTTATTTGAAAAGTTCACAATTCAATTATGGCCCTTACTTAGATCCACGAAATCACTACCTTCTCGTGGGATGAGTAATTCATATCATACATTTGAACTTTCATCTAGTTTGTGAATCGCCTAATGGAAGCTTAATTTTTTTTGCAATTTTATGTCACAGAATTTAACTGATTTTATCTTAAGTGAACCCCATTGAGTATATGTATTTTAAAATGTCTTTGTTCGTTTCAACGGCCCACTCATGACCGTTTGAAGAACCAAAGGAATCTGGAAGCCCCCTTGTTGACACGCATGTCTGCCCAGACCAAACTAACATGAAGTGACCCGTAAAGGAGACAAAACCAGGTAGCCACCCCGTGTGTAATTTTTTACTCTTTGAGTAATTCCAGTGTCTTCACCATTCAAACGACGTTTTCTTTTCCAATCCCTCTTCTGTCTTCTGATACTCCACTAGAGTTCTTATTTAGGAAGGATTTCTGCTTATAAAAGCATTTTACCATGATTAGCATTACTTTAAATAAAGAGATTCACAACCAATCGTTCTATTATATCAACTGATTAACAATCTTGGATGTTGGCAACATACTCTCACTTGGGAACTCAGAGAGTAAATAGAATAAATTATAATCCTTTAAAGAGTGGATAGCGCAGTGTTTCCGGCATTCAAATTGAGATTCTTGGCCTATGCTAATGAGCTAAATTGCAATTATGTCTGGCAAATAATGTTAAACATGTTTTTTCGTAGTGTCTATTATTGGCAAATGTAAGCACCCTTCGAAAAATTGTATCTTTAGAGTAATGAGTAAGACTAAATGAAAAGATACTGCTCACGTGCCTCTGATACTGACAATAACTGCCGAAACAGTTGCCTTATTCGACCCACGAGACGGGTGAATATTTATTATCTAAATTACCTATATGTCTCCATGTCATTCATAAAAATAAGAAGAATTTATAAATGGAAATGAGAAGGAGAGTTTATGAAGAAAACGATAGGTTGAAATGATAATATTCTTAATTCTAATCAAAACCGATAAATAACCAGACTTTATTCACCAGTTCAATATGATTCAAAAAACCTCCAAATTAATATTATAGCAACCGCAAGCATGATTTTGAAATTTGATTGCAATAAAACTAGCTCTTCTGACTATTCAACATCACCATGCAGTTAGGAGATTGCTCTAGACTCGAAATTATTAAATCACCTGCCTTTCTTAATTTATAACAGATTGTATGAAAATATCCCATCAAACCAAAATTGCACGAGTATAATTGAAAATTTGCTTTAAAGGGGTTAAAAAATTTGTACAAAATTCTTATGGCAAAAAAATTTACTTTCTAACTTAAATATATTTTGCACATTTAATTCTGCAATAAATGCGATTATGCATTGTAGAATTAACACAAGCAATGCCACTGGAATATATTAGACTGACCAATCAGATTGCAGACTCAAGGATAATTTTCCCTTTAAAAGGCATTTAGATAAAACGCTTTGCTATGTTTGAGTTGATTATGGCGGTGAATGGGACTACCCTCGGTCCAAACAAGGCCCACCGTGTATCCCGTCATGTTTCCTTTCAAGCTGTTGTACCTCCCGCTGTATCGTTTCCAGTTAATTACACTGGACCCTCTCTAATGCAGGCTAATAATCACACGTCTTCGGCTCGACAGTCCATCACCGAATTACACAATCTTGACAGTTCCCCTGAAGAATTTAAACGGCACGCTGGGCGACAGATGTCAACTGTCATCTCTCTTGATCATAACAAAGAATCTGTAGGAGTCTCTAATTCAAATTCAAACAGTCCTTTTGATAAACTGCGAACCAAGTTCACCTTTCTCAATACGCCGAAGAAGAAAAATTGCTTCCTTGAAAGCTTACAGTTTGTTTCCAAACAGTTCACCCTTTCTAAAAGAAAGTGTCTATCGATTACTTCGGCTCTTATATTTTGTATTGTCTTAGTTCTTATTATTACCGCCGTTTCCATCACCGCATCACACAAATATTCAAACAAGTCATTGCGAGGAAAAATAAGTGCTCACACATCAGAGGTCTGTGAAAATCCTGCATGTCTTCGAATTGGACTATTCTTTCAAACAGCTCTTTTCGAGATTAATGAAAGAGGTATAGAAGATCCTTGCAGTAATTCAACTCCCAAGAAACTTGTCAAATTAATGTGGGATGGCGAAGCCATAACATTTCAAAGTCCATTTTCAACGCCTGTTGAGGAAATTTTACGAGAAAATTTAAAAGAAAATTCTGGCTTCCCAATTTGCATTTCAAATACAAGCAAATCTACTTATGCTCAAAAGTCCGATGGTTTTGTCGAGAAGGCCAAGTCTATTGTAAAGTTGTTACATGATGTGACGCTCATATATAACTCATTTGGTAAGATATTCGCACGAAAATTTACTCAACGTATTTTTAATTGTTAGGCTTAGGCTTGAATAAAAGATAGTATTTACCTTAATATATTATGAGAGACGGCCAAATTACATTATCAGTTAATGATTCAAATATAGAATTACATTTATCTTTCTCTCCACAAAATGGGTTCTGCTCAAGTAAACACGTGTTCGCTGCTCTTCCAGAGTTCTTTGAAAGAAAATATTGCTTATATTGACCGTGTATTTTTGCTTTTACCTGAATTCACCTGTTAATGGCCAATTATGCGGAAATGATATGAAACTACTTATCAAAATAGTTCATGTCTAACGATCTATTAATGCACATTGACATATTTTCTTACATATTTCAGTGCTTAAATGGACCTTAAGTCTCTTCCCATTGATACAGAAACTAACAACTTGCTTATCTATGTAATGCAGCGAATATAAAACTCCCCATCGGAGCTAATATATCTTGGAAAAAGTGCTTTTACCTCTTCGGGGTGTAAATATATGCAATCATAAGAAGTTGTGGATCAGCTCGAAAAAAACAAAACAGAAGTAAATATAATAACACTGTAAGTCGTAATTAGTAATGATATCAAAATCATAATGATCGATTATGGATAATGAAATGTAAAGCAATGATCAATGAATACCAAACATGAATTTTTACCTGAAATTTAATTTGTACACGTGTATTACCCGGTAGTTCCTTAACATACCGAAAACTTCATTTACAAATTTGAGGTCAACGTTTACCGCGCAGTTCTTGTAGGTCTCCGGTTCTGTCTGAAACCGCATATCTTCAATGATTCTTCACAAGCATTGCATATGGATTTCTGATCTTGGAGCAACACATCGCTCCGTTATCTTTACATGTTCTTAAAAATCGAAAATTATTTTCTTTCATATTAAAAAGAATATGATATTTTTTAATTAATAAAAAATTGTGCCTCATTTTCATTTATATTCTATTGAACACATTTATTGCTGCTTAGAAAAATAGTTTGTCACTTAATTGTTCTGTTTTGTTTTTTCAATGCTTAGAACTGATATATTTAAAAGAGTATTGGGGTATTAACATTTCAGACCCCCTTTTTCGAAATCTATTTAGAGCTAATGTCAAGGATTTTTAAGTTTTCTAATTGCGTGATGAAATTTGAAGTGGGAAACGAAAGAAAAGCTATTGTGGCCGAAGAAGATTTTCAAAAAATTTGCTGACGTGTAAATAGAGATTAAACTCGCTGAAAAACGCCTATTTTTATGATGTTCGTCTTATGTAATAGTGAATTTCTAAATTCAATCATTTATTTGAGTTGATTCAGTAAAAATTATATTTACTATAATCTGTAGATTGTATTTATGATAATTTGCTAATACGAAAAATGAGTTTGACTTCACTACGAATTTATTTAAATTCATTCATTGTCTGTGCACGTCATTTTGCTATTTGAACATTCTGAAATTGTAAAAAACGTGAGATTTTGTACATAAACATTCATGTTGGTCTTGTCTCTTCAACACAACGGACACGGAAAATTTATCTCATTTGCACTCATTGAATGGCCATGCTTAAAACTAAACTGGATGTGATATGAGTAAGGTCAAAATTAGACTTGTATATAACTACAATTTTGATGATCACGATTTCCCCATTTCCCTTCCAAATATCCTTCTAAACAAACTGAGTGCTCATATTAAATTATTTAGAGTGACAATTAATGTTTTGTTATTGTTAAGCTAGAATATAAAATACCAATTAAATAGCAAATGCGTAGCCTTAATACTTCAGGTATTAATAAAAGTGCCTAATTTTAGGAAACGGTTTATATATTTCATTTTATTACGGAAATGAAATTATAAATATTGAACTTCTAATTCTTTAGAAAATAAGGCTTCAAAAATAAAGATTTAAAGGTATTTCAAAGACTCTGATCTTTTAATGAATTTTTTGACTAAAATTAGCATATTCTAAGGAATCCATGTTATTTAAGTAAATAGCGACATGTTTTTCATTGCGTGAATAATGCCCATGAATATTATACTATTCATTTAATATTAATGTGGGATACTAAATACCGTTTGTTTTATTAGACGAGGTACTTCATATCGTTCATATTCAATACAAAATTGCCCTATTTTTCGAAATTCGAACCGAAGGGACAGAAATTGAGGTAAACAGACCTTTTTTTCCGAATTAATTTTTAACTTTTAGATTTCAACCCCGACAATAATCCAACCTTGGCATAACTTTAATTTGAGACATATTCATTCTCGATTTGCGCATGAACTTCGTCGATACATCTGTTGTATTCTCAACTATGCCCAGTTAATTGGCATTATTTCCAACGTCAACAGCACTGAAAACTGCGACTATTATGATAGTGACCGTGTCAATGCGGTTTATGAAATTCTTCAAATACTGCAAGAGGTAAAGTTTTGGAAAGAAAATCTCATGACGTCAGATTAATTTAATTTTTATCTAACTCTCCGCATTGATGGCAAATCGAATACCTGTTAAATTATGCACACTATAAAATTGTAGGTATGAAGCAAATTCCCCCCTTTTGTCGGTAATTAAGAAATAACTTTGGTAAAGTTCGCGGCTTATTATATGCGTAGGAAATAAAATTTTAATCTCCCTAATTTGATTTTTATTGGTTTTATTTCCCAATTATGGATATTCTTAAATATCGTCTTCTCAAATTTACCGCTTGAAATGTCTGTTGGACATTAAGAGTTCCTGGGTTAATGGTGATATGTGTATTTGTGGTAGTTAATTAAGCCATCGCTATCCATAGGGCCTCGAAAAGCGCCTTAAATTGCGCAGATAATTCAAGAGAAACTGCAACATTAATTAAGATTTAAATGCTCTTGGTGGATGGTGAGGATGAAATAGGATTACATATTTTGGCAGTTAGAGAAAATGTCAACTTGCCTTCAGTCAAATAGGATATATTTGAATAAAATATTGAAACCCTTAAAACACCTGAGAGAACAGATTTTTAATGAATCACATTATAATATATTATGCCGTTAATAAGTGTTTAGAATGTAAAAAGGGCATTCGATTAGCGACTACAGAAATAGTCATTTACACACTATTGTACCTCAAAAGGAGGAGAATTTATCATGCTTTTTGTCACTTAGAACCTGAATAGCACGTCACCTTCCGCATTTAATTATACAAGACAATCTAATTTTTGTTTGCATTTTGCCTAGTCACTGAGATTAGCTTTAAAAATAGTGACATTATCATTATTATGTATTTCTGAGCCCAAAATGAGTTAGATGGGATGCATAATTTGGAGTATTTTCAACATCAGTGCGGAAATGTAAAATTTTATAAATTGATTTTTAAAGAAGTTTTATTCGTTCAGCAGAGCTCTGAGCTGCATGCGAAATTAATTTCATATCAGTGATTAGCTTTCGTGTCGATTGGAAGACATTTGCACTAAACGTTGGCTTTCTTTGATGGGAAATCTCATTTCAGTCGCATTTTAAAAGTCACATGTTCGAACCACCGTCTCAAATTGTGTGGTGGTAGTACTTTCGTCTGAGAATAATTTATTTGATTCGGTAATGCGATTTTAACTCGCATTCTTGGGAGTTAAGGGATTTTTTTTCAATCTTCCCACTCAAAATGGTAGCTGGTGATACCAAAAAGTTCTTTGCCATTTGATACTTCATTAATAGGTGGAAGTATGTTTCTTTTGTTTATTCCTAATTGGCCCAAATATTTTTCATTTATATCAAATCACTGGGATTTAGCTTAAAACGGTAATACGTTCCTTTAAGAAATAATATTTTAACTAACAATGTTGTTGCCAAAATCTTGATTGTATCACTTCATTAACACCTTTTCTTCAATTTTAAGGTGAATATGTTGATGGAAGTTCAGAAAACACGCCTAAAAGGAAACAACTGCTCGAGTATGACCCTGTTCGAATTAAACACATTAGCTCAAAATACGGTCTGTTTAGGTATTTAATAAATAGTTTTAATTATTGTTTAAAAACGTAATGAAAAATATTTTGATGTTTTAGATTAATTTTTTTACCCTGATGCGAAATTTTCCCGACACAATCAAAGTAAGGATTTGTAACACTGATGTTATTCGAGCAAGCGCTGAAATCATCCGACAAACTAGATCGAGGTGGGGTACTTTGTTAAATTATTTTAAATTATCAACCAACTAGAAGTATAATAAGATGGAATTAATGAAAAATCTTTTTATCCCTACTCTTAAAATCCTCGCTTACGCGTTAATTATATTTTTTTATCTTCATTAAATAAAATCGTTTTTTATTATAGTGACCTTCAAGACTTCATTTTCTTCTCGGTTTTAAACGAATTTGGACCAAAATATAACACCGCTGCTTCAAGCGCAAAGCATCGTTTGCTCAATCTTGCATTCGGAAACTTTGGCAAGTATACTTCAAGCTTGAAAACAGTATCAATTAAACTTATCCAATGATTGATTCCCTAACAAAGTTCTTTTTGATATTTTAAGGGTCCACAAGTCCAGCTCTCTGTGTTTCTCAACCGCAGTTTGAACAGCAGGTATTAAGAGAAAAATCAAATGAACTCAAAGCCTTCATTAAAATTGTGAGAAATTAGTTCAAATTAAACAAGAAATATTCTCCATTTAATTTCTATAAATTTAAACCAATGTAATTTTCATTTTGCAGAAAATTGATGAAGTGTTCACCCTGATTAAGAAAGCCTATGAAAATTACTTCAAAGAAAGTCCACCAGCTGCTGCTTTAGTGAGCTTATCACCGTTGTAAAATATTTGTTAATTTTTAAACTATGCAAGCGATTTAATACAATAATCAAATTTCTCTTATTTTCATAAGTAATTAGCAGATCTTCTTTACTTTTATATAACCACTAAAATTATTTTTCTTAAAAATTCAATGACTTTCCATTTTAACGCACAGATAGCCGAAATGAAGTTGAATAGGCGCATGGAATCATACTTGGTAAGGAAATATAAAGTTTACATTTTGCATTCAACCTTCCCGCAAATAGGGCAGTTCATTGTTCAAACAACATAGCTAGTGTCACACATTGGCAAAATTGCTGTCTTTTAGTGGAACCTTTATTAATATTATTTAGAATCTTAAAATTTTAGGTCCAACAATTTCAAAATTTTATCAAATACCATTGACGCATTTCTATATTACAGAGTCGATGCATGTTAGTTAAACTACAAATTCATCATTTCATTAACACTAATGTAAAGTAATTAATGCATTATTTTATTTTGCAAATTTATGCGTGTGTGTGACTACACTTTATTAAATTTAACCATTGTTTAGAAAACGTGAGATTGGGAACCAAAGCGCAGTATCTAAATGAGCTCCATCAATAATAATTTCTCCATCTTAAATTACTAATTTTATGCTTTCGTTTTAGACTTTCTTTGCTGGGAGTAAATTAGAAAATTATCGAGACATTAGCAGTCAATGTGTAGATATCGGGTAAGATATTTAAATTTATATCATTTAATTGAGAGTTAATAAAATCACTTCAAAAGATCATTCAGTGTTCATACCTTTTTTGAAACTCTTATTGACCAAATAATTAGAAAGGAGGAATCGTAATTAATCACTTTCATAATTTAGATATTCTACTTTAGATGCATGAAACTGTTCAAAGCCAACAATTTATTTTTACCAAATGGCAGGCTTTATGATAGTTATCATTAACCCTTTAGTTGACTTCGGGCTACACAGAGGTGAGGGGAGGAACGTCAAAGTCATAAAAAACCGAGAGGGGGAACAGAAGAGAGGAGAAGAGTGATTCACAGATGTAAAAGAGACAGATAGAGAAAAGGTAAGGTAGGGTGAGTACTGTAGAAGTGGTGGAATATGACATACAGCGCGGTCATGGTAGTTTGAAGTCAACTGCCAATTTATTGACGTTTTTGCCGTATGAGTATACATTGCCCAGGGTGCACCACGTGGAGGTAAGTCTATCGCGCACCCCTTCAAAGTCAACAAAAAAGCCCGTATTCTTTCTTTCTAGAAGACGTCTCTGTTTCAGATATCTTGGAGAGAAATGCCCAGCTAAACTTCGTATAGCACTGCAATATACGAGCAGATATAATAGTAACCTGAACACGAATAGGCGAAAATGGTTTCCTGCAGAAATGCGATGGATAAGTTGAGACGATGGCAATTGTATCTGAAGACGCCAAGGCAGTTGCCTAAGCATAAGCAGGATGTATTCCAATTTAAATGTCGGAATACGCCCTGCAAGCTATTCCAGATGATCAATAAATCCCTCAATTTTTCAGAGTTAAAAGTTAATCTGTTTTAAAGATCAAAGTTTAAGTTAAATTGTCAAAAAGATATTCAAATTGAAAAAATGAACAAAATAGGGTGTTACCGTGTCTTAAAAGCGTAAATACTGTATTTTTTTCAACAATCTATTATCAATGGGACAATGTGTTGCGTATACTTTATTTTGCTTACTTTAGATTTTGCAGTTATGGAAGTCAAATGCTCTCCTTCGATTGGAATAAGAAGGAACTTGGTATTTCGATATTTTTGGTTACATAATTTGACAACTTTATTGCTCCTTACTTTGAACACATCAAATCACAATTGGTAAGAGTATATAAAAATTTAATCCCCATTCATATGCGAGTCACTTCACTTACCTTGAATGGACTTCAAGCTTCTTAAACTAGGCAGGTTGAGGAATTAGGACACCAGGCTGTTCTGTGAATTATGTAATAAAGAGATCCTTAGCATTCAATTAAAGTGATCAAATGTTTTTAAATCTGTACATAAAATCCGTCAGAATTTTGGAAACCAAAATATGATAAATTTAGTTATCAAATTTCACAGACATCTCCCTTATACTGCATTTGCATTCGAATTCTATACGTCCACCTGCAAAATCAAATCTTCATTGCTATCTATGAATTGCATATATCACTCAAACTGAAAAAAACATCCAAATGCTATCGTAAAATTAGACTAGTCCTTTGGGAATTTCGAATTCTCCAGTTAACGGCTCAGCTCTTATCTAGAGCACGTGTACATGATTAGGGAAGTGTATTGCTATTTACATAATGTGCCAGTTTATTTAATCTATCTGTAATCTTACAGGGAATAGTTGAAGAGAGACTATTGTGGTATACATTCTTGACTTATGCGGCTGTTTGTCAAACCACATGTAACTCTTATTTGTACTGTCTACGTCCTTCATTTGTGCTCCTCATTTAAATATGCGCAAATTTATTGGCAAAGCAAAGGGAAAAATTCAAGTTCACATATAAACAACTGACTCTCCTAGAAAAATTAAAAAAATGGCATGAATCCAAAACAGTAACCCTCGCTTTATGAAAACGCTCTGACAATGCCATCCAAACATTTTCTTCGATTTTATTCTTTCCAATTCCGTTCCTAATGTGATTATTCTCGTCACATTTCCACTGTGGTCAGTAGCGGGCTGCAATTCATACTAATTCAAACTTCTAGTGGATTACCATCGGAATACAAAGGTAGTAAGCTCATAAAATAAATACCAAGGGCGCAGATAATATTGTAAATATAAATGCAAATATTAAAAATAAGGTAGACACAGTAATCTCCCAAATTTTCGTTTAAATCGAGATGTCGCTGAGGACATTAAGGACACCCAACGTGGCACCGTTTATGAATAAAGCGCAGTCTGAAGATCATCAGTGTATACAGCTATTTCTACCTTAAACCTCGGTCTCACTATTAAAATGTGGGCAATGTCTTTAAAGTTTGAGTTATTTGGTCAAATTTTTAAAACTTGCTAAATTTATTATTTTTAATCGTGAATTCGCATTACATTTAGCGCTGCTTTATAAACTAAATCAATTGCTTAATTATTATTATTGTATAAAAAATGTAAAAAAATGTGACTCGACTTATCACTTTATTATTAATACGACATTTAACTGTTAATTTTGAAATGTTTTTAAATTTAGTTTGAGAGAGTTAAAGTATTTTATCAATTTTTAACGTTCCAGTTCCATCGCTACTGCTGCTTTTTGACAAAAGATTCGACATTCGTGACGTCAGTCCTCAGTAACTATATATTTAATATTGTGCGTGAACTAATAATTCAACTATTGGTCTATTTACCTTAATTTCACCTTTGTCAGAGTAACAACATATGCGTTCTTGGGTTACTGGATATCTCTCTCCATTGCCGACGTAATCTTCAAATTCAGTAGGTCAAGTTACTTACCAATATTAGTTTAAAATTGCATCAAAAGATTTGGTTTCAATTTCCCCAATCTGGCGCTATCAGGTTGCCAAATTCGTTTAGAAGATTGATTACCAGAAGTATAGGTAAACTGATTAAGTGAAGTTGAATTTAGAATAAGGCGTAGTTTTTATCTGATTCATTCGTTCATTTCTTTTT
The DNA here is from genome assembly GCA_000469805.3 of Hymenolepis microstoma. Taxonomy (NCBI): domain Eukaryota; kingdom Metazoa; phylum Platyhelminthes; class Cestoda; order Cyclophyllidea; family Hymenolepididae; genus Hymenolepis; species Hymenolepis microstoma. The sequence goes on along the minus strand of LR215989.1, from coordinate 35,755,650 downwards.
CTGTTATTAATGGTAAAACTGAAAGTTGGAATTTTTGTCAGATTTATTTGCTTATGTAAAGTTAATAATTTTCATAAAATTGTACTTGATTTTCTTCAGAAACATAGGGGAATGAGGATAATTATTACTGTATATTATACAGCAAAAACCTTAAATTCTAAACTAGTTGAAATCATCAAAACATGTAGGATGGTAAAATTTCACAAAATTTACAAGAATTTCAATCGATTTGAAACTATTATTTAATCTAATGATGAATGAAATTTGCATTTATTAAAGGAGTGCGAACTTATTTTTCATATATATATATATATATATATATATATATATATATATATATGCATTTCGAATAGAAAATACCAACCGGGTTCATATTGAGCTTATTCAGAGACACTTTAACCAGCTAACCGTTTTACGTAGAACATCACGTGCCAACTTTTTAAAGTGCATTTGGTAGAGTAGTGTAGGTAGAGTTAATTGCTTGAAGACTACTCAAGAGTGTTTAAGGAATTTTCAGTATGCGTGACTTTTATGACTATGTATATTCTAATGGATTATACTAGTAAGTTAGAAGATGTATTTTTCACCCTAATCTTTCATTTTTAGAGGGCGACTATAGACTTGATGACCTTCAGGAGTCCATTGGACCCTTGTTAAAACGTGTCTTATCGGGTTTTCCACAAGTGAGTATTTCACTGATATATGGCATTAGCTTTGAAAGCCCGAATGCAAGTAGCATAGCAGAAATGAGCTAAATTTAAATTTTTTGAAAAGTATACGTTAGGAAAACGAAAGATATTTGCATAATTCTCACCGATATTTTTACTTCACAATACTAAATTTCATAATACTTGATAATAACTTTATAATAAATTCGAAATTTAAGATTAAAATCGATGTGCTTAAATGTATTTTTAAATAGGGAGGAGATCATTTTTACGCAGCGGAATACATGGAGCGCTTACGAATAACGAAGACAGCATTGGCTGTAGAAATGGTATCAAGGACATACGTGGAAACAAATTCGAATTCGTCATTTTCTAGAATACCCGGTGTTCATCTACCAGAGGAACAAATTTTTTATATAATGCTCATCCAAGTAAGTTGTTTGACCAAAACCCTTGGCAATTCATTAAGCAAATATGTCTTCATGGACAGACAATGCAAGTGAATTTTACAGAATGTTAGTTAGGCAGAAGTCGCTATTGTAGGGAAATATTTCAGCAAATGCTCTCAAACCAACACTAGTCCGTGACCCCGTGAAATCTCTTATCCTATGAATCGAACCAATATAAGTTTGCGATGATGATTTTTTACCGTTTTTTAAGGGCCGTGATTGAGCATTGAGGATAATCAATATCAGTATTACTCACATTATTACAAAATTTCAATTGAAAAATTGAAAATAGTTAATGGAATTTCCATTAAATGCTAATCAATAGATTCGGTGCCCATTAAGTGGTTTTCATAATCCAGAGAGTTAGTTGTGTTTCGCTACCTTTCTTCTCCAAATAACTGAGACGTTAAAATGACCCAACATTATATAGAACAGCATACGATTTCAAAATGACAGAGACGCGATGACCTAGAGTTTTCAGTTGGCAGAACGTCATAAGTTCTGTTTACTCAAGCTCTAATTAATCGTATGTGCATATAGTTAATAGTAAGCTTAAAATCCTTAAAACTTACAACTCTTACTGACTTAGGCAGAGGCTTAAAGTGGTAAATGGATAAGATTTATTTAATGAAATTCGAATATTTCACCAACGACACTTAGGTCAAACTGAAGTGCGAAGTCGAGCCTTCTTTCATACCTATGGGTAATAATGAAATTTTACGCAATTATATATTAAGACTTATGCATTGATATCCTTGAAAGTCCTTAGGTAGAGTAAGTTGAAAAAAGAGCAGAATTGATATCACCCAGTCTTTTCAGTTGGCACTAAATTGACATTTTCCTAAACATACTTGATTATCATTTCTTATCTTATGCTATTTTAGTTGTCATTAACACCTGATGAGGTATTTAAAAGACTTTGTAATATTTGAAACTGGCAAATAAGATGTCGCGTGTTCCATGTTCACCAATAAGCAACAATTGATGTTGATAACTGGCCTCATTGCTTATTTCTGGTCAACTGGAGGTGTGACTGAATTTGACCTTTATTATTATCATGACTTTAAGACAAGTGGAACACATGGGAATTCAAATTTAAAATAGGCTGTCGGCGTTAATCCAGACGAAATTTTTAAAATTTGACATAAGAGGATTCGCTCTTCTAACCTGGTTGCTATGGTAAATGATAATTGTAACTCTTTTAAACCAAGATTAATGGCTCGACTTCTGCAAAGCCCAGGAATAAATACCTTTTGCCAATTGAAATCTTATATTTATTAAAATCGCAATGAATCGAAGTAATTACACTAACACTAGTACAAGTTTTATTGAATTAGCATTACCTTATATCTCTATCGTGGTTTAAACAAACTGTTTCATTTCTTGAACAGACTATTTGTACAAAACCTTCCTTCTTGGATTTCGGTTTAACGGAGGTATGCGAATCAGCTTTAAAGGCAATGCAATTGTCACCAACATTCATGTCCCTGGTCGGCTGCAATTAGCACGTTACGTTTCCATAAATTTGCCCAATTATCCTGACTCACCAATCACACAAATTTGGCCAACTAATCGCGTTCCTTAAGTTGAATGAAAGTATTGCGTATTTATCCTTGTATATTAAATACAATTCTAATTGTAGTTGATTTGCTTACCTTACCAACTAGGATTGTACATTTGAACAACACAGACAAAACGGCATCAAACGTAAAAAAAATATGGGTATTTATTCAGGGGGCAAATTTGGTTGGTTAACGTGGTATTTCTCATCGTATTTAAGATTTTAAATGACCCATAAATGATTCAACTAAAGTTAAATCTAATGTGTGTTGACAATTAGCTAATAATAATTAATTAAGGGAAGTGCAATAAACTGGCAGGCATTTTATCTGATGATAATTTTCATTCAAAGTTCAAAAATTTAAGGCTCATCAATATACCTGAGCTAATGGAATATATTTCACTTAGTGCAGCAGAGATATACGCTTCGGTTTAAAGCAAGAAATTTGTAAGTTGGAAATAATTAACAGGTGATGAATAAGCAAATTTACTGCAATTTAAAATATTAAAAAATCATCCAATTAGAGTTAAATAAATAAAGTAGGAATTATTTGCAAAATTGTCTTCTGTCGTGTTGGTCAAATGAAAGCAAGACCCTTTGAAGATTGAAGCTTTGGCTAGGCCTTTTGCAAGTTTTTTCATATCGAAAGGTAATTTAAAGCAAATCGCAGTGGGTTTCGCAATTTCATATAATCAAACGTTTTCGGTGGCATTGAATTAATTATTTTAATTTCTTATTAAAAGTTAACAACACAATTTTTAATCTTTAAACTCTCACTGTTATTTATTTCATTTTTTACTTCTCCAAATACTGTAACAAATTCACAAATAAAAGTTCTTTTATAAATTTATATTGCGCTTTTATAATCTGACATAATGGTTAGCCAGTTATTAACCATCCAACTCTCTAAGTTAAAACACAGTTAACCAGAATTGCATCACTCATGCGCTAAAACACAATCAATAACACAAAAAATTTCTTTATTTCATATTTGCTAACAATTAACTGAGGAAAATAAGTTTTTTGCGTTTCATTTTGAAAGTTTTAACTTCAAGGCTAAGGCTCACATTATTGATAGATTTCATCTTTATATATTTTGTTATATCTGAAAAGAAAGCTCGTTCATCAAACGCTTTAATGCACTTTTAATTAAATCAAAAATCCTTATCTAGTTATAGATCATAATTAAACTAAATATAGAAACAATCATTGCAATGGGCTTATCTGTTCTATGCACAGGCAGAACTCGTTCAGCCTTCTGAAAAGCTTACTTCAATGGTAACTTTAGATTATTGACCACTTGGCCACTGGGTGCTCAACCTGTGATGACACAACTTTAGCATGACAAATGCAGAATTCTCGTGACCAATCAATGACTTAAGTCAATACGATCAATCATTGGTCAATTCCAATATTCGATTGTCCGACCAATCAATGGTCCAAGTTATATAAGGTCATCATTTCATAAAGTGTATATAATGACTAAGTTCCACGTCATACACACACACACTCCACGCCATGCATGACTAGAATAAACGCGTTCTCTGGATTTCTCTGTCTCTTCTTAGCTTTGCAACAACTTAGCTAATTCTGGTGGGTCTTGAGAACTAGGAGAATCTGCCACTGAGGTTTCTGAGTACATTTAGGCTTAGTTAGGTAGCTAATCCGCTACAAACCCACTGTAAAAGATTGTTTTGTCAAGACAATAAATTAAAATCGTCAAAATTTATTTGTGTTACTCACGGCATAAAATTTGATACTTATTTATAACACGATCGCCGGATCAAATGTGATTGTAAATTAATATAGCTAAAGGTACCATAGCGACAGAAAACAAATAAATATTATTAAAAAATACCAGATCTGGAAACTTACTTCAGGAGATGGCTTTTAATGGTGAAGTTAATACAATCTTAATTATAATTATAATTATGATTTTTTCCCATTTCGAGAAAAAGGTTATTTAGAATAAATGGAACAGTTAAATTTTGTTCGAATTAGAATTATAGAATAATTTATTGCATTTCGGACTAAAATTGATAAGCAACAAAAATTTTGACTTCGGACTTAAAATACGATTTGGACTCCTCTAATTTTGAATTAAATAAAATTCTTAATGACGAGGACACTATAATTTTTCTGACTTATACTATAACTAATTAGATGCATAGGAGAATTAAATGTTATCGATTTTTATACCTTAAATGTTTGAGGAATCATGTCTTTTTTACTTTGGAGCTACTTTTGATTATCTTCTAGTTTGGACTCGATCAAAAATCATTAAACATTAGATCGCGCTTTTACCTTGATAAGCTGATTAAAATCGGAAAATATTTTCAAATCTTTTTATTTGTTAATATTTAAAACTGGAAGCCCAAGACAGAACAATCTTACATTTTCTTCCAGATGAGAATGCGTTATCCTCTACGCGGGGTTATCTGATGATGCAAAACGTTCCGAGAGGTTAGCTCTGGGAGTTTTTAGGGGGTGTATGATGATTTCCTAGAGATTCGGCATTCTTCTTCACCGTTCATAAAATTTTACACTATTTTTATAATCGAAAAATACGTCCTTTTTCATTTGACGTTACATTACTTCAAATAATTTGAATTTTGACTGAAACGAAACATGTCTTACACACACAAATTATGTGTTTTTAACTTAGAGTTATCAAACGAAATCAGCCTACCTGTCCTGCGTTTGATCATTTACTGCCGTTGGTGAACACAAAGGTTTTTTACGATTAAAAACAGGTCGATGATAGGCGTTCAAAAATAATTAGAAATTTAAGAGTATTTGTTAACAAGGTGTTTAATGCTTTTGAAATATGCCCTCTTACCCTTATGTTGCAGATTAACAAATACTAACGAGTAGTAGGGACCTCCTGTTTGTTTTAAGTTGTATAAAATACAAGGATTTATGGAATACCACTTATCGCATTGTCATGACCAAGGCAGACAACGGGTTCACTGTCAGTCTCTTGAAATCTATTGTCACTTATTATACTAAGCAGAGAATAGAATAAGTATTTATTCAAAATATTATGAGCTAAATTCCTCAACACTCCTAGGAATATTTGTTATCTACTGAAGATGTGCATTTTTTGTTTAAATGGCTTCATGTATATTGACTTTAGAAATAAACTGACATTAATCATAACGAAACTACAAATTTAGCATTTTCCATACCTCCAGAAATTGACTTTACTCGACAAATATCCAACAGATTTCAGAACTCATCTTCTATTATTCTTCTCCAGAGTTTTTATGTAATTACTCGCATATAGCATTCATTGCCTGGTAATCTTGTTCTTATGAAACGATCAAAAGTTATTTAATCAGTCTGAAGATCACTTGATTTTACTCAAATTGAGCTCACTAAGTAGCAACAACCGACATAATTTCAACTTCAAAGGAACTGAATAAATAATTGCACTTCAACTTAAGGGAGATTAGAACATTTTCTCCTAAAGCTGCGTCTTTTTAATAGCAATTTATGAGAGATTCCAACGTTTTGGAGTTGATATTTCACCATTTTACTTTTATAAGGCACATTTATTTATTTGAATATTATCCAAGTAGCCGCAAAAATATTTACTCCGTAAAAAATAAGAAATTGTTAAAAAATATCACAAACTGCATAAATATCCTATTAATAGCACATTCAGTTTATAAATGTTGCTTAATTTGTTCATTTAATCTTTCGGCAAACTAGGTAATATTAAATGTTTCGACTATTTAAGCTGAAACTGCGGACTCGTACTAAGCCAGGAAACAATTTTAAAGAAAGATTTCTCTACCTCTACAAGATTAAAGACACCTATTCGCCACCTCACTGTGACTTTTGCCATTAATGGCCAAAGTTCATTCAATAATCCCAATGGTGACTGAAACCTATTTTGACCAAATTTAGTTTATATATATGTATATATAAACACAGAAGATACCTTAACCACAGGTAAATTTCACAAATTTCAAAAGTTAAAATTAAAATTCATTTATAGAAAATGTGAACATAAAACAGGGTTAAATAATGAGCACAACTGACTTCAAAATTTATTAAACACCAACGTCCTAGATATTTTAAAAATTGAAGTAGATAATCAAAGACATTACTATTTGACGGGAAATTTTAATGACTTTTATAAAAACAAAAGTATTATAAATATTTTTTTTGCAATTAATAAGATGGACACCATCTCATCACTCATAAATCAGGAGGGTGAAACAACTGGCTAACTTTATGCATGAGGATATCACACCGTGAAATGTTTTCCTTCGTTTTTAGAAAACAAAAAAACAGAAAATTTTGATTCATTCGCTTTTTCAATCTCTTCTCACAGATCACCTAGTGGATTTTAATTTATTATTCTTCATGTTCAGACAATTTAAATTAAAACTCGCTAGGACTCAGTCAGGATAAGTGTTGCTTTAAGTGTACTCTAATGGGCCTGAGATCTGTTTTGGGCCAATTTCTGACCATTATCTTTGTGATTTGACTTCTCTATCGTCAGGAAGCCAATTTAAATATTTTCACATATTGGAATTACAAAAATTCAAGAGATTCTTGTGAATTTCCTGCTGTTGCTGCCGTCAAAAAATTAACTGAAATATTCTATGTGAGAAATTCAATGATTACACTTAGAATATTCTTCATAATCAGAGAGTTGCTTTTCAGATATTTCTCCATTTTAATTTTACAGACATTTAGAACCACTTAGTTGAAGCATTAGCCATAGCTAAGAAATGTGTTATACAAATGGCATTTTGAAATTCGTCCGTTTAATCTTTATTGAATTGAAAGCGTTTACTTTCTAGATTAGCGAAGTCCAATTAAAATTTACTCGACCTAAACGCGAAAACATGAATAAAATCAAACTTTTAATAAAATACACAAAATAATGTCGAAGAAATCTTTGTATCTTAAAGTGTTCGGAGAAGTTTTAACCAAAAATTGCAAATCTTGTACTCCTAGGTTTCTTTAATTGAGCAGTTCACTTTATTTTACTTTGTAATAAATAAACTTTTTTACAAATACTACAAATACCTACCGTTATTTTTGGCAAAATTTTAAATCGATCATTTTTAGCTGCAAAATGGGAGAAGCCTTGTCCACCCTCTCTCGTGCGTACTTTGGACGCAAGGATGCTGACCGTCTTTTGATTATTTCAGAAGAAAGTGCAACGTGTGCTAATGAATTTTTTAATTAAAGGTGATGTTATTTCAGTTTTGAAGAGACTGTAAAGCTCACGTAAGGCTTTTAAAATTTTGCAATAAAATTTTCCTCTGAGTACATCATTCAAAATGGTTAAGTTATAATTTCATAAAACTCCCCAAATTCTTCAGAAGAAAATTACTTTAAATTTTGAAAAAAAAACTAAATTGCATTTCCAATGTCCTTTTCTATTTATTGTCACTCTGATAAGAAACATATGAAAATGAATAAAGTTATTGGTGACAATATATTTTCAAAAAACAGTACGTATGACTAAATTTGTGCGTTCATAAAAGAGCTGGGATATGTATAAATGGTTGTGTTAAGATTCTATAAAATAATACGGTTCTCCTTGAATAAGGTTTTAAGTTTTACCAGCACAGAAAACGCAAAAATATTTCAGATCTTGAAATTTAAATTTAAATCTTGATGGTATATTGTAAGGGGTAACAACTCTTCAGTTTCAGGAAACTTTGAACCCATTAATATTTTTCTATCTTTGGGATAAAATTATGTGCAATATTAAAAATACAAGTTTGATGAACAAAAAATGATCGATATGATATAATTTTATCTTTTCTGAATAAGTTCCATCAAGCTGTTATGATTTTGGTGATAGAAATTTGAGGCGTCTTATTTTCTTGACACCGTTGACACCGTTTGAGACCGTTGAAAATAGGCGGAACGGCCTCTTTTTGAACCCATCTTGAATAAAAGTATTCAGTTATTTTTAGGTCTTCCGAATTGTAAATTCAATGGGGATGGAAGCTTAGTGATCTTCAATGACGCGTTCAGGGTATTTCAGAATACGAATGAGTCTATAATAGCTATAATTGGCAAATAATTTTTTTCCTTGAAGTGTCAATTTTAATAAGCCCAAGATGCTATAAAAGATTACTAAAAATAAATTTATTTAATCAACTTTCGGTCAAAATTTGACTCTTGCTCCAAGGTGGAAGCATTTCATAGGCAGATCAGCTGACAACACTCGAAATTATATATTGATCAAAATATGTTCTTAAGCAGTTCTGTCTCTATACTTGGTGCTGTTTTACTAATTTGTATTATCTTTGTCAATATATATATATATATAATTTGTAAGTGGGGGGTCAACAAACTGCAGTAAACAGGCTGAGTGCGGTCACCGATTCAGCCTTTGAGCTCTAGTTTAAAAGCCTAATAAATGGTTTTATTCTGCTTTTTCTCCTCAACCTCCTCGAAGCATGAATCAAAATGTGTGCTGTTATGTTTCTCTTCCATTCCGAGCAAAAGACATTTCATTTCGAGTAGTCTAATTAGCACTCACATATCTCATAAAATACGTAATTTATTTATAGGAAATTTTTAATGACTATTAAAATTTGCAAATACTAATGCCTAAATGTAATTCGAACACGTCATTAATCTTGAACTTTTGACATGTTTGCCAGCGAATTTTCTTGCCCTTAAACCTTCGGCAACTAACAACTTCATAAACACGACGACAAAGTGAACATTGACGCTTTATGGATGCCGGATCCTCTGGTAAACAGACAATGAACTGAAGAAATTTTTATTTTAAAATGAATTCCATGCTCCACAAAACTTTAATTTACTTTTTTAAACCTACTCACATCCGTTTTTCATTCGTGGATGATATACGATCTCGATAAAATTGGTTTCTTTCGGAGTTTTGCCATTGTTTGAAGATATATTTTTAAGGGAAAAACACTTTTATCCTACAGTTTATTTAACTTAATTTCAGTTTTAATAAAATTATAAAAATGAGGGTTTTTTAAGTGAATTATCATGATATTAGAATGTAATGGAGGACATTACCATCAACTACTATAGATTCTCAATTACCCAAAGTTAGGGAAAATACGTGATACTTTTCATTTATGGTTCCAGATTTTATTATGGGAAGGAAAATAAATTATAATGTTATTTGGGCATTTCAATTTATTGCATTTTATTGTTTTATTTGAATAAAATATTTACTGTGTGAAATGAAGCGGCAAGGCCAACTCTTTTGTGTTAAATAGTAACCGTCAATGGGCACTGAATATCGTTGACAGGTGCTCACACTATTAAAGGGAACGATTTGTGAAATTTGAATTTCGGAAGGTGAATTGCAGTTTTCGTAAATATTCTACATTCTGGATCCAAAAGTTATATGAAGAAAGACACCCTATGACCTTGAAAGTAATCTATGTACCGTTGACACTCTCTCCTTATATTTACTGAGCTTTTATAACCGATTTCAGTTATACTCCTCAAATTTAATAATTTATGGATTTATGGCACTACTGTGGACATCAACACTAATAATAATACTATGTGTTGATAGATGTTAGTTGTGTATTTAAACAAGCTGCGCTTTATGACTTAAATTCTCTGGTACTTCTAATTTAATAGATAAACCTCTACCATAGAAGAGAGTAGAATTCATCAATTTTCTTGTCCTCCAAATTTAATGGAACCCTTTAAACTTTGCTATATTATAATATAAGGTGTTGGTATTTAGTATTTATACTTAAGATTCCGGAAATCCATTAACAATATGTCCAGTAAACATTTGCAGATTACGACTTCCAAGAACTTGGGTGGTAGCATGAAAAAATGTAATCGCTGCTGTTCAAATACTTGTATTATTCTAAATAATATGCAAGAGATTTGTACTTTCAGCATTTTATATCGTTAGTTTTCCTTACTTGTTTATTTTTCTATTGTATAAATAACTTCGTTTTTCGTACCTGATTCTATTCCTTTCAATGCTATATTGTCAGAATGAATTTATGCCTTTGAGAAGAGTTGAGTGATTGATGGGCGTAAGTTCCACATTCTTTAGCCGGTTTAAGAGAATATGGCTAAAAGCTATTTCCTAGAAGTGGTCAGAAAATTGGTAATTGCGCAATGGCTTCCAATTTAAGAATTCAAATCTGAGGGATAAGTTATCTCCATTGGTTGGTTGGGTTTTTGAGCAAATTTTTATTGGCTTCATGTTTACATTGAGAAAATTTTCCGTGTTGAAGAATGTGTCATAGTTTATTCGGAAATCTCCATTCTATTTGCAAAACTCAGCTTCTTCTGTTAAATCTTGTGTAAATTTGGAAAGTGGGACAAATGAACATAATGAGAAGTGAAAGTAAAATCGGATTTAAAAGGATATTCTTACGAGTTGATTTAAAGAAAATTCAAGTAAAGTTTATTAATGTTATGGCAAATAATCCTCAAAATATATAAACATGAAAGAAAGCAAATATATTACTCAAGGGATTTTATTAAATTGGCGTTATATGTATATATATATGTATATGTATATACATATATTTCATTTACCCACCGAGTTCAATTAGTCAAAAAAAATCAAGTTAAATCTTTACTAAGAACCATTTTGGCTATTAATTTGTGACAACATTTGCAACTTTCACCGTCTATTTTGCACAGAAAATGAATTTGTGTTCTCTTAAAGCAATTTCACTAATTTCATAACTTCAAAGAGTACTTTTAACTTTACGCTTCAAGTCTTTCAGGTTGGTCTTCTAGAAAATGCTCTCAAATGAATTGCATTTCTGGTGGCATTAACCAAAGAACAAATTAAATTGTATCATTTGCATGCATATTTGAGGAATTCAATCCTTTAACCAATATTAGTTTGATTGCAATAAAATTCACGTAGATAGATGTTTGTCACATGTAAGAGGGAGGTTCTATCCAACAAACCGACCCGATATTAGCTGCTACCTTCTTCCTATAGACGGAACTTTTACCGTGACGTTTGAAAAGAGCGATGTTCTTTGCATTCCTTTGAGCTGTTTTCATCAATCCATTGCTCAATTTAAGAAGTGTGGAATCATAGAGTTTTCAAAAAACTAGGTTTATAAAGTGAAGTAGTAGAAAAGTAATCAAAAAAAATTGGGTGTAATTAGAACTCCTAGGTGGCTCAATCGCTGTACGTTATCACAGCACACTATGTTATAAATATTTGAAGACTCCCTGTGTTTCAGTCTCTTTCATGTTATGATTATGCAAAAGTCGGGCGCTAAGCAAACGTTACTTGATCATGATCATGAGTCACTTGATCTCAGATAAGTTTTGCCTTAGTGAGTAGGGATTCCAACAAAAAATTACATTTTTCCAGATTAATAATTGAAGTTACTGAAAATATATATTTCAATTGCTTTTAAAAGGAAGATATGTGACATGTTAACATGACCAATCACCCAATTAAATTAAATTGTCAATACAACTTGAAAATTAAGAAAACGAGATCAGACTGTATTCATTGAGGAAAATATTAACAATCGGATTAATTAAAAACTCAGATGCAATAGGGAGGTGCGTCCTCCTCTGCCACCTTTCCTTTGCTTTTTACGGTTTTCGGAAGCTTTTTACGTCCAAAAATGTTTAAGTTTAAAAAAATACTTTGGTATACATTTAAAAGTTATTTTGATTCACTGATGTTAATAGCATTAAAAGTGCTAAGTCCCATTTCCGGTTGTTAAATGAATAGTTCAAGAAATAATCATAATAATAATTTTTGGGATTTAACAACTAAAGTAGTTGAAATATTTTGATTTTTCCAATTTATAATTACAAACTGTACATCACTCTGGTGTTTTTAATTTCAAAATTAGAATTTATAATTACTTTGAAAGGATACTGTGGAGTGCACAACGTTATTATGGCTGAACATAGTAATCTCATACGCACTCAGACAGACTCAAATGTGCGACCGTGCTAATTGTCGGGTAGGGAGAAAGTGCGGTCGCGAGCACAGAGACCTCTCAGTCAGTCACCAATCAATAGTCCTCGTGTTGTTTAAAAAACCTTTCAATGCATTTTAATGACTAAACTCCATGATAAACGCACAGCCCAAATATACGTGTTTTACACCATACTTCTTTTTCCCCTACATCGACGAGGTTGTCTATTTAACCCCGGGAGCCATTCCAAAATAGGTGAACGTGTCATAAAGATTACTCAGCATGAGTCAATGCTTATTCGCGTATCAATCCGGTGCAATACCTCCTAATTAAGTTCTCAAGCGCTTCCTCGCCGAAATATGCATCCCAACAAATTTTTGTTGTGTATACTTGATCGTACATCATAAAACAATACACCTCAACAGACTTGATGTCTGATCACGCTTATACTGCATAATAACGGGTGACTGATCGAGGTAACTAAATAGATTTATTCTACCATAATTGTATTACATTTCCTTTGAATAGATACTGATCAAAATCGAGTTTTATGCGCTTGAAACTCAAGTCATTGCATTATTAATTTGATCTTCTGTTTGGTCGTAAAGCTGAATAGATAAACTTTGCATATTAAATGAAATTTTATATAATCACATAGAATTATCGTTGAAGTGGTGCGTTGTTTATGCTCTCTTATCGACAGATCAAGTCGTTTCATGCCTTTGCTTTGATGTGTGGGACACGTCATCGCATGAGCGCACAGCGTGACTTGAAGGTGCGGCCGTTCAACTTCGTGTACGGATTGAATGCGAGGGCACACAGCCAGTGGCCAATCAAAAGCCCTCGTTTGTTTTGCTTAATCGGCCATGTTGAATGACTAAGCTTGCTCCGTTGTTACACTCCATGCCATGCATGTTTAGAATAAACGCGTGCCCTGGATACCTCTGTCTCTTCTTAGCTTCGCAATAACCTAGCTAATCCTGGGGAGTCTTACGAACTAGGAGAATCTGCCATAGAGGTTTCTGAGTACAGTCAAGCTCAGTTAGGTAGCTAAATCCGCTACTGATGTATGTAGATTAAGCAACAACTTCTGTTCTTTAAACAATTCTGAAGGACATTATTTTAACTGAATGGCCATGCAAAACTTTGTAGGATAAAAGACGAGTTAGCATGCATAGATAAGGCTAACGAAGAATTACTAGACAATCATTGTCTGTTGAAAGTACACCAGACAATCAGATGCCATAACTCAATTGCTTATCAGATCAACTGAAATCACCACTAAACCCTCTTTTGCTATATATTTACAATAGTTAGACAAAATCAAATCCAAATTTCAGTTCAGTCCAATTTAAGTATTAATACCCTTGGCAAAACATTATAAGGTCATTTTAATCCTAAAACGGTAACTGAAATGACTGTTTATGAAATAGTCCAAGAGAAGGTAGCAAAAGTATTCAATTCATCATGGAGTGAAGAATCTTGCTTCAGCCTGTTCTACATAGTATGGTAAAAAATTCCCAATTTTTAGTCGTGAGAAGAAACTAAACTTGGTTAAAAGAAAGCCCAACGTATGATAAAAATTGGGAGCCCATATTTCAAAATTTCCATTTCATGATTTGTCGCTTGGATTGGGCCAAATGCTTGTCTGGATGTTCTGCGGTTAACATCTAGCATAATTTGATCAAGAAGGATTGATCTTGCTAATTTACTTCGTCTTTCCTATCACTAGATAAGAAGTCAAAACTAGATATGAAATTGGAACCTTCATACTTGAATGCCCTCCAGTACTGAGGATACCATTAGCCTATTTTAATCTTAAGCGATGAAAGGTACCGAAAACAATCGGCTGATTTTTGAAATACTTTACAATTACTGATGAATCCGATTCTTCGCTTGTGAAAACAATTTACCAATCATTCTGAAAATCAGTGAACTAAAATTGAAACAAGAAAATCATCACTCTATTTAACTTTTCGTACTCCTCCTAATTTGTTAAGGATAGCATGGAAACTTAACAACTCCGAGTCCAAGTCGTACTCTAATAGGAACCATCAACTTGCCATTTTGTCCAAATGAATTCATTTTAATTCCGGTTTTAACAAGTTATACAGCTTCTTACCTAAGGGTCCTTGAATTATACCTTTCGAACCTCACTATAAGATATTAAAGCAAGCTCTCTTCCGCGACATCCAGAGCGCACTTACTAACTGTTTTAGTGGAATGTTCGGTAATGTCAACTCGATTCGTCTTGACATTCTCTCACACCCATGAGTAACGCCTAAAACGGCTCATCCGATATGAATTCGAAATCGTGTGTTCGAGTAATGGCATATCGTTAAAAAAATACAATATAAAGAATAACTCAGTTTAAGTCCGTGCTTATTGTTATATTTGGAGCTAGTTCCAAACCGAAAACTCAATTACAAACTGTCAAACCTTTTAATGTAGCACCTTCGTGCTTCAAACCATTTTAGATACAGAAAGCAAAGGTCATTTCATTTATTTCATGAAGAAATACATCACAGTCCATTTAGAGGACCAAAAAAGCAAATAGGTACATAAATAACTTGTGACTCTGCACGTTTTTAACCATCTAGGAACTCATGACCAGGCATCAAACAAACACCGATTAGCTAATTTCAGCTCTTGAAAATACTCCTCAGCCTCGATTTGCGTCATCGCTCCATGATGTTGAAAAATCTCCACCAGCGTGTGTTTTACCTCACGGGCCATGTTCCTGGAGTCGCTGGAAAATAGGCAATAGGATTTACTAACAGAAACACAAAAACGCTACTGAAATTATTTAAGTACACACCCGCAAACATAGATATATCCACAACGAGATTTTAGGAGAACCCATATGGTTTCTGATAGGTTACGCATTAAGTGTTGGACGTATATTTTGAATTCCTGATCACGAGAATAAGCTATTTGGAGGTGGGAACAAACTCCGCTCTCGAGAGCCTCAGACAATTCGTTAGGGAGAATGCAATCTTGATCACGATTTCGACAACCGTAGAAGAGCATTGCTTCGCCCAATCTTCCACCTTTTGACTTGATGAAGGTTCTCTCTTGAAGAAATCCGAGGAATGGAGCAAGGCCAGTGCCAGCACAGACCATAATTATGGGGGTCAGGGGACTTCGAGGTAGCTTAAACTCCGATCGTCGCAAGTAGACAGGAACGGTGTCACCGGGACCCAAACTAGCGAGATAAGTGCTGGCAACCCCTTCGTGTAGTCGTCCTGAAAAATTAGAAAATTAGGTTTAAATACAAAAGAATTAGTGAAGGAGTGTGCTTTCGCTATAAAGACATTCATTAGCTTTACAGAACTGTTATTTATTGAAGTGCGGTTTCCATTTACCACTCGAACCCAATGACAGTAAATCTAATGATTATGTCTTTGGCAAAACAGTAACCGTTATCACGAACATTTGGCATTATAATAGCTCTTAGGCCCAAACAGTGAGCAAACGAGAGTAAGCACTACACTTAAGGAAAACTAAAACAATGCAATGCGTCGATATCTAACACACATAAACTCTAATCAAGAGATTACCTTTTAAAATCACCAGCAGATGACCGGAAATGGTAGGATTTCGGATGGCCTTAAAATTAAATTTCATTCAGTGCACAAAAGTGCGGTAGTGAAGATGACAAAATACCATCTAACGACACTAATCCGATAGCCAATCCCAGAGCAAACACGCTCATTTAGAGCTAAACGACAATATATGCAACGATAATAAAGCCAAATGCTTTTTCCGGTATCTTCCACAATGAGCTGGTAGCTCTTAACTAACTTCAAATGATTCCAGCAATATTAATGACATGACTTAAGTTGTTCTAGAACCCAGATTTTGCCAAAACTGCTACAAATAATACTTTTATACTTGTCTTGGTAGCATTAGCATACGCTTTAATGCATTGCGAATAATCGAATACGTACCCGTGAGAGAAGTATATTCCAAGCTCTTGACAATAAGCCGAAGCCGATTTGGTTGATATCTGGCTGAAGATGCAACACTGTAGAAACGCGGCTGCAAACGCGGTAGCAGCCAACAAATCAAATCTGCCGATGGTCGACAGGAAGGTAAATCCTCCAAAACTTCAACAATACCTCTTCTCGAAGCTAGAATCCACTGTTCATACGAGTTCTCATCATTCTAAAATTGCACGGACATAATCAGACAGGCTGTCTTCCATTAACAGCTGACATATTCGGTGGCTTAGAAATGAAAATATTAGTTTACAGAGGACAAAATTTCCAATAAGGGATCCAAGAGTGATTGACTTTTCTTTACGAAATGCTATGGAAAGCAATTTCTTTTGATTAACGAGATGTTAGTTACTATATTGACGAACAAGAATAACGGTGACACTGGGTTAGAAATTGAAAGATGAACTCCTGTTTCCAAGTTCTTTATCTCGATCATCACTACTCTCTGAAACCCAATTATTATTGACGCTTAATCCTCTATTGACCTTCAGTTTGAGGTTGAACCATAGTGTGCCAACAATTAATTTATTTTAATGGGTAGGAGAACGAATAATATTAACAAGGCTAACCGAAGCAATCTCTTGAGCGGTCTTGCTGTTCAGTCGCCTACACACTTCCTCATCCCTCTCTCTCACTCTTTCAATACCTCATTGTTGTATATTCAATACACGTTGCTCCACAAAATTCCATGAGTTCTACTGTCTTTGGAACGGTTGTTTGTTCCTGTTAGCTCCTATCTTTACACTCTATAATGTGATTCTGGTTCATCACTTTCCACTATATGATAACTTAACAAACCGTTGGCCTTTTTAGTCTCTTCTCATAAACAAGAGCTTCAAACTAAGGAATAAGATCAAGTGTTAGCTCCTTAACTTTACGAGCGAGATGTCACCGAGTTACAATCTTATCAATTTTTGAAATGTGCTTTCTTTCGATAGAAGAAAAACTTGAGCTGCCTTTCGAAATGTAAGTTTAAGGAAACACAAATTTCGCTCTTGAAAACTGACAATTTAGAAGGTAAATTCTAACTTTGAAATAAGGAATCATCAATTCCAATTTGAGCTACATAGAATATATATATATATATATTAAAATTTTACAGCCATTAGAGTCTAAATAAAAATAGGCGTTGACTGGTTTACCTTGTCTGATTCTGGATTGATGAGATTCTGAAGAAAGGATCGCTCCTTTTCTGATTCCGTATGATTGATGAGAGCTTCAATTAAGTCAAATCGAATTGGGGACATTATATCCAGATAATGTGTGAACGCGGTCATATATGTACACGGGGTGGGAAAGCGGCTTAGGTGTTTCTTAGAAGAATCTAAAAGGAAATTCAGAATAAAGTAAGCAGCAAACGGGAGGATAATAAATCACATATGACCAATAGATTACGGCTTGGGGCTCAAACCATGACATCCGAAATTGCTGAATATGTCTTCAAATCAAATGGATATTCATTTACATAGATATAGACTTGATGGCCCGTATATATTAACAAAACAG
The DNA here is from genome assembly GCA_000469805.3 of Hymenolepis microstoma. Taxonomy (NCBI): domain Eukaryota; kingdom Metazoa; phylum Platyhelminthes; class Cestoda; order Cyclophyllidea; family Hymenolepididae; genus Hymenolepis; species Hymenolepis microstoma. Next base: position 35,737,563 of record LR215989.1, on the reverse strand, counting down.
CTCATATACCTAGACACATAGACTTTGTGCGTGGGAAGCGCCAAAGGTAGCGGGTTCGATACTTATTAGCATTCATCGAATGAACTTCTCTTTAGGGACTACGGAAAGATGCGCATCTTTGAATTTCGGAAAATGCTTACCTTCAGTGATCCTCTGGACCATCAGAATAGCATACTAGGGACAGCTTTTAAAAATGAAAGCCAATATGTACTGCAATTTTAGTCAATCAAGATGACGTCTCTACTTAAACAGATATTCTAATAGGATGATTAGCATGTGTCATTTAGAATAAGACGGTTAGAAAAAGCTAATCTAGAAAAGCGTTTTCCAACATTCATCTTGGGATCTATTTGAACGGTTCGGCATTTCACTCAGTGGATATGCACTGGTGAGCATCGAATCTGCGATGAATGCATTAACCGCTGAGTCCTCGACGTTGAAGTTAAAAAATATGACGATAAAATGGATAACAATAAGCAATACTTAATGCACTAACTTGAAAGACTTCGAATGTGGATATAATCCTGAGGATTAACGTTCAAAAGATTACACAGTAATAGAACCAATTTCTCTGAATTACGTGGAAGAATGGCCAAATGATCACCAGCAACATATCTGCAGAAAAAAATATTAGCTATTAATGAAAGAAGAGGAAGTGAGCAAGCGAAAATATTTTTATTTGAACTAACTTGATATCTGACTTGTTGAAATTCAGTTCAATCAACCTACATGAACGGTCAGAACACGTATAGATCTCTGAATTCACAATAACAGAAGCCAAAAATGGATTAATTGAAGAGAAGGCACTAGAAGTGTGCGAGATAGATGGGAAAATCCGAACTTACGGGGCATTGAATCGGTAAGAGTTTAGACACTCTGGCTCACCGGTAAAAGCGCCTCCAAGGGATAAAACTTCTGGAACAGTTGGATGAGTGATTTCGTATTCATCACCTAGTTTCTGAAGAGCATCAATTTTGCATTCTGTCAGCCCATAAAGCTCGCAAAGAGACACCTGCCAATTACGAAAATCGGCCTCAATATTATGGGCATCATCACCAAGACAAATTGGCATTTTTCGGACACCTTTAAGTTTATGAAATCTGCAATCGACCTGTTTTGCGAACTCATTAAACTCCAAATAGCGTGAATCACCGAGCCCAAATACTACAAAATTTAAATCTGAAAATGCATCCCTGCGTCCACGAAGCCAGTTGTCAAAACCGACAGCATCATCTGGAGGCTTCCCATCGCCATATGTTGCAACAATAAAAATATTTAAATTATTCTCCCCATAAACAAGAGATTCCTAAATAAAATAAGAGACTTATGTGCTGATAAGCACATACTTACTTGAACAAAATTACTTAGATTGGAAACAAACACCTTTACTTTGGGTGATTGAGTAAGCAATTTTTCAAGGCAATAGGAATAGCGCTCAGCATTTCCACTTTCGGTTCCAAAGAAAATTTTAAATGTGTGTAAGGGAAAAATATTGAAAAATCTATGCCTTCTCTGATGTAACCAGTATAAAATTAGTGCTGATGCGGAGCTTATAAGAATAGCATTAAGAGTAGTTGACATTCTGTAGTAAAAATTAGAAACTTAAGGCTCATAAAATAACAGTGAATAACCAACAAATGCTATAGATAGACCTTGCCAATAGGGAAATCACGTGCAGTCAAGGTCAATTCCACGGGGAAAATTTTCTTGAATATTTGTCGAATATCTGTTTAAAATTTTCCAAATATCACTAAACTGTCTTATTTACTTTCATGATTTTTGCCGATGATCAGTTTATGTTATTTTAATTACGAACATAATTAACATGAACATCCAGTCTCAAGGTGAATACAACGACATCAGTAAATGCTTAAGACCAAGTCATTTGGAAAAGTGCAACGCAAACTAGCCCATCTTTTAAACGCATTGCCTATGTTTTCTAGATTAATAATGGAAGTTATCAACGTACTTTATAATACCTAAGTATTATTATTATGACTTCAAATGGATTTAACTTTCGACAATAGCCTATGGCGTAATTTTCGTTTCCTCATAAAACAAATTACTTGAATAATTCGTTTCAAACTTTACTACATAAATTAATCACTCTGTGTTAACCACATTTCTGAATATGGAGAATTTTTCATTCCTCGTACACCCAATCTGTCAATAAATTCGAACCAAGTTATTCCAGGCGATGCGTAATCTTTTTATATATAAGCATATTTGCTTTTAAATCTAAGTAGTAACCCTGCCATACCTCGCCATTTTCAACCCAGTGGATTTCTGCTCAAAGAAAATAAATAACTTTAATCAAAAGAATTATATTAAATTAAAATAATTAAATTTAAATTTGCTCGGTTGAAGGTCAGTTGCCTTCTACTATTTGCAGTAAGCCCTAAAATTAAAACCTTCAAGCACTGTTATTTACTTCTGGAACTTTTCGGCCCATTTATAGGATTTCACGAATACTGTAATTAGCAAATAAGTATTATTTGTCGACTTTGCCGAGTTTACAATTCTGGAAACGAAAAGTATTCAGTTACTCAAGTATCCGTGGATTGCTCGATGTCTTACTAAACGTTTAGGTACCTGCCTTCCTAAATAAAGCTTCATTCTTTAAGCAATTTGGCCAAGTACAAATTGATCTTTTTAACGCTTAATCTAAATTAAATTTTTCGCTGTTGGCATCGGTTAATGTTGGGAAAATTGGTCTTGCCAAACTTCTTTATCTAGCAAATAGAACAGAGTTAAAAGTTGTTCGCAGTGCGAAGGCGAGGATAAAAACGCCTCGACCCATTTCTTCAAATTTTCACTTTACGAGTTCTCGAACGTAAGTTCCAGAGTCCTCCATTGATCTCAGTTTCGCTGAACCCATCAAAGGAAAACTTTATCTCATGACGATGTTGCAACCGATATAATCACCACTAACGCCTTCCATGCATTCATCAACCAATGCGTCTAAAAACACATTTTGTGAAGAAATGTTACCCAGATCCCTTATAGTCGATTTAAGAGCACATGTCATTGTCTAAATATCTCCCTATTCTACCTGTCACTAAATCTAAATTGATAAGATAAGTAACTGTATGACAGTGTGAATGGATAAGTACCCTTATCACAAAGGAGAAGACAGTAAAAAAGATTCCTAATATTTTTACAATTTTGATTGTGGATGGGCCTCACGTTTATGTCTGAAGTACAAACATCTCAGAACGAAATCGTACCATACGATGGAAAACGGATTATGAGAAGAGCTATCTGAACTTCAGATGTGGAAGCTGAAAAATTCAAAAAACTAACGCAATCTTCTATGGATCCAAACGCTCAACCGTTGATTAATTATTAAATTTCTTTAGTCGCCAAAGTGTGCTAAATATCAGGGGCGTTAAATTCTACAATTTTGTCATGAAGATTATCTTTTGGCATTTAAGCTTTTTATTGAAGTCTAAGAGGTTTAATATAGTTTACATCGTCTGATTCTTTAGAAATAAAGTTATCATATATAATTTCGGCATATGAGTTTGAGAAGCAATGAACACAGATTATTTTCAGTAATTCCATATGATGATCAGCCATTGCCAATTTCAAACGCAGAGATTTACACAAAATTTTGATACTACTTTGAATTTTGTTCAAGAAGGAAAACATTGCTATACACCAAAAAAGCAAAGTTTATCTAATTCTACTGAAAAATAATACATAATAGTAAATACTCTAGATAAAAATTATCGTGCATTTAAGAAAAAAACGAATATGGATATTTGCCCTCAACTTAGAAATCCCGTGTTTCAAGATTCAGAGTACATATTTTGAATAGATAATTTATTCATGTTCATCGTAGTTTTAAAAGTTAAACTACGCCATGATATGTACTACTGTGCATGTCTCTTAGATCCGTAACGAAATCATCATCTACTAGGCAAGGGCATGAATCCCAAGAACTCCATGATTGGGAATGTATTTATATCAGTAACAATCGGAATTATCCTATAATCCTTTTCGTACAGAAGTTTTTGATGCATTGTAAAATAATTGAATGAAAATATTTTATTTTACATTTAATGTCGAAAATTCGCATTTTGAAAATGATAGCATTTGTTTTAGTACTTTCTGTTAAACCGCGTTGCCTAAATAGTAGCTCAACGTGACCGCTGTCAGTCGTCTGGTAATGGCGTCTGCTGACTCAGCTGTTGTTAAAAAGGAGACCGCTCCAGGAGTATTATACTTTTCTTCCATACCAACGGGTATGAATGTTGCGATGCTGACCAATGAGCTTAGTCACTTTGGCAAAATCAATCGTGTCTACCTTGTTCCCAAAAAATCGAAAAAGGAAAAAGCTCAGCGTTTATACTCTGAAGGTTGGGTCGAGTTCTTTAAGAAGAAGAATGCGAAAGAAGCTGCCCGGGCTCTGAATTGTATTGAAGTTCCCGGTGGAAAGGTAAGACGCGCAGTAAAATGATAAAGCTATTTAGAGAAAACCTTGGTTCGGTGAGTTATGGAATGTACAATACCTCCCTAAAGTTGCCTGGGGCGATCTTTTTGCTATTGAACGAAAAGATGAGGAACAAAGGCGTATTCAAAAGGATCGTGATATCATTGCAGCTAAGAGACAGGCGCGCCAATTTAAAAACAGCCTAAATTCCTACAAATTGGAGGCTAGGATGCGGGCTTCTAAAAAAAAGTTAGGAGAGAAAATTTCTCTATTTATCTTATGTCGTTTTTGTTGTTTTTTGACTTTTTGTTTGCTTTTTGTAGGTTTAAGGAAAGGAATTCCCTCAATTTGGACAAATGTCAAAAACCCACCGAAGATGAAATAAAGGAACGAATAGCACGATCTAGTCGGACTGTTCCTGAGGACATTGAGGGATTTTCCGCTTTAACAGACAAAAATTTTATGAATAACCTTTTCTCTGGTGGCTTGTAAAGTATGTTCTGATTTCTTTACCTTGTACACACTTCCTCTTTCTTTGTAAATAAAGTTGCGAGATTTTTTAATCTATTATTAATTTTTTCGAAATGAATTTTCATCACTGGACTCCTATTTTAGATCTATTTGGCTTTATAATTTTCAACTGGCGGATTATCACTTCTCAGTTAGTAGAACTGTGTATACTTTCATCATGCTGAGTAGGCATTACGTATTTGATGAAGTCATGCCATCCTTTAAGGGTTTTAGTTACAGCTTTTCGGCATCTTTCTTGCTGGGTCTCCTATAATCGTCCCAGCTCATTAGTAAAATGGTTGTAGACTTGAAGATTTCTAAAAGCGTAAACCGGTTCGCTCTTATTGAAAAATCTGCGTTCGACAACATTTCGTCTAAAAGAATTAACCAGTGTGACTGTCCATTTGCAACACTTTTCTGCGCAAATGAATATTGAAATGGAGATCTTATTTGGAAAGTACATTCGTTGATATTCTTCCGATCAGTGCAAATTTGATAGTTATCTTGGATACTGCCGGCTTCACTAATATTTTGGCGTAAATATTTTGTTAAAGAGTTCTAGAGATATTTATTTTTGCCATAAAATAAAATTTTTTGGAACATCACATAGGATCCCTTTGGGTTACCATTATAAATTAAATCAAAACTCAAATATCGATTGTCTGTAAAACAGTGTTACTTGGTTTAGTTTTACTGTCAGAACTCGGTTGCGCGCTTCCCTATGTTCAAATCAGGTTAGCTCTTAGAGCCTGATTATCTTAATCATTTTAGAAAAAGATGCATTGAAATTGCTTGAGCAATTTTCTGAATTAATAACATTGCAAGTAATTTTTTTACATCGTGGATGCGAATTTTCACAGGAACCCACTGGACGATTCCTTAATACATCGAGCTGAACTGTACCCACTATGTGGAAAGCTATAATCTGACTCCAAAAACTTTAAATACCCTTATGGGACTAGTTTACTATTTATAAAATCAGATGCTTTCGCAAATTTGTATTCTGTCTTGGGTAATATATGCATAAAATGCATATTTGATGTGAAATTTTCAAAAAAAAATTTACGAGGTATAGCATATTTAAGGCTTTTCTGTCGTAAAGTTTTTATAGCTCTTCTTTGGGAGTCAGGTCCCTATTATTTTAATTGAGTCATAAAAGAAATATAATTGAGATGTATAATACATATTTACCATCTTTCTTTCTATTTTTCTTTCCTTGAGATTGCTCTACATTTGTAAATCACCAGGTTCGTTGCTACTTAGAAATTGGAAGGAGGCTAAGATAGCTAGCCTGAATGGAAACGTGCAGACCGACCGGGCGAAGAGTGACTCAATTTCTAGCAACATTTTGCAGAAGATGATAACAGTAGTTGTGGGAAAACAGTTTTACTCGATGTATCCTTGAGTACCTCTTTTATCATTGCCTACAGTCATTCAAAAATTATCATTTTTAATTTTGGGGAGCAATTGACGCTGAACGACAGGTAATACAAATATGATGAGGTGAGAAAACGGTTAAAAAGGATACAGAGACCAACGTCAAGGTAATAAAGAGTCTTACTTCATTTGGTATTTGGACTTGAGTTTTTCAACATTTATTAAATGGCCAGCTCAAATTTCCAATTTCAATATTTGTCCCCTAGGTTTGAGAGGGTGCTTGTCTGGATTAGCAATGCTTTTTGACTGTCACCACCTGATCAATAAGGGTCGTTCTTGCGCCTTTTCCTTTTCTTCTATGATTAAGAATGACTCTGCCTATATGTTTACAGTTTTAGCATGACAAAGTTGGTATGGAGAAAAATTTAAGTCAAACTAAGCTTCATTCACCTTAGGATTATGTTCATCTTTGAATAATTTCATTGCTTTGTTTACTGCACACAGTAGTCTTCAAATCAGTAATATTGCCAAGCTTTGCTCCGTGCAATTGGCGTGACTGTATTCGCTCTCAGTTTGCAAATAGCAGAAAATGTATTTTTTGACAGTTTGTTATGGATTTATGGAACTTATGGCCTTAATTGGATCGGACATTACTGCCCGATATTTTCTGATAAATTGGCGAATTCTTTTTCTTCCAGTTTTTAAGCGATGATAAATTACAGTATCATTAAATCGGCTTATTTTTTATCATCTACTAAGGAAATTGAAAATATGGTTTCAATAATCTTTTATACAAATTTGGGAAACCCCAAGTTTTATCCTTACCATTCGAAATTAAATTCCACTTTGGCTAAACTGTACATTTAGGTAATGCGGTTTAATATCACAGGTTCAGCTAAAAAGATCGATTTCAAAAATACATTTGCTTAAAGGCTGAATTAGGCAAACACTTGTACTTTAAAATAATTTGCATTCGTTTCGTTAAAATGTCATGAATCACCATAGAAATGAATGCTTCTCTTGCTAATATGTTATCTGTTTTAATTAGTTTATAACAAAGAAGATCTAAGTGGTTAGCGTTTGATGTAGTAGATTTCGAACTTCCTCCTGGAAATATCCGATGCCAAACTAGCTTTCTATGTCACGAGGTTATCTAATCAATCAAGAAGAGGAATACTTTTAAGAGGTTGTTAAACACTTAATTTTACTTCAGACACATGATTTGTTTGAATGTTGGAACACGTAGTATTGCCCACAGAAGGAGACACACGACGAAGTCTGATATCAACTGAAAACGAAAGCCATTGGAGAATTTCCTTTATAAGGGTGGTAATCAAGTACTATGCAAATAACCTCAGTTGATCCTTCCAGATTAGCAATTATGTTTTGAAGCCAACTTTATGTGTGATTTGCTTTAAACTAAAAGGCGAGTATTGTAGAAAGAGCGAAAGTGCAATATTATTAATAAAAACACAAAATAATTGTCATAAGATTAGTATTTTGGACTGCCTATTTGCAAGAGAAATTTGGCTAAAAGGCTTCTTCTTCTCGATAATAATTTGTGATACTCATTCCGGGTTTTATTAATTCGCAAGGTCTGAGATATTTCATAAACTTGAAGGCCATCAAGTAAAATGCTCGGAAAGGGCATATATAGTTTGCGAAATGTAAAGATCGCTTGGCATTTAATGCCAATCGGAATTTCTTTCATATATGAAGATAAAACTGTATAATTTGAAACTTTTTTTCAAAAAAAAATATTTACTAATGTGTTTGGATTTAACGTCCAATTTAATAAAACTTAGAGAGAAACTAGCATTACTCCATCTCAAAGCACACTATCAAAAACCTCTCTTTTCATTGTGAGTTAGACCACGAAAGGGGAATTTTGAACAGAGTTGTAATTCATGACCGGAGTGTCAAAGGAGCCTTATAAGATCTGATCTTATCATCGTGGCATAAATGGCAGCCTGTAACTCTAGAGACTATGAATGTTGGCTGAGATTGAGAGAGGGCAAGACGGAGGCGGTCAGCGTGTGGTGGAAAAGCACCAGAAGTCAGGAAGGGGAGTGGTGAATTTAAGGGCGCAGTGAAGATGTGAGCAGTGTCTTTTACACAGTGGGCATTGAAAAGGCTTAACAAAAGCAGATGTAATGAACTCGGACCTAGCAACGTCCGCCATGAGCCACTTTAGTGGCTTTATCATGGTAACCACTTGAAGGCACGCGATGATTCATCGAGTAAACTTGAGGTCACAGATGGGGGTGAGTGCCCAAGGTACCGTCATTGGGTAACAATTTTGAGATAGGGATGTTTAGGTCCCAGGTATACCTAGTGGGGAAATTAATTTTGAGACCTCTAATAGTTATGATCGGTAGTTTAATAATGATGGCCAGTCTTAGTGCTATGCATGTGTAATAAAGCCGAGTCAACAAAGAATTTCAAGCTTGCGATTTTTCCTTTTTTATTGCTCTCATCATTTGTTTAGCTTTGCTATTAGCGCCCATCGTTGACTCGAGTACGATTTCTTGCAAGCCTATTCCATATGTCCATACAATTGTCCTTTGTTTGGCTGAGAATAACATTATTTGTTTATTGTTGCAAACATTCATTTCTATTATGACCTCATTGTATTCTTCGCTTGCGAATTTTCATACATAACCAACGACATTAAGATGTGTCTGTGGCTTTTCCACTAAAGTATTCTGCTATATTAATCCTTGGCACACCTGTTTTGGATGTATCTCAAGTATGGATCATACTCTATTCCGAGTGACCAAAGGTTTAAATCTGATAGAGTGAAGGAGAGCATGATCTAGCAAGTTGGTGAGAGCATAGGAGTCAAAGTGCTTAAGGGTTGATTGCCAACAGAAATTGGATTTTAGTTATATCCGTGAAGATTCTTGTTATTGGCATTTAAATCTATTTCATAATGAAATTATAAACTTCCCTTTGAGCAAGTTAATGAGGAAGAGCTTGATCGGTCTCCATCGTCCACAAGTGGCAATCTCTGCTAACCGTTTGGCTAGAGTAAGTGTGGTCAATTAGGATAAAAAACGCGGTTGATAGAAAATGCTGTTTAGTCACGTTCCGCATAAGAATAGCAATTGTCAGTCACTTCCCTTGCACTCTATTTACAAATTGTTCATTACTTCTGATGGCCAGAGAAGCGAAAACTTTGTAAATGATAGATGTTTTGTACAACCTTCAGTAGCGACCTGAAATGATTTAATTGAGGCATATAATCTGATCCTTCCATAATTCAAGCAAAACTAAAACTTGTAATGTCTCGACTTCATTATCTATTAATAACCTTCATCTTCCAATAGAATATTTTGCGATTATCAATGCTGCGAAGGTTATAGTAGTTTGAATTCAAGTAGTTTTACTAGTGTGCTACTTCATTAAAACATGTGAGGTTATTCGACTTGGAACAGTTAAATGACACTAAGGAAACCCCAGGAGCTTTGACATTTATTGTGGCGTCTATATTTAGACTGAATTATGTACTCATTTTCTTAAATTCCACATTCTAAAAATGGACTCCAATTGACACCCTTCACAACTTCTACGTGAAAAAATTGACGCGTGGCATTTTGAGCCCCAAAGTGTTAAAATTATTAGCCTCATGAAAGTCCGATAGAAGGTGATAGGAATGGGTTCGGTATGGGACACAAATGCCGAGGTTTTAAAAATTTTGTCAATGGGATTTAAACGCCAATGTTATAATTACAACTATAAAATCAGATGTAAGTACGGAAAAACCCATTGTGCCTCTGCGCAATTCTAAGTGCTTAACCAGGTCCAGTTTCTTAAAATTTGTTTGGGGAAGAGGGGGAGAGAGCATTTTGTGAAATACTTTTCAGAACGCGTTGTAGTACTGTGAAGGAGTGTTGGCTTAGAGATATAGAACTATCCTTTTATAAAGATTTATCACCTCCAATGAACAAACGAAATGTACAGTATTCAAGACGGGCTAGATTTTGGAAGGTGAAATTAGTTTGAGAGACGTAACGGTACGCCTCTAATCCAACTACTTCAAGGCAGGGTGCCGAAAATTATCGTTGGGGAAGCAGACTCGGGGACTCATGTTAACTTTCAACCGTTCTGAGTACGGTATGACTAACCGTTCAACTTAACCCTTAAGGTGGAACAACTTTGAACGCATGGACTTGGACTGGAACAACGAGGGGAACTACGAATTCGCACGTGCTAAAATCAATCGTTCTTCTCTCTGAAACTGTGAACTTACTCCATCATTAACATTCATTTCTCCCGCGCTTGGATTTTTTCCAAAAAGAAGAGGTCGTAAGGCTTTTAGCTCTGCCATGGGGAAAAATATATATATAATATATATAACTAGAAGCCTCGAGGGAGATGAAGGTTGCCTTGGTTCGCTGTGTGGATGGTGAATGTTAAGTGTTTTATAATTCGTGGCAGATCAGAACTTAAGAGGTTTAAGGACAAGTTCAGTCGAGACCGCATGCAGATTGCATTGGGTTCTAGGGCGTATAGTACATCAAGTATTCGTTTAAAAGTCATTTTGCCGCAAAATCATTAAATAGGCACTTCCTCCTAAGTTTGGTCGCAATATTCCTGCGTAGGCGCATCATATGTAGCCTAAAGGGATCAAGTCAATGTGTAACAATGAATTGGCTTTTAACTAATGGGTGTTGCCTCGCTTATACGCATAGCACTGAGAGGAATGCGAATAGTTGAATATAAATTTAACTCATGATAAGAAGCCTGGCCACTTCTCTTTTAAGAAAAAGAGAGATGTAAATTGAAATATGCAAGACCTCTTTCTATTACTATCGGAGAAGCTGGGAACTGACCTTCTTCAGCATATTCTGTAAATTTAGGCAATCATTTCGAGAGTATCAATTTCAAAAACAATTTTGCCTTCTTCTAGTGATATCTAAATTAAGATGAGTCATTAACTCTAGGGTGAGATTTCAGTTTTTGTAAACAAATAGGACATCTGCAAATGTTGCTTCATACATCACTTAGAGTGTTAATATTAGCTTAGGTATATAAACCATTGAAGTAATTGTTCTTTTCAAAATATACGTTTATCTTACTCGAGTTTGCTAAAATTTATAGCTTATACAAACAGAACCATCCTAAAATTCATTTTCAATATAAATGACCTCTTCTTCAAATATTGCATCATGAATTATCACCACGTTTCATCTTGATTAAAGGGCAGGATCATGGAGCCTCCACAGCGATACCTTTTACCATTTATTAGGGAGACTTTATCAGTGGCGTTGATCTTTTCATTCACAGAATGGGCATTGAATTCTTGTCCTCCGACTTCGCAGACAAACACGCTAACCACTAAGCCTCCATTACACTACAGTCTAGAGAATGACTTCACCTTTCTTAATACTTGGACACACGTATTAAGCAATCATAACTCAAGCAAATTATTAAATTATATTAGATAAACAGAATCTTTTCCTGAAAGACTCTAACCACTACAACTTAAAATAGAAATCTGTAGACAAAATAAACAAGTAGGCTGTTGGTAAATATCCAAAATATAGGAGAGGATGAGGGAGAGACCACAGCGCACAAACAGAGCTGTTAAAGCCCAATTTGAGGGAGGAAACCAACTAGAGAACTGAGCTTTCACTGTTTGAGATACCAGGAATGAGCGGTTCGAAGATGTCTAATCTCCTCGATTTGACGATATCAGCTGACAAAAGTCCGGCCAGTGGTTTCCAACGGTTACTTACGATGGCCAAACAAAGGCCCAGATCACGAGGATCACTCCATCCACCATTAGGCTTGGAAATGCTTCGAACCGTGTAAGGTGATACCGAGAGAGACTTGGGGAAAAGGTCCTGGCTCAGACGACTGGATGTCTGATCCATAATCTTTTTGATGGAGGCTTCTACATCATCGCAATTGCTACCCTTCGAGTGCAGACCGCTAAAAGAGTACTTTCCATAAGTGGTGATATAACGTTGTGAAAAAGTACAAAGAAACGTTTTAAGGCTATCTGAATGTGGACAATTGTTAACGGAAACGGGAGTCTGCTTGTTATTGCTAATACAAAGGCAAAGTAATCACGATTAAAAAAGTCTACATGCGCAGTTATGAAGCACAATTCAACGATTTTTTATTAAAGGATATTCCATAGATAAGTTAAAATTAATAGTTATTAAATATCGGTAGGAGTAGTAGAAATGGAAAGATGGACCAAGGTGCACACAAGATGTTAGGTTGGAGGGAATTAACCAAACTGTCACATTGACTAAAACTTCTCATTAACAGGGTATCTGAAGAGAAGCATATTCCTGAATGATAGCTTCTTCGTTGGCTCAGACTCTTCATGCAGACAAGCATGATCCCAAACTGGCGAGATTGCCAGCTTAACCTACTTCCAATCCTTCTCAATAAGTGAGTACTTGGTGGCTTACTGTGGATGGGTGGGGATAGTAAAAGTAAAGACTAGAGTTGTATGCTTGACTCTGTGCTCCTCTGTGAGTTGGTGTCGGTGACATTGATAATTTAATGATCCATTGTGGTTAGTGACGGCATGCCAATTAAGTTCTGGTAGCTTAGAGCCGCTGTGTTTCAAAAGCACTGTCAATATTTGGAAATTTTATTTTAAAACTAGCATCCTTCCATGCTCAGTATATTACAAACCGAAAACCACGCACCTCCTTGTTTGCAAGGAGTGAATAAAGCAACCTTGATTTTAACTAAATTTAATCAAATCTAAAAATTCGAACGCTAGATAAAACAGCGGATAGAAGTCCGGCAACGGCATATTCTGATTTCACACTCAGAGCACACGTGGCGTATTTTATGTTTATAATTCGTAACCAAGGCAACAGTGACTACTGACATTAGACATCCCTCCTTACTTGACCACAAAATCACCTTAATGATGGCATATTGATGAAAACGAGAGCTCAAGCACTTACCAAGAGCCTGTATGAAAAACACGACCACAGTTTTTGAAATGCAGTACACGCAATCTAGGATTCAAGCAAGTACGATCGATGAACGAGAAACTCCAGTCCCAATTGTAGTCATCATAGAGACAAAATACCTATATACAAAAGGTGGAACTTAATTCAACAATCACACGAGGAACGACAAGAGTACGAAATAAAAGAGGCCAAGCTCACGTTGAAACAGCTCTTCACTCTTTCATAGAGACTTCGTTTGAATGCCATTCCCATATTGTGCTTTGGGGAGGCCCAATCGGACGTATATACCTGAATGAAATGGGGAACAATACGACGAGATTAAATACTTATTGACGGGTTATTTCACCTCGCTGTCGGTGGCGCAGTAGCACAGATACGGTTTGCTTTAAGGGTAATAGTACAATTGTCAACTAAGATATTACTCCAGCAGTGGCAACTCACACCCAAGTGAAGTGAGAAGATCTGTAATTTGATCGATTGCCTCTTTTCATTATATTAAGAGGGTAACCATTTGTATGGAAATTAGATACTTGGTACTGACAGATTAATTGATTAACCAGTAGAATGGCTGAGAGAATGCTTCATTTCCAAGCACGAAAATGCTGAAATGCTAATCTAAACGTCTGATGCTTGAAGAAAATTTCAGATCATAGAACTTAATAGATTCACATTAGAAGATGAAAAATGTTCCAGTCTAAAAAAACTATTTTAACCAAACGATTGCCACAATTCCTCACTAACCAGAGAGTCAATCACTTAATATTTGAAAAAAATTATGTAACTAAGTTTATTTTTCTAGCAGTAAAACACTCTTTCTGAATCTGAACAACTACAGCCCTACTCTAAGCCTAACTTGCACCTCGAAATATCGTCCAGACAGCCTAAAAATAATGTAATTGGCTATGAACCATAATTTAAATAGCCTATAGTGTCAATGCAGACTACATGAGCGGGTGTTTACAATCGCAACAGTAGGGTAAATGAACAATTAAATAAAGTGACAAAATTAGGATAAATCTTTTGCCTATCTTATATCTTCTATGCCATGACCATAAGCTGTCAAATATCATGATTAAAACACCGGCCAATGAGGCTTGAACATTGAATACTGGTATTTATTGCAATATCAAATGTAAAAAAATACACTATGTACTTAGTTTACTGTACAATCAGAATTTAAAAATCAAAAGCAGTAAAACTATTTGATTGAGCTGTCAGTTACATTCACATAATTGCATACTTTACTCAATTATTACTGCCTTCAGTAAACGATTTTTAAGACATTTACTCCCCATGCAAAAGATTGACGCGTGAATGTCGTAATCAAGTGCTCTCAAAGTAAATGTGTAAACGCAATCCATTTAGTCTTCAAAAAAAAAATAAGAACAGTCATAATTGAGGAAGTACTTCCATCAAGACTTACGTAATCCGGAGAATTGAAACTCTGAGACGTCTCGTAAGACCCCAAAGCAACAATATCAAAACTAAAATATTTGAAGAAAATCTGTTTTAATCCATTATATTCATTAGATACTAAATGATATTCCTTATAACTTACAAAATGTATAATTAAGTAAGATAGAATAAAAAAAACTTAAAATTACAATCACTCTAACAAATACGTTTTTTCCTTTTCAACCACGTTTGAAAACCTTTAGGCTCAATAGAGTTCTAACCGTCCAAACAGTAGTCTATTTCGATCGGGTCCTCAATTGAGCATAAACTGATAGATTAGTTTATTTCTTTTATACCAGGTCACAATTAAGTGTGCCCATATTGATTGCTGAATGTAAAACTTTGAATAGGGCTCTACTGGTATCATGATTCTATCTTAAAAATTTGAAGAATGGTAGAAGTGAGCACCTAGTCAATAAGCCTTTGTCATGGTGCGCATGAATCCACTTAGGCATTTAGAATCTGGTATATAAGGGTATAAAGGCTATTAACCAAAATTTTACCATTCCAATTCGAGGATAATATAGAGAAAGAACTACTTACGTTCAAACTCTATTCTCAAATTCTACTCAATTCCCACCCGTCGCTTCCTTAATGCCCTATTTTGTCCTTCAGCGTATTTTCACCACCAAAAAATGTTGGTTTTGGCTTTAATTTGGGCATGATAATGACGGCCTTTAAGTAATTTCATAACTGAACTGTAAACAAGTGGGTTATCATATGAGCACAGTATATCGTGAATACCTACCAAATTGGAGCACAGAGAAGGGAACCTCGCAAATTCAAGCATGGAGCAATGAACTTATCCATTAAGCAAAAAGAGTACAGTATGAATTCGAAGATCAAATGAAGTGACATCTATCTACTCTAACCTTCCGATCAACCTCCTCCACATCTCTTCACCACCTTTCCTTTGGTCAAATGTTTTCTCAAGCTTTTTTTGGCAATAAGAGCAATAAAGAAAAGTTCTCCTCAGACTCTTGAACAATTTTAATTATTGTAAGAAATAGGAAATTAAACACTCCTTTAAGAAATCATTCACATGTCTAATCCTATGTATTTAGTAAATTAGTTAAAAGTAAATAAGGTTAGAAAGACCATCCGAATTCCCACGTCTACCATAAAACTAAATCAAATGCCTTCGAGCCATCTGAAATAGCCTTCAATGTTCACATCCCTAGGAATTACTCATGCAAACATTAAATTTCGGTCGTAAAATAGATTTTTGCTAAGGTCATTCGAATTCCCACATTTTTTTCTGGTGCTGTGACGCAACAACCGGTTGTCGAGATGGTAGAGTGAATATTGGCAGTAAAATAAATAGATGTTTACCAGTCTAAATTAATAGTCAAACCATGATTAGGTATTCGTTCTGTTATCTTAATTGGCTAATTAAGATAGGAGAGCCAATAGAAGTGAATCATCCACATTAATTATGGGCAAAAGATAAGAATCCCGTTAAGGCCATTTCTAAAGGTTCTCTCGATTAAAAATGGTAATTTGTGAGCGTTGAGTTAAGGACAGGTTAGTCGGCACAGTGATTAATGTGTCTTAATGACTTCATGAGTTTGAAGCGTCTCAGGACATAACGAGTGAGCAAACACATCGGTTCGGCTTAATAACGTGAGCAGAAAAAAAACAAGTTTTCGCCTGGAAGGATCAATGATGCCACTTACCTAGCTATGAGGAGTATCGAAAGATGCTTCATCATTTGTTTAAGGGCACAAATATCATACCATTTGATCGTAAATATCAGCCTTAGTGCGTAAAACGATCCAATTTCTTTGTATGGGCTAGGAATTGTTGTTCCAAGTCAAAAGCAATTTCCCACTGAGATAATGCGATAACTTTGGCAAATATTGGATAAAAATAACGTCAAGATAGGAAAAACTCTTCTTTACTCACAAAGCCTCAATCCTACTCTCCAGTAATTCCTTTATCTACTTTGGAACCATCAAAATACAAAAATACATAGAAGAGTTCAAAAATTTGAATCGATATTTGAATGAAAACCGCATTAACGCCATTCATGATTGACTTACGATGCGGCATGCTGTTCAGTGAGACTGAGTACATGTAACATATCAGGTAGAACGACGTAGTCTTCCTCCAGCAATATGAACCAACCGGGGAAGTTTTGTGATACGTTCATCTTGTTCATCAGGAAAGAGAGCTGCAAGAAGAGAAATACGGAAAATATATAGTGCATCCAAACTGCAGTGGCAAAAATGCATACCTGTTAAATTAGGCCTATTTATACATTCCTGAACTTAGTTAATAAGGCTCACGTCCTTCAAACGCTAGGCATGCTAGAATGCCTTTCTACATTTTTAAGAAAATAACTTGATTCTTAACCTTTATATCATTATGGTACGAACATTTACCTACCACGTCAATACAATTTTATCGATTCTCTTTTTTTTCATAACTGTTCAATTTCGTTTAAAAATGCTCTACATTTGTAACTTCACATTAGTCTCTACCCAAGTTACTTAATTAAACTGTCTTTGCATTTTTAATAAATTATATAAACTCAGACACAAACGCGTCATTAATCTGTTAGTGCAGGCTTCAAACAAATCGCTCTCCTCCTCTCTCACACACATCGCTCTATCATATTCTCGTTATGATTTACTCACTAAACTTGGAGTTACATGAGACCCTGTTGTTATTGCCTAGCAGCTATAGCCTTGGGTTCTAAAGTCGAGATCTAATTCGTTAACTCCAAAATCGATGATTTTGCCACTCCATCGGCAACTATCTGGTGACCCAGTGAAGATTTACTCCTCTGCGCAACAATGGGTATAAATCTTAACTCCTTAATTGATGAGAGATTCCAGGATATCTTTCCTACCCAAGTCAAATATTATCAACAATCACCTTAAAACGGTCTTTGGGAAATATTTTCCACCGATATGTTTGTTGGGAGATTAGTACACGAAGCAAAAAATCTTGGTGATAACGGAAAATTTGGAGGTGCCATCTCAACCAAAAGATTTAATTTTGCATTCTCGACAGATGCAGGTTTTAAGTCCAAGGTCCTGTCGATTTCAGATTTTCTATCACCCTTACTTTCATAACTCTGTTAAAACTGTGGGTACTCAGACTCAAAGGAGAGGAAAAGGGAAACACACCTCTCAAAAGCCCACTTTAATTAACAAAATAAATTCACCAACTTAGATTAGCTACCTGATTAGTGTCAATAATTGAAGTGATTACTGCTCCACTGGTGCTCTCAACGATCGATAATGCAGTGCATGGGAAATTAAAAGTGTGGGCTACTCTCGAGTATAACGTTGTTGTTCCTTGCACTAACCCTACCGAAGTAACACCATTTTCGTTTAAAAAGAAACCGAAATTCATTACGCTATGCCGTTGGATGTGGCACTCTTTCCTATGCAAATATACAATTGGACTTTTAAGTGTTTCACACCATTGCATTATATTCTCAACTTTAAATTAAACTAGATTCCACACAGTATAACCCAGTATAATATCTTAATACTGAGATGCTCGCTCATTTGACAATTGGAATGTTGCAATTTCTACACATAAACCACAACTACTATTAATCTATTTAGGTGTTACCTGACATTTTGGCCATAAAGCTTAAATGCTAAATATAAATTGTTACAATGTACAAATGCCGTCTCAATTGGCGTCAATTATTTTTTTACTAGAAGAGTCTAAATGGGACAATGGCAAGGCCAATTATCTCGACAAACCAATCAAAATCGAAAAATTTAGAGGGGTGGGGAGGGGGAAACGGTGGGGTTGGCTAAATCGTACAAATGTTGAAAACACGTGCTTAAAAACTGTGCTAAAAGCGCGGAAGGCAACTTTTAAAAAAAATCAATCGCGGGGCATGCATTCGGTTTCAAAATACTTAAAAAAGGGATCAATTAATGACTAACTTTCCACATCCAGTGATGTTTAACTTGAGTGAAACGGGGATTTCGGAAGTTTCCAGCTATATCCTGCCATTCTTGAGTAAGGCAGTTCTGATCTCTAAAGGGAAGAAAATAAATATTTAGTTTTTTTTAATTTTGAAAAAGACAAATAATAATAGAGCTTCAATTACTCAAGGTTTAAAATTCCGAATCTCATCATTAATTAATCATTTCAAACCGTTAGGTGTTGCTAGACACTAGCTGTCTGTGGCAGTAAACAATGTTGCAATAAGGAATAATCGTTGAAATCAGCCACGACGAATGTTGGAAAAAGCGGTTTCAAATTACTCATCTGCAACTGCTGGTGCTGTTGAAAAAGTAAGTGATATAGAACTAATCTGCTAATTCATTTTTAAGTGAAGAAAACGATGTATTTTTGCTTTTTAAAGCCTACATCAGGTTTTAAATAGTCGTTCATGAATACAAACTAGCTTGTGTAAAGACAATGATGATAAGTGTGAAGGTATCAAAGAAAGTGACATTTGTCCAAAAATATACTGTGAAAATTTCCCGATCAAACCTGGCAGGAACAAGGTGATTGGAAAGTAACTTCCTTTAAAGACGTCATAATGCATACTGCTGTTATTAATTGACTAAGAAAATTTGAAACATTATATTCGACAGTAATGGATTATTACAAACGCAGATGACTACAAAAGTTATCTAGAAATTAGCATGTAAAAGTACGTGACCAAATGGTATTAAATGAACTCTCGAGCAGTCAAATAAAATGAAATCGAACGTGTATGTACAATTCCAAATTCAAGGAAAACTTCCTACAATGCGTGCCTGATCTCCTTTCGTTTGGAAACAAAGCAATGAATAATAACTACAATTTTGAAGGGAGTTTGTAAATCAAGGAAAAAAACACTCAACCATAACACGAAAACACCATCACACGTGTTCCCACCTGAGCAAAATCACAAACTCAACAGATAAAATCTTCCTCCCTTCTTCCACAACTTGAATTAAATATTTGTGTGTCCAAATTCCAGAACGTGTATTAAGCTTGTCAATAAACGGACCATTGATAGTAATGCTTTTTTAATGAAATGTGGACTGAAGCCAGAGAGAAGGAATGGTAAAAATGACCCATGTTCGTAAAGAATTCAGAGATGACTGGGAAAGTCATTCGCTTTCACTAATGACATATTTCGTCGTGCGACTTCAGTCAAACCTGATAATCAAGTTCTTCAATGTTGATTTTCTACTGTTCTGGTTTCTAGGCGCACACCTGAAAAGTCCACATGGAATGTTGTTGTTAGGGGCAGCCAACATCCTAGTGTTCGAAAGCGCAAGCCGTTAATTGTCAGCTGCCTACAACTGTCAACTAAAAACTAACCTGAAGAGAAATTTCGCAGTAAAGTATTAAAACATTTACATCACTTGCTCAATTACATAAGGGAAGTGAAAGCTTAATTTACACATTTTACTACAACCGTTACCAGTATTAGCCAGAGCAAGAAACGAGAATAATGTCCACGCCGATTTTGCTCAAGTTCTTCAAAACGCGGCGTTAATGGTAAAAAAAGTTGATGAGAGAAGGAAAGGAATAAAGCGCATATATCGTGAGCACTTGCGATGCACGCGGGAAGCAGAATGAGGCGGAACTATGGGAGCAAATAAATGGCCCGATAATATGAAAAGCGAAGTGGGTTAGTTTAACAAGCAGATTCTATGGAGATAAGAATCAATAAAAATGAGTTTTATGGGTAAGTCCAGAGCCGCAACGACCTTCAAGAGTGAAATCAACAAAGTGTGAATGGGTATTCCGCTCTTCAATCCTTTTTCAGCACATTGATTTACCTAATCTCCCTACCTGTTCTCGACACTACGTAA
The DNA here is from genome assembly GCA_000469805.3 of Hymenolepis microstoma. Taxonomy (NCBI): domain Eukaryota; kingdom Metazoa; phylum Platyhelminthes; class Cestoda; order Cyclophyllidea; family Hymenolepididae; genus Hymenolepis; species Hymenolepis microstoma. The sequence goes on along the minus strand of LR215989.1, from coordinate 35,717,050 downwards.
TGAGCTCGATTATTTTTCTAATCAGTTATTTACACAGTAATTAATGCTTATGAAATAAATATTGGACATTATGTTGATTGGCTATACCAACTAACAGCCACGAAACCAAAAATATTGGAATAAAGGCGAAGCCGATACTTGAACGAGTACTTTTATCGAGTGTGCAAGTTAGTGTGCTGAATTGGTTTGTGAAATAGAGCTTTCCAACTAGTTTAGCATAGGTTATTCATGCGTAACCATCTCTAGGGGACCTGAGCTTATATTTTTAGAAAGCCTGTTGATTACGAGGACCAAAAGTATTCATCAAGGTCTCGACGCTGTAAGTACATCAGTACGTCTACAAAATTTTTTCGGCAACTCAAGTGGTCGTCAGACACAATATTCCACCTGTTTATGTAATCACTTCATCGCTGTCCAGCGACCAGCGGAGTTCTTGACTGATATCGACTGACCTAACAGTCTTTACCAACTCCGGCGTGACGACTCCTATCATACATTTACCGGTTCTCTTCTCTCCAATACCTAAAATAAGATCCTCGAACTATTTTTTGATTATGAAATTCTCTCTCACCTCTCTAAGTCTCATTAGAGTACTGTCTTAGTTCCTGCATCCGCTACTAACTCTGCGTAAACTTGCTAAACAAACAACCTAAAACCATGACGATTCTGATGACAGATAAGACACCAATCACAAATACGGTTATATAGAGAAATCACTCCTTTAAAGCGGAAATTTCCAAATCTCACTTTCTTTAACTATCAGCAAGTGTTTCAGTTTCTTATACAAAAGACATCCATAACAAAACCATTTATTCAAATGGAATGAGTAGAGCAAGTAAACTAGAATCAAATATAATGAATTTTCCTACTTTTTTTATGATTAATCGCCAGTACCTTTACTTTGAGGCCCGTGCTCAAGTAGAGAGAATAATAGGACTTATTTGCATTCACATCTGTTCAAATAATTTCATTTACTCGTTTCTTGGGCTTCCAATTGGGTATAAAATCCATAAATGCGATGCAGTTTATTGCATATTGGAAAATAAATAATTAGGACAAAGGAATTTATTGAAATAGTAGGAACAACTAACCGAGATGTTCAATGATCTTCGAACATTGCGGACGTAAAACTTTGCTGAGTGGGGAGGAGGGAGGGGAGGGGGGGGGGAAGTTAAATCCAAGAGCCTGACCCTTGGAACATGAGGAGTAAAAGTTGAATCCTAATTCAGATTGAATAAGAGTCCCATTATTCTCAAATTTCCCCCAATCTCTTTCTCTACACGATTCAGCAGACTACTTTATCATTCGCTGTGATTAAATGTTTTTAATGATTTAAAACAAAATTTTTTTGTCTTCCAACGAGTGAAGATTATGATACTGTTTGCATGATAGTTGATACATTTTGATCCGCGGCGCACGATTTTGTAAATGCATATACTTTACGATAAGCTTGAGATAAAATGATAGACCGATCAGATAATTCAATGATGATTTTGGAATGGGCAAAATGTTTGAAAAACGTACACCGAAGACTAGAAGAAGTCAAATCTTTGAAAGCATGTGGCATTACTAATGACTACTTCAAACTATAAAGTATCAAAATTAACAAATAATACCCTTTGTTGTGACAATCCTTGATATGAGGACCTGGATAGGAATTAGGAAAGAGCTGTTTACTGTAGGGGAAGAAGATCTGGGTAAAGCGTACGAATCGTATGGCTTCAAGCATACGATTTGTCTCCGGAGAGAAGAAATCGTGACTGAAAACCACTAGAGCTTTCTCGATATAACGAACTTTCCGCAGCGACTCAATTAAATACATAAGGTGAGTGGAACGATTGTGAACCTACAAGAAAAAATTAAATTTCAGTAAAAAAACTTGCAAATAAAGGGAGACAGTAATGAATAGCCAACATTGAAGTCGCTAATGTGCATGTCGTAGCCTTATAAATTACCAATGGTCGCTTGTCGATTTTATGAGTTCTCCATCATTTGCAAATTCGTCCTGCGTATGATTAATCCCTCGGCCTCTAAGGTATATATCGATTTTCTCTCCATTTTTTGAAAGAAATAGCTGTCTAAGGTCATCGGGCTGTACCTGTACATCTTCATTCAATGCACAAATATTCTGCTACTACCTCAGTTACCTTCCCATCTTATGGTTGTGGAGTTCATAAAGCTGGGAAGGGCAATAGTTCATACGTTTGATTGAAGTAACTTCATAATTTTTAAACAATCTTAGTTTAATTAATGGCGTGCCAACAAAAACTTCCACAATGTCATAAAATTCAGATTTATCATTTTGTTGCTGTTGACCTCCGCTACTCTTAAAGCTGTTAAGACATAGATATTTTAGGGCAATTTCTACATCTAATTGAATAGGTATATTAAATGTTATGTCCTGCAACCTTCTTATACGGAACCATCCAAAGATTCTGGGTGATAGGTGCAAGTTCTCAACAGTATATTGAGAGTAGCGATATTCAAATTGCCACTATAGTTTATTGTGAATAAACTGTAGCGAGTTGTGCTGTGCTAAGCATACTGTCGCTGCTCCCACTCACCTGCTCTTGGCAGTAAAAGAGGAATTCGAGGTGGCGTAGCCGACCACAGAACTGAATCCGTCGGTCAGCAGGCTTCGAGCGTCGTAAGCACAACCTCAACCATGAACACGAGAGTTAGATAAGACAGCATAGACATTAGAAAATTATAGAATGAACTTTTATTTTCATGAAAATAATGGAAAACTTGTAAAGAAATCCCAAGAAAATGGAGTTCGTAATTTCTTGACTTCAGTATCCGCATGTCATTTACTCACCCACGGATTCAAAACTTATCGACTTCTTGCCATTTGACATCTTCAGATGTTTTTCGCCTATTTTTTTGGAAGTTTCTTGAATTGCCATAGACACAAACAGCTTTGTGTTGGATACAAACTAAACCCAAGCAAATGATCCAAAGAAATTCTTTCACAATGTATTAAATAGCGTGAAATTCGATCCTGAGAGTACATGCTGTTTAAATAGGCGCATAAAAAAGGACCACATAAAAACAACACACAGAAACTTTGATTTCCGTTCACACAACTCGAAACAAAGTTTGATAACTAGAAAACTCAATTGTGCAAAACAGTTAAGTTGGAGTCATTCAAAAACACTAAACCAGTTCTTGTTAACATGGGCATTAATTCACTCAGAAACTTTATGGACTTCAAATGGAGGAATTGGAAAGTTGAAGTACATGAACATAAAGTAAGCATTATGGACTCTCTTACTGTTCACCATATTCAGATGTTCATTCTTAGTAAAAATTTAGACTTTGCCTTATTAATGGAACGCTTATGAAGTAGACTGGAATAGTCAATTTGATGGACCTATATTCCCAAATTTGAAGAAAAACGACTAATTGTGAGGACAGGATCGACACCATTACCCAAACCTGTTCAATTCTAGATTAACACCTTATTCTGTTGAAATTAGTTTCTTTTGGTTCAAGTTTCAAGAGAAATTTTCAATGACAGATCTTTTTATTCCGATTTCCATTCGTAGTTCGTCGATGAGGAGGTGATTAACAAACTCATCTGCAAATGTCGTGGCCACCGTGGTTGAACGGCTAGGTCAAGTTTCCCACCGGGAAAGCACTATGATGTTACTTCTACTCAAGGTAATCATTGAAAGCAGCTTTTTTGGATGGGCTTAGGTGTTTGCTATTGGAAAGTACATCATTTTTCTCTCCAACCCCGGACACGAAATGTTTCTGAAAATTTCCTTTGATCAAACAGAATTAATGAAGGAAGAAGAAACACCAAGCCAACCTCAGCCTTAATTTGTTTAGGCTGAATACAAAAAAAAGGTCATGCCAAAATGCGGTCACTTTTGTGAAATTCGTTGAAAATAAACTACCTACTAGTTAAACAGACGAAAAAAGAAAGAAAATGCCTGGAAATGTACAGACACTCTTCCTGACGCCTCTCAGCCAGTCAATTAGATCGCAGAAGTCGAGGAATAAATCAAATTAGTATTAATTTCCAAACTCACTTGAAAATTGGTATTCCAACGCTCATCTTGGATAGAGTAATAGGGATACTATATCCTTGATGAGAAACCGATTGCTATTGCCAATCTATCAGCGAAACTTAATCAATGCGGTCGATAATTCCGCCTACCGGATGCAAGCAGATGGACATTGAACACATGACCTCCAACTTCCCAAAGGAGCAAAGCGTGGGCATTAACTACTACACAGAAATCTGGGAACCAGGTCCTGTGTCAAGGCTTTAATACAGGAAACTAAGCCTAACACACAACGAGTAAGCTACTTGAAACAAAAAAGATTTGCAATGTCGAACTTTTCCCTATTTCTGTCATTCCACATAAGGACCACTTTTAGAGGTTGCTTCAATGGAGTAGTCTTTTTGTTTCTCTGTGACTGGCATTAAAAAATAAAAATAACAGATACAACAATTACGGGAAAAATGGGGGACTTAAGTAAGCCATTAAACTATGGTGTCCGGTTAGACGAATTCTGTGCACATGATAAACTTTCTTTGAGACACAGTGAACTGATAAATGACTACAAAATATTCCTGGTTTAGATCTAGACAAGTACGCATCAAACAAATATAATTAAACGCTTACTTGAATTATGATGATAAATAATAGAGGTTCATCCCCAAATCGATCTCTATTACGAATCAAATGAGCCTCATTGACCTTCCGAATGTGTTTCCAGAGCTGAGTAGGATTTTTAATAGTTTCAGCCTTAGAACTAGACCACAGAGGGTCAGTATCATTGTAGAAAGCAATTGGTAAATAGGCATTCGAAGACAGTGGATTCGTGTAATTTTCCGCTACGCCATAATTCCAGCGACTAGAGATCTGAAAATGTATAGGGCACAATTAACACTCATTATTGCAGCGTATTTTGAGGTGCCTCTCGTGAATGTTAGAATAAGAACCCCAAAATAAAAACTCCATTATAAATTTCAACAGTTTAATGAACTCTTACGAGTAGAAGCGGTTTTTGAAAGGGTAAAGGAGGCTAAAATGGCATGTGTTGTATTAATCACAATATGCTGCCTTGATAGAAGACAAAATGAATACTATTTATCTAAACTTCCCCAATGCCATTCACTTACTCTATCACGATTGAGTTCAATGACAAGGAGACTTTTCCGATCAAAAATGCCGCTGTAGTTCACGAATCGAGAGAAAAAAAAGGCTATCAAGGAAACCAATGAAAGATAACCCAGGGTGAGGACCAAACGCTGGCGACGACGTATATAAAAATTCCTAAAAGCGAAAGCGACAGAAAAATCAAGGACTGCCTTAAGGTTTATGGAGTGTTTTGACTAAAAAATAAAATGCCCGCAAAGTAAATTCCAAACAACATGTTCGGTCTTATAGACGTATTAAATACAAAACAAATTAATGTGATAAAATTGAGAAATCTAAAAACCTAATAATGGTAACTTTACGAATTTCGAATAGCATATATAAATTTCGGCAAAGGTGCATGCGAAGCGATATCTAATTTGAATAAAAGAGGTTGTAAGAATCAAGACTTCTAATGATCCAAACATACTTGAAAAATAGACTTGGGTGTTAAATCTCAGAGATATGTAATGAAAATCGGCGACATATTCAGGAAAAATATGCTTAAAGTGGTAAAGTATTAATTCACTATAGTACTTTACTTAATTCATTTCAACTATCGTTAAATGTTTTTGAGGTTGCCGATTAATTATAATGGGTTTAGAAAATAAATGAACAAATTCTATTTAAAACAGAAATAATAACAACATCAAAAATGATCGGAAGAATACAGTATCGTTGTAGATATGTCCAGTTTTTTAAATATGAATAAAATGTTGGAGGATAAAGTTTTAATACTTATCTGATGAACTAGGAGGTTAAATAAAGTAAAAATTATACGTAAAGCATGAATGAAGCCTTAAAAAATTTTACCACTTGGAAGCCATCGTTACATGTCAAGATATAATCGGATAAAATCAGCTGTTTTAGATCCGTCAAACATGTAAACCGCGCCTTTGCTGCTAGTGACCGCAAGGACGATATTGAAATAAATAAATAAACATAACTTCAGCAAATATCATAATAAATTTTGGGAATTAAATCGATTTCTTCTATTTAAATATCTTTTCAAACAGTTCGGTGTGTATTTGTCAATACGAAAGCTATTTATCCAGAAGTGGCACCTTATTGATTATTAGGTAATAATACTGAATCAATGCCAAACAACTTCATTAAACATTTATATAAGTCTATATAATTGACAGTTACACTCGGTTAACTCCATCAAACTGATTTTTTAATTAAGCATATTTTGGTCCTCTGTAATTCATTATATTGATAGCAAATAGCTTTTTCGTACTAATATTTGGTGTCAAAAAAGATTGTTCAGATGTCGGTACTGATGCAAATGTATATGTGCGGCTAATAAAGATTGCTCATTGTTCGAATTCAATTTTGTCAATTTAAGAAGGATCGAAGTTGGTTTTAAGTTAATATAAAGAATGTTGAAATAAATTACCCAAATTGTCATCCCATATTTGAATAAAAAGCAATTTCTTTCTTGCATATTATCATTAAATCGGCTTATAAATACCGGAGAGTGACGGGTTATTGTAATACTGGATTTTTTAAATTTTAATAATTACATAGATATATTACCTGATTTTCCCTTTGTATCTAATTTATTTATCGGAATTTTATGGTAAATAACGATTGCCCTCCACCTTCCCATTTGCTTCCGAAATTGATATGCCTGAATGCAAGTATAAATTTAACAGATATATGCGAAAACCTTAAATGTATTGATATAGATGATGGAAACCTAATGCATTATATATTTAATCCCGCACACCCATCTTCAAGTTTACTTCACATTACAACTTATCGCGAAAAATCCCAATTTATCAAAGCTTTGGCTGTCATTAAACCAACATTATTGTAAATTTTCATTTACTTCAGATAATAGAAGAGTTTTGACCAGCCGTTTGCCCATCTACTGTCTTGTTTTAAAATTTCAAGAGAACTAAACCAATTTAATCGAAATTTACCAGTAATATATATTTTTTTGGGTCGATGCTTTTCAACTTTACCGATTTTATCGGGCCGTCTATCATCCTATGCAAATTTGGTTCATAAAATTCACAAATTGTAAGATTTTTATGAATATGCGTTGGCAAAAAATTTGTTAAGCTTGTTGTTTTCAACGATCGTCAGATAAATTTTACCGGAGGTAAACCTAGCTTATAGTTAACACAGTTTTACCACTGATGATGGCGTTCTGAGAAGCAAGGGCCTAACCACACTTTGTTTTCGAAAGTTTAAACTTATGGAAACCAGACGATTAAAATACTACTGATTGCTGTGATTATGGGGCATTAATTTCTCAATTGTGTGAAATTATTGCTTACTTTTTTGGAACATTTGTACAATTCTTATGGTACTGCATGAGTCCCCTTGACATGAATTTTTGCTTTCAGGTCAACAACTCTGCTCTCACCACTTTTAATTTGAGGCTTTATTACAACAAAACGATTACATACATTAAGTTTCAATGTATTGTCCATCGTTAGCTACCACTTTGGCCCATCTCTCGAGCAGCAGGCGAATTCCGCGGCCAAGAAAAAATTTGTCATCTTTCGATAAGATCCATGTGTCGATCCAATTTTTCATTTCTTCATACGATCTGAAGTGCTGGTCAGCCAGCTAGCCGTGTGCCACTGAGCGAGGTGATTGAGGTGAAAATGAGACGGAGCAACATCTGGAGAGTACGGCAGCGGGTGCGGTAAAATTTGCCATTTCAACGTTTGGAGAAATTTTTTCACCACTTTGGCCCATCTCGCGAGGTCTAGTATTATCATGCTGCAAAACAACCACCTTATCGTGTCTCTCGTTGTACTGTGGCCATTTTTCTTTTTTCTTGAGCACGGCTCAGGAGCTTTGATTGCGTTCTATAACGCTCACCTGTGATGGGTTCAGTAGCCAAGCTGTTTCCCTCTCCCCCTCCCCCCTCCCCCCCCCGGCCAAACGCATGACTTTTGAGCCATGGATATTCGGCCGAGGTGCTGATGTAACACGCGCTTGGAGTTATTGTAATGTACCCATTTTTTCGTCCCCAGTAACAATGCGATGGAGAAATCCCTTTCGCGTTTGCTTTTCCACTAGCTGTTCCCAAGCAAACAAATGCCGCTCAATATCTCTCGGTTTCAACTCTTAGGGTACCCAATATCCTTCTTTCTCAATCACTTGCTCACTGATATCCACCCAATGATTCTGATAATTTTTCTTGAGTCGAGTTGAGACACGGGTCTTCACTAAGAATCGCTCGCCTCCAATTCTGCATCTTCAACAACTTTTCCCCTCCACCACTATGCCGGTCTTCGACAGCAAAATCACCACTTTTAAAACGTTGCAATATTCCCGCCGACACGTTCTGTCACTAGTAGCTAGCCGTTTTACCATAAGTATCTGAGATAACCCGGTGAGCCTCAGCCAGTCCGCAGATTTTTTTTAATTGAAATAGAAAAGCAATATTTCCCTCAAATCACGGGAATTCGATTTAAATTCGGATATATTTAATTAAAAGTTGTATTGTTATGCAAACACAAATTAAGTTATGTCAAAGAAGAGTTATATTTACGAATGTGTAAACAAAGTGTTCGACATCAGCGATTAATATGTTTTAACTACTACCGACTACTACCGCCATCTTTTGGAAAACAGCGGGAGCAAAGTTGTAGACCTACTCTTTCTAGAGATGAAAATTAACTTCGCGATGCGTTTCGTCCATGATAGACCCTCTTTACTGGTTTTTGCTTTAGGTATGACTTTATTAGCATTTTCGATTCCAATCAGTGTGCATCTTATCGAAAGAAAGTTTTATTTGAGAAAACCGATGGTATATGGGAATAGCAGCCAGAAATATTGATAAAGTTGTGACTACTGAAGCTATTCATGACATTTAACATGAAGTAACTTGCACTGCAAATTAAATTATTTCAGACATTCACAATTGTGGAAGAAGTTCAACTAAAGTTCCTGGCAAACACCACTCTCACCAATCTGTAGCGGATTAATCGTATTTAATCTATTTCGATATTTATTCAACATTTCAAGTCAGTAAAGGACTACCTTTTGACGATATTTGCTTTTCAAATTTTAATCATATTCCCAATTAAATTATTGAATTGGTAAGAATTGATTACATAAGCTCATTTCGCTTTCAATTCGCAGCATTTAGTGCTTCCAAAAGACAATTAAATAGCCTATAAACTTGTGAAAGCAGGTTGCATTATCACTGTTTTTTAAGTTCAATGTCAGTTTAATTCCGAGTCATTAAAGTTATTTTGGAATGACTGGTTACTCTTAAGCTGTGTAGAAGAATGGGATGTTGTAAATCACATTTTCAACTTGGTGTGCTTCGAGACCACTTTTATTTCCTATCCATGATATATATCATCTGTTTGTAGTGCAATAAGGTTATAAATAGAGGCATTTCAGTGACTATTTTCATCACTCCCTTTCGTCGCCTCCAAATCATTAAACGCGTTAAATTGAATATTTTCCTAATAGCCTAACAGTACTGACTTATAGAGCCAATGCTGAACAAATAAGCCCTTACAAGACATCGACGAATCACTCTGACAAAAAGACCCAAAAGTAAAATTGCTTCGGAAATTAGTTAAGCTACTACAGCCGTGGCAAGAAAAAAGTTCGTATGGAGTGAATGGCGCTTATTACAGTCTACGAGCCACTGCACAAAGCTCACTCATTAAAATAAAATTATGGCTATTTAAACAATGCAGCTACGCTCACGGCCTCGTTAGCCACCCCCGAGATCAGCAGCACTGCCTCACTTTACAAAATGTTCAGATGCGTATGAGAGTACTTTTTACGTCCTCGATAATTTTGAGGACCCCACATCAGAAAAGTTCTTTAGTAAATTCATTGAATAATACCTAGTATATTGTAATCCACACTATGAACTTCGGAATTTAGAACATCAACTTCGAAAGAAACCTGAGAAACTAATCACCTCCCCCTCCACGGCCCCGCCCCCTTTTATATCTGCAATTATTTGATCTTGAGGTTACTTTTGTTAGTGAAGATATGAAATTTTGAGAATTCGAAAACAACTTTCATTTCAGATGCACTCTATTTAATGAGTAGAAATAAGAAATTACACATTAAAAACCACTATTAGAATGATACTTAGATTCAGATAGTATATGTGTTACAGTATATATGTGATATCATTTGTAACTCTTAGACGTTGTTTCTCATCTCATCTTTATTATCCTGGAAGAGTCATTGCCAACCTTCACAATTTACCTCATCACTTCCACTGCAATTGCACAGTTCATCGTGGCCTTGCGAGTTTCTAAGATAATCCTTCCATGCTTAGCCGAATATCTGATTTAACCGTGAAATTTAAGACGTCATCATCAAAATTTACAGATCATTCAGATTTTCACGAATCATTTAAAGTCCTATTACCCGATTTAACTATTTTCAAAGCCAAAATTGATATGGCGGACTGTAAATACATAATCATGGCTTATATAAATTTTTTTAGCAATATTGAAGGTGTTTCATTCCCAATAAAAGAAATTAACTTTCAATGTTTGACGTGCTCTTTGTCTACTTTGTGGCTGGACATTTTTACCCTTAACCCTAAAATTAAATTTATTGCTCATAAATAATTTTAAAGAATTTGTGCATAAAGAAAAGACCTACCTAGATGTTTCCACAAAAAATTGTCCAGGCCCAAACTGAACTCGGTCAGCTATTCGTAAATTTCACGATTTCGTTATGCGAATCTTAATATATAAATAGAAAGACGGTATAGGCCTAAGAGTCAGAGATCTCAGATACTACTCAATCAAGCGATTTGGTTCCAAATCTTATAAAATGACTTTAGGCATAAATTAAATTTTCTAATTCAGCCAATTTTTACGAATACACTCTAATATTTCAGTTGACATGTTGAATAATAATAATAAGGTGATTGCCTATTTGGATTGGTATTAGCCTATCTGCAGAGATTTTTATAAAAACATTATATCTGTCTGTAAACGAATTGACCCCCAATTAAAAAAGTTGAGATAAGAAAATTAGGATGTAATATATGAATTTAAACGTAACTTGTTGTGTTTACCACGCTTTTATAATGCTAACTGATACTAATAGCAATATATTCTTAGGTGGTCAATTAAGGACGGAGAAGATTAACTTTAAAATTTATTTTCCCGTTGAATCAAATCTTAATGGCATGTAATGCTTCCTGTAACAAATAAAATTCTATACATTTTGAGCATTAAATTTAACGCTAGTATTAAAATATTGAGAAGCATGCACAATTCTATTACAATTAAAGATTCCTTTTTTTATTCTTTTCTCTGACTTAATGCTGTTTATTTATTAATCATTGCAAAGTCTGCCTCTCTCATTTTTACAGTGTGCGCATAGCAACAATAGTAGAACGCCTTGCGTGATTATAAAATGTTCAGTTTTGAAATAAATATTCTAGCATTTTACGCACGTTTGCATAATTCATTAATTGCTTCATACAAAATCTTTGAAATTAACTTATCAACTAAATTGCTAAATTTGACTAAAATTCTTGTATTTTATCATAGGCGGCATTTGATTGTTTGTGGGGACTCAACCTTAGCATGACAAATACAGAAGCCTCTCGACCAGTCAATGACCAATGCCAATACAATCAATCAATGTTCACTTCCAGTACACGATTACCCGACCGATCAATGACCAAAGTCACATGAGGTCACCATACCATAAAGTGTATATAATGACTTATATATAAATATATATACACACATCACATTTGCACGCCATATTAAATAGACGTGTTCCACGGTATACGTCTGTTTCTTCTATTCTGGGAGACTGACCAACTAGGAGAATCCGTCATAGAGGTTTCTGAGAATAGTCAAGGCTTATTAAGGCAGATAATCCGCTACATGTTCCACAGAACTATATTGAACTTAAATGAGACAATGAAAGGAAATATTCAAGGTGTAAATGCTTCCACCTTCAAACAAAGGCATATATAATGCAAATATTTATATAATTCTTTAGGAGAATTCATATCAGCTAAATGAATGTTTAATATGTTTCCGAAAGTGCAGCTTCAGACCTGCTCATATGAGAATAGTTAAAGTGAGATCATCCTAGCTCTGGAAAATGAATTCATTGTCTTTCACATGGAATTTAATGGTAATGAAGCTATTGTAGAATTGAATAAATGAAATTCATGTTTTATTCCCTACTCATCTAATTTCAAATTGGACGCGAGCTTTAAAGAATTAAAATTTGATGTAAATATTGAAAATTGCTCTTGTATCAATTATTAAACTTTTAAAATATTAATATTTTATCAATAAATGGCGATAAATGACTAGAATTATCATATTTTAGGCTGTCCTTTTCATTCGAAGTAAATGTTAATTCAAACCTTGAGCTCTCTAAAATCGATACTAATCCTTCCAGTGTACACACACTGGGTTCATTCCGAGAACTAGAAAGAGCTTTTGATAAAACATGAAAATCCCAACATTTAATATTTTATAAAAGACAAGTTTAAAAACGTGCTTTTAATCACCACTCCGAATAAAGGATTCCATTCAGGTTCATTGAGAAGGCGTTTGTGGGGAGGCTGAAAAAAGAAGCGCAAACGTGTCCAAATACTCTGAAACATTGCTTTCATCATGCAAATCACGTTATGAGGTCACTAGTACAGAGATCTCTCAACTAATCAATAACCAAAGTAATTACGTTGTTAACATACCCGTGAGTGTATATAATGACTAAGCTCCCCGTCAGTTGACAAATAACCCAACATACCATTAACAGACCACCCAACGGACAGGACACAATTGATATACACCTCTAACACAAAATCACCCGAATAAACGGAGTTCACGTCAAGCGTCGGTTTTCTCTATATCTTCGCGATAGCTCAGATAATCCTGAGAGCCATTCCAAAATAGGCGAATCTGTCATGAAGATTACTGAGCATAAGTCAAGGCTTATTTGTGTAGCAATCTGCCACAAATTTCATGCTCCAAAAGGAAGCCAGTTAAGTGTTGTAAGGTTTATGATTACTAAAAATATAACTTAAAATGTACATAGCACATTACGAAATTGTGGGATTAATACTCCACTAGGTTAATTGATGGTTATTCCTTCTAAAAGATTTGAATAGCGCAGAATTGAAATTGGTGAATTATTTCAAGCAAAGCGTTTCTTTGCGAAGAAATTACTCCTAATATCTGGGCAAGATCATTTTTATCGCATAAATTGTAATTATATAACTATTCAACTCCTTTTATCTTCACTGCTCTGTATTTAACGTATTTTCGAATTTTATAAGAATTAATTTAGCTGGAAAATGAATAAGGAGATAGTAACAGTTATTTTTGATCAATTAAATGCATACTTCTTTCATTTTATAAATTATATATATATGCCAAGCTTATAACTTTAATAATCAATCATAAACGAGGAAAAGGAGCAATTGCGGATTCAGCTGATATTTTCAGTCGTAAAACTTAGCATTAATTTTTGAAGCATGGAATAGGCAAAGTCCCATATTCCATGCTCTGTCATAAAAAGTGCTTGAATGAAACAGCTTAATAAGTCTAATTACACAGTAAAAAAGCAAATTTCAGTCGTTGAAACCATGTGGATTGAAAAAATCAAACAGCTTAAACTTGATACGATTCGTGAGAGAAGATCACAGGATAAAGTTGGATTTTCTTCTTAAGGTAGACAAAGAAGGCATTGAATTGGCCACATTTTCATACGGATGAGAGTTAATTTCGTATTTTAATCACATTCATAATCTACATTAATTATCATCTTCGGCATTCAGTGATGAAATAAAGACTGAAATAATTGGGCTAAATTAGAAGCTGGTCATGGAGCTTTGAATAGCTGAGTCACAATAAAGTAAAGAGGAGAAAGGTTAGTCTGACGACAAATTTAAACTATTATTAAAATTAGAAATTGCGATTTAATGTTTGTATATTAAAAATAAGACATTTAATATATCATCTACCAACATTTTGGTGCGCTTTCGCATAAATTTAACATTTAATTTAGAAAATTCATTATTACCTTGAAGAAGCGATAGCGGATTAGCTACCTAACTAAGCCTGACCATACTCAGAAACCTCAGTGGCAGATTCTCCTAGTTCGTAAGACCCCCCAGAATTAGCTAAGCTATTGCAAAGCTAAGAAGAGACAGAGGTATCCAGGGGACGCATTTATTCTAGACATGCATGACGTGGAGAGTAACAAGGGAGTAAGCTTAGACATTCAACATTAAGTAAAACAAGCGAGGGATTTTGATTGGCCATTGGCTGTGTGTCCTCGCGCTCATTCCGTACACGAAGTTGAACGGACGCACCTTCAAGTCACACTGTGCGCTCATGCGATGACGTGTCCCACAAAGCCTTACTACAATATTTTTTTCTGCAGGTAGCTTTAAATGATACCACCCAAATGCTCATAGGTAACTAATAATTTACACAGTTGTAATATAATGGGAGTAATTTTCTCAACAAAAATAAATCTATTTGCATTTGCTGGTTAAAATTATGCAATCCTGCAGAAGCGACTTAATTCCATGAATATTCTGTTTTGGCAGCTATAAATTCATATCAGAAAAATGGACATAATTGACATAACAGGCCGAAGCATTTTAAGTCTTGAATTGAATGTTAAACAAATGTCAGTTCATTTAAATCTAAACTTCGATCAATTATTGATAGGTTTGAAAGTTCCTGTTTCCGAATTAATTAACCTACTCATCTGTGAAGACAGAGGTCATGTGTTCAGTGTCAACCTATATATTCAGTGAAAGGAATGGTCAAACGAATTGGTTTTAACCGCTTAATTTTGGGACCGAAATTTTAAGTCCTGTGCGCAAAAGTGGACTTGTAGATAATTTTAAATTACACTTTGAGTTGTTTACGAGTTTTGTCTTCTTCGTGAATCTGTCTACGTCAGTTTAGCTTGTCGGGACCTTCACAAAAGGTAAGCGAAATATCGATTCAAAGAACTGCTTTGAAATCTTCTGCCTATCAAGCAAGTTGATTTAATTCTTATCAATAGACCTTTTCTGAAAATTGTTAACAATTATGATATTCTTACATTTTTCGTAAAATAACCTAAATTATGGCTTAAGATTTTTGAATCTCTCATTGTTTTGTCTAAGTTTCGTTAAAATTGACTAATCAATATTGACGGCATATTATTGATTGAATATTGTAATACTTTAGGTTTATTTTTTAATTGGACAAATTGGGTTTATTAAATATAAAACTATGAAGAGTGCAACATTTGACCCTATGTTTGCAAATTAGCAATTACTGACTTCGTATATTTGTGCATAATTTCATCCCTTTACAAATACCTTTGGGGACACAACTTTGGCATGACTAATGCAGAATCAATGACCAATACCAATACGATCAACCAATGGTCAACTCCAGTACACGATTATCCGACCAATCAATGACCCAAGTTATATGAGGTCATCATACCATAAAGTGTATATAATGGCTAAGTACCACGTCATACATATTACATTACACTCCACGCCATGCATGTCTAGAATAAACGCGTTCCTTGGATACCTCTGTTTCTTCTATTCTGGGAAATTTACCAACTAGGAGAAACTGCTACTGAGGTTTTTGAGTACAGTCAGGTTTAGTTACGTAGCCAATCCGCTAACTACTCCTGTTCACTCGAAAGTGGATTTTTGGACCATCTAAAGCACGTTCTCAAACATAAATTGAAACAAAATACTCAAAATTTGGAATTTATTAGGCATTTTTCTGTTCAAGGCATATAAGCAAAATCAATAATCTTTAAACTGATTTTAGACTCAAGTGATTGTAATATTTCAAGTTTTTTTCATCATTCGGTCCTAGTGTATGTTTATTTTCCCTATCCTAATAGTAGAATTTACACAAATATGGATATGTTTTGCAGATTTTAATAACAGGAAAATTAAATAAATACATATTTCAGTTAATATGTTCACTTTCCTCAAATAATCATTCAATGTTGTTATTTTGAAAAGAGCGCAAGAACGTGAGCTTATTCAAAGACTTCTTATGGTACGTGCAGTTTCGATTGTATGACTGCTTTTATTGATCATGTTATGGTATAGGGGTTATAAAAGTCGGTTTGTCCACCAACTCCGTTTTATATAGAATTCTGCACACATATTCATCTCGCATTTAAGTTTGGAATTCGTGGTTATTTTATCATAGATGGTGTGACCCTTCGACTTTCGAGGAATAATAAAAGTAGTATTGGATAAAAATTTGCAATGCAGTTAATTTGAAGGATCGGCTGGTATAACAATTAAATAAATATTATGATTTTTCGAGTACATGTTTTTGAATGATTACAAATTAATGGGAATCACTTTCACGAAAACCGCTTGAAGAACAATGATTTCGTGAATCAAAATCCAATTTAGCATTTAAATGGTTATTTCCAATCAAATTGGATTCATTAAAATAATTTTTATTATAATGCAATTTCTTTTTCATTCCTTATTTCGAATGCTGATATTTAAAGAGAAAAAGATCAGTATATTATTTTATTTTGAAAAATTGAACGACACCAGCTGGGCAGATGTGCTCGGCCAGTCTATTATTAAACATCTTTTCGGGCAAAATCGTTTCAAATTGACTACTTTTGTTCGCCATTCTAAGTTATCTATTTCATTTAATATGAAATTCCGCAAAATTTGGCATATTTTACTTCAATAATATTTATTTTGCTTATCAATTACAATTACAAAAAACGTTAAAGATGTTTTGCATCTGACAGAAACTTATCCAATAGAAACTCTCCTTGCTTTATCAGGTATGATTAAAGCTGACGTGTTAACGTAGATTTAGACTAGAATATGCTAGAAACGAATTTTTCACACTCTTAAATTGACATCAACAAAATTGTTACGAGAACGGGTTGCAAAATTCAAATAGTCAAATTTTAAGCAAATAATATTTTATATAAGTGATAAAAATTACGAAATACGACTAAATATTTTTAAAATGGGGTTGAATTTAGTACATTACCAAAAAATAATGCATCTTTATTTATGATCTCGTAGTCTACTTGAACAAAAGCCCATACTAATTATACAGTTTTGACAAGCGACACTGACATTTTTTATCCGATATCTTAGAGGAAAGGAAGCAGCCTAAAAGATATTGTTCGCTTTGAAAAAGAGATTTCAATGTTGCATAAATTGTGGTTAGATAAATCGTGTCCTTTAAAGGAATCGACGTGCGAATTTTAAGAACGTTTCGTTAGAATTTATATTTAGTGGGTGAAAATTACAAATCTCAGTTATCAAGAGAAAAACGCGATCTTCTGTTTTTTCGTCTTAAATTCAAGCACTTCGACACCGACTGGTGTGTCCTCCAAGACAAACCTTCTAAAATTGGGTGATACTACGGCTACATTAGCTGTAGTTAACAATAGAGATTTTCCCTTGATACGAGTGCGATTAATATTAACGCAGCATAGCTCATTATAATTCTTCACCTTTGTGTTGTCCACATTTCCACTTCCCATGTCAGAATCTCTTTTATAATGAATTAATAAAGAGATCTGAAATATTTCCACATTTATTTTATACTCCCGTTTTAATGACGAGTTTTTGGAATAATGCGCATATAAATAGACATAAATGATTGTCGTAAATTTTGGCGTGAAATCTAACCTTGCTTGACGAACTAGATTTCCATTGATTGGCAATAATAGAGTCGGATTTAAAATACGCAGGTATGGTCCACTTTAATTTGCTGACGGACCCTTAAATAAATTTAAAAAAATGATTAAATAAAAAGAACAAATTCTACAAAGGACATTAGTTACTAATCAAATGTGGTTCTGGTGCATGGTTTTTTGCAATTAATTTATTATCGTTAAATCACACAAAATTCGTACCTCAATGAACTTTGCCATCAGTGGGGTCCTTTTGTTAGATTTGTAACAGTTTAACATAAAAATGCACTTTTTAAAATTTAAATATGTACATATTTTAGCTATGTTATGTAACACGGTTGCTTTCATATAATGCGTGGTAATTTCAAATCTATCATCTGATGAGAAGAACACTGGAAAAGAACTTGATCTACTGAAATTTCAGAATGACTTTCTAATACTAACTCAGGAAATGTCATATTTATTTAATACCTGTTATTTAAAATGGATTATAAACATTGAGGATTATTTTGTGCATTAATGAACACTTTTGCCATTTACGCAGGTATATTGGTTAAGAATATAATTCCAACGTAGAAGGGTTCACTGTGTTTTATACTCTTTTAAAAGTTAGTATGGGCGTAAGCATAAACTTCTAACAATCGTACCTCTTTAAATGTATTTAAAGGCTGCTTAAGAAACATTTTCTTGACATTAGTCTCGGGTAGAATTGTGTCATTATATCAAACTTTTGAGAAATTTGCTTAATATGGCTTTTTCATTACCCAGACCTCACTAGTCATGCTTACTAGGTTTAAACTAGCTTACAAGTACTTAGATGAAAGAGCCTAATGGCCGCAAAATTAGTTCAGTTTAAATTTTCATGGTTATCAACTTGGTCCATTTCATAACTGAAACGCAATTTTTAGTCTGAATTTGACATTTTTATTTGCCAGCCCAAACATCTCGAAGGAAGGAGCTTTTTACAAACACCAATCTTATCAATCAATTTCAGGACACCCTGATGGTTTTTAAGTAGTATCCAGAGGCTATGCGTAGAAGTTATTGAACTCAGGATTTATACGGAGGTATTGCAGAATGTGGTTTCATGTTAGGGATTTTATTAAAAGATACAACCTCTTAAAAAACAAAATGTTGATCTTAATAGATTTTTAGCTATTTAATTAACCTTTATACTTATGATCTAGCCTCTAAGTCGAAATTCTTTCAGAGATAAGATTTATGTGATTCACCCTAAATTAATATCTATCTAGTTGTCAGTTCCACTGCCTGGTCAGAGCAGATTGGATGTGGTCAACGAAAGAGATAGAGAAATCGCGTATTTTTTCCCTCATTCCACATACCTTGTCCATTCCTTCTAAAATAGTTAACTCAATAAATGTCGTTGTCTAGTTGAATTCCTAAATACCCTGAAGAAATACACTGATCAACATATGAATTAAATTAAATGCGGAAGTTTCTTTTTATTGCAGGAGTAATTAGATTTTGAAAATTGGCCGAAAAGAGGACGAGTCATTCTCTAGCTTTTAAAGTGCTTTTAAAGATGCAAATAGAGCATTTGAAATATTAAACACAAGTTTGGGAGGGAAGTTGTTATTTCACTCAGAGAACTCCAGCGCTTTTTTCTTCATCTTTCCTACAATCTAGAGTTCTAAAAGTTAAATTCTATTCAACCCCGATAGCTATAGTTGGAGTAATTATACAAAAACACATATCAAACTGCATAAAGTATTAGAACTATTAACTTAAAAATGTATTTTTACTATATTGTTTCAGTGTTAGAGTTGCTTTATGTTTTAAAAAAATTTTTAAATATAGTATTTTATTTTGATGGCTCAAGAAATGAAAATAAGTGTGAAGACTGCTTTAAAATGGGCGCCAGTGTCTCATTAAGAACCCCCTGGTGTGCAGTAAACATGAACATCTTCCAATAATGATTTCAAACGTACAAATCCTAAATTATTGATTATTTAAAATAACTACAAAAACTTCGTAAGCTTAAGAATTGAGTTCACTTTTAAGTGTAATCGTCTGGTTCAGTTAAACGCGCATGCCTGCACGAAGGTACAGAATAAGTCATAGCTACTTGATAAAGCATTCAATTAAAAGATCCGACCAACGTTGTAAGAAAACTTGGACATGAGTTGTGCATAGAGGTCAAGCAGTTCAAATTGACGTTTGAACAATTAACCATTAAGAATGGAATACATCTCTTAAAATTGAAAAGTGAAATCTCTAAATTCAAATAATGATAGAATATTGATATCCTGATAATATAAATCCTGGTAATCTTCTGTTTTAGAATATCCAGCTTAAAGCATGTAAAGTGTTCTTCCTTATATTTCTGTTAAGTACAAAGTAATTTATTTCCCAACCAAAGAAATATTGATTTTAAAGAATGTAAGCTATTCCTTGGGCCAAACGACCATTTTTCAAACACACGTCTGTGCAGCATTTCTTGTGGTAATTAAATTCCAATCATAGTTTTGATATTTGACCTATTTCAAAATCTTAGTTAACTGCCACCATATTGCGAATGTCTCTCAATTTCAGTGAACTGAAATTAGCCTGTTTCATTTAATCTCTCTTGACTTCAGAATGATACATGCAAATCAAATTTACGAACAATGTATAAAGTCGATCAACCAGTCGAATGGTGAAGAGTGATAATTTGAACACTACAAATCGAACTTTTTCCATCCAAAACATATACACAAATCAATACTGCAAGAAGTGGGATATTTTTGCCTAAATGCTTACACTAGCTACTTTCTCTCGTTTAAAGATAGCATGACTAATTTATAACAATTTAAATTAACAATACATTATTTTTGAACTCCTGTCGCATTTGATCATGATATTTCCTAACGTAAATCAACTAATTTCTAATATTTTCTCTGAAAATGTTAAGCGCAATTAGATTGTCACAAAATGGTATAAATTTTATTCGAATGTTCTCTCTTGAGTGTCATTTCTAATTTGTTTTTGAAGCATCGAATTTTTAATTGCCCCTTAAGGTGCATTTATTAAATACACCCTAAGAGAGCGATTAAGTTAATGGAAAAATTGGTATCTTCTCTACAAAAGCTATTCATCCTGTTCTATTACAAATTAATTGAAACTATTCTGTTCTCTTTTGCTTCAATTTTACCTTAAATATTTTGGGTTTACTTAATTTTCGAGAATTGTATATAATGGTTGCTGAAATTCCCATTTTTCTATTTACAGCTTCGATTCCTAAAGAAAATAAATTAAACCGGAAGTTGTTAAAATTAACACTTTCTCCCTCGCCTTTAGAAGTTCAACAAAATTACTTCAGTAATTTGGTTTTTTTTTAAAAAAAGACATGAAATAAACTTAACATAAAACCTAATTTGAGATGGTGAATGAAATCACAAGGAAGAAATGGTCCGGTTTAATAGGACGTATGCTAAATTTTTGTTGAATGCCAAATTACATTGAAAGTTTGTATTACATTTTTTAACACGATTTCAAATTCAGTTGATTTTTGGTGAAGTATTTTCAATTTAATTTTGACTCGATTGAAGGCATTTAATAAAATTTTAATCGTATAATAGACGTGTACCTCGGTATCGCTTGAATAATTGAATTTAGTTGGAAACAACTTTAGACGGCGACAATGAGACAATCTGACCCAAATATGTAAATTATATATATATATATAATGTGTACTTCTTATGAGTGTAATAAATTGTTAAAAAGTAAAAGCAATTATTTTTCTGTGTTTTCAGCCGGTTAAGATGATAACTGATATAAATTGAGCCATTTTGTTGAGTTTATTAAAGCAGTATTTACGACTTTTATGGGTGGGATTCAGTCCTAACTATTATTTCAGCTAAAAACCCTTTCACTTCCGCTAAAAATTGTTTTAATGTGCTGACGGAATTATCGTAAATTTTTCTTTTCCAAAAATACGTTAAGACGGTAATTTTTGACTTTCTACTTAATTCGGCCCTTTTAATTAACTCCATTTTAGTTTTCCTGGTTGAAAGAAAACGAAAAGACCTGAATTAATTAAAAGGATAAGTGAAAATATTTACTATTGACCTCAAAAGTTATAGATTTTGAACAGTTATAAAATAATCTCTTAAAAATCAGACAATTGATCAATTTTATTTTAGATAAATGTGAATGTGCATTATTAATAGGGCATTAAATAAAGAAAATCTTAATTTTCTTTTTTTGAGCGAACTTTTGTTTTCTAATATGGCACAGGAAAAAATCTCTTAAATAAATAGGACAGTCTCTCAAAATTTTATCCGAGAACAAATTTAATAAAATCATTTTATTTGCCAAAAATATTGATGTCTCGAAGAAACTTTTCATAGACAAATTTTGTTTATCTTCAGATTTGATCCAAATATATTGAATATGTCAATCCATACCAACTGAGTCTGTTTCCTGGACATTCGGTGTAATACTATGGGTGTTGTGCTGATCGCTCCCTTTATATCATTAATATAAACACATTTCACAAGGGATGCTCCTCAAAACCGAGCTCGGTTAATTATAGTGCAGCGTTTTACGGCACTTCCTCAACTTTAGTTTTCTATGATTGAAGCAAACTATGCACAGTCTCTGTAGCGGATAAAAATTGTGTATCCTGTGTTAGATTTATGACACAAGGCATGCAATAAAAATATCAATGATTAATGGGACCTTGGACCTCATAAACGGAGCCATTCAAACCCAGTCTTGTTGAACGTTCTTTTAGCAGACATATTCAGACACTCCTGAGTCCGCTGTATTTGAGTAGATTGGACTTATTAATTTAAAAGCATGGACAGTTGGATTCGCTATTAGTAGACTCAGTCTGTGGATATCCTAGAAGCTGAAACGAGTTCTAATCTTGTTAATTGGCAATGATTATGAATTACATTTCAAATAATAGCAGTAATATTTTCTCTTAAGTACAAATCTAAGGCTGATTTCAATTCTTTGTATTCTCAGTAAATACATTTCATGCTGTCACTTAAAATGAAAAACCCATTATGTCGATTTATCAAGAGTGTACCTCTGAAACAAATGGTATGTATTACGTTAGCTTTGCATTTTAAATATATTCGCCAATTCTACAATTGACTAGAGAGTTATGCCTTAAATTTATTGCGATTATTATAGACAAGGAGCATGAATGCATAGTTACTCCATAAGATTGGATTGTGGGACTGAGTGGTAATTGCAAGGGTTGGGTTAATGGCATATTTAAGCCCACCATAAGTTTAATTATAAATCTTATTGAACAATGGCGTTTCCAATTTCTTTATATGTAGAATTAAGTATTTTTTGACTAAATATCATCAAAACAAAAAAATTAAATTGGATATTTGTATTTTAAACAAATTAACAGAATATTAGTTAATTCGAATCAACTTTGCTGTCTATAATTATTTAACCACACCTACTTTCTTATTGAAAGCTAAATTTTGTATTTGTTTAAATGAACGATTTATAAAAATTTTCCATATTCCTAAAGCATTAGCACAGGAAAATTTGAATTCTGTTAAAAAATTTAATTGCCTAACGGGAATGTCAGATATGGATATTTCTATTACCTTTCAGTGGAAATTAGGTTTGTTATTTGATATATCCTGGGAGCAATCGAATTTATTATACTATCATTAGAATATCTACGTAGCGAGGTAAAATTTAAAATATAATAGCATTTATCCACGAGGCGTATTTATAAATTATCGTGGTGAAGTTGCAGTTACAGGACTATACTAATTTAAAAATGGTAGATTTCACGTTTCTTCTTCATTGCTATCATTTAATCTGCCGACTTTCAAGTGAGATTATGCCTAATATCCAGCCACTGCAAAAAGCTGAACTGGAATAGTTGAACTGACCATCAGACTTAAAAAGTGGTCTGACTGCACCGCTTATCGCAATTTAGAATGCGCCCCATTCGAAAAAATGTAAATTTTGTGGTTTGAACTACGCATTAAGTAAACATCAAATATAAAATACCCAAGAATAAAAGACTTAGGATTTCACATAACCTAATTGTGATATCTATGACATTTTGAACTAATCCACTTAAACATTTATTGGACATATTCGTAAGCGATTTCAGTTCCTTCACACAAGTTAATCTTTTTTAATTTTTGATACATATGTCAAGGTTTTCAATTAATTTGAGCAATATTAGATTGCCTCTGGACAATTTACTTTTAATAGAACTGGGATCAAGAGGGTTCAAGTATCTTAAATTCGGCGTATGACATTAAATTTTACTAAACTCAAACAAATCGTTCATCTTACTACTCAAGCAAACCTATTGAAATTTAATGACTATAATTTAGTTTCATAAAGAATTATGTCAAAAGATTTGCGTCAGATATTTAAAATTTATTAAAATATTATAGTTTTAATCGTATTTCTTTAACTAGACCATGTGTTTGACTGACATTTTTTAATCAACAATATTTGACGATATTATTAAGCGGAATATATATATATATATGATTTGAGACAAATTAACCAATGAACTAGAATATTTAATGGAAATTGATTTTTCAAAATTCGTAATTTTAGTATAAAAACTATTCTTTATTGTATACCAAAATCGAGTCTGTGCTACAATTTTAAAAGCGCGTGATATTTGTACTGAACAATATTTTAACAAGTCAAATCGGCGCTAAAATTTTAAAAGCGAGTGACAACAATTGGCAGGAATATTATACTTTATTAAATTTTAATAAACTTGTTTCAAAATAAATGTAGTATAGAGAAAAATATATATATAATTTATGTTAACATATATCAAAATATGTTAATATTATAGATTAATATAGATTTTATATGATAATTACATCAACATTGTTAATATATTATCTTTTTATCATATAAATATGACTTTCAGTAACACTTTCCTTATTTTTGTTTCAATATTTTGACTTAAATACAAAGCCTAAACCAATTTGAACTTGTTTGAACATTTCACCTGTTTGAATTCACAATGGGAGTCAAGTCCAAATTGCTTTAGATAATAGCAATCATTATGATTGTCGGTACCATTTATCTGTTGATAAAGAACTTCTCTAATACGTAATGCCACTCACAGCTATAAGAGAAGCTAACTATTAAAATCAACACACTCGAAGAAGCATTTGAAGACGAGGAACTATATATGTTTAAAGCATTAATATTGCCCTCAGTAATACAAACTGTTTATAACTTTTAAATGTGGAAGCATGTGAAGCCGATAACGCAAATTTCAGCAATTGATAAAGTGCTGAATTGAGGCAAGAACTGAAAATTGAGCTTACTTTACTTCTGAATTCACTTTAGTATAATAGCCAATAATCGGGCACTTGATGCTCCTAAGTTCATGGACAATGGTTAACAACCTAAATTGAATAAAATTCAATCAGCGGAGGTGGGTAGAAATTTAGTCATAAATTACAATTGAACTGTATTTATAAAAAAATAATAAGCCGCTTGAGCACAAAATTGAGTTAAATAATAAAAATAGCAGAAGTCCAAAACAAATTCAGAGATTCAAAAAACTTTCATTCTTTCGTTGATGATAGGCAGTTAACATTAAAATCTATGTATTGGGTGTCAAGACGATTGTGGTAATCAGCGCAAGTTAAATGAGCGCAATATCTAGTCATATATTTATATTTTCCAAATATGATGATGCCGAATTCAAACTTCGCGCTATAACGAATTCATTATTTTTTGTTCAGATTTTTGTAAATAGAATTGGAAAATTTTACTTAACTAATCTAGGTTGTAGGCTATCAAACGGAACGTTGGCTCAAGGTTTTCTTACAAAATTCAAATTTTGAACTCCCTTTGTTTTCATTTTATTCATGGTAAAATTGCGTTCGAGAAGTTCATATATTTTTATTAAGTATGTTACTTCTTAAAGGTTCAAATATTTACTCGTTTCAGCATGTCAACATTGCATGATTTGTTATTATAATCTAATGAAAATAGCACCACTAAATTGCTTACAAACATCAATTGTGGAAGATATAAGACTTACGTAAATTCATCCGCTAATCAATCAATTTTCAATTGCGTAGACGAACGTTATAGTCAGACAGTGCCATACCGGTAAAATTATTATGACAGACACATAGAGACTAATGCGAAATGTAAAAAGCATTTTTTTATCACTTTACGGAGGCATAGGAAACTGGAGGCAATAAAAAGAAGTTTTGGGCTCAAGTTACGCTCAAGATATCAAAACATTTTTTCCCGATATCTCACTGAAAAACGTAAACTTACATATTTCTGATAATATATCTGAAAAGGTGAAATAAGGTACTTGTTACCATTACTCAATGTAATAAAGATTTACCTAAAATATTCCATTATTTGATCGAGTTGTTCAGCAAGTACTAAATGAGTAGTTCTTGCTCTAAATTCCTATTTCAGACTTCACTTCCCTACACTGCAGCAAATTCTTTTACGTTGAAGTCTGGTGCTTCGTATGATTTATATTAAAGTTATTTGTTTTCTTCATTGTTGCAAATTAACATGTATTAAAAAGTATTTTCTAAATTGTTGGAATGCTAATAACGTTGCTCGTCGTAAATTCTGTCACTCACAGATTCGTTTGAACTTCAAAGGGTTGGGAAAAATTTATGGTGTTTATCAACAATTGGCTGTTTGCTAGCTCTGAAATGGATCGTAAATTTGTAAACTTTCAACTCTTTCATACGAGTTGAAATAAATTGGTTGAGTTAGTTTAGCCAAAATTCCATATGCAACTCAATGTTTTGGACCTAGTGTGTTTCTAAAACTTATTTCTAGTGACGGATTGAAATAAAATTTAAAATGATCATTCTGTTTTATACCCAATTCATGAAATACAGTACACTTGTTTTTTTTTTTAAATGATTATCAATTACAGTCTATTTTCATCGATTAATACAAACAAAAGTGGCTTATTGGTGGTGAAGATTTTGAGTGCTAAATAGTTATTTCAAAGGAAAATATGTCTTAGCTATTGGAACAAAAGCTCCTGCCTCGATTTAAACGGTTGACGTGTAAGAAATCTGAAAATGCGGTAAGTATTTTAAGATCTTCTATGACCTCATCTGGGCTCCTGAAACATACGGCAAACAGATATCTGACCATCTCTTACTATTTCAAATAAGACGAACAAAGAATTTCTTCCAAAGTCTAAGAGCTACTAAATTCTTTCAAATATGCTGAATAAAAAATGAGTTTATTACATTTCTAAAGTGAATGAAGGTTAAAGAAGATTTGTGATTGAAGTTTTAATTAAAAAATTCAGAGCATGTTAATCTGCTGAGCTATTTAGGATTTTGCTAATTCAGCGTATATATTTATTCCTATCTATCTATTACTGGGAAGAGAGGTGAGGAAAGAAGGTATTTATAAGCACTTTGCAAGTGTGAGTTCTGTTAACATTGGTTTTAAATTATTGAAGCCTTATTGAAATGCGCAATAATGTAACTATAATATAATTTGCAAATTAGGAAATAATTTTGTTTAACATTAAAGTCATTTAATTAAATATAAACACAAATAAAAGCTTATTTGATTATTATTATCCCAAAATGTCTTACCTCATATTTTTTGCTTAATTAAAGCTGTTAAAACATGAACCTAATGCATTGTTTATAGTCTACTTTACTGCTGAAATTAGCTTTTCCTGGGATTTCTATTAATTGTCAGTTTAAGCTAATAAACTTTTGCAAAATACTTCTACTCCAATTAAAATTAGTCACTAACTTTATGTTCACTAGTTCTTATCTCAAATTTAATATTGTCATTTTAAGTGACAGTGCTAAAGCACTCTTAGAATTTATTAATTATGTCATTGCAAGCACCGGAAGTAACAAGCAAAATTAACATACTTCTATAAGATAGCTGAAATGCGATAATTAAACACGACTTATAATTCACCATTGAATTAATCCTACTGCTTTGACGAATGTAGCAAGCCCATAAGTGCTTTTTTTAATTTTATCAAAGCCAATTCGCCCACAATATTTAGTAATGGTTAGTACTTTAGGGTCGAAAACTTAAAACAGTCCAATAATACCACGGAGAGGAAAATTAGATCAACAAATTAGGAATTTTAGTAAAAACTTGCTGGTTGGTGTGATGTCTTTGTCAAGCGGATTCTTATTTGTATTCCACCTTGTAGCATTCTAACGTTATCGTTCAGTGGTACAATCTATTGATTTTTTATTTGTTTATTTTATTGATTAGCATAGGCGCAGTAAGTAGATAGTTCTATTTATGAAAAGTTTTTAAGCAAAAGGATAAGCATTCAGGTATGGAGGAGGGATTTTATCTCCAGTGAGTCCACTGCATGCGTAGGCAAAGAGTCAAATGGAGTAATTTGGTTGGTTAAGGTCATCAAACTGGGGCTCATGAAACAAGAAAAAAATAGGGAGAGGGTGGGGGGGGGGGGGAGGGGAGAGAAAGTGAGACGCAACTGAGCATTTTGTACTAGAACCAGTTGGTCAGAGTTACGGAAATTACGGTCTAGAACATACACAAACAATGTGCAATTAAGTTAAGCAGACACGAGATATAATTTTTGTATAATGGGGGATTTTGATGACGAAAGTTGTTCTGTAATTAAAATTTTGTACAATTTTTAATAAACATTTGTTCTCTTACCTTGTTAAACAGCCTTATTCACGTTTTCACGAGTAATACGAATAAAGAACATAAGAGAACTCCCATCTTTGCTGAAGGACATTCTTTAATTCAA
This sequence comes from Hymenolepis microstoma, assembly GCA_000469805.3. Taxonomy (NCBI): domain Eukaryota; kingdom Metazoa; phylum Platyhelminthes; class Cestoda; order Cyclophyllidea; family Hymenolepididae; genus Hymenolepis; species Hymenolepis microstoma. The sequence continues at coordinate 35,688,508 of LR215989.1, read as the reverse complement.
CTTAAAGGCAATTTTCGAAAAAAATTAGTCGGAAAAACAAACAAAAGTTAGAATGAAATTTTTGGAACCACTATGTATTTTATATTCATTGAAGAGTCAAAAATAAAACTTTTGACTTATTATTGCCTTTAAATTAGCTTTAAATGCCAAACAATTCCAAGTATTTTCCTTTTTAGGTTGAAAGGCTTTCAGAGCAAATACCTATTTATTGGTGGCAAATTAATGTGAGCAAAGAAGAAATACCGTTTTTGTCGCGAACTTGGAATTGATATTGATAAAATTATAAATCTGTTAGGCATCGTATAAAAAAGTAATGTCAAGTAATTTATCATTAAGTTATGTTATAATTTTTGATGGCTTTCGTCTATCTGGGGGATGTGTTAGGACACTTGACTCTTGGAATACGACGCGAGGAACTGACCGTTACGCGAGCCTTCTATATCCCGCTTCCTCTCCATCTTCCAGCAAGCCGTTTGGTCTGTCTTCTGACCAACCGTTGGCTCAACCTTCTGAGTGCCTTTTTCCTTCTGTCTAGCTTCCAGTTAGATTTTTCCTGATATTAAGTTATTCGGAGACACAAGTTAATTGGAGCTTCAATCGATATTGTTTTTTAGGCCAATTTTCCGTTGATTTATGTTACAGCTTTTAAGTTTATTTTTATGAAGCTTTGTTTAATCGTTTGCCAATGGTACTTTTTACTTGACTTCAAAAGAAATTATTAAGCCTGCTGGAATGTGCATATATACCGCCTTTAATAAGTGACATTTAAATGTTTAAATGGCATCAAATCTAAAATGGAATGAGAGACCCAGTTAGTGATTCTGTGCGTGAAATACTTTTCGATAAGTTATAATTAGTCGTGAATCATTCATTAAAAGAGACTACATTATTATTCATAATCTATAAGAAAGAAAAGAAATATTAGTAAAAGTATTATATTTAAATTAGCAATACATATTGTTTTAAACTAGTCTGAGTTAACTTTGGCTTAAAACTCGGCATTTAACAATTTCAAATTTAATTAAAATTCGATAGCTTTACGGGATCAATATATTAGTAAAATTTTAGCTGTTATAAATGACAAAAAACGTTAATGAGAATGAAATTTGTTGCATAATAATTAAATAATGTCGAAACCGTATACGTCAGCAATTAGTTGCTATTATAAAAGTAATACAAGCGTTTTACAAATAGCAACTTTTAAATATCTGTAGTCTGTACATATTGCATCCTCTTCAATGGACCTGATTTCGTATTTTGAATGTTAAAGGGTAATCACTGTTTCAATGTCATTCAACTAGGTAGATAGTCCCGTTTATAAACCCATCCAGAAAGTAGATCTTGACGTAATTAAATTCTGCGACTAGGGATGTGTGATAGACTTTCCTCCCATGCTGTACCCGAGGCAACGTATACTCATACGACAAAAAAATCTATTAACCGGCAGTTGACTTCAAACTACCATGACCCCGCTGTTTGTCATATTCCACCACTTCCACAGTACTCACCTTACCTTTATCTCTATCTTTGTGTCTGTCTGTCTCTCACTCTCTCTTACATTGGTGAATCGCTTTTCTTTTCCCCTCTTGACTTTTTGTGACTTTGATGTTCCCTCTCCCCTCTGTGAAGCCTGAAGTTAACTAAAGAGCTAATGATAACTATCACAAAGCCTCCCATTTGATATATATAAATAAATATTCTGTGACTATTAGGGGTGTTGAGTACCTGTTGAAAGATTGTAACCTCTTAAGTTTCTTACCAAATCAAAATAAATGCGTTTACAATTATTGATTTAAATAATAAATGGCTATTTGAATAAGTCTAATAATATTCGGCGGATACAGTATATTGAGAAAATTTGTTAGCATACGCTATAAGACACCTTATCTGTGCTCGCTATTTTACAATGATAACCGTCAATTATCGTAATTACATATTTATTGCCAGCTTTTGATCAAATAGTTTGCTAAGATTACAAAAAAATAAATCGTTTGCAGTAGAATTGGCCGCCGAATCTGTGATTAAAATAACTGTTGACGCACTCGCAGTGTTTCATATGCCACCCAATATTGTCTGAGTAATTATTTTCTCAGAAAAAGATTAGTATTTGCTTTCTAAACTAAATGACTTTTTATTTGAGAGAAATATTTGTATACTTTTCATAATTGTTACTGTGGCCTTTGAAGCCTAAAATTTTATATTTCATTAAAAATATTTTTTTCACAAACGAAACAAGATTTATTTCCACAATTACATGGACAAGTTTGGCTTACAATAACGTGATTATTTAATGGGCATTTACAGCTCAGATATTCATTAGACTATATAAGATATTTTGAAAGCTCTTAGTTTCTTTTCCGATCAGTATTAAGAAGGCAATAAGGTGAGTCGGGGAGAAAATATAATTTTGTAAAGTATACTTAATTTTTGCTTGATAAAATCAGTACTTTTGTTATAACTTCTTTACATTATTATTGAAAATAAAAATCTCCCCATAGATTACATATGCGAACTTGTGGGACACATCATCACATGCGCACACAGCATGACTTTAAGGTGCGGCCGTGCAACTTCGCGTACGGATTGAGTGAGCACACAGACAATAGCCAATCAAAAGCCACCGTTTGTTTTATCAAATCTGCCATGTTGAATGACTAAGCTACCTTCGTGTTTGCACTCCATGCCATGCACGCCTAGAATAAATGTGTTCCACGGTATACGTCTGCTTCTTCTATAGCTTTGCGGTAGCTTATCGAATTCCGGGAGCCTTACCAACTAGGAGAATCTGCCATAGAGGTTTCTGAGAATAGTCAAGGCTTGTTTGGGTAGCTAATTCGCTACAAACTTATAAAATCGAAGATATCTTTTCAATTTTATTGCTTTCGTATTTTATAATTTACTTAAATTTATGGGGTAATGTCTGAGTAAGTGAATTTTCTAACCAGCAGGGCTAGAATATTGAACAATGGAGTTATTAGTTATTTTAGACCTAATTTTGTAATTCAGTTCGCTCCTTTTTATCCTCTAAAATATTGACGGGCTATGAGAGCTTTATCAAAGCCTTTAAACATTTTATTATGCATTTTAAATGTGATTATTTCACACTACTTTTGTTTAAATTTATTAATGTTTCTTTCCATTTTGAAACTATTAATTTATATAAGCGCAATTTTAAAATATGAGGGTTTCTGGATGATTGGCAGATATTTTCAATTCTATTTTTTTCATCTTTAAATATTGGGTTCATTTCACTGTATAGTGAAAGTGGGCAATATTTGTTGAATGTCAGAAATAACGATAGTAGTGCAGTAAGATCATTATTTTAATTCAAGAAGCGAAAGAGTACTTTTCGATTATATTCCATTACAATGAAATTTAATGCGCTGATTTTTGTAAAAAAAGATTATAACTACTGGTATAATTTTTAAAATTTTAAAGCAATAATTTATTATAATGCATATTTTTCAAAATCCATTTAACAAGGTGTCCTTATATTGGAAAACTTTAACTGATCAATTCACTTCTACTGCTTAATTTAACTAATTTTAAATGTGTTATTTCTTTGTATAAAGAACAATGAATAAAATAGACAATTACTTAATCAAATTAAATTTCACTGATAACGTTTCAATCAAAGTAAGCAATTTAGTTTGGTATAAATAAATCAAAATTCAAAACTTAGTTCCGCAAAATGGTTACCCGTGTTAATCTCTATTTTAGATCAATTTTAATTAAAGCTTTTTGAAACTTTTAAACGGTACATAAAGTATGAACTTTAACTGGAGTCTCGTTCTTGATAACTCATCACACTACTCTTATCGAGGGAAATGTGAGACGGCCATTAGCTCTAACAGTGATTTTTTGCCTTTAAGGAACAAATACGCCTGTAGTACATTGAATATGGAATAAAGGGTCGATTGCATAGTTATCCAAAAATTGCTATCATTGGTTATTTACTGGGGGTCTTGCCTTTCATGATACTAGGGTAGAAATCCAATTACCAATAATTCATTGCACACGCCAAAGGGTAAGTATTAGCATATACCAGTTAAAAGCTCTACTAAATGAAGATAAGGGTGATGCAATCATCCACTCTTTAAACTGCCGTACTTTCACTTTTGTTCTCGGTTCTGTGATCAGTGAACTTAGAGGTGAATTATAACATGTGCGATCACGAAACCACAATGATTATCAGATCCTTGTTATTGAAGGTTATAACAACTTTGCTCAGCTGTCTGGAAAGCTGCTCTCCAGGCATCCAAGCATCGTGAATATTTAGGAACAAGGAGGAACGCTTTTCAGCCTAAGTTTAAGAGATATTCTTGAAGTGCAAAATTTTACATGTTACCTATACCAGTACTTAGATATCACACCTTTTAAATAAATTTTTGTTCAGTCCAAATCGTATTTATATGACGAATATTGTCTAATTATTATTTTTATGCTTTTCTTTATTCAGAATAAGCGAGTAAATTTTAAACTTTGCTATATTAAAGTTCATTGAGATGAGCTCGCATCATGTGTGTACATTCATAGTCCCTAAGAGCAAATGATATGCGCAAAAACAGTAATTACAGGACTCAATATACCACCCTTATCAACTGTATGTACAATAAATAGAAATCAAAGCTGTCGTCTTTGCTTTAACGAAATTGTTTCCATTGCCAAAAATATTCTCATTGAAAAAAACTGGCGTAGACATGGTTGTAAAAGTTACCGACAGAAGCTGTTGCAAAATAACTATCGATCAAACGCAATTTGAGTTTTCGGAAGTTGCTTGCAGACATAGCAACGCAAAAATACAACTAAATCATTGATGCTCCGATTTCATTTAACATTTTGAAAATCAGCCTCCAAGTTTTAATTGAGCAAAATTTGAATTAAGAACAAGGAGGTCATAATTTTAGTGAGCTTCATAAAATAGGTATACATTGGTTTATCTTTTAAATGCAAACTTAAAGTCGAGTTAATTTCACAGATCAAATAATACAGAGCCCTGAAAACCAGAAAAAGGGACATGCAGAGAGGTAATTGGCAGTAAGGCTTTTGATATTTTAAATCGATGGTAAGATTTAGCATTACATGGAAAAATTGTAAATAATTTTTGTTAAAATCGTTGATCACACATCAATAACGACATTTCGAATTTAATCGTGGAAAAGGTGTTCAAATAATGGGCTAACAAAAGAGTTCAATGAGGACCAAAACAGAGAAGGGAGTCGAAGATGGGTGAGTAAGCAAAACGGAACAACGGAAGCCCTATTTTATTTGAAATCGGAGTACTAAGATGTCTGCTTTTGAAAAGGGAGACTTTACCTTGTAATATTAGAGTGTTTTAACTTCATTAATTGATCGCACATTCATTGATGAGACCACGTCTACTATATTTCAAGTCCGAGTGTACTAAGTCTATTTCTGCAGTCAGTCACTCGAAATTAAACATGTCGCTCAAAATTGAATCAATCATAACATATAAAGGAAAGCATCTAGCGGCCAAAAATAGAAATATATTTCAATTTTCAGAATTTACTGCAAATTCGCCATTAATAGAATGCACAACGGATGATTACTAAAACTAGGAAAAACAAATCTGTGTGTCCTACTCACTAAAATGCCTGCCACAAGTAATCAATTTTCTGAAATGTCTAGCGCATCTGGTATACACAAGTATCTTCCGTTGAGAAGTACATTCAGTGGTCTTCATAGGAGAGGATCGATTAAGCGTTCATCATCGCCACCTCATTATGTTTAAATTTATGTACCCATAAAATATTTAATCAGGCTACATTATTTTATTTTATTTTATTTGAAGCTGTTTATGTTTGTTTTTCCGCCAGAATGTCGAATGAAATAGTAATATACAACTCCATACATCATCTTGTAAATATCTTAACCTGAATTATTAAAGGAATTTAAGGAGGTGGAATGAACCCTCCAAAAGTTCTGATTATTAATGCACCTTATAAGTTGAAAACTGTTAATGGGGTGTAACAACTTAGATTTCCCCGTAACAAATATATTTAACAACAGTGAAAATAATTTCCTACACGAGTTACAATCAGGCATAATTATTAACAAAAATTCACGCTTAAATAAAACTTGTTTATATAAATTACTCTATATATTTACATATTATATGAAAATGTGGATAAAAAACATCTCTCTTCCACCAAAAGTGAAAATTTGGCCACTCTTCAATCTCAACTTGCCCTCTAACCGCAACACCATTTTGCCAATAAAAGAGTGCAACTTTCAGATTAATTTCCTAAATTTTGTGGTTTTATCAAAAACGGCCCTTTTGGCGCCCTGAAGATCGTAATAGGTTATTATTACTTTGTTAAGCTCACTTCGCCTTAACGGTTATCTGTCCTTACCAAATAAAAAATTTTGCATAACCAATGAAAATTTCTAATATCTAATTTAAGTCAGAGTGAATGCAAGGTTGACGAAATGGCACACAACAGAAGGCAATCTGATGCCAAATTTGGTGTGCGTTTCTTAAAATATGGTTTGAAAACTGGAACAAATGCTCTTTGGAGAGACAAATTTTTTTCCAAATGTCGTGAACCGAATTTCCCTTTCCTCAAAACTCTTCCTTAAAACTTTTCATGAACTGTATTTATTTAAAAAAACACATACGCAAACATATGGAAGATGGCATGATTCAATTAATGTCTCACTCTTGGTGAAATAATATTATTAGTTAACATTTATGGAAAAAGTTGACATTTTAAAAGCTCTTTCACTCTTTATTATGGAAAATGGTAGTATTTTAATGTCATCTTTATGGATTCCCCTTGTCTCCATCATTATATCCACTATATTGGCCCAATTCCATTTCTGTTGGGCGATCACTGACCCAATAGAGGCATATATATTCCATGCCTATATTCATAACTGAAATGTGCAACGCGTAGTGTGATTTTAATATGTTAATAAAAAAATGGCTAATCGTTCATACATTTACTTGCTGAATTCTTGGTTCTTCTGCTGTTGCAGTAGTTCCGCTAGTACTACTGTTTCTAGTATGTATGATAGAATGGTCCTAATCAGATAGCATCTCTACTACAGTTATTTCCTGTTTTGTCTTAGAATGCTTTATGAGATTATCTTGCGTGAAAACCCCTTTATTGGACAGAAAATCGAACTAGACAATAACAAAAAAAGTTTACTAACACGTAAATTAATCATATTAAAAATAAATTGAAAGTATTTCAATCCTTTTTGTGGTAGTTTACGCTCTAGTACTGTTGAAGCATATGTTATTGAACTCGGTCAATTTAAAATTCCTTTAAATCACTCGTGAATGTACCTTTTGGCAGAACTTCAGTGAAATGGAAGGCTAAGCTATTTCAAGGACTCGTAAAGTTTTAAAAATTTACACCTCCTAATCACATTAGAATTTCATAGTTAATACACAAAAAGGAACTCTGGCGGATTTTAAATTTAACGTCAAAAAAAAGAAACATTATATACTCACTAAAATTAAATCAGATATTTTAATAAATAGTTTGCCAATGGGAATTTTAAAAAATGTACTATTCAAATAAAAAGGATAATTACCGTTTCCGTAAACCAGTGTGTTTATTTAAATGCACCTAGACTAGGCAATAATACAAAACTCATATCATTTCAATTGGTCAGCATTTCTCTATAATAAACCTTACAGAAGTCGTATCTTTCTACGCCATTTAACCCTTTAACATTTGCTTTGAGAAGACGTAATTATAAGGCGATTATCAACAAATTGTATGAGTAACGACACTCAGATCAATCACATTGTGTTTTCTCTTTTAAAAAACGTATGGTTGAGGGATCCAATTCGATCCTAAATGTGTTTCTTGTAGATTCAATTGGCGGAAGATTGGGTTCTATTTGAAATATCTGAAACGAAGAAAGTAGGAATAGTTAAAATAATGAAACCTCAAAGCAAATTATAAAGCGTGCAAATTTAAGTATATTAATGCAGCATATTACACATTTTATTGGTTAATGGTAATTGACTAATAATAGATTAAATGTTTTACATTATATTAATTAAAATTTCCAAACAGTAGAGATGCATTTCGAATAATGACTTACTTTAGCTGGTTTATCGTCTGAATTAAGCATATTCACGTGGTGCATTGGAACACTCTTCTCAAAGTCATTATGGACGATTATGTTCACATTGGCATGGCCCGGTAAGGGACTTGTCTCTGATTTGATGCTTCTTCCACTAGACGGTGATCGTTGACTATGCACAGGAGTTGACTCTTTGGAAGAGTATAATTTAGAGTTCAAGCCATTTTGATGAATGTTCTCCATAACGTAGTAAGTGTTACCGATATCGGACACGGTTGGGTGCATTGGCGGGAGTTGTTTTAGGGCAATAGTTGGTACTCGACCACTGCCAATTCTAACGGTACTGGAGGCGGTGGGGTATTTTGGGGCTTTAAGCAGAAGTTGCGAAACGCCCACATCGTTCGTTGCGATTCCATATGCCGGTATTTCTAAAATAAAGTTGAAAATGGTAAAAATTCCACATTGTCTTCAAGAAACAAGGATAATTTTATGAAATTGAAGCAGAGTATAGAATTTAGTCGTTATAATTTGGCAATTTAAGTTTACGCCATATGAAACAAAATTTAACATTTTGTTTAGTAACTAAACTTACGCAAATGTGGCTGTTTGTTTGCCTAATGACACCTTAATGCAAATGCCATTCGCAAAAGTTAAAGATGATATAAAAATACAAACGCTGTGCAGAATCCTACAACATTATGAAAAATAACGACATATAAGTACAGGTGTCGTTGGGAAAAATTTGGAAAGTATTTAGAATTTACAACATCACCGATTCTCATTAATAATAGGTTTCGAAAAATATTTATAATCGGGTGTGCAATTGATAGTAGCTTTTCATCTAATTAATAATTTGGCTATTGATTTAAAATACTTGGTGAATATTTGATACTACAATTTGATATGAAATTTTTATATACTAAACTTTTAAAAATTATGTAAAACTTTAATATATTTTTAATAAGTCTTAAAGAGTTAATCTAATAAGAAGTATTCTTGTGATATTCCGTTCAACATAAAATCTTTCTCTAAAAATTTATTGGATGATGAAAACCCCCAGAATATTAAAATTACAAAATGACTGAGTAGCATGTACTGGAAAAGTGTTAAGACACTCTCACATTTTCCCATAAATTAGTTGAAAGTGTTCCTTTTAGAGGCTTTCGAAAGGTAAAAAATTATCCCTTTTTCCATGTACGCAGCTAGAAAGAAAAGGCTGGTTAGAATTGAGGCCCATCTTAGGATACGTATTATTGTATTGCGAGCAAGCTTGTCAGCAACGATGACAACTAAAAAGCTTGTTAACACTTGTTAAAGTACCTTTTTAAATAATTCAAGTGAAGTGTAATAAGCTTTGTATTTCACAAATTTAAAATACAATTAAACTGAAATAGTTTGTATTGATAAATGCAAATTCCTTCCAGTTAAATACTCCAAATATATTATTGCTTCGATCCCCAACACGTTATGGGTATATTTTATTTATTGCAAAATTAAAAATAAATTTATGAATTGTCAATCAAATTTAATATTTCAGATATAATATACCTTTTAATTATAAGGAAAATGATATCATTTATGGCTAATTACAAAGAGAATTGTTATTTAAGTCGTATTCTTAAATTCAAAATTTATTCTTCATACGATTTCATGCGAATTTAGAAAAAAAATTATGATGTTTTTTCTATTTTGCACTAGACCTTCACCGAATACACGAAACAAAATAAATTAATGCGTATTGATCTGTGGTCATTATTCCTTGCAATGAAATGGCGTAGTTCAATTTGCTTGCAAAACATTATACAGTCCTTCAATGGAACTAATTTCAGAGATCAAAAAAATGCTTGCTTATCTGCAAGTTGATTTTTAAATAAATATTTGAATAGTAAAAGTCTGGTGCAGAGCAATTTATACTGACAATTTCGTAATCACCAAAAAATTGTTTACATCACTTTTGTAAACTAAATTCCAGCGGCAAGCATCAAAACTATCAGGAATTTATTCAAACACATTATTTGGTTTCAACCGTAATTTATCAAATTCGAGCCATTAAAAGAATTGTTTAACCATCATTCTTTGATCATTTATGAAATAGACATACGACGAAATGTTTGAATTTATGTGAATCACAATTTACTGTCACCTAATGTCAAAGCAAATACAAAGCAAGTTATCATGTCCGAAGACTTTCGAAAAACTTGTCATGAATATTGAATGGAAAATATAAGCATAAATTAGTAATTGATTTTTTCTTGAGCTGGAAGAAACGCCGCATATTGAATAAATTTTATTTATTGCCTAATAGAATGGTTATTTATGGGTTCCCTATTAAGGCTTGCCACTGACAAGTGACAAATTTCACCACTGGTTTTTCAATTGTCGCCCAGAATGGAAAAGTTTAGTTTAGTTATCCTTAGTAAAGTTACATTGTATAAAGGTTATTTAAAATCCCAGTTATATATATACTTATATATCATTATACTTAACCGTCCTACTAAATGTTGCGATAAAAGTATTAAGATTTGACTACAATTATCTTCAGCTTTTCGTCGTAATTTATGACAAGCACTCAGAAAATTCCAATGCCACCAATCATATGATTCATCATCTCCTTATTACCCCATGACATTAAGAAATAATCATTTGCTAAGATTTATAGGAGCCAGTGGGATTCACACTGCACCAAACCATGGGAATATCATAGTCGGTTTATGAATTATAAATAAATCGATAGATAAATATAACATTCCCTAAATATACATAATTGAATAAATTGGCATGTTTGTCTAACTTTTATTAATATTAATATTAAGAATTTTCCTCTTAGTAAAGCGAAAATAGGATATATCGATATTCTTGAAAGAATTCAATATCATAAAGAAATCAATTTGTAATGCAGTCTAAAATAAGACACGTGTTTTCCCCTGTGAAGTACAAAATTATGTTGATAGCGTTAAGGAGCAGATGAGGTCATAAATGTAAAGATCTTTTGACTAATTAATAATCAATAGTCATTACAGGGTAATGGTACGCGACAAATATTTTATGATCAAGCTCAATATCAACTTCCTCCCAAAACAAAACGTATTCTCGGCCCATATAAACACATACCGCGTAACACACCAGTTTCTTCCATATTGTTGAGACAGGGTAGTTAATTCCAAGAGCCATTCGTAATTGGATCTTGCCATGGTTATTACAGAGCATAAGTCAAAGGTTACTCGTGTAGCAATCTGAAACACCTTCGTGAGACGCAGAATTTATTTTACCAGAAAATAACTTTTATTTAAAATTAATAAAAGTGTGCAACTTCTCCATCGTCGTTAGCAAACTGAAGTTCACTATTTGAATTAAGCACTTTAATACGTGTTCACATGATTTAATTTTAAAATTGAAGAAGAAAAGAAAAGCAAATAAGTCCTCAAACTATGTAATATTCATAAACTTTGTATAGATTTATCTTGAACGCTGAAGTATAATTTAAAATTAAGATATTTTTGGCAATGAACTCGGTCCCGGAAACCAAAGAAATATTATTAAATGTTTTTTAGATGACTACAAAATTAAGCAACTTTGATTTTTGTAATGTTTATCAATATAAAAGTTGAATGTATTTTGTATTTTTATGCAAAAGTAATTTCAGAGCAACACCATAGAGTGTATAAGTATATTATAAAAAACAAGCAATTTTACAATATTGTCTTAATTTAAATGCTGACTGAACCTGGATAACAATAGATGCCACATGAAACCGACAAAACATTTTATGGTTAATTCATGTTTTGAAAAGAGTGATATTTCTAGTGGTTTCTGGATTTGGGTCGTACTACTTTTAGATAACGTGTAATGCAAGCTTAAATGTATTAATCTAATTACCTGTTTACGAATTTAATAAACAGTGACGGATAATAGAAAAAATATGACCCTTTACAGAACTATTTTTTATTATTTAAATACATTGATAAGTTCGAAAAAATACGCAGTCATTCTAATAGCGGACATTTGTAGCGAAATTTTGATCATATAAGCATTTACTTCCTAAAATGCAGTAAAATATTTTCCCTGATTGTAGAAGTTCTTGGTTCAATTGAAATCATTATATAACAGGAATGCAAGTTCTGCTTTTGTAAAAGTTTTAATATTAAATGCCTTTCCAAAATAGTTACCTTATTGAGCATGAAACCGCGAAATCCCTACTTGCTTCCACAAATTATATCTCTAATATACTTTTGTAATCTTTACAAAACAGTTATTGTGTTAGTGAAACTATCGCCTGTTATCTAGAACTTTTGATGGATTTATTTCATGTTTAGTTTGTGATTTTAATTAAACAGAAGACAAAAATGATAGAGCAAGATGTGAAATGCTTGCAGCCGATTGAAACATCGGAAATGTTCTGAAGATTTAAACTTGGAAGGACTTTGAGTTGTGAACCTTTTACATTTTTCCTTTTCTGGCTGAAACGTGACAAAAAATCGTCAAAATATTCATATTTAATTTTTAGCAAAAATTTAAATTTGTGAAAGTCTTCGTCTTGAAGAAACAAGGATCAGCTAAATCATATTTCTTCAGCATAAATAAAAACTATTTTGAATTGGGTGCAGAAAAAAATGAATCCCAAGACAAAATTTATAGATGAAAAAAGGAAAAAGATTTTCGAAAAATAAAATAAAAAAACATTTATTTTCAAACGCATATTCGTTGAAGTTTAAACATATATTATGAGAACTCAAAAACCCAGTAAGAACTTAGTCAATGGACTTTTCCATTTAAAGGTCCCCTTCAGCTTGACATTTTGAAATTCGAATCGATGTTTTCTACCACTTATTAAAAAGTTTGTTATTAATTGTACTTTCGTTGAATTATTTCAATTTTTTTTGATTTCGACCACTCTGGATTAATTTAAAATTATTTTTTTTATACATTTCCAAAACAATTAGCCTGCTGTGCTCCCAAATCCTAAATTCAATTTTAGTTTCTAATTATGCAAAAAAATATTTAGTAATGATCACAATTTCAAATGTTAGATGGCCTTAGTCACGGAGTTGTTCCGTTTAAATTTTGAATTTGCCCTAATAAAATTCAAAATACTCATATAATACCACAAAAGGTTCATTATTTTTAAACTACAGAGTTCGTACAATATCTTTGCAATATCTAGATGCGCCCATTAGACTGTCTATGAGGCTTTTAAATGTTTAGCTTTCTTCAATAACCTGATATATCGATTATTAAAATAGCAATATTTGAAATAACCAAATTAAGATATAATTTCAGTCAAATAAAATGTTTAAAATCTAATTTCAAGATATGATTCATAAAGTCCCATTGCCAAATTAAACTTAAAGATTTATAAGTTAATTGTTGAAGACTCAATTTATCATAAAGATATAAGTATTGCGATGCAATTTTAAGTATTATGTTATTTTGATAATTTATTGTAAAGCTACTCCTTTCGTTCTAGAAGGCCCTTTAACGAATAGAATAAATTTCGACGAAGCGAATGGCATTACAATTTGTATCTCAGTTTTAGGACAGCTTTGCCACCAATAGAAAGGATAGACGTCGTAAGACAAGTTGTCACAGCACTCTTATGTACAATTGTTCAGTCCGCTCTATATAGCTCTGGCATTTCGTAATCTACCTCCTATTTCGGTGCAAGCTTTGTCTCAATAGAAGGAGTTATAAATTTGATTTGTCGGTGAGAAGTCTATCCAGAGAGATAAAATATTTCAAATGCAAAATATACTGGTGAATAATATCAACATTGATTTAGTAAATTGACAAACTACTTATATCATTACTATTCATGGGTAAAATAGGCGATCGTGTGTAAGATCATGAGGTGGTGAGAACTAACATTAGATTTAAGGAAACGGTGATTACTGATCAGAATTTGGTTATAACGAACGATGATATGTAAATATTAGAAGTTGAAGAAATTATTACTTCACTAAATGAATATTCTACGACCAAAATTAAAAAATCTTACGGAGAACCTCTTTTGAAATGCCTTTTCAATCTCCTATATTGTTTATTAATTGAGATTTTTTACTTCTCAATAATGCTGTTTTTTGGCTAGGATCTATGTTACCTTCAATTTCTGCACATCGTTTCCAAATATGCTTGATACTGAATTGTTAAATTAATATTAAATAAATTACACCTCTCCATTATAAGTCTATTTAAATTACAAATATATTTTTCAAGCATGAAAGGGAGACAGATTTAATTTGCGATAGTGTAATCAAATATTTTAATCGGGCCGTTTCCCATGTGAGTAATTGATTTTATTCGCGTTTATGCATTACTTTCGCTTGAAACAACATATATTTTCTTAATTTACTTATCATATTTTGAGTGATTGCTTGCTTCAATATTGTTATTTTGCCGGATGTGTTTCTGTGCTCTTCCTGCCAAGAGTCTTGGGAGGTAAATTACCTTTAGTCACAATATGCTGGTGATCCAAATGAGATGACGACTTAGGCACCCTGGAAAATTTATTTATAAATATGTCTTTATTAGCGTCATTATGTTTCTTTTTTAATAAGTTACTGTACCAATTTCACTATATTGAATGGCAACTCGAACTTTTGAAACAAGCGTCATATATAATATAAAAATTGAACGAAAATAATATATAAGTAAAACTGACTGGTTTGCAAAAAGGTTTTGTATTCCCCATTGAACTCGCCAGGATCATTCATCTCCACTGAGTTGGATTGAAAATGAGCCTTTGCATAGAAACTCGGCGCCTGCTTCTTCTTAAATATGCTTAACAGTGGAGCAATTGTCAACTTCTGTCTCAAATTTCTCAGCAGTATCACAAGTATGATTATCAGGAGACAGATTATAGCAACAATAGCAAATATGCTTATGCAAAATATTATGAAATTTCTGCGTAAATAACTTGGCTCAACGTCCACAGTATATTGTACTTGACAGTCAATGCCATCAACTTCTGTTACTCGCACATCTATGGTTTTATTTGTTGAGGACGTCATGTCCGCTTTAAAGGTCTTTGTTGGTAAAGAGGGCCAAAAGGCATTGGAAACAATTATATAAAAGGTGATATTCGGATTAGCGACGGATGAGTCAACAATGTAAACATGACCCAAATTTTCATCAAGAGAAACACCTTGAAGTCTGTTAACATTATCATCTGGTGAAGCACAAAATTTAGCTTGAAAAGTGCATTCAATTAAGCCCGGAATATTTAGCGTCGCCAACTGAAACAATGCATCATCACTTCTGGGAACGGTTGCATTAAAATACCACTCTGTTTCATTATATTCATTTAGCTGTGAAGGGACAATTGATTGATTGATGCGTATTGTCGGTGACAGCTGGTTGGCGTCAAATAGGTGAAATGCAATTAGTAGACAAGTATATCGTTTGGGAAATCCGTTATCCGTTACATTTAATGTGGCTTGAAGATGGCACTCCACGCTAAAGTTACTGCGAACTTCCAATAGAGTTAAAAGTCCTGTAGAACTATTGATGGACAAATCCATGCACCTTGATTGTGGAATTAATAAGTTGTAAGTAAGTCTACCGGCCTGTCCCGGGTCTGTGTCTGAGCCCACCGCTTGTCCAATCACGGAATGAGATTTACTTTGACGAGGAATGTAAAAGGGAACCTGCTTGAGTGATCTGTTTTGTTCCTGATCGAATATTTGATGAGGAGATAAAGAATTCGCCAAGGCAAAATTAAAAATCCTTACAACCGGAGAATTATGATTGCTCTCACCTATGATAAATGTGAACTTCTTGGATGAGGTAAATTTTCCATCATGAACCATGATTTCTGCTTCAAGTACACATATTGTCCCATCAAAATCAGGAGATGATGTGAGTAAAACCTCTCCAGTTTTCTCCGAAAGGCTCAAGAGAGCAGCTTTCTTTGAATGGACAATGGGAAAAGGATCTGATTCAGTCTGAAATCGATGCTCACTTTGGATGTTCATACCAAAACGTACATCACCCTCATTTTCGGCAGATTCCCGCTCAAAATCCGCATCCTTTGCCTTAAAGCGCAAAAACGCGTCACCCAAAGGGAAAGACTTTGGTAAAAACACAATGCAACCGTTTAAACTTTCTTCAGCTAATTTCCCGTTATCTTCTTCTCTCAAAATTGCAGAGAATTTTGCTATCTCAGTGTTATTTACAATCCAAGCAGGCGGAATTACTAGAGGTTCTAGGAAAACTGGAGGATTGTCGTTTTCGTTAAGAACAATTATTTCGATTACGGCTTCGGAGCTGAGAGAATAAGGTTTGCCAAAATCTTTGCATGATATAGTTACTTTGAGTCTTTTTTCTGCCTCATAGTCTAGCTCCTTAACAAGTTGGAGGGAATAGGTTGAAGGTGAGGTCGGATGCATTTCGTGTCCTACGTTTAAGACGGAACAAGAGATAGTACTATTTTCTGAAGCATCTGGATCAGAAACGCTCACGTTGGCAATAGAAGTTCCTAGTGGCACTCCTTCCGAAAGTTTAAGAATTGGATTAGGGTGGGCATACTCAGAATCCATGAAAACAGAGTTTATCGAAATATCTGGTGGGTTGTCATTAACATCAATTACTTTAATATACACCGGCAGTGTTGAAGTTTTTGCTGGAGAGCCTTTATCATTAGCTCGGACGACAAGTTTATACGCATCTATCTTTTCCCGATCAATCTCTCCGGAAACTGTAAGTGATCCGGAATCAGGATCAATCTTAAAAGGTGACTCATGGTAACTGGGTGGTATAGAATACTTTATTTCCCCATTAGATCCACTGTCATAATCCTGTGCCATAATTGTGCAAATTACAGTACCATTAGCAGAATTTTCCTGGACGCTAACTGTCAAATTGCGACTTTTGAACATTGGGCTGACATCATTCACATCAGTTACTATCACAGAAACGGTAAGAGTCCCGGTTTTCTGCAGACTTGGATTGATCACTCCATCTTTGGCTTCGATTAAAATTTTGTACATTTCGATCTCTTCTCGATCTAGATCACCGTTTATAGATAGAGACAATGACTGTGAACCGGTAGAAAATGAAAATAATCCGTTTTCCTTTGGAATAGACATCCATCTCTTGGAGTTTGGCGATCTACCATGTATAAAAGCCAGTGAGTAAAACAATTCTGAATTCTGTCCTAAATCGCCATCTTTGGCCAGCGGTAGGCGATATTTTTCATTGTGTTTTACCCCCTCACTAATTTTTAGAGTAAAAGAATCTGGGGTAAAGACAGGGGCCTGGTCGTTTTCATCAAGAATTTTGATATCTATGAAAAAGACTTTAAGGGGAGCTTGTTGTGCCGCCGTGTGAAAAATACCACCCTCGAATCGAACTGCTAATTGCAATTTAATGGAACAGAAAAGGTTATGACTGTCGCAACAGCAACCATAATTTGCCTGGGAACATTGCTGGATTGAAAGACGCTTTTTGCACACAGTTTCCAAATCGAATGACTTGATCAACTGTAATTCGGAAGATATCAATTTCTGGTTATTCTGTCTCTTTTGTATGAGTTGGAAGTATTCAAAGAAGGGTTGTGCGGAGGGGAATATCAAAATGTCTCTAATGTCATCATGGAAATAGGCTCGAGTTTGAAGATTACCTAGGACATCACCTAGAATAAGAGGCACTGGAGATTCTTCAGTCATGGAAAAACTGGCGATAGCGGGAAGCACATCAGCTCGAATGAGTGAGAGAAAACACGGTGCAAAGAAGAGTAAAATGCCTCGAAGTACTCCTGGATTTGGCATATTAATAATCCATTTGAAAGTGCATGTAAGTGCACTGAGGATGAGACCTGCTTTTAGTTGTATGGAAAGCGGATTATCATCACACAGAATCTGATCACTTGAATACCCGACGCTCCGCCTTCTCCTTACATCACCATCCCATTGGCCAATCACCGCAGGGCGTTAGGGTGCGTATAAATTGGCACGTGTAAGTGGCTGCTAAATGGGGATGAAGATAGAGGTAATATGTTAAAATGCGAAGGTGCGACTAAATAAATATCATTATGGAAAGGTCCTGCCTCATCAGGATGCTATTTTTTAAGACAAAAAAAAACATTTTTTAAAATGGGATTGTTTCAAAAACTGTAGCATTTGAAATGTATGTAATAGGGTCAAACCTATGGGACGGAATGAATGTTATTCAAATTTAAACTATAATCAAATTACATTTTTCTAATACTTTATTTTTGGTCAGTTCTTACCATCGAAATGTGCATACATTATACAGTATCAACGCAGTCCTAAAAGTGAACAGGAATTTATAGTTGAATAAATGATGGTATTTGACTTGTTAAATCTTTTTTTCGAAATTGAAATGCACAGCTGCTTAATTTTATTTCTTCATCGTGCACATTCAAGTCATTCAAAAATATCTTTATAGATCAAGGTCAGGTGGTTGAAAATAAAAGAGATGTTTCTCTTCCAGTATAATACACTAGAGCTCATGTAAGGTATTCCAATAAAATAGCTCTAACGGGCAGGAAATAATTAAAATCCTCATTAAAATGTCTAAATCTGCCCATTTATAAAGTGCAGTCAATACTATTTAAGGCGGAAGAATGCACAAATGGAAGCTCATATGAAGAAAGTAGTTTTTTTATGTTCCATAATTTAATAATGGAGGATATAATGGAGGCAGCCAGTGACGTATGCTCAGATATGCGACTCAAACCCTGTGAAATGGGAAAGGCCAAAAAAATTATTTTCTTCATTCCTCTTAAAGCAAGTGCACCTGCATGAGCACGAAAGACCAGAAACAAAAAAAAAACGTTTTGTGCGAATGCATTAGCAAAAAGTCTGGTTTTTGTCCTTTGGGTAGGAGAATTTTCGAAATGTCCAAATAAGGCGCGTATTATTTTGAGGTAATAAAAGTGATATAACCATGCAATATCGTTATAAATGCTACTTTTATTCCAATTTTTTATCTTTGTGAAAATTATCTTTACAGTAAGGCTTTACAAATAGCAGCCATGCAGTTGCGAAGTGATAGGTTTCTCGAACACCCTCATCTCATTCATATGATATCAGGTTTTACGCGTATGCGAACCATTTTCAGGAAACATTAGATATTTGGATACTCTATTTAGAATAAATTATTTATTACCAATTTGACTTAAAATATGTACTCAATCAATGATCGAATCAGTCAAATTCCGCTGAATGTCTTTGTGCGGAACATTTTTGGAGCTAAGATAAGAATGAATAATACTAATAACGATATTCAAAGTTATTAACTGTTACTTCGTGCTTAAATTATCTTTCATTGATTATTAGGTATTCAATTCACTTTATAATCTGGATTATGTGCAAAAATTTTCATATTGCATGTCTGCGGAATTTATCTGCACATTTAAGCTTCTTATTACCTTCAACAGAGAAAGGAGATACAGTTACACTTGTATACATATATCTTAAAAATGGTATATACTTTTAATAAAATTTAAATACACAAATAATATTCCCAGCGGTATTCCTCTTTGGACGTTGGGATCACGCTAGACTTAAGTAAAGGTTTAGCTTCAGTTGCAGTTACGAGTACCTCGGAGAAATGAGTAAAAAATTTAATATTTTGCTGACATTTTCTTCTTAACAATTTGAATGACTTAGCAAATGCCATTTAACGTTACCCCGACTCGACGAAAGCGTACCACTTGGAAAATGATTGGCAACACACGAAAAGTCATCGCACCCGTTTCTATTTATACGATCAGAAAATGTAGGTAGTGTTCTAACGGTTTGAGTGACTTGACATATATCTTTATCTTCAACGAAAGGCACGTTTTATTACAATAAAATTAATTCTAAATTGCCTTAAGAATATTTATTGATTGAGACAAATGCCTCATGCAAAACGTTTAAATGAAGTAAACGACCTGTAAATGAGAGCAAGAGAAAGGAATTTGCCAATATGTTAATTTATAAATTCTGTTTCACTTAAAAATTATTTTGTGATAACCTAAATTGTTAGGAAGCTTGTGAAAAAAAAACTAAAGGCTTCCAAGAGGTGTAAAGATTAAGGTATCAAAGCAGCACGTTATCGAGAATACTTAATGACATTATAGATAATTCCAATTAAGACATTGTCCCTTTTGACACACCTTGACATATATCATAGGAAAAGTACAACCAAATTAGTATATGGAAGGTATCTAGGAGCCATTCCACTGCCCTTCGTATTGAACAGACTTATCAAGTACGGTGTCGATTGAATATCCTAGTACGTGGTCCGGTGACCCTTGATTTGACAGAAGTGCTGATTGGCCTCTGAGCCAACTTAGATACTGGCTTTTGTCGTTCGTAAGATGTCATGAACAATCTTATGCCAAATGATACTGTGAATTAAGCGAATTCACTCGAAAAATTATTCGACTAAAAGCCTTGGGTTTGTAGTTAGGATTCATTAGATCTGATGGCTTTTTATCGCACTACAATTTGATTAAGGGAAGAATTTTAGTTATTTTCCAATTATTTATTCCTGAGAGAAATAATCTGTTTGTTTTTTGAGGAAATATTTTACTGATTAAATAGATTTAGGATTTATGGAAGTTTTGTCCGTTTAAAGGGTTAAAAAGGAAAGTGGAACTGAACTAAATGGTGGACTTATTGCGCAAAGATCAAGCCATAAAACTCCACGTAAAGGACGCTCACCTCTTGTCAAAAAACCCCACTCTATAATGCTAGCCTTGCCCAATTGAATGGTGCTCTTTTAACCAGTTAGTAAATTTTCTAGTGTCAGTATAATCCTGTGGAATCGTGGATATTAACGTTTTGTTGACGAAATATATTATAAACCAACTCGGGCTAAGCAGATCTAAATTTTCGAAATGATAGTAATATACCCATTTTGTAATGCATATCTCTTCTGCTTCTTTGATTTGTATACCAGCTAGATTAAATTTAATTTATATATTTGCTGTATATCTTATCTGAAAATAAAGGCACGTTCTCTAGCAACACTGTTGGCCATCTCCACTGCAATACTAATAATGCTTTTTCCTAGTCTTCTTCTACGTATTTGGCCAACCAAGCCTATTAGTCTTTTCCATATACGGGTTGTGTAATAGAAATTGTGAGAAATAAAAGGCCATAAAATTTAGAATAACTGACTAAGAGAAAGCTGGTAGTTTTCCGTTTGTCCCCTTTACAATTCATTAAAGCTGGCCTGTCCCAAAATACTCACCTCAATAAGCAACAGTATTGCCAACCAGGCATGAATTTGAAGGGTGAAAGAAGTCTCATTCATATAAGCACTATTCTGCGTTACAAACGGGTCAATTAATTAATCTTTGGTTTCCCTGCCTGAACTTCTGTGCACGTAAGCGATTTAAAGATCCTAACGTCTCAGAAATGACTTGGCGCAGCAAAACGTATGAACATTATTTAGGCTATCTGATGGGCGATCGCCTTATGCACCGCTGACGCCTCGACAGGGCATAAAACTTCGCCAGAAAAACTGCGCTTGAAAATGCCAATTCTAAATTTCAGAGCCAATACTTTCATGCATTTCACACAGATTCATCTAAGGGGAAAATGTTTCCACTAGCTGTCACATCAATCAGCTGACAAATCTAACATAAGGCTCTATGTTATGCAAAAAGTCCAAGCTACCAATGATGATTTAAATGGACTTTCAGAAAGCACCAGAACATCATGGGAGTTAGCTCTTACCTCTTCTCAGTGTTCGCCCTGGTACTATTTGATTTTTTCGTGCTATTAAGACAATGGAAAATGAGAGCTGAGTATACCATTAACCGCTAATATGGATTTCTACAAGGAGCGATTTCTTCCATAGAAGATGGGAATGAAAATGAAATTCTGTGCACTATGTCCGACTAGTGTGCTCCTATCAACTTCGATGAGTCATCTGCAAACAGGACGTAAAGTGCGCTTGCAAATTGGACAATTCCCTGTTTGCCTTCCCTTGGCATCCGGAGAGTGCGAATGCACCATGATCGACTAATGACTTTCGTCGTTTAAAGGACTAAGTTGGGTATTCAACCCATAATAATTTATCACTAAATGCTTCGCGGATTGATTATTGGTTAAAATTTTAAATAAATGGGAGCAAGATGACTCATGAAAATGGTTTTTTAAACTGACTGCATATCTAGTGTCATCTTATAAAAATTTCTTTCGTCTATGTAATTCTTCACCCTATCCAGTTTGCTATGAAGCCTTTGCATTGACATTTTGTTTGTTGGGTAAGAGAAAACCATTTTTTTTCTTCCGGCGCTAATTGCTTTCTTCACACGCAAGGAATGCTGCAAAAGTTTAATGTCTATCTCGTAAATATATGTGGAAATCAGCTAAGATGCAATAAATTTAGGACCTAATATTTTGGAGTGGAGACATTGACAAACTTTCTCAGGATTTTCGTGAGAATTATCCCTAGTTCTTACCGCATAAACACGTGGTTTAGGACGAAACAAGCTCTTTTCATGCATTTTAACAGCTTGGCTTCAAAGAGCGATGCCCTAGGCAAGCCTAATTTACGATATTTACACCACCATCGGCATAAAGGGTCCTACTTGAAAGAAAGCCAGTTAGGGAATGTGGGAATTTCAGGGGATTATTTCGTTTAAGTTAGATGCATTTTGAATCACATGGGCATTGTAGAATCACGACCGTATTTATGTGATTTAGAAAAAGGCGAAAAAAGTGGTTTTTGTTGCTGTATGAGACTATAGAACTTTTGTAGTCAGTCTTACGGTCAGCAACTTTCCCTCTTGCTCCCAAAGTTCTCCCTCCCCCCACCAGTGTCTAATGGTTTGTGTATCTAACATTTGTATGTATACTGAGGCTAGATTGGATAAAATACATCATTCACCATCGCTTAGCAATAATACAGCTCGTCGGTACGTAAACTTTGCCCTTTTTTCCACGTACCAATAATCCTTCACCCTTCTCTCATTCGTCACTGAACACTTGGTCTTCTAAATAACTGAAGGTAATTGCCTTCTATTATTCGATATGACGATCCTAATTTGCGTAAATACCATTAGTTACGTCTTATGCTATCTCCGTTTCTATAATTGTCCATTTATCAACGCTCTTATCAACGATTCAGTCACTAACTCGTCACTGCAATGTGCATGACCACATCTTGGTTTCAGCTTCTTGACGTTGTGGGCTGCTACTTGAGCAAACAAGACGTGTGCCACTCACTTTGACGATTGCTTCTACTTAGACGGGGCCTCGAAACCAATTTTGATTATTTACTTAAAGCTTAAGTTGAGGGTAGGAAGAGATGATAGAAAAAATCATTCACAATTGCATGGGCAGAGTTCGGGGTCACCAGACAATGGGACAAAAATCTGTTTGCCGATGAATGAATGATCAAGGTTCCAACGATTTCTCAGAGCGGCTATAATAAGCAACCAACCATTGTCCGGGATTTCGTGGATGTTACTGAGAAAGCTAAATGAAAGTTACCTGATGCGTTTCCTTAAAATTTTGTTACTTTTTTCGCTAATAACTTGCTTCTCTTATCAGAGCGTTTACACCTGATAAGTAAGATAAGGACGAATTAATAAAACCTATTGAGTCAGTCGAAATTGGGTTTAAATAGGCATTAAAGTAGTAAAAAACGTTAGTCTGATTTAAATGAGAATTAACTGAGAGCAAGGACATGTTCAGTACGTTTTCTTCAAAGTATATTGATGTAAATAAATGAAGTGATATTTTAAGCTAAAGACAAACTACTTCTGAGAAGTACTCTATCTTTTTTATGAAAAAATTGACTTCATTACTCAAACTTGGAGCAATGACAACCACTCACTTCGTACGAATAATGACTACTATGGGAATGATTGATTAGTAAATTGTTCTAAAGTACCGTTTTCAAAAACTTAGAAATTGCCTAGAGATCAAATGATGACCAAAGAATATCAATCCTTTTAAGAAAATATGCTACACTCAAAGTTGGAATCAGCATCATACAATTATAATTTAAAAAAGCACCACGTCAAAAATGGGCAATAAACCTCTTTCGTAGTATTGGCAAATATTACACCCTAACCTTGGAGTTGTTGATGAGAATGTCTAATAATAGTATTCTCTTGCATTAGGTCTGCAACTTTGCCCCCACTGTTTTTTGTTTAATTTTGGGGTTCATTATAACAAAACGATTGCACACATTAAGTTTCAAAGTATTGTTCATCGTTAGCTATCACTTTTGCCCATCCATCGGGCAGCATGCGAATCCCGCGGCCAAGAAAAATTTGTCATCTTTCGATAAGATCCATGAGTAGTCGATCCAATTTTTCATTTCTTCATAACCAAGTAGGATTATATTTACAGATGTGAAAACAAAGTGTTCGATATCTGTGATTAATATATTGCAACTACTACCGTCATCTTTTGGAAAACGGCGGGAGCGAAGTTGCAGAGCTATTACATTGACATCTGAATTTACTTGAATTTACGTGCCTCTATTTTTGTATTCGAATACAAATTTGACCAATAAACTAATAAAGGGAATTTTTGCCATTCGGAAAATTTAAACTCTCAAATTTTTTTCTTCTCAAGCATTTCAAACTGAGACTGCGGGAGGCTAGTCACTAAAATGTAGAGTGTCTTCATAGAGCCTAGAAACTTCCCATGAGACACGCAATTACTTATAGTGTCTAGTAGTTAAATTTCAGAGAGAATAGAAAATTTCTTTAGAAAATAAAAATATGAAGATAATTCGTAAATGACCTTGTTGAGTAACATTATTACTCACAGTAGTAAATAAAAATACATTTTTCACTTGTTTAATCAATTGAAATCGTCTACCAAAAGTTTCTTTGATTAATAAAGAAGGGCGTGGAGGTCCAAAGGTTACTGAGATAAACCTCAAGGTATCAAAGACTCCTACTTCATTCGACTTTTGGATTCACTTTCCGCAGCTTAAGTTCACCTGTCTTCAAATTTCAGGGTTTATTGGGTAGTATTTAATTAAGAATGGTCGTTCACGCTCCCTCAATAGTTGAGGAGGTAAATGGTTTTACAGGATATTGATCAACTCACAATTTTATCTTAACAGGGAGGAAGTTCCTAGAAATCAGGATTATTTCATCATTCTATCCAAATCTAGGTAAAAGCACCATTGGGCAACGCTCTCGAAAAAATGATATTAATAAAAATTGTAAACATATTGCCCCACCTCTGGCTGAGGTATACATTATGGATGAATTTGGTCAGAAAGCTTTTAAAAAGAGTCAACTTACTTTTATAAAAACTGAGAGAGGCCAACTCAAAATAGTTATTGAATATATTCTTAGATTCGATAAAAAAAGTGACCTTTAGTTGCGGTGTTCCATAGCTCTTTTATTAACCTAACCATATATTAAGTACACTGATCCGTAAATAAGTAAAATTGAACCAAGTAATATTGAAAAAAAACGCCACTTTCAATAAAGCTCTTACCATTAAAATTAGAACTTCTACAGCGACTGGAATAGATATTCTACTGATCTTTTAGATCAAGTGATTGATGAGACAGAGGTATGATCACAGAGGTATGATCCTGAGACTTTTACTCCTCGCGATATATTTTGAACTGCCTTAAGATGAAAGCTTATTTTTCCCCAAACTTAATGATTAGTCAACCGTTATGAAGCCACATCGTGAACCTGAAGCCCATCTAACCAAGGAACCTATTCAATACTTAATCCCAATAAAACTGTTCACGCTCGTATTGGAGTGAATTATTCCATGTAAGAACAATATCAGTTTTCCAGTTATGATTACCCCAATCTACCAATTCACTCAGTACTCAATATCCAATTTCTGATTTTTTTCATTTTTTAATGCTCCTTGCTTGACTCCATTCCACTTTCACTTTTCCTGCTTGATGAAGATCACACCTTTGATGTATAATAAAACCGGAGATGTTCACTAATCTAGGCACTTCATGCTTCTAAATTACTAGTCCTATTGTGGCCAAAGTCAGGCTAGAAACTGCCTGATCAATACTATTCATCAAAATTATAAATAGAGCTGCGTATGGGCAGGTCCGCAAGACATATCTTTAACGATCGCCAATCTTAGGAGGAACGGTATATGTTATAGGTATAAGGCAGACCGCAAAGTTGTCGACGATTCGACTGACTGCCGCAAAAATGATTAGAGGTACTTCAAGAATTATGGGCTGGGCAGGTTCGTTGAATTCAAGTGTCAAATATCAAAGAAAACACTTCTTTTATTAGCGTTACGTTTGCAGCGTGTTGAAACTTATGGGCAATGATAAGAAGACCCTCGATTGAGCCTGTCATTATTCGTTAGTGCCAATTGCAACGAATTAGATAGACACATTTGATGGTATGGAGAGATCAGTCTTACTCAATTTGCCTTGTCACAAAAATAGTTAATCATTTTAGTTGTCACTGGTGGCCAGGTTGCCATAAGGTAAATACGAAACTGGAGATAAATGGAAAATTTAGTGATGAGAATCGGAAAGATTGCATTTTTTAAAATCTTTGTGCATGTGTGCAGTGCCAGAGTTCATGAATTTGACTTCTATTGGCATCCCCTCGATGAATAAAATTATCAATCCCTAATAAAGTGGAAAGGTGGCAGAATTCAAGTCTCCTGACAAAGAATTTCCTCGATGTCGATCTCAATCCAAGATTGGCGTTGGAAAATGCTTTCCTAAATGTTCATAGAAATATAATTTAATTGGTTGGGCGTAGTAGGGTGGGCCTATAATCCATCCCTATGGAGAGCGAGTGCTGGAAGTTGTCATGGCTGGGAATATAATCAGTGACATTCTATGAATTATACGTGTTCTGAGAACGAAATGATCAACTGCTTAGCCTGGGGGCTTTGAATAATACGAAAGGTTATAAAGGTGCACATGCTACAAGTGAGCGCTCTTCAGATCAGAAATCTAAGGAGCTGGTCCTGGAGTTGATACCTTGAAATGTTATGTTTTTTCTGTAATCAAGTATAACTTTTAAAAAAAATCTAAGATTACTACTGTTTCCTATATTGCTCTGCACAGATAACCAACTCAATCTCTATTGATGCTGATGACATTGTCATAACTACGACTACGACCATAATTTAATTTGGCAATAAGTCTAAGTATTGTCGGCGGCTATGTGCCAACTGAAAAAATACTTCAGTCCTTGGAAAGCAAAAATTACTATGAGCAATTCTGCGTGATGTTGAGCGATGTAAAACCAGCGTTAGACAATATCGTCAACATAGTGATTTTAACAGTCGCCACAGCTCTAACACTGACAATATCGATGCGAATAAAGCAGGCTATTTTAGAGCTCTTGACGGGAAAGCAGAAAGTGGGAAGAAATCAGCTAAAAAAATACTTAATTCCTTTTAAGAAGAAAATCGAATACAACATGATATTATTGATGCCGTCCAAGAACTGATCAAGATACAGTTTTGAAATCAAAATTGTATCGGGAAAAAGCAGCACCATATTTTTGACTTAAGAGCATTCAGAGACGCCGATTCAAACTAACTAGCTGATTGATCTTCCCACTTGAAGATCGTGGAGCAGCAAAATGACACATATAATAAAATCAATCAGACGTTTTGCAGAATCCAAAGAGTATATCTAAACATTGGGGGGAGGGGGGGGGGAGGAAAAAGAGATTTGAAAGGAAAGATTGGATAATTTTGGTGATATTGTTAATTCCAGTCCACAGTCCTCTTCTCCCTCCTCCAATCCCACCCTATGCAAACCTACCAGAAGCGGAGTACAATTAACGGAAAATCCAAGCCACGGTGTAAAAAGGCTAAAGGTATTATGAATGCTGAATACCAGGAGTGAAAATGATTAGCTGTATGACCATACTTCTGAATCCAATGAAGCCCTTAAGCAGTGCTAGAATAATGTTAGCTCAGTCGCCTTTAAAGCTTAAATTAATTACTTCGAAGTTGAAGCAAAAAAATTTACATGTTAAAAGAGAAAATGAACTCAACACTTTGACAAGTGGTAAACATAACCAATATGTTTTGATGAGCACTGCTGAAGTATTCAAATTCCGAGGGGTTTCTACTAAGATTATCTAAATTACTTCGAAACTAGCTCGAAATACACATTTAGAAGGTAAAGGGCTTCGATGAATTAAATGCCGATTGAAATCGTTTTAACTTATGAACTAAATGGACCGCGGTTTGAATTCTTCAAGCAGAATGGATCTTTACTTGATAAATCCTTACTAATCCATTTTGAGTAAAGTTTAAAAAGCAAGCATTTGCTACAACTATCATGAGTGGGAGCCCAATTGATTAGCATCCGCAAAATGAAAAGAGTTGGAACAGACCTTGGTAACTAAGGGGAAATCTTTTGCATCAGTGGGTTGTGAAAGGTTGAATATCCATATAGAAGGACATTGATCAAATATCCAGCATAAATTTCCTACTGAAAGATCTACTGAATAACTGACACATGCTGTAAAAAAATCATAATTCAAATAGCTATCGATCATTTTCGCGAAAATGTTCTGAAATTTTGCTAATTTAAGTAAAGCCTTTTATTTGTTTTCAACCAGTGCGATCTCACCAAATCCGTGTGAACTCAAGATGCTCGGGATGTACATAATAGCATTTTCAATCCCTTAAGATCCTGAGGAATCACATTTATGACTTGAATGAAATATTCATTGTGTAAGGTGAACAAAGAAGTATCGATCTTTTTAAAAATGGTATTTCAGTTAATCTTAGATAAAGTTAATGCAAACTGTAAGAATTTGACAACTGAACTATTGAGAGCTTCAGAGCTTTATTGATCTTCGGGACACATTGAATATGCAAATGGAATGTGTCATTTTACTCCGTCAATTAGACAAGTTGAGCAAGGTAGACCTCGAAACAATGTAATAAAGTGTTTATTGTAAAGCAGTTTGAATATACTTCGGTGCAAATCTGAATGAATTTTCCCTTCAAATAATTGACCATAGAATTTATCGAATGAATTTTTTAACTTATCTTAAGTCTCCAGTGAAAGATAATGGTCTGGGCGAAAATATCGCAAAATTAAAACAAAACACCAACATGGAATTACGTTGCTCAAATTACTTAAAACTGACTATACGTCGAAGATGTATTTAAAGGAAAAGATATGTGAAGATCCACGGTGTCACCGACTGGGCGAATTATTTTACAGCAATTTAATGGAACGTACATTATGTGAAGAGAGAACAGCCCTGAATAATATGAAGACTTGCCACCACGTTTCATCTAACACGGAGTGAAATAATGAAAGGAAGTCCCTAGTCTAAAGAACTTTAACTTGAAGTAGAAGTTGACCTGATAATTCTAGAGCTCCGATGAAGCAAGGCCCCAAAATTTGTTTCCTCGACTTCCTTATCTACAGCCTATTCTTCAAGTTCCTCTTAAGTGAACGTGCTACCCTTCAAAAGATAAAACATTTGTAAGTGCGATTGCATCCCAATGATTAAAAGTTATAAAACTTTCATTGGATATAAACTGATAAGTAAAATGCCGAATGGATATAATGAAAAAGAGAGAACCGCCTGAATCTTAAAACGAATCACTATGAGATTATAAATGAAATAAGCAATTATTGCCTTTTATTTTCGATCTTTTGGCGAAATACAAAGGCATTTAATGTAATGTGGAGATATGTTACCGTAACGTTTTCAAGTTTCACCTTCCGCTTGCTAGAAAGTGCTCACATTAGTGATGATAAATTGAGTCAATGCACTTTTAATTCAAGGAAAATGAAGCGTAATAAGAACTGATGAATACATTTTACAACAATTTTACACATGAATCGCAATTTTTACCTTTGAATGTCAACTGGTATTCACTAAATCACGCTTTAATTTTGCTATTGGGGTGAAGTTATTATTTCCGACTTAAAAATTCGGCACTTTTGTAGAGTGCACAATACTGTCATGGCTGAATAAAGAAATTTCATGCGCCCTCAGACACTCAAAGGTGCGGCGGTGCTACTTGTCGCGTAAGGAGCAAGTGGGTTGTGAGAGCAGAGACCCCTCGGCCAGCCACCTATCAACAATCCCTGCATTGTTTAGAAAACCATTCACTGTATTTTAATGACGAAGCTCTGTGACAGACCATCCCAAATGAACGTGTTCCACATTGTATGTCTGTTTCCTCATATCAATGGAATATATGTTTTCATTCCTGTTTAGCTATATACGTTTGTATCTTTTCTTGATTTATTTATTTTAATTTATTTAATTTATTTGAAGAAACATAATTTATTGACTGATATAGTTTTGAATTCCTACTAGTCAATAAAAGTTGAGTAAATTTGACCATAACCAAACAGATTCTACTTTCAGTAGCCTAACGAGTTAACGTTTGACACTTTAATCAACTGAAACATCTTTATTCCGCCAATTTCGGACATTGTTTTGGCAATCACTTTGTACTCTTTTTCAAACCTCGACCTTGTTCGACCAGCTGTGAAAAAGACTTAATCTTGATTTAGGTCAAAGGGCGTATCAAGGTGTATTTTTTAATTATAACTATCAAATTTCAATAGCTTCATTCTGAGGCCAGAAAATGTATCAGGGATAATCAAGAACAAAAAGGCCTTTAAAAAACTCATTCCGTCTAGTAACAAAATTTGAGAGAGATCTACATACGTATGCTAAAAAGTACGTTTCTATGCTCCCTCTCTTAATGAGATGTCTGGCAAAATAATGCAAACAGTCCATAAAAAATAAGTACCTTATAAATATTTTCCTGCCAAAGATTTGTATTTAAGGTGAGGTAATAAATAAGTGACTGTTTACGGCAGAAAGGTTACTAGTATAAATAACGGGACTGGAAGCAGGAAGAGCTAATCTTATAGCCCAACACCGGTGGACTTTAAAATTCTCTAACCAAACGCTGTTCATAGCCTAGTGTTATATTCATTTAGAACTTAACAAATACAGGATTAAATATTTGCCTAATTTCCAAACGATTGGAAGTGCAAGGGAGATGGATATCTTTGCATTTTTAAGATAATATTTATTTCAATTATAATCTCATAATCTTCCAAATTAAGTTCAAACTCGTCTCAACGCTCTTAAATAGCTCAAACTGGGAAGATTCAGTTAATAAAGAGATACCTGGAGGAAGCAACACCATTCCCGTTCAAATCAAAGTTTTCATATTTCACTATTGCCAAACTTAAAGAGAACATTTTGAGTGTAAGAAATAGAAAATCAAAAACTTGAAGTGTTGAGCAAAAGGAAGAACATTAGGTATTTCTCAATCTTCATCTCCTGCTCCATAGCTTAATTCGTTTGCTTTTCCATTAGTTTGGCTATTTCATGCCTCTGCAGTAATAAGAAAAAACAATCGGCTTCTTGTTTCAATCTCCTTCACTTCTTTGCGAAATTTCATTAAAAGCAATTGAGATAATATTAATCACAAATTAGCTAATTAAATTTAGGGTACATTCTATTGTCAAATGTAAAGGTGCTATTGCTTGTACGTACTAAAAATTTGATAGCTTCATCACCATTTGTTTCGTTCATAATTCTCTCTCGTTGACAGAAATCAATATAGACCAGTTATTTATTAGAATTCGGTTGCAAAATGATCCTCTTTATGCAAACCAACAAGACACAGATAGTCACTTTTTATCCTGGAGTTTATAAGGGTAAGTTATGTGGCCACTGGGGTCAATACTAATTATCTTGAGTTAGGCACTTAACGCTGAGCACAGCTCAGTAGCAATAGGACCTAATCGTCTCTATTGGTAATGATAATCCCTACAAAAATTAACATTTCCTATCTTTTTTTTCAACGCCTTCACATGGAGTCTTGAGGAAGGAGAGTTAACTTAGTTTACATGGTTTAATAATTTTCCATTCTCTACTCACCAGGGAATGGACCAACTCACTGGACTCTGTGGTTAGTTAAGGTTATTAGTGAATTTTATATAAATACTACAATCAAATATTATGTCAACCAAATTTATATTCTCTATATCATGAGGAATTAATATTTAATTAATGATTAAATCCAAAATGGATATTAAAAATTGTTGTTCAAAGTTATAATGGCAGGAATTTTCGCTGAAAAGTAAAATTGCAATTCGCGGAGCGGATGAAAAGCGAATGCAAAATAGGCAAGCCTTCAAACATTAAAAAATTTTGTCAGTAAAAATAAATGCGCAGCAAAATACAATCTTTCACAAAGTGAATAAGACAAAGAATGCGATAAATGGGTTCCAATATTCTGTAAATATAAGTCTCGATTCGAAATCGTTTCTCAATGTCTTAAATTATGCCAAACGGCCTCTGCTATTTACAAACCTACCTGCATATTCATCCTCAAACTCTTTTCACTCAAAAAATCGGATGAATTGCTACCGCCAATACCTCATGTTAGTTGTCAATAAATGCAAAAATAATGGCGTTTTGCTTGCCAACTGCACTAAGAAAAGCAATGTCAAAATTTTTTCATGGTTTTGGGAGGGAATTCTGATTTTGTGTTAAAGAAAATCATTCCTTTTCTCTTCTTGAACCGGTTAGTTCGCCTATTATTCGCGTCAGTGCATATGGATCCTCTGTTCTTTGATTAGGTGGACCTGTGCTGACCTTATTAAGTAACGTTTGAATGATTTCTCGATTTTCTTTACAAGCACTTACATTGAAACTAAATGGATCATTCCTCGAGGAAAGCATAATTCAATTTATCATATCTTTACCTGAAGACTTTGGTCGAGATGAGCTCCTTTTTTCCTTAAAAGATATGTCCTTTCGATTGATTAAGTATAAAGTCAGTTTCATATTAAGGACTCATAACTTTATTTACGCAATGAAAGATTAAGAACTGAAAAATCAGCATTCATTTTTCAAACCTGTCATTGTTTTAGGCGGTTGAAATGCTATTGAAAGGTCAAATAGAAAGGCAATATTTGGGCTCAGATTCCAGTCCTTAGGCACACCTTTTACATCTTCCAAGTACATAAAGTACCAAATTGACCACTGGTCGCCAGTTGATCATGCGATCCATACAAATTTGTTAATAATAATTTTGCATTCCATTCTTTACCTGAAATGAAATTATAAAGAGTAACTTGGTTATAATTTAAATTTTCGAGGATAAAATAAATTGAAAATATTTGCACACGCTGAAGGGAGAAACCCAAAATTTAAGATGACAGTAACAATAAATATTAATTAAATGGAACATTTTCTAAAATTTTATTATTTTCACTCATCCGCTTGCATTTGTCCCTCGAATTTCCTTATTCCTCCTTGCGCTGAAATAAATTTCGCTTTGCTCTTAGCAATTGAAATTTAGGCCCTCTCCACTTTTGTGGGAAGTAACTTAATTTTTTTTGCCGTTCTAAGTAAACCAAAATTATCGATTATTCGGAGATTTATTTGAAGTCTGCTTATTTCAAGCTTTTCTTTGCAACCTATTTACTGCAAATTATCCTTTATAGGCATTCATTAACGGCAATTCGAATATGAACAACCAAACATTCCATAACAAAATTCACAGTTATTCAGGAAATTTGCTAAATTAATAAATGTGGACATCATTTTTGAGAATGAAACTTCTTATGATCTGTTCAAAAGGCATTATTAAGTTTTTGTCAATTTAGAGAAATAGGAATTCGTGATCTCACTTGTAGCGACAATCTAACGATGGAGATAAAAATGCAACATGACTACATCAGATAACCATCTCACAGAGACAAGCAGTTGTAGATGATTAACGCTTTCTCAAGACAGTGCAGTTAAATCCCGGCAACTTTATTTTTGTCTAAGGCATGCGATTACTTTGTTTGCTAATCTGGCAACAATTTCGGTGAATATATAGTATTTTCGGGGTATATGCATAGTCTAATTGCATTTCCCTATCAGTATGCTCATTCTTCAGTCTGTAAGCTGATTACTGATTACTTCACTCGCAAGAACATATTCTGTTTACTCGTCAAGAATTTGATGCCCTTTTCTCACCTTCACCTCTCATTATCAACAGCTCGTTACTTTTTCTACTTACTTTCTACCTTTTTACAGGTAGTGAAGAAGCCAAAGCCAATAGAAGTAATATGGCATTTTAATGCCTGTATCCAGCTGACTTATTCAATCTTTCATTTAGAATTGTTCAGGGTAGCTTGAAACATTAATTCCAAAATGCAAATCAAAGTTCTAACAAGTAAAATTTATTGCATATAAGAAGTACATACATGGTTATGAGGAAATGGTTTTTTTTCTAATATATGCATAGTGCGAAGGACATAAATGGACTTCATGCACTACGGTAGATTAAGATAATGACATGAAGACATTATGGGCAATACGCATGTATGTGAATGACTCATACACGAGTGGGAAAGAAGAAGCGCAAACCGATGACGTACCGTTTCAGGAGGAATAGGCAATACAATCAACTCGGTCATGAACTGACTCCATAATGTTAAAATTGTATAGAACTTTTTACAGTAAACACATAACCACGCCTTAGCAATTACTATAGCCAAGTAAATACTGCTTCTTCATTCCCAATTTGATTATTTTTCTCATATTCTATTATTTAGCATTCACTTATTTCATAACTTAAATTATTTTAAATAAATTTGTGTGTCTCAGCCCAGAACTTTGTTTACACTGGTGCGCGTTTACCTAAACTCAGCAAAGAGAGAGAGAGAGAGAGCTAAGGTTTGTTTAAGACTTCCCACCCAAACTTTCTTCTCCTCCTCCTTTCTGCCTCGATTTTCTTACCGTTAGTAGCAGAAAAACAAATACTGCGTTCATTTTTTTGCAATCTTACCCTCTAATAATTTATAAACGATCGCTCGGGTAGGGTAGGGTTTGACCAGTATTTATACAATTATTTGTGTATGGGATTGCTATTTTAACCACAATCGAAAAGCAAATCGGTAGTGAGATTAACCTCATTAGAGGGCGAATTTTGGAGGCAGAAAAGGTATTTGCCTATATGTGGCTTGGAATTCAAATTGGATTATCACAAAACTTGCAGAAATATTATTGAACTAATAGTTTTTCAATAAAAATTAACTTTGATAGGGAATTATTGGTCGAAGTTTCTTGACACTTACCTCCTCTAGGTTAGAGTTCATGGAACTGCCAATAATCGCGGTGCATTCAGTGTTGTGAATTGGAAGTATTTTATCAGATCCACAAGAGATTAATTTTAGGATTCTTCGAGTCTGTTCGAAACACTTTCTTAATAGGTCTACTGAAGCTATTTCAAGCCATACTTTTTGGATTCATAAGTGAAATCATTTCAACAATATTCCGTGCCTGTGAACTGATTGACATAATTCCATACCACACAATTTCATTGTTTAACCATATAAAATCTAATGAACGCTTACATAGAGCAATGATTTAAATAAATATGATTCAGCAAATGCACTCGTTTATCTCAGTACTATTCCACTTCCATACACAAATAAATAATACCGTTTTATCCACCGATTTTTTGCAGACGTTTTTTAGAGCTCATACCGAGAAGTGCTTCATTGTTTCTCTCAATATATATTTCAGTCTCCATTATGTGAATGTTGATTTTGGCCGTTCGTCAGACCACCATTGTTGACTACATCTGCCGATCATAAATCAAAATATGAGCAAATCTGTAAACACAACGAATTAAATAATTTTATTATTTAAGTTAACTGCACTCTCATCCTGCATGCCAGGAATGTTAACTCCTAATCACAGCAATTGCATAAAAATCATATTTTGAACCTCACTAATCAACCAATATGAACAAATTCGTTTTCCCTACTTCTCTCTTTTAATCTTATCTGGCTACACACTTGCAAAAGCAATCATAAGTTGGGCGCTACCTTATTATGACACATATCTTAAAACTTGGCTGTGTTGTGGAGCGTTAATATTTATCGTGTTCAAGAAACATCATGCAAGCCTAGAGGACCTCAGATTTTGGCTAACTAATAAGGTATTTTTCCATTATAATGAATTTATTCGAAATTTGGGAAGAAGCAAAATTATAATTTCTTAATATCTTGGAAATTTTTAAAAGATGAGGAAGAAGAAAGCTGAGAAACAATCAAAGAATTATCGCAAATGCGATTTGTTGCACTCATTTAAGCATTCATGGGCTTTTTTTCTGTTGAAATGTATCAAACCTTCTGCGAGTGCTGAGCTTATAGAAGAAAACAAATTCAATGTTTTTACTTAGAGTGCTTCAATCAGCTCGAGTAGCTCTTGGTGATTCAGTAATGAAAACTTTGCGTGTTCGATATTTCGAAGAAAGCTAGGGTTATCCCACTTGGGGTTGAAATAGGAGTTTTAATGTGTAAATAGAAACAAAATCTTAGTCATACTGCATTAACCAGTGTATTGGAAACGCATGTCTTCCATTTTAATCCCAGCGACATAGGAATAGACGTGTGGAACGGGTCACTTTAATTCAACGAAAACGTTACAGACTCAAAATAATAGTGCCCAGATATCTTCACTAATATTTTCTCCACGAATAGGCAAAAATATTTCCTATGGTCATTTAGATTGCTTTATTGCATTAAAATATTGTGACTCATTTCACTCATAGGGGTAGCATGACATGAATTTTCAGTTTTCTAAAACGATATATGCCTTTACTATGAACCTTTTCTACATCTTTGATGTTCACTATTTCTCTCAAAGACCTCTGGCTACAGCTGTTTCCTCTCTAGCATTTTCTTTAGTAAAGATAACCAGAAGGTGTTATCTGTAGTAGAGGAGATAAATACAAGCACACATTTAAATCATTCCTTAAACTCATTTGTGCTTTATTGTTTATTTATATATATATATATATGTGTGTTTGTGTGTGTGTGTGTGTGCATGTAGAAACAATGATAAGAGTCACAAAACTGCGATCATTTTTCACTTTTTAATATCCAGACTTCCTATGAGTGCTGCCTAATATATGGTTTCATCGTTTTTTGGCTTTTTAACGGTGAAGGAAACTTGAACTGCTAAAATTGTTTTCTCGCAAAAGAAGCGGGTTTTCACATGTCAAGTTGTATTTTTGTAACTTGAATTCACGACAATTAGTAGTAATTAAAAGCCATTTTCATTACTTGGGAATTTTTTTAAGAGATAGAAGCCATGAATGTCAACTTTATTTTGATGGAAAAGGCAGCACTTTTGTCCCAAAGTCTATTCTAAGGACTTGATAAATAAAATAAACATTAGCTAAAAAATAGCCTTAACAGAGTTTTATTATGAATTACACATTAAAAATTAGTAAAAGAGGGCAAATATATGTAAATATAACATATTAAAACACGAAGTTAAAATATGTTCGCTAATATTCAGTGTCGGGTTATATTTTAACCTTAAAATTAAGAAAAAAAACAACGAAAGCAAACATCTTTCTAAGCAATTAGCAGAGGATTCTATAGAATGAATGTTTATTGGATTATAAAGCTACTTAAGTTTTGCTTCTTTAATATGGATATTGGATGTCAAAAATGCATATAAGAACAAAGGCATCTTAGCACTGCTCATTCACACACATGAGAAATTGTGTCGATCTGGTCAATTTCCCCTGCAAAGGGGAAAGCATTAGCAATGTTAACGCCATTCTAACTGTTCGAACTCAGTTCCGACAAGGAAGAAATTCGACAAGGTTAATGACTGGAAACCCTTGCCCAACAAGGCGTGAAGGTAATTCAGTGGGTGCAGGGCAATGAAGTCAACAGCACAAATTTTAATAAAAAAATTAGAATAACTGTGTAAGTTGTTGGGATTTGCAAAAACCTAATTGAACTTCTATTTAACTAACTTTGGTGGAATTAAAAACATATTCTTTAAGCTTAATCATCCCAAAGTTTCCTCGGATCAGTCTATCAAATGTCCGCAAAAAATCTACCGACTTATTGCTAGGTCTATAACTTTGTTCCCGAAGTTTTTTTTAATTTAAAGCTTTATTACAACAAAACGCTTACACACATTAAGTTTCAAAGTATTGTCCATCGTAAGCTACCACTTTGGCCCGTCTCTCGGACAGCAGGCGAATCCCGCGGCCAATAAAAATTGTCATCTTTCGATAAGATTCATGAATCGATCCAATTTTTCACTTCTTCATAAGAGGTGAAGTGCTAGTCAGCCAGGTCGTATGCCACTGAGCGAGTAAATGCAAAATAATTACAAGGTGTTGTCATTAATTTACTGGTTGGTGTTAGGCTAATTTTTGGTTAGAATTACATCTTGCTCAAATGTACTACTGTCCCAAGAAATGGGTAAGGTAAGATGCTCACACATTACTTGCTAAGGAATGTCTTTGGTGCCTATAATCTTTCAGTAAGCGCTTTTGTCAAGTATTTACAAATGAGAAATGAACATAATCTAGTAGTAACTTTGACTGAAAAGAATGGGTGAGTTAAATTTTTTATTATTAAAATCCTAATATTCTATAAAAAGCAAAAGTATGTAGTAAGAGGTAATTTATTCAAATTAATTATTTCACTCCGGTGGTGTTCAATAAATCCCCATAAAAAGTGCGGTGCAATGGTATGCATAACGCGAATTGTAAAATGTAAATATCTGCCCAACCCCTCCCTTGAAGTAAGTTGAATTCTTGTCCATATTTTTTTTGTTCCATAAATTCACATAAATTCATGATCAAAATTCCTCTCGCCCTCTCCCCTCCCCTCCTTATGAGATGATGTGATTTCAAACTTAATAGGCGGCTTCAGCAATCACGTGAATGACGATATTACTCAAGCACCTCCTTTGGAATCCAATCACCTACAATCGAAGTGTACTATTTCATTAATGCATGTGAGTCCCCTCTTACAATATGCTCATTCTGACAACACCATCTATGCATTCTTTGAAATCCCATTTCATCGCATGGGACCGTGTTAGTTTTATAACGACATTGTTTGGCTATATTCAAAATATTTCACCTTTTCAACATGCATTGATGTACTTTAACCTATGATCTAGGAAAATAGCTTTCATAAAGGTCTTACTATGCTTATCCATTAATAAAAGTCCCAAATTCTCATTCCAGATGAACTTTGAAACCTAGCTGTCCAAGTGCAGATTGCGATAAATCATTGTGAAAGTTCTTGGTCAGATCGGGAATAGCTCTTATTTTAAAATCTTGGATTTTCTGGCATTTTAGCCTTTTTCTTGCTACTGCCTTCGAAAAATTTGAATTTAAAATATGAATTTATCTTTGGTTTGTTACTATCATACAACAAAATTATAAATGATTCGAAGTGTAAAGCCACTTTTCAATTACATTTGAATAGGCCTTTGGCCTATCCTTAGTAAACTCTTTGGCAAAATCAGCTAATATGGAATGGTTACTGAAATTAGCTAAGCTGTATCACTCTATGGAGAAAATTGACGTATGACGTAGAGTATGTTTGTTGAGGTCGTGTTTTTTGTGGTCCATCTCCCCCATATGGGAAACTGATACAAAGCTTAATCATTAAAAACTGTTTTTAATACACCTATTCTCTTGATTGTTGATTATTTGAGAGGTCTCTGCACTTGTGATCTTATTTTCTTCCTAGTGCGGTCAGCTGCAGGGGCACGCGTTCCAGAATGTTCGAGCCCAAATGATATTGCTTACTTTAATCGAGTTATGGCTGTGTACTTCTCACACTGTATAGTTTCGAATTAATCGAATTTTTATCATGATTGGAATAAATTTGAATAAATAATTGGCACTTAGTACAGAATATGGCCCGTTTTGATGGATTAGATGGTAGGAACACTGTTTAACGGCGACTTACTCAAATACCATCGATTTTCTTTCAAACAATGGTCTTTCTCAGTCTTTAAAAGCGTATAAGAAATTCTTGATCGACTTTCACCAAAAAACGTTTGATTAAATATCTTATAGCAAAACAGTAATGTTTGCTCGGATCACTCCCAATAAATAAATTTCAAAATCATGTGCTTAATCAGACTTTTGTACTTTATATAGGATATTTGAAAATTATTATCAAAGACGGCACTATATAATTAACTTGAACTGGGTTTATAAAAGACAGACTTTAACAGATCGTGTCAAAATCATATCATACTCATATCATTGTATTCTTAAGACGTTCCTCAAATCATACTGACGCTCTCACATGGAACCCACACCTAACGCTCAATGTACATAATGGGTAATTGATCCTATTTCCTCTTAAAAGGGCCCTCAAAGCACACCTTACAATACTCTATGTGTAACAAATACTACATATTTAACTTTGGATCATTTCAAAACACCAAAATAGCTCAATATTTCAATTTGGTCTTGGTTGATTGTGAATTTAGGGTAGTAAAGAACAATACATTCACCAATTTTCGGATCAACTAATATATTGGGTAATAACTAATATAATCGTTGGTTCCACCATTTCGTAATGCACGATAGTTCATATTTTTGGGTTTGTAGACCTCTTCTGGATGGTTATTCGTGGTATCTGGTCATCCTGACCAATAATATTAGCGCAATTATTTTACATAAATGGATAATCGTTGTATAATATAATATGAAAGGCACGTCGAAAAATTGCTACAACAGAATTTAGTCTGTATCATAATTTGCTGATTAAAATTGCAACATAAATCTACAAATTTTGAATATTATGTAAAAATGAATATGTAGGCTATTAGTTCCCAACACTTCATTCTCGCATTGATGGTGGAGTTATATATGGGAACGCCCGACTTTTAGGACGAAACCCTTGGTTTTCAAATTTAAGTGAAACTATAGTTTATTTGATGGAAATGGATGCAGGGTTAAAAGTTAATTAAAGAGCGAAATGATACAGCCTAATTAGATAAAGAATAAACTTTCTATTTTGGTAACTGAAAGAGAAATGGCAAATGATAGCTCAATAGATGATAGAGAATAATAAAATAATGGTCCTGGGAATTGTTAAATCCTCAGTCCACTCTACATTTCTAAATACTGAAAATAACTATCAACCGGATTTTCTATTAAATGTGTAAAAATTTTATTTTTTTATGAATGTTAGTAGTGAAGCTTTCTGTTTAACTGTGAATAGTAGGTTGGAATTACAATTTAGATTCTATGCTCTCGACTTTTGAATGGTAAATATCGTCTATTCTCTAAAAGACGTCATAATGAATAGCTGATCAAAATAATTCAAAATTTGCCTTTAAAAGATATTTTAAATTCGATCCAGTGATATTTTAGCTATCTTTGTCATTCGAAATAGGAAAATTTTGTGACCGCTGAAGTCAACTAATGGTATATATTTCATTTTAATTAGCACCTGTTATCCATTGCACCTGGAAAATTTCTAAATTGCGCCAATATTTTGTTAAATCGACTTTCGTTTAGAGGAGTTTTCAAAAATTGGTCGGTCAATGCATATCCCTCAATTTTGTTATGTTTTAACAACCATTTTCAAAAAAATGAAATATTGCAATATTTTGATTAGTAAGTAGCTTCCACTTGAAATGTCTATTTATTACAATTTTTAATTAATTCTAAGACAGCTATTATCACAAATCCATATGGCAACAAAATTAGTAACTTATGTCTAAAATGAATACAGCGTTTTATAATCATTAAGTGTCAATTAATGACATTGCAATTTTAGAGAAAAGCTTCTGTCACATTCAATTATATTCACAATGGCTGAAGGTATAGGGTTACATTTTAATTAAGGCATGCTAATTACGTTTAATTGGAATAAACACGTCTGTATAAGAACAGAGCACTTGGGAGCATATTTTCCTCTAATAACAATACGAAAATTTGTTCTTTTGACCTGCAAATTATTTCGTTATCTAATTGCTGCAACTAATCCATTAAACTCGAATATGTTAAAAATATTGTAATAGTTCTGCCTAGTTAAGCTTCGAGTGATTTACCTACAAAATAGTTGGATAAAACAACGATCTTCAAGGAAAATTTCCGAGTTGATTCGGAAACTGTGCATCTGGGAAAGGTAGCGAAACAGTAGAGATTGGAGGCCGGGATAAGGTGGATGTAGCGAGGATTAGAAGCGTGAGGAAAAGGTATTAGTACTGACGAGGGCAATCCGATTTGGAAGAAGCAGAGAAGCAATGTGGTTTGGTATTTCGTTCTTTTACGAGTTATTGCTCAACTATATGTTGAATAGACCTATGAGTTCCTATACCATCAAAACTACTCATTAAGATTGAGGGCAATGATGAATGTGGTCCATAACGGAAATGTAGGAAATTGCAGTTCTTTGAGTGTGAAGGGATAACATTACAAGTGATTCACTTGAATATCTCATATGAAATACTATAAATCTGACGACTTTGTAAATTTATGGACTTCATGACTTCAGGATAATCACGCAATTGATCAAACAAGAAAATACTTAACAATTCAATACCTTGATTTTTTCAGAGGTCGGCAAGAATTCTGTCTGTTTGACACAATTTTTTTGATACTAATACTAACACTTTCTGTGAGATATTTTTCCATTTCATGGGCAATAAAAATTAAATTTCACGAACTTTTGTACAGTAATTGTTTTTGTAG
The DNA here is from genome assembly GCA_000469805.3 of Hymenolepis microstoma. Taxonomy (NCBI): domain Eukaryota; kingdom Metazoa; phylum Platyhelminthes; class Cestoda; order Cyclophyllidea; family Hymenolepididae; genus Hymenolepis; species Hymenolepis microstoma. Next base: position 35,645,993 of record LR215989.1, on the reverse strand, counting down.
AGAATAAGACAATTGCTAGAATAATTTATCCGAAAGCCCGCAACAATAATTTACCAGTTTTTCTCACTTAAACATGAGTTCTAAAATCAACTCGATCACCAACTGGAGTAATTGCGATAATTTATAGTTTGTCTCGTCTTCAAATGTTGACAGATAAATTTGTCTCCGAGACATAATAAAACACGGCAAGACCATGCTACTTATAAATAATTTCTCCAAATAATCAATGAAGGTCCTAGTAAAATAGACCTTCAACATTTTAAAATTAGTTGTAATTTTGAATGTACGAAGGTGAATTTTTAATTAAATTTATCGCAATCACACTTGAGCTGCAGTCCGTGGTCCTATATTAAGTGTGAGTGTGCTTAGACTCATTCAATTAACAGTGACTGTAGTAAGGTACAAATTAATCGACTCATGACAAAATAAATTGTTTATAAAACAACCCCACACACGGATTCGTGGGCAAGATTAGGTAAATTTAGCAGAGAGACGACACAATCCTTACGAATTTATCTTAAATAGGTTTTAGGCAGTACCAACATCATTATCTGCGTATTGTTGACACTCTTTTAAATGGACTTTATTTTTCATTGCCCACATTCAAATGCTCTTCCACTAATACTAGTTGGGAAATGTTCTATCCTGTTCGATGGACAATTAAAATACTTAGTACCTCAGCAAATGTAAATCGGCAAGAACTTAAGCTTTATTCAAGCCAGAATGATCTGAAAAAGAGGCGTACACACACAGGCGTATACATATATATATCAAGTCAAATTGACCTTCACTCACATTTACTGTCTTTTTTGCCAGTTCATTGAAAAGTACTTAGAGTGACGTGTTAATTTACAATCCCGTATGCACCATTTCTATATTAACGAAACTAGCTGCTATGTACGGGTAATGCATATTTTAAGAATTTCGTTCGCAGAAATCTGGAAACATTTCCGCAATGGTAAACATCCGGTTCCATGTTATTCTAGCTTCATTTCTACCAGAACTTATCAGGGAATATCTCAAGAGCCAAAAAACAAGATAAATATATATCCAACTCCTTAGTCGAAAGCGGTCTACGCCTCTTAGATTTTTTTAAATTTTATTTGCCATAAATTAAATTTTCCAATTGGCAAATGCAGAATTTGAAATTAAATCAATTTATACCTACTGTGTCTTCCTCTTTAGGTAGTACACTTATCAACATTACTTATAGACAGGAGTGTCTTTCCTCTGAGAAAACAACGATATATCAGAGAAATAAAATTGATGCATCATTTAATTAATTTTCTCTTTGACGGAACACACTTTTAGTTGTCGTAGTTTTTGAATCCTAGCATAATTTCTATAGAATATTGCACTTTATATATTAATTTTAACGGTTGGATTAGTTTCAATCTCAAAAAGATGAATCACACTAAAGTGGTTTGTCCTTACACAGAAAAATAAAAGATTATAAGCCTAGAACAGCAAGCGGTTAGTGTTTGAGAGGTGACACATAACCTAACTTCAACAATTACATCGAAATTGTGAAGCATATTGGTTCCAGCCAATATGGACCAACATCTATCTAATCTGCACTCAGAATAATGAAGATGAAATGGGAATGGCATCGAACGATAATATTCAGGAAAGTGACCGCTATTGCAATTAAAAGTAGCTCTCCTATGCTTTGTGCTTGCATTTCACTCACAGTCGTCAGTGAATTAATAATTGCCTTCCTGTGCAATGCTAGCAAGGATTGTTTTGGCGCTGATAATTTAACAAAATTTTCGTTTCACTAAAACATTGAATCAATTCTAACTAAGTTAAAAGCAACTATTTTGAAATAGTGGCTTTTATATAGAATAAAAAGTTCCTAAGATAGTTCTTCAGATAAAAGGAAAATTTTAGTTTCTAATTACACAAAATAAAACGATTAGATTTTCGGTAAAAAGGCAAAACATCAGTTGGCGTGCACTAGGTTCTCAATGGGTGAGTGTACAGAAACTAGAGAAGGAGGTATTTTATTGCCCAAACGCAGAAGTTTGAGAAGAATTATAGCAGGCCCATGGGGCCTGCAGGGAGGATGAAGGGGAGGACGACAATTAATACAGATTTAGGTGGACGAAAATGAATTATAACAACTGCGGCTATTTCTGTATTGTGTCATCGCCTGCGATCATTTCTCATTTCCTACGATTATTAAGTTTATTGCGATTTGACGCCCCACATTGTGAACTATGTGCAACGATCTCCTTCACCTTAATTTGGTTGATTTGAACGAATGTCACTTCACCACTAATGCGCATTTAGATGATGATGAAATTAGCAATAAGACGCGAATTAATTTCATTTACCCAACAGACAGTCTTCAAACGCATAAAGTTACAAATCTATAAATCGCTGTGATTAGGGCTAATTTTTTAATAGTAAAAATCTGCTCCAACGATCAATAATTATTAATAATTAAAGAAAAGTATCAGAATTCATAAGCTCACATAAACGAAGGCAATTTATTACTGTGTTTTTTATCCTCCCTCTGATTTTAACAAGTTTACCATGTTGTTACCAGGTTGGAATTTAATTAATGCTAAAACTTATTAATTGATAACATTAATCTAATTGTGTTATGCATTGCTATTCCAAATAATGAAGTTACTTCACCACTACTATTAAAAAATATTTCTAATTGTTTTACCTATCACAAACATGAACGTGATGTTTCAATGGCTGTTATGCAATTGTCAAATTAATTCATTCAAATCAACGTGTCGGGTTCAATAGTAGGCTTGTTATTTTTGTTTTAGAAATATTTAAATATCTTATGAATTCTTCCCAATTCAAAGATTATTTAAAACTATCTTTGCTGGACTGTTTGAAATTTAAAAAAATATTGCTTGAATAGTCTGAAAGCAGTCTCTTGGCTGAGCTAATCCACAGTTCAAAATAGTAACAAATCATTTTTATAAGACTACGATTATGTTCCACTGCTGAGGTCGACGGTTGATTGGTTCAGAAAATAGTATTTTCAACCTCAGCAAGTATCTTGCCATTTCTTATCAAGAAACATCATTATGGGTAGGATGTCATTTGTCATAATCTGTCCCAAAGTGACTCGAAATATGAAATTTTCTGATTTAATCTTTACTTATGAATTGAAGTCTTCATTATATTATTTACACTTGTTATTAACACAATTGAAAGGCAAGAAATGACAATACTGAAGATATTTTAAATCAATAAATATTAATAAAAACAAATTAACATAACATTTTTTTCTGTTATTGTTACTCTTATGCAATGGAACTTATGCTACCAGGTTAAACAAGGAAATCTCTCCAACTACCAAGTTCAAAGTCGGGATGCAATAACATTTCTTATTTCATTAAAGGTTAGTGAAATTATTGTCCAACTGTTAAGTAGAGGGGGGTTATCAAGCAGTAAATAAAGCGTTAAAATGAGTGAATTTGATGTTAATTTATCTCGAATGAACGGTAAATTGTAGAAGAATTTTAGATATCAAAATTTTATTTCATCTACCATTTGGAGACTGTTTTATGTCGATATGAAGCAGGATGTGAAAAAGGACCTGTGCGGAAACGCAGCAACTAAAAATGTAGAATTAAATCAAACGTACATTATTTCATAATTGTTAAAAGCATTCTATTTTAAGAATACTTTTATATGAAATTAATTGCGTGATTAAACGCGCAAATGAGCATTGAGGCGAAAATTTTGACTGAAATGTTAAACAGCTTTACTATTGTCCATGGAAATGCGCTAGTTTTTGCTATTGTATTCACATGAAGGAACCGAAAGCCAGCAAAAATGAAAATAGTTCAGTAGATGAAGAAAGAAGATAGCGATTGAAAATGAGTGCATGGTGGAATTAAGAGTTTTAAATTTATTCCATTATTTAAATACGCCATTGCACTTTCTCTTACTTAGGCACCAGTCAAGCCCATTGGTCTCGGGGATTCTGGTGTCTTCTTCTTAAATTTTATTGGTTTAAAAGTGAACTATGAATACCAGAATATTGATTTAATCCAAATATATATAATATAACACCCAGAAGTAGGTTTATGAGTCTATTAAGTGCCTAGCGAACAAAATGTAGCTCAATCAGGCACAATCAGGCTAATTCATAAACACTCAAATAAAAATAGACCCCATTTAAATAAATAAAGGCTATCGAACTAATTAAATTTCCAAAACATCATAAAGTGCTTTTCCTACTCTTTAATTAATTAAATAAAATGTATAAGAGTAGGGTTTAAACTTAATTACAAATTGTAAATTGCATTTAATTCACCCTTAAAACACGTAAAGGGATGTTAATTCGCGTTTATGTACATTTAGTACCATGCTGTTTTTACAATTATGGCTGAGATTATTTATTTTAAATGAATAAAACTGTAATTAATAAAAATAAGTTGTTTGAAAAATCAGATTTGCCTAAATCCAATTGAAGCGCAGCTTAAAAGTTTCGTTTACAAGAATTCACTGTTTTATAAACCTTAGTGTCAACATTATTGAATCCAGTTTGAATTATTAATTTAAATTTAATTTTATGACTCCAGTGTATAACGTGGAAATTATTTACTATTTGGAAATTTTGAAATTGGGAATTTTAACCCAGATTACAATGCACTAGAAAGATAGAGCAAGGGATAGAAAACCTGCGAACTATTCTCTCTGGCTATTCATTACTCCATACTTCTACATAAAAAAGAGAAATTGACAAAATATGATTGTGTCTCACCATATTGCCTTGAAATGTGCTCATTATCGTTAAAAAATCGACTCTGTGAAAACTGATGAAAGTAAATGTTACAAGTGGATTAGAAGACATGCTTACGCATAAACGCAGTGTTTGGAGCGAATTTTATAAGAAAATAAATGACCGTTTTTGCTATGTATGAAAGATTTTCAGACCCTTTACGCTTTTTATAAAATTCAAAAACTTTCTTGTCGCACATGAATAAATACTGAAATCCACACAAATCTCAGAAGAGAATAATTTGTATCATAAAGATTCTCCTCGGTCATCAGTAGAGAGTTTTTGGCCAATAGTCTATGCTTTCTGAAAACCATGGAAAAATTTTGTCATAAATTTCAGGAATTAAATTGAGACCAGGAGGTTTTAGCTTGGAAATATGCTGTATAAATGTTTGGGCACTTATCAATGCAGTTCAACTGCTGTTTTCACAGTTAGTTAAATTTTTTAACCCCTACCAAATAGATTTCACGCAATAAAGGCCTTCGCTTCTACTAGCAGAGGTTAACTTCACAGCTAAAATGAATACAGAGTTTCTTCATCTGACAAAGGTAAAGAAACTTTCGCGTGAAGTGACATGATCAACAGAAGCACAAGTAATCTAGTTCTTTTCCCAAGGGAAAACAGTAAGAGGCTATCTTTATGCCATCTCAGATAAAAGTCAGAAATGGGCTTTAGTCAGTTTTTACCATCTTACCAGTCCTAATATTTAGTCTCCTTATTCCATCCTCCCAAAGATCCTAACCCGATATTCTATTACGTATGTATCTGGCGCTGTCAATAAAAACGCTTATTACAGTGTCATAGCCCTTTTAACTGATGATTTTTTTGCATTCATCTGTTGTCAACGCTATTACTACTATCTCGTTTGCCAAATTTAGCCATGATGCAAACTTTTATCCTACTCATAATTATCGATCAAACCGTGATTGTTTGCTGAAACAAGTAAAGAACTTGAATGATCCGTCAAAGTATTCAATAGGACGATCTCTGACAAACCATCATACGTCAGATGCAGCATACATATTACAGGACTATAAGTCAGCTTTACTAATTTACTTCTTTTCCTATGGTCTATAGTTAGTGAAAACTTTATCCAACTGTCTCCACTTCGCTTCAGACTGTTCTGGGGTATTAAGACATTGGATTTATGATACTGACAACCAATGAACTTAGAAAACCAGTAGTTCAGGCTTTGGTTTAACTAAGTCGAACACATCCACAAAGACGCAAAAAACTGTCAGGCATGAATATTTTAATACCAAAATGCAGAGATTAATTAAAACCAAATGTCGAAATATGATAAATTTTCAGCAAGCTATTTTTAAAACCTCAATTTAACTAAATACGGCCTGAAATAGCGGAGTAGATGTCAGAATGTCAGTGAAACAATTAAGATTTAACATGAGGTAAATGAAAATGCATTGTAGACTATACACTTTCCACACGGTGTTATTTCCTCTGACTGTCCCAAAATGGGACTATATCATTTTGACTATCGAGTTAAAAGTTACTATTGCAGGTACAATTTGGTCAAAATGATACAACATTTGGTGAAGTAGAAGTGTCTGTCCACGAAATAGCAAACAAAATGTAAAGATTGTGTTTTATGGACAATAAATTTCCGATGACCTTGTGATTTAGAATTTTTGATATATTATTTGTTTTTGTGAAAGTTGGAGGAAATTAATTTTACCTGTAGCTTTTTTATTATTCCCTTTTTTATGAAGCAGCTCGAAATTTGAAAGATTAATTATTTGAGCCAAATGAATTCATGCAGCTGCTGGCGATGGCATCACTTAAATCACTATTCATCTCTGAGTAGTTTTTAGTAATCACCGGTTTTTCTGATGAGAAACTATCCTTTATTCACACCTCTTGTCGATCACCCAAAGGCACTGTTGTTGGCCTTCCACTTTACGGTTTTACACAGTAAGCGCTAATTTTGCAGAAAATGACTCAAACAATAAATTTTATACCTATTTGTTCGATCACAAATTTTATTCCAGTAACAAAATTGCTCTAAACCCCCTTTAAGATATTCAAAGTATGCATTTTTAATTTCGTAAATGTAATTGAAACCGCCTTAGTGATTGGGAATTATTAGTGCTCCAGAACGCGCTGAAATTACTATTTTGCAAAGGAAATTAAAATAGCTTGAAACTTTCCTATTTATGCAACTCGATTAACTGCAAGAACAGTATCAGCTTCTGCCACCTAACACGAAGAGGCACCGCCGCATGAGAGGGCAATACTTTTCTTTTCCATGCTATTAACTAGTTGGCAATGCTTTTACTACATCAGCATTCTCTAATTGGTTGGCGGAAAATGTTTTTAATTCCATTAAATTTGCATGAAATGATATCACTGCAAGGATGTTAACTGAGAGTAGTGGAAGTAAGCGAAGAAAGTGTTGAACGAAAACGTATTTTAGTGTAATTAATTTATCTAATGAGTAAAGGGAGCTTGAATGCAAGGATCATGTGATAAACGTGCTAAAGATTTCAGGTTGCAGCTGTTTATGTAGACCCATTAATTAATACGATGGAGTGGAGGGCAGAGCAATTCCGTGGTTTAAGAATCATATATCTCGAGGTTACTGAAGGGGATCATTGGAGCATTTCGTCTTGATAACCAAAAAACTTTACAAGTGTATTGAATAAATGAAACTCAATCATTAATAAGGAGGCAAAACAAACTATTCATTTGAGTAGACTTTTACAAACAAAATATCTCCGAATTTTCAAAAATAAAATGTGCGAGAAAGAACATATCGCATCGATCGTTACCTCAATAAAATTTTCTTTGATAAATGAAAACGTCAATCAATAATTTAAAATAAAATGTAAATAGTTTTTATCCTGATTGGTCTGATCCATTTCTACCAAATAATCTGCCTTTAATCCATTTCATTCGCCTCAAAGCAATCCTAAAATTAAAATATTTTGTGCCACTCAGAGAAGAACTGAAAGTTGATTCATTTAGTAGCGGTAACTGCTGTCAGACATTTTCTTAAAAACGGACTAACTTTCAAATGTGCTTTGACTAGAACCTTGTGTAATACTTTATTATATGCATTTCTTGCTCTGATGGAAGTTTTGTGGATTTTTCAAGCAGTCATTTCAGGGGATTTCGCTGAATTATTTTGTTTGCACTACTTGAATGATCATTTGATGAAACAATTTCTAAAAAGTTTGTATATTACTCATTTTACTCATTATGAATGGCAATTATACATACTTTTTGAGCAATTATAGGCTAAATCAAATTAATTCAAATTTTTTACTTGTTAAAATAATTTGTGACACAATTTGTCGTAAAATGTTATAAAAGACAGCAAAATCAAACTTAAAATAGAAATGCACTTTAAATGTACAAGAAGATCCTAACAGAAAACTCAATTTGTTTGCATTAAGCTTCGTAAAGCAAAAAACAGAATTCTAGCTTCAATAGTATAACGAAAAGTATTATTTATCACTTTTAGAAATGATATTATATCATTGCAAACTAAAAACATAAGAAAATGTAATCACATAAGATAAAATTGTGAAAAAACTATGCATAAATTCGATTAATGACGTCAAATTATTAAGAATTCTATTTCATTGGATTTGTAAGGGTATTACTTCATCGGGCTTGTCAGAATTAAACCAATTGTGAATTTCTTTAAAGTTGATAACTGATTATTGATTGAGTCCGTGTCTATGACACCAAAACCAAAATTCAAAGCAATTAAGTAATTCTTTTTGTATGAAATATTTTTTTCTTTTTTATTCATTAAGCAAACCTTTCTATTCATGATAATTATTAGAAAAAAATCGATTTAATTATTTTAGCACTTGTGTGAAATCATAGATTTGGGTACATTATTTATTAATTCAAGTTAATTCAATGGTTGCACAAGGGACATTATTTGGACATTCGTTGTCAAATTCAATAAACGTGAGCATAGTCGGAATATTTCAAAATTTGTGAGCAATTTATATATAATTACTGTTTCCTTTTTTTAAAAGACATGCGTAACTGCGGGTTAACTTTAGCATGTCTAAGTTATTTTTAATTATTTCAGTTTGATATTTGCTTAAAAAAAGCATTTCAATAAATTTAATATCAGTTTTGCAATTTTAAGACGAGAGGCTGAGTTAGATTTTCAGTCTTTTAATTTCGCAAAAAATGGAAATTATTTTGAACGAAATAGTTTAGCTCAAATGTTTAATATTATGATCTGGATGCAACTAAACTCTCAAATTATTCATGATCTTATGTTTCCAAAAAAATCATATCGGCCAATTTAGGGAAAACTCATTCCAGTGACATCACTCTATCAATACGTCAAAGAGCTGTTTTTTCAAGAAGTAATTAATAAGGGCCATTTAGTAAAATTCTGTCATTTTTGACACTTGACAACTTGTCAGGTGTAATGATATAAGCTTTATGCTTTAGTCAGTATTTTAGTGCGCAAGTCATCTATTTTTAATATATTTAATCTTTTAGCGGAATAGCTACTTAATAAGCCTTGACTGTCCTCAGAAACCTCTATGGTCGATTCTCGTAGATGGTAAGTCGCCCGGACTAGAAGAAACAGACGTATACCGCGGAACACGTTTATTTAGTGTGGCGTGGAGTGTAATGTGCGTATTTATGACGTGGAACTTAGTCATTATATACACTTTATGGTATGTTGACCTCATATAACTTGGGTCATTGATTAGTCGAGTAACCGTGTACTGGAATCGACCATTGATTTATCGTATTGGTATTGGTCATTGATTCTGCATTAGTCATGCTAATGTTGTTTCCCCACAATCTATTATGTATTCTTCGTTATAATTTGCTAGTGAATTATACATAGTATGAAGTTTTTGATTGGCTTCGAGACTTAAGACGAAAAAAAGTTTTGTCGACCTTTAATCAACTAAAACTTTAATTCTTTCTTGATTCAATACACATGTGTTAAATTTTTGTTTTTTCTCCAAATGGGAGTAAATTTGATTGGAGTAGCTCATGGCTTTGCCTTAATAATTGTTCATTTCGGAGACAAAAGCATTTACTTGCAAATGTGACATGAAATTCGCGCATTAAAAGATGAGTTTTCCACGCCAAAAGGTGGTTTTTCAATTCAAATATACGAGTTAGAAGAATAGACTGATAAATGGTAATGTAGTTTAAAAATTAAAACAATTGGCATTCGGCTTCTTGAAATTGTTTTCTTTCCATATATTATTGGAAAAATGATTGCTCCTATAACGCGATAGTGCCAGTCGTCTGTTGTAACCATTTGCTCAAAATAAGAAGTTATATTCAACCTAATGTATAACTGTTAATAGAAAGTAAATCGATTTTGTCAATTACAAATAAAACAGGTTCTCGTTTGTGCTATAATATCGATTTGGATTCTCGTGGTTATACAAATGATTCACAATTTATTGTAAAATTGTCTCACAGTTCTTTATTTATTTTTTATTTACACAAAGAAGATAAGCATTTTCAAATAAATTATTTGTCAAACACCGAATCCTTAAGGCATCAATTCAAGATCTCATGAAGCACATCCTTGTCAGAATAAAATTCCTTTACATCGAATAAAGAATAGGCTGATACTAAAAATAGAAAAATATTTTTGTCTTTTGTATAAATATTATGGATTGGGAATTTAAACAATGTCCTACGCATTTTTGAAATAAATTAGATATTTATTTTTTATTCTATTTTATTAGTCAAATTTAAGTGATATAATGAAAATGAAGACGTATGCACGAAGTTATAAGTTTTTAAAAATGCCTTAGTAGCACGAAGTATACTAAAGCCGTTGCATTTCACTAATTGTGCTCTTCAAATGCAGTAAAATTAACACTCATGGAACCCGTCATTTATTGCATTCTAAGAACAGTTTGTTTATTTTAACAAAATGATAATACAAAATGCTAACATTTTTGATTGCATAAAGTAGTTGAAGTCATTCCTAAAAGGAACATGGAAAGAAATTACGAAAACGCAGACAGGTATGAGCAAATGCTCCTTAATTATTCGAGTTTAAGATTTTGGTGTGAGCTTGTATGCGTCTACTGGATTTCAGTCAATTCATGTGCATAACGTCACAATGGTAATCTTGTAACTTCAATTCATTTTAGATAGCAACTCATAGTCCAAGAACAGATTATCTAAGATGTCTACTCTAACTGCTCTGCGTTTAAGATAGGACGGTAGTAAAGCGAAGATCCGTATTTTACTTAATGAAATTGAAACTGCCGAATTGCTTTATCGTCTTTTACATCCTTCCATCTTTACAGTGAATTATTTAATTAGAGACCAGCGTTCAAAGCATAATCATATTATTAAGCTAAATATAAAATTAATGCCTAATTAATTGAAAAGTTTTTTAATTCATCAAATATTCAAATATAAATTTTAACTCTCACGTATTTAATTCGTTGTCTCATTAATTAGGAACGATTTTTTGATATGAAAATTAATTATCGTGATGGATATAATTGTAATAAACCCATATCTACTTTGAAAATGTCATTGATATCTTAAATGTCAAATATTTAAATAATGAATATAATTATAATATAATTAATATAAAAGAGTTTCTTCAGTCATATTCCCACTCAATTTGATAAAACTGCATTTGATCATAAATTTACCAACGATTCTGCCCTAAAGTTAATCATTTTGGCCTAGTATTCGAGAAAGTTCCAGAAAAGTTTAACATAGAGAATATACTGTTTGCAGGTTTACTGAGGGGAATATCATCTCTGAAACTTCAAAGATGTGAGTAACAGAGCTCTCTATTCTATTGAATTAAGTGAATTCGAGTGTAAGTATTCTTCTGCTACAGTTTTATGCCAATTTTGAAATGTGGGCCCAGGAAAATCCAACCCTTCTTCTGTGAGAAATCCATTATGTATAATCAAAAGTAATATTTAAGGTTATGCGCAGTACAAATTGGATATTGCGGCATAGTTGCTTTCTAAAATAAATTCCACGCTTTTCATATAGTTTATTCTTTTTTGTCAATTTAATATTATTTAATATAAGTTCCCGACTGATTTTTCACCTTGGTAGGGGGAATTTAAAGTTGATTTAATTAGTAATGGTAATATGGAGATTTTTTGCTGGAGCTCTCATCTTAATCGCATAGAGTAATCAAAAAATTTATTTAGAACAACATTTTTTTAATTCAGTTATAGAATCAACTACCGACTAGCAGAAACCATTTAAATTCAATGAAATCATGCTTATTTTTAGTGAAGAGTTACCGAGCTCACTAGTAATTAGGATCAAAACACCAAAAGCATGACGCTACTTAAAAAGACATCTTTAATTCAGACATTATGGCTTGAGTCAAGAAACCATTCTCATGAAAACAAAAGAGAACAGTTTCAACATTTGCTATTACTTGATTTCGGTAGCATCGTTTGCAATAAAAAAATTGAATTTCATTATTTCGAAACCCTAAAATGACATGTTTAAATGTTTGAATTTTGCGTTTTTTAAAATATGACGATTGCGTAAAATCAACCGATGCATGGTATATTTTCATTCAATTACCATGTAGGAACGGACAGAAAATACTTCTAATTTTATCTACCTCCGGAATTTGGTAAGTTACCTCTATTAAACGTTCTCTTTTTTCAATAAAAAAATTGTTCCATTAATCTCTTTATCCTTCCTCTTTTATTTACTCCATCTTTGTTCCTCCGCAATTTCGAGTCTTTTTATGTTTGCAATAAATAAAATTAGGCAAAAGAGAGCAAAGCTGCACGCGAGGAAATAATTAGTTCCTTTCATATCAGAAGGCCCTCTAATTAGAACCGAACAGAAGTTCACATCGCTAAACTTTTGAGCCTTTGTTTTCTCTCTCTTCCACCTGCATTATTGCTAGACCTCAGGGTAGGTTAATGAAATTTTCATAAGTTCTGGTTGATTTGTGATCTGAAATTGCGAAAGACATCTCTAATCTCCTTTTCATTATAGAGGGCGTGACTAAATTTAAAACTTCATTTTATTGCACAAGAGATAATATTTCATATTTCTCTCATTCTACGGGATCTTTGTGAGCTGGTGTCTTTAAAAAAGCAACAACTTAATTGCAGTTTGATATTCACGCAATTTCTAAATCGTTTCAAGATTATATTTTGTTCCAACATATTCTTCCACTTTCAAAGGCAAACCTAAAGAATTTGGGAAACATCGAGGATAAAAACGGATGCGTGGTGCAAATTTCTTCTAAAACTAAGTTCGCCCTAACTTTTCATCTTATCCAGGGCTTCCTATTTACTTCAAGAACAACTCAACGCGAACTAGACACAAGGATTTAATGGGCGAAGTCTTCACATATTCTTAATTTAGCCTCAGAAAAGTTATAGTTGAAACTCTTCCTATTTCTGGATTCTAGCATCAATATGATTCGTAGATATATTGTTAAGAGCTAAAAGTTGAATTGAAAGAAGGGTTCTATCATTAAACTTACTTTCTGAGTTAATATTCATTAAGTTGAAACCAAGATAACAGGATGTATTATTTAAGCAATACCACCAGTATTACTCCTTCTGTTAAAAGGAATTTCTTGAAGCATGATAAATGATATCTCTAACAGAATAATTTACGTAGGCTAAATTTTCGAGGTGGATATAAAATTGAAACCCATGAAATTTCTCAGAAAAAAATGTTTTTGATTTACCTTACCCAACGTTACTGGCATCATTTGGCGATTTCAAAAGCGTAAATTGTCTAATAATCAACACTATGGTGCTTATATTGAGAAAACAGTTCTAAATTTACTGTCTGCTGACAGGCAGTAAATGAAAGCAATAAAAATGAAAATCGAAAATTCCTTTTTGTCAAATATTTAGGCAATGATGCAAAATTTGAATAGGCTAGTATTTCAACAGTATGGTGAAATGCGATTTCAATGAAACTTAAATAAAAAATTTAGCCCTGCTATGTTGACACTTCATATGTATTTGTTAGCACATTTTACAGTTAAGTATGTACAAAATTTATTATTTGTATGAGTTTAATTTTGCTTCCACTAATAAAAGACTCACCTGGTATTTGCTTGTACAACCATTTCACTCTTAATGGACCAGAGAAGATGACGCCTGATTATTGATGTAGCGATTAATTTAATATTTTTTCTAACTGGTTTGGAATTTGAAGTAGAGAGAATATTACAAAATATCAGTGAGTACAGTAAAAATAAACATCTAATTTTGCCATCGATATGCCATAAATGTTTCTATAACTGCACTTATTTTGGCCAAATACTCTATCTTATTGTATGAATAACCAAATGGGTTTTATATAAGTTTTTTCTAAGACAGTTAGTTTGTCTTGGTGTATGTCTCTTTAAAAGAGGTTTTATTATAAACAATTCTTTTAGACATCATAAATCTCGTAAGTTCAGATACCCTCCTTCCTCTCCCCCTGTGGTCTAGACTTGTGAAAATTAACCAAAGCAATAAATTTCATCATTAAATGTAATTTTGTTTGAGGTATGCGCACCACCGAGGAAGGATATTTGGCCAAAAGTAATCTAAAAGCTTAATTTGTACAAAAGCCACAATCAATATCACTAACGGAATTGGTGACACCCCCAATGCGATATATTATATAGTACACTTAAAATTTACTTTATAATAAATTTCAACCTTGGAATTAAACGACATAGTTAGATATTCTATCTGCATTTCTGGAGTACGTAGCATCCATGAGTTCTAATTTACTAATCCTATGTTATGACCAATTCATAAATTTACTAAATAAAAAGAGAAGTATCATCACCGAACGAGTCGATAATATATTGTTTCTAATGTATGAAATACCAAGTTTTTGCCGATTTTATAATGAAATTAAAGCTTACTGGCGCATAATAATTGCGAAAATAACTAATATTTAGAAAATGTTCTCCTGCATTGAATATGTTGAATATAGAAACGTGTTGGTATTTCGTTCTATGGATGACCAAAGAGTATCAATGTTTATATCAAAGTAGACTAGCGAATGATAGGATTTTTCTAAAGGCAATATAGCTATTTTTCTCACATTATGCTCTATAACAAGTTAATTTCAAAACAAAAGTTACATCTCCCCATTTTGAGACATTTAAATTTCGACAGGAAAATTGAGTTTCGAGTACGTGACTTTTTGGGCGCTTATTATGACAATTAATTCAAGTTTCTATTTAGTCCATATAACTGAATCTATTTTAAAAATAGCATTTCGCAGTAGATATGGTGTTTTTTTACTTCATTGCGTGACTCGAGACTGAGCAAATACTCATCCGCCAGTGATGCCGAGAATTTGGAGAAATTAACTTATTGAATTTGAAGGGATAAATGCTCTTCCGATTAGTTTATCACAAATAATATCTTATATCTTGTCTGCGTTTGTAATTGCCAGCAATTATGTAAGTTTTATGATCCTCAGCAATGCTACATTGTTCTTTTAATTTCTTAATGCTGAAAAGCGAATGTAATTGGGATCAAGGGTTAGGAATGGAAATCCGAACATCAAAATATTACCTTCATGCATTTTATTTTGAACTTGAGCTCCAAAATAAGCAGTCCGCAGCTTCATTTTCCAACACTCAAACACTACAAGTCATTCACTGAATTACTAATCAGTTATTTTCATTAAACTTCAATTCCTATAGACAAGTCATTTCTTTGCGGCAGTTGGCTCAGGCACCTCATTTGTTCCTCGCAAAACCAAAAGAGCAGACCGTCATATACAATATTAATCATTTTATGTAATTGCACCAGTTTTATTAATTGCGATTTTTCTCTTTGAATTGATAATATAAATGTTAAATTTCACCAAATAGTGGCTGACTATTTTGCCTTGATCTGAAATTAATAGGTGCTCTTTGTTCTTGATAGTCAAACGTGGAAGTACCAAGGAAAGTTACTTCATCTGATAATTGCATTCGGATTTAGCTTTCATAATCAGTTATCTGAGTTAAATTAAATTTATTTCTAATGTGTTCAGGGCATGCTAGTCTTGCCACTTTAATTAAATCTGTTCTTCAAAGCGTTGCTAAGGAAAAGTGATCCCACATGGTATTCAGCAGCTTATAATTTTCATGTAGGGATGACGAAGTGGGCAAATATATATATATGTATCTTACTTGAATATCATTTAATTCAAACGACAGTGTGTTCGCTTTTGCATAAAATTTAACATATTTTTAAAGGTATCTTAACACTGGATAGCTTCCGTTATAGTATGTTTGTCATAAATGAAATTTAAAAAAAAAAATCAATAAACAATAAATTAGGGAAATGTGTATAAAGATAAGCATTTCAATTCATTTTCGTTCAATATTTAATCTAAATTGTTAAAAAATGCATTTATTGCACTTATGAGGTAAGGTAGTAAAACTTTTAATTAATGTAAGGCAACTGAGACTGAGGAAAGACATTTTAAAAAGAGAGCATGAAATAGTTGAGGGGGCAGATTTGAGTTATGGAATATTAATTAATTGACAAGTAAATGCTTTGCGCACAAACAATTAAAATTCCGGTCACTAGATTAGTGATTAAATTAATACCCATCACCTCCTTCGCGTTTGGTCAGCTAGTTTGATATGCTTGTTGAATGGCCTCTTCGATT
This sequence comes from Hymenolepis microstoma, assembly GCA_000469805.3. NCBI lineage: Eukaryota > Metazoa > Platyhelminthes > Cestoda > Cyclophyllidea > Hymenolepididae > Hymenolepis > Hymenolepis microstoma. Next base: position 35,629,618 of record LR215989.1, on the reverse strand, counting down.
TGTTTCCTCCATCAGGAAAGTTGAGATAAAATTGATGTAAGGCAGCTTAAATGATCTTAGCACACCAGAGAACACAAAACAGAAATTCATATCGGAGGAACTTCATTTTACAAAGCCTTAACGTGTTGCATTTAACATTATATGGTGGTAAGACAAATTACAGTTTTAGATACAAATAGATGTTTTGAGTTAAAAATCTATTAGTATTCTTAATTCAGCTACTGAATCGCAATTAAATTATCTAATCACTAGCAAATAAATGATTCAGCTGGGCTCGGAAAGGTTAAAGTGAATAAATTGAGCATTTTGCAATAGTTGCTAACACACGTTTATACAGAAAAATCAATTTAAAATAATCTGGACAATCCAGCTATATGTTTGAATCTTAATTTAAGTCAAGTGAATCTTCTAAGTGTTTTAGAGTCTGTATTGACTCCAAGTAAACGGAATGTTACGAAGAGTGAAAAATTTGCCAGAAATTCATGCCTAGCAGCCAAATTTAATTAAAAGGCATTCACTAATTCAAATGTTTGATAACTATTCTACCAATCCATTTTACTTAAAGAACTCATATTAGAAAGCATATTCACCACTGTTTAAGGGAAGAACTATTAAATACTTTTGCTTAAGAGACCTAAAGGAAATACTAAAACTTGACCCTTCTTTATATCGTTTTAGGCTTAATCAACCGAAGTTGTAGTCAGACTTTTTAATTAAGAGTTAGAGTACTCCAAATTCGTATACCTTTGCTAATAAAAGTCACTTTTAGCAAAATTACTTCAAAATACGAAAAGATTAAAAATAACCAATATTAGTAGAGTTCAAATTGAGTGATCTTCGACCTGCAGGCTGTACTTTCATTATACAAACTGTAAGAGACCATTTAGATCAGGCTACCTGCTGGGCGTTTTAAAGTAACAATGGAATGGATTGGCAAGATTGACCATTTTAGTTAATAATAATCCGTTACTGAGCGCTGGGATTGGAGATGGTATTTTTAGTACTGATATAAAGATAAGGTTTTGGGACATAAATCAGTGAACTGTCTTCTTTGTGAACAATCTACCGCACAAGTGTGGGAACCATGATCTCAATTGCTCCTCCTCAATCGTTTTTCGCTTGGTTATGAGTGAGACTAAACAGTATTAATCATGCAAAGCTGCTCATTTTTATGCCTGCGTATTACAACAACAACAACTTTTTCATACTTAATTGTCTCAATAGCGAATACTTAAATTGAAGGTCATTCATTTTACATGTGTCATGGAGATTCCAATAATTGAAGTTTCAATATATTTGTTGCTTTTAATTCACCATGCTAAATAAGAATGTGCAGTTATAATTAAACACCAATCTTAGATTATTCAAAATTTAAAAACTAATAATTTCCGCCTCTCATTAAAATTAGATAATAAATGAACTCTTGTACACACAATAAAAGACGTTAAATTGTAAGAATTTGCTCTTTAATATAAAAAATTTTAATTTTTCGAAGATAAAATGGATAGATCTTCATGATAATAATAATTTTGAGTTTCAAAGAATATTTCGCATGCCAAAACTTCATTAAAATTTAATATTTTGGAATTCTCTTGGACGATAAAATTCCCATCGGGATTAGAGCATGTTTCCATCTTGTTCTTCTTTTTTCCTCCTTGTTAGTGACCATCTCTTTAAAAATGGCACTTTCTCTCAGCGCGTAATATAGTCCAAAATAAACATAATTTTTCGAAATGCTTTCTCACCGTTTTTAAGTAAACGTGATTCAAATTAAGTGATGTTAAATAAAGATTTATAATTATTTAATGTGCTATATGTCTTACGATAAATGCTAATCTTTTTATTAAATCTTGGAATACTTACTGAAATGAAATTTATTCAAATATGCATTGCAAAATGAAACTTGGTTTCAATTTGACTTATAAGCATTCATAACTTTGTATAAATTTGCTTTGAATATCTTTCGTTACATTTTCGGATTATCGCATTTTAGGATTAAATACTTATTTGTTTTAATCTTGTCTCCTCACCTTAGAGTAATTCAGCTCACTGTAATTGTTTAACCTAAAACTTTTACCTTTCTCCAATCTACTATGCTAAAATTTTAAGCTTCTGAATATCATATTTTAAACCTATTAAACGATTTTAGTCATCTTCCATGGTAATAATTTTTGGAATTGAAGTTGCAAAATTATAAATTTTTGGCATTCTCTTTTGGAATAATAACAATAATGATGTATTCTTATTACTATTCTCATAGCTGCATTTAATTATTCTTGATAATGCGTGTCAAAGGTCAACCGACTCAATTCCAGATGTTATCATCCATTTGTCTTCAACTTTTTCCAATTATAGTCGGCTAAATTTCAATCCACTGCTCGGTAAATTTACAATTAGATTATATCCATTATCATAACTATTTAAGTTAATTCCTAACAGAAAACATCATTTGAATTTCTACCTAACTTTATGTTGAGTTATTTATAATTGCATCAAGTTCATTAGATTTAAGTAGTTCTTTTGAAAGTGATGCAAACTGGCATAATGGAGATAAATGGTTACCAATAACTATCATGAACATTGTTAACAACGTTAATTCGAGTGCTGGTACCTTTTTTAGTAAAAAGGTGCATAAAAAACTGGCAGAAGTAATCCGCGCAGTTGAATATTCCCTTCACCAAATGCGCTAAAACTGGTATCCGAATAAGGAAGTCTATGTTTAAAACTAACTTTATAGAATTACTTTTCTTGTGCATTGATGTACTTCAATACAGCATGTACTCAACTTGATAACTTCGGTTGTAAAAGTGTACATTTTTAGTTGAATTAGCATTTGAAGGGCTTAATTGAAATCGATATTATATATACAGGGGTCCAAAAAAAATGTATACACTTTAAATTTAATTGTAAACGTGGCGATCAGTTGGAATTTTATTATTTAAAAAGTGTCCCAAGAATGTATGCAAACTTAAAACATTTTTAAACATTAATTAATTATTATCTTCTTATTTCAAATGTATACAAAATATTTACAAATATCATTTTATTGTTTTTTATTACATTTTGCGACATAAATAGCCCACAACTTGACTGCTTGTGTTTTTTTGTAGATTCAACTCCTCAACACAAGAATGACAACCAGATTTAACTTTGAAGAAAGAAAATTTATGTTAAAGTACCACTGGAAGTGTAAAAACGCAGCTGAAGAGCAAAGGCAATTTAGGAACTAATTTCAAAGGGAACCTCCAACGCGAGTTACAATCTTTCGAATTAGAGATAAGTTTAAAGCTGATGAAACTGTTGATAACGTTCACAAGAAGTGGCCTGGAAGACCACGAACATCAACAAGCTCTACACAGGTACATTGCCATTGAAAAAATTTATATTCCAAAATTTATACTCCAAGCTTAATGACGATGATCCAGACCGAAGAGTATAGTGATGCGAGTGGCATTTAGAATAATGTGTGAGAAATGTGGAGTGACGAGACCAATTTAAGTTAAATAGTTACATTAACCGCCATAATTGTACATATTTGGGTCCTGAGAATCCACACGTCACTGTCAACCGTCATGTCAATTTACCTGGAACTATAGTGTGGTGCGGTTTATTATCAAGAAGATCAATTGGACCGTTCTTTTTTGATCCAGCTATAACCGGACCCATTTGCTTGAACCTTCTGCCACAGTCTGTCGTGCCAAGAATTAGAGATTTTTTATGAAAATGGTGAGTTTTATTTTCAGCAAGTTGGAGCACCCCCCTCCCCCCACAGTACCATCGCGATGTAAGGTCTTTCCTAGAGAAGATCTTGCCAAACAAGTGGATTGGACGAAGAGGTTTTGTTGAAGATCCTCCCTGTTCACCAGACCTTACACTACCAGATTTTTTCTTACGGGGCACCCGAAAGACAAAGTCTATGCTACAAAGCCTGCAACATTCACTGAGTTAAGAGTGCATGAATGCGCCCAAATTCCAAGAAAACTATTTCATGATGTGTGCGATTTCATTGCTTGGCGTTGTCAGCAGTGTCTGGATCAAAATGGACGTCAATTTGAGAACAACCAGTGAAAAACAAAAAAATTCGACTTATAAAATGCTTTTAAGCTTATTATATAATAAAATTCTAATTGATCGCCACGATTAAAATTAAATTTAAAGTGTATGCATTTTTTGAGACATCCTGTTTATACATATATATATCATAATTAAAGGATTGAAATAATATTCAAAAGCTTTTGAAGCAAAAACAAACTATGTAAGAGTTGTTAGAGTTAGTTTCTCGATGTACGCATGACCTTTAGATTCAGGCAACAATTTGGAGACAATTTCAATATTAATATAACGCACGTTCACTTCTCTAAAGCTGCAGTGATAATTGTACTTGTAGCTTTTGAAGTAGGCTTTCTCTTTGAAATATGATACATCTGCGTCAGTTGTGGTTCCTGTCTTCGAATTCCCAAGTATTTGATTACCATGAGAATGGAAGAGATTTTATGGCGTTTATTTATAGCTGGCGTGACTTTGGAATTCTTCAATCTTTTATTATCTGCTCTACAAACTTGTATTTTGCTTTATACGCGCTTTCCAATGAATCTTTAAACATTCAAAAAAGAATATTCATTGATTTCAGACGAGAAAAATAAAATATCCATTTTAATAAAATGCTATTTCTAATAATTAAAGTTTTGGATTTCATTTTCATGCATTTACTCAAAAGTGGAGTAAATTTTCCAAGACATAATCTGGAGATGGGAATATATCTTCATTTTTATGAGAATCTCGCGTTTTGTTTCACTAAGTGCTGAAAACCGCGGTTTACTCTTCAAATTCTTTGAGGACAATGTGAATTCTGATTTATTCACCAATTTATGATAGCAGTTACCTAGGCAGGCTTTTATTCACATTTCTCGTATGTGAAATGAAATGAAGAAGTCGAAAAATATCAGTAATATTAATTACAATTAGCGATTTTTTGTGTCAGTTTTTTTATTTCCATTCATAATACATCCGCTTGATTCAAATTTGAGAGAAACGTGCGTTGGTATTGCGGCTTTGTGATCGAATGCCTGAATTCGCTTGTATTTCCTATGCCACTTTCTGCAAACAAATTCAAATTTCCATTGTGGTAGAAGAAAGCCCCTATTTAAATAAGTATAGCTTTTATGTAGGTAATGTGGCTTTGAATCAATGACCAGTTTTATTTGATCATATCCTCTTCATTATGAGGCTCTTATGTTAATAAATACCCTATTTTATTAAAGCAACCTTTCTGCACAGTTGCATGATCATCGATTTGTTGTGTTCATTTTTATACTTTTGGTATAGAGAAAATCAGAAGTGTGGCCTTCTCATCAATTGCGCAATGGTTAAATTGCCTTAACGAAGCTGGTTAAGTCGTTTGCTTAAGTTTAAAAAACTTAATAAACAATTAAAACATTGGACAGCAAACTTGATTATTCTAGTGGTTAAAAAGTGCTAAGGTCTTGAGTTGAATTCCTTTCCTTTCAATCTCAAGTTCAATATGTTAAGAAATCGCCACATAGAATTGCCAGTGCCCCTGAAATATGATGGATAGAGAACGCTTGTCAAACTTTCTGACCCAGAGGGAACCTCCTATGAATTTTTTAATTGGTTTTAATATTAAGGTCGGCTTTTGCACATTATTCAGGAGTATTTTTTAACTTGACAGCAGTTAATCAATAGCATTTTAAATAAATTAGGCACTTCATATTGTAGATCATGAACTACTATTCAGACTTTATCAATCAGCTCATTTTCAATACTTCGATTTTCGCATCATGCATTTAAGTTTCAATACGTAAAGATGAACGAAAGTAAAAGCTATATTCAGATTTTGAACTAATTAAAAGCCCAGTAATACCCTTTGCCGATCATTTTCGAACTGATGCTTAACTTGAAGAGCTGCATTTGTGCTCAAAATGCGCTAAAAACACACCCGTTTATTGACTATCGATTTTTTGATTATTGAACCCTTTTAGTGCGCATTTTGTAGACAGTTGGTCATATAAAAGATTGTCCCTTCTCTGTCATCGTTGAGGACAAACAGCTCAATTGGCTCAAGCTTTTGGAAAGCAAGAATTTTAGTTAGCCCAGTTCTCAAGTGCCTACTTTTTAACAGATCTCACTTTTATACGGGCAGCAAAAGTCGTTAATTAAATAACTCTCTCATTTTGATATTGACTCCTCATACACAGCAAATAATGATCTTGTTAAAGTTAATTTCATGCAACTAATTTAAATTTTATCCTAATGCCTTAACGTTATAAAACAGAAATCGTCGATTTGCTGCATTGTCTAAATTAAATGCGTCATTAAGAAGGCGAGTTATAATTTGTTCATTTTGAAACAGCCACTCTGCAATATGAAAAAGGGAAAGCGTTTGATGAGAAACCTATCGTTTTGCCAGATTTTTCTTGCGTGACCACATCACATATGTCACATTGGACAGTCTCGATATTTTAGGCTCTTCACATTTCTTGTTTTCTTCTTAAATAATTTCTCAAATTATCTTTACATTATTGAGACTGTCTTTTAAATTACCCTAAAGTCTTTTGTTTAAAATCCAATGGTGCTTTTAATAATTTAAGTAATGTCTTGATTTAAAATGGCATGAACAAAAATTTCATATCAAAAATTTCAGTACTATTAAATTTAGTCATTTATATTTTATTATATTTTTTCGATTTTTAGCTTGAACTCAAGTTTATCATTCCGCTATTTGATAATAATTTTTGAGATCAATTGGAATTTTGGAGCATTTAATTTCATTATGATATGGCGAAATAGCTAAATTTAAGCAGATTGAAATTTAAATTAAGCTAGGCAGTCTAATTGAATAGAAATTAACGCAATCTATTAAGGTCACTTATGTTGGCCTTTGATAAGGAGCAATACTGTCCAGCTTGACTCAATCTATGGTCAATTTCAATCTAAGATAAGCCTGTTTAATCACATTTGGCCTTCTGTAAGTACACAGAAAAAAACGGACATCGCAACTCGTTAATAAAAAGTAATATTCTATCCTTGCAGTTAGTATTCACTAGGGAATGTTATCTTAAATGTAAATGTGATATCGAAATCTCGTAACATTAGCGTTCAGCATTGCCTCCTATCTATTTAAGGTGGCATTAAAAATATACTTTATTATAAGCACGAGAAAAAACAACTCGACATAATTGGTCTTTCAACTGTCATCTCGATAGTCTTTCTACCGTCTCTAATTGATTCGTTCACTGGCTGTTTTCCTCATTACATGGGAGAGCATGGTTACCATTAAAATGGTGTTGTTTTCTTATTTATTGTATTTTTATCATTTTTCCTTTTTTATTTTAGTAATCACCTACATTTTAAATAGACAGAGCCTACTTGATTTCTTACCTATTTCATTTGAAGAAGATATCGTATCGAAGCTGCAAGGACGATCAGTAAGCATTCAATAAACAGAACGAATATCCGTCACAACTGAATGCATTCTGTCAAATATGTCACTCGTTCATTAAGAAAAATGAAAACTATATTTTAGCCTATAATTATCCCGAATGTTGACTTCCTGTTCTCTGTCACATGACAAGACTAGGCGAAATAACCTAAAATAGTTCAATTAATTTGGGTTCATGTCACTTGTAATTATTAATGAATTGTTGTAAAAATGCTCTGAAACAATAGAAATAAGACCATTCAGAGTGTAATGCGCCCATCTAAATGTCAGGGACTCGCTTAAAGATGAAAGACAAAATAACCAAAGCAGATAGCAATACTCGTCGCTTAATGTAGAAAATTTAAAGAGCGTTTGTTGGGTTGCTTGTAAAATTCATCTAGTCCAGCACCTCCAAACTTGTTATTTTCAACAATTGTCCATTTCGAAATTGACGCTCTCTGTCTGCACGTAGGGAGTCAAATTAATTCTGTGTTTGTTAACTTGCAAAAATACATGAGTCAACAAAATATTCCACTATGTACACATCCAGTGAGAATTGACAACTAAATGATTTGGTTTTTATTTTTTGATGATTCGTGACGTATTTCTTTAGCAAAAGAGGGCAAAAATGTTTGCAATTTGGAATCATTCCAACGGAACTCATTCCGGGGGACTAGTTCGCAAATACTTAGACAGTAAAATCTAAATATTAGGGACTAATATTTCTTTGATTCCAAGAAGTACCAGGATTTCGAATTCTGCATAATAAGTAAAATGCATTAGTTAATATTCAGAGCATTTTGCTTCCTTGAAGTTTTAACAAGTTCTTTAATAATTTTATGCATAGCTGATCATTCTCTCTTTGTTAATTTATTAGTAGTAGCAGAATTACCACTGAGACGGGTCTGCTTCGTGAGATCCACAAGTGAAGCCAATGATTGTATAAAATGTCATGATAGCTCTTCTCAACTCAACAACCAGTCAGTAAAAATTCCTGATTTTGGGAAAAGACTTCGCTCGGTCTGTGAGGCACGAATTACGAAATTCAATTTAGCGAAATTAATTAAATGAAAATTAACAACCGATGTAAAACAAATAATTTGATTAACTCCCGACAATCTCACCTTCAATTATTTGTATGGAAATTTACTTTACCTATTTCCGTTGGTTACAGAAAATTCACATTATAGCAATTTTTTCCCCTCTCTTTTGGGTATAATGATAAAATTTTCTCTCTGAATGTATTCCTTTCTCTTTAACATCAATTATAGCCTAGCGTTGTTGAATGATATGCATTTACTCAACCAGAGCCTAACAGAAATTTATTTATATCAAATGGCAGGCTTTATGATAGTTATCATTAGCCCTTTAGTTGACTTCTGGCTTTACAGAGGGGAGGAACATCAAAGTCATAAGAAGTCAAGAGAGGGAACCGAAGAATGATTCACAGATGCAAAAGCGACAGACTCAAAGGTAGGAAAATAAAAGTAAAGTGAGTATTGTGGAAGTGGTCGAATGTGACATACAGTCGGGTCATGGTAGTTTAAAGTCAACTGCCGGTTTATAGACTTTTTTGCCGTATGAGTGCATGTTGCCCAGGATGGACCACGCGGAGGTATGTCTATCGCTCACCCCATCTTAACAGAAATTGGATCACTCATTTGTAAGAAATCAAAAATTTAAATATTTAAATTTTAAACAAAGTTGCGTTTCTGTGATCCTGCATATAGTGGTGATAAAATAACTATATCACTATATTTTTATTAACGTTGAATTGCATTTAGTTAAACCGATGTCAATTGAATTTTTGATATTTTAATCTAAAAGGATCATGATATGAAACAATGCAATTCAATAAGTCAACTGGGTTCACTGTTTCTTTTCTCCACCCCCTGCCGATCAATTTCCACAGTCAGGTCCTTCAATCAATTCCTCTCCATATGCAGCTTTTCTGCCCATCTCCTGTGTAGCCTTCTCTTTCTGAAAAAGTTATTTAAAATATATTTATCAAATGCTTTTCCTGCTCGTCAATCCGTCTCGTGATTCAGGGGCTTTTCAGTGCGGAAATCATATTTTCCAAAGCATTGGACATTAATTCGTTAAAATTTCAATTTGTATTATTTTTAGCTATTCTGGATGATTCGACTTCAAAATCACCTTTGTCAATTACCCTTTTCAACGGTGTCAGCAATCGTGCATTTTAGAAATACAACAATATTCTGTCATTATTACCAACACATTGCGTTAAATTATTTGTAACCTAAACAGAATTGCTCATGGATTCTGTTATTTTTCAATGAAAACATCTATAAATATTTTAGATTCAAAGAATTCCAATCATTTGTAAAGCAACTGATTGTATTGTATTGCATTGAACACCCTTCATTTAATCGCTGAATGCAGGAAAGATTCGAGTTTGGACTTTGAAACCCCTTAAAAATATAATACCATTTGTGCGCTGCAGGTCGATTACGAAATAGTTTTATCTCAAAACAATTGAAAACCCTAAAACAATGAAGTTGGGAATGGTGAGGCAATTCGAACTTCTATTCTTTTCACTGATTTCAAACAGCTGATAACCGGCTTGCGACACGCGACGACAAACGTACAGATGAATTTAAAACTCCTCATTCTAAAAGGCCGTCCACTAGTGGCCGGGGAAACTAATCCTTAGCAATCAACCACCTTTTCAAACACTCTAAATGTAAAATGGTTAAGAAAATTTTAAGTTTATTTGAAGAAAACAAACATATATCATCTTCATCTCAAGTTAAATGGGATTTTGAATGAGCCGCATATGAGTGTCTAAATTTTATCCATATATTAGCACTTACTGTTTGTTCTCCCTAACCTAGTTAAATGTGCGCACTAAAGTCAAGAGCGATCTTGTAGCAATGAAACACTTAGTGGCATTAATTAATTAATTTGGTATCAAAAGCAACGCTCAATTAGGACATTGTACTGCTAGACGAAATATGATATATTAAACTTCTATAGTCATATAATTAACCTCAGACCCATTACAGGTAAGTATTGCTATCTTAAAAATCTTAGCAGAAACTGCAGGCGTGTAAAATTAAATTTAGCTAAGCAGCCTGCACTTTCATCCAATAATGGCCAATTTGAGAATAATCAACAATGCGAAAAGAACATAGTTCTATGCTTTCAACCATCAAAACAAAACAGACAATTCAAAAGCAAGGGAAATAGTTTTGAAATTGAATAAGGGTGTTCGCATAGCCTCATTAAGCCCTATCTTTAATGTATTCGAATTTAAAAGTTCCACTTTTTATCATCTAAATTTATCTCATCGATTTGGCCTTAGACCAACTAGATGCCCCATCATTATTTTTAAGCAACCAATCGGATACAAAACGCATTAAAACCTTAACAGATAGATAACGAAGGCTTCATATTCATATGCTGTCACAGTTTTTCAACATTTAAAAACTCTCGTGCAGATTAAATATTAATTTTGTCTGCTTAAGAAAGCATTTTCAGAAATATTTACTTGAATGCAACATTAATCATTGAGAGAATCCGTCAACTTTGGAAATGCAAATTTTATTTGAAAGCGAAATTTTTCAAGTTGTTTAAATGAATTATTCACTGCATTCGTGCGCACCTGAACTTCTATAAGCTAAATTTACTTCATATAACATCACCTATTAAACTACACCAATTTTTCGAGAGATAATTAGCTTTAATAATCAAATATTCTATTATAGAGACAAGTTTGAATAAGGTTTTCATTTCATTTTTAGTATTCAATTCATATACTCTTAAGCTTGTGGTTTATCTTAAATAGGGAAAAAAATTCTATTTTGAATATTCTAGATATATCGCTCCTTTCTTGCTGCCCTTCAAAATTGAAAGAAGATTGACAAAATTTATTCTAACCCTGGTATTTAACTTTCAATAATAGATTAGTCATAATAGAAAGGAGCAATAGTTAAGATAACAAATTCTCAATGACTTAAGAATAGGATAAAAAGTGCTGAGTATAACCGCTCAGTGGGTGTCATTGCTAAAAAGTCAATTATAATAATTTTAAGAGCATTCGGAAGGAAGCTACAAGTTACGTCCCAATATCGCACCAATTATTATCTAACTGGGAATTCAATTAGTTTTCACATTTAAAAGTGGATTCATTTTCTTTTAGACTTCAATTTGATTCGAAATACCAGCCCTCTCACTTCCTCCTGAGTAGCACAAGTTTTAGGAAGGTGAAATTCAGCCTATACTCATTTTAAAAAAACTTTGAATCTCTCTAGAATGTTTCATTGAAGAGCGTTAATCACAATACATCAATGCAACTTTCATGCCTCAGTGTAGATAGTATCATTGGCCTATTTTAACGATCTCATTAAGGTTTGAAACCCATCACTGCGTCTAGACAACGTTGACAATTAGAAGAAATAGCTTCGAGTTTATAAAAACATGTAATTTGAATATTGAGGAAAAAAGTTAGACTACAATAGCAGGAATTTTTATTGGTATCGCCAAATTGCATTTTTTGCTAAATTGATAATGATGTCAGTAAATTCATGGAGTGCTATCATCTTTTACTTTGGTATCTTATAAAAAGAAATTGCGAACAATCAGATGCTAGGTAAATCGGCTCATCAAAGTGAGGACGGAAAATTAGTGTAAAAATATATTAAGGTTTTGACTGCCACACAAGTAATAGCATCTCGCTATAAATAAAATCACTCTTGTAAACAGTCATAAATCGTTTCTAGCAAATAATCAAAATTCGAGCAATGTATGAAATTTGGCAGCCTTTTTATTTTGTACTCTTTTTCTGTAGAATTTCTTTGTGTTTTAACTAAATTTTTTGTATTGTGACAATTAATATATATAATATACAGTGCGAGAAAAGATAATGTTTACAGTTAATAAACTTAAATATTGTCATAATTATCTGCCGATTTATCGCCGTTTTGGAAACAATTTTTTTATATTTTCTACAGATATCACAGCATTTTATGTTTAAAGTTTGAAGTTTAAAATTGTGCTTTCGCGTAATTATTTTCTTAATTTTTTTCCTTCAATCAGAAAACCATTACGTATATTACCGTTTTCATTTATGCACTTTTATATAAGTCAACTGCTTAACATGTCGTCAACTCTGAGGAAAATAGCGCATATAAATAAAATTTTTCGTATCTTTACGCTTGTTTCCATTATGTCAATTTAACGATTAGAGATTGTCAAGACAATTGCTTGGATAAACAAAGTAATTAGATACTCAGCAATGAAAAGTGTAATTTAATGCGAAAGAATAAAATGCGAGAAATTATTTGATTGAGAGAAATTACAAGTAAAGCATTGATATAAATAAATAGAAGAATAAAAATTAAATGATAAATGAAATTGGCAGCAATTTTTATTAATTCTGGCAACCTACCTACGCATCTTATGAACAAATTAGTAATATGCCTTGTTTCATAGACACGGAGACAATTGAAAGGAATGTGAAACACTACTTTGAGGACAGAATTAAAATCGTTTCCCTAGTCTCATTTACGTTTCCAAGTTTGTCGAAAAATCCAAATAATGCAGAATATTATGTTCAGTCATTTAATTATTTCAATAGTCAAACAAGCTGAGAAGTTAATTAATAAAATTGGAGTCGAACACTGCTTTTAAAAGTCAAATAACACAGTTTAATTTTCAATCTAATTTGATTAAAAGTTTCCGTTTGACCACGGCTTCGCCTCTGACGCAAAATTTTACAGATTCATGGGTTCGGACGCTAAAATAGAGAAAAAACACTTTTCTTGTGATTTTGGTAATAAGAGTTCATCGTTTTCGTGAGGGTATGGGTATTCGTCATGAGCGAAATTTTGGAACGAAATTTTTAAATAAATTAAAATCTAAAAAGTGGAAGCGCAATGTTAATCAGTTTTTTAAGGATAATTACTCACACTTGGCATAACAAAATTATATATATATTAAAATCTACTTAGTCATGTTTCGGTATTATCATTTTATAATCAAATATCACTTAAGTTAATTGAATGTCACTTCTTTCCTAACAATACGCATTAGATAGAGCGAAAATAATGTTCCAGTAAAGGAAAAATGGGCCAACTTGGTACGTTCTGGAGGAAGACTCTATTGACAAATGCCAATTCGTTTTAACAAAGGTTACGATTCTTAAATATTATAATTATATTCCGCCTTCATTCACGGTAAGTTTAAATTTCCTTCATTAGAGATTTTTTGGCTATTTAAAAACTAATGTAATAATTGTTAATACCTATTGACTGGGAAGCAGCAGGAGTTTTGCCAACGGAAAATAAAACGAAAAACTCTAACACAATTAATTTGTTTTTCCATTTTTAAGTAACTTTTATTTTTTATCAAACAAATTTAATTTCTTTATATTGTGCGTAGTTCTTCATGTTGACCTCCTATTGGGACACTTTGACATGACCTCTTCCTGTTCTTAAATGTGTCAAGTTTGTCCTTCTATTCAGCTGCAATATACATGTTGTAAAACCGCTTGAATAAGGCCAGATCTGTCCTCAAACTGGTTCTCAGCTTCTTTAAACAATGTACTCAATGCATAAAAATAAAAGATGGAAGCAAAAAGCAAAAAAATTAAAATTTTTCACTAAATAAAGCTGTAACTTTCAACTTATGCAAGTAATAGGTCAACAGGAATGAAGGGAGAGGTGTCACAATCGCCTAATCTTTAGAATGGTGTGAGTTTAGATGTTTAAGCTTCCAATGGCATCATATAGTATCTCATAAAGCTACAAGAGGAGAAAAACCTTCGTTCAAGTGAAGCAAAGCAAGTTTCTCGTAAATTAATGCATTACAGAAGTAAAACAGCGTCATTTGTAACAAGAGGTCGAGGTGCTACATTTCTACATATATTATTCAAAAGTGTGAAATTGCGTACCTGACATTTTTCTCTCGTTTTTTATAGTCAAACGCATCTACTAAAATCCCTATATCTGTAATATTGAGCAAGTATCCTTCATTTCCACCAAAATTATAACAGAACTAGGCCTCCCCACATTCAAAGCTAAGAGAACTTTTCGCTTCAAGAGACCAACATTTATGGCTTCATACTTTAAAAGTGACATTGAAGAAAGTACTTTTCCAGTCTAAAACGAATCTTTTATGCGATCTCCAATTAAGTGGCTTAAACAAAAAAAATTGTGGAAGATATTTTTGTCCTAACTTTTTTTAAATAAAACTATAATACGCAAAGGATATTTAAAATTTTCCAGCAAATACATCATCTTAGAATTGTAGTCCTCGAAACATTTAATTAAGAATGAAACGGCAGGCTCTTTTCAATTAATCACTTATCTCAGTATTCAACATAATTGTACATTAAAGAAATAAAATTTAATGCGCTTGGTATAAATTTTATCATGAAAATGTTTGTTTATGTTTACCTGTCGTTTACTAAAGAGCGCAAAATTTTGGTATCCTTGCCTAGTTGGAGACATCGCATTTCATTGTGAGGCAATGCTTTCTCGCAAAAAGCGACGATCACCTAGGCCTAAGCTTTTTGATTTCGATGCATTATCAAAATGAATTTTGTGGATATTTAATTCGCTCTTTTCATGCAGCTAAGGTAATTACGGTTAAAAGTTAGTCCATAAAAGAAGGGTCAGAATTTGTAAATTATAAATGGAGAAAATACTTTATACTTTTCTTTTCATTTTCTATACAACTCTATTTTAGTGAAATGTTTCGTCAAATTTTATGAAATTTATTTTTAAGCAATGCTTTCAGTGTAAATAAATCACAGTATATATCCATTTTTTGGTAATGCTCGAACGAGCAGTTGCATAATTCCAGCGATGCTTTTAAAACGATCTTTTGAATAGGTCTGCACCAAATTCAATATTAGTATGAGAATATCATTAAAAGATGCGTCGTTTCTTCATTTCTTGAAGTTCAGTAAACTAAAAACAACGCGAAATTTGGTACTGACCATCATCTCTGACCTTCGCTCTCAAGAAGCAATGAACTTGTCAGTAGTGCATTTCTAATCATTTCGTGTCAATAATTAGCGTTTTTAACTATTTTATTCTTAATGGACCAATTAAACAAAGATTGCCTGGTATCATCATCGATTTGTTTTATCGGACTTTGTGTAGAGCCTCATTTTAGCTCCCCTCGTATTCCCATGATCGAAAAGTGGCCTCAGAGTAAGCAGTCTTTCAAAAGAGCCCCAGTACAACATCTTTAACGCTTAAGTCTTATCACTTTATTCCTCGAAGAAATCCACTAAGTAACTTCTTCGAATGTCATATTTGTGTGTGGGCGTAATTCTAAGAATAAACTTTTCGTCTTATTTAGGTTAACCTTAAGTCAACTTTTGTCAGACAATTTTGGATAAATCTCGAGTATGACAAATTTGCATAGCCATAACATTCAAGAGTTGAAAATGCACTTTTATAGTGATTACATTCTACTTTTTAGATAATGCATATTTTCCTAATTTTATCTCCGATTGCTTAACAGCCCTGTAACACTTTACAGCTGATATTTACTTTCCTAATCTATTAACCAAATAGTTAATGATATAGGAGTGTGATGATTTTCTATGCTGAATTTGCAGATGCGAAACCATTAAAAAATCGTCTTCTTAATTCTAATTCTATTTCACACATTTTTAAAGCCCCTAAGACGCTTTATATTTTCTGAGACAACATTCATAGTGGCCAATGTTTTTAAAGAATAGAAATTATTCGCATAAATTCCTAAGTGAAATAATGTTCATAGCCCTACTCAGCATTGAATTGCTCTCACCAATTCATTACTGTCTTTTATTTTGGTTTGAAAAAAAATTTTTGCAATTGCTAGTCTGACTAACAATTAATTGCAGGTAGTTAATCGCAAATTTTTATGGCAAACAAAAGATTACATTTTATTCTCCCTCCCACAGAGAGCATAATTTCGGCCCGGTATTTATCATACCTTTTGTGTACACTCAACTCTTGATCTCCTCAATTACAATGAATAATAGTTTACTTGTAATTAATATTTATACGAAATGAAATCATAATTGTGCGTGCAAGCGACATTGTGCTTTTGAATATTATGCTTGGATTAATTTCTCTCGGATATTCATTTCGCATAATGTTTAATGGGCATAAAAATTATTTTCTAATTTCTAAATACTACCATGTCGCCAGGAGCAGCACTATTTCTCATAAGCACTGCATATTTTATTGCGCCATTTATTTTTAATTCAATATAGCGGCTTCTTCAAAATGGTGTACATATTCTCATGGTGCCGGCCTATGAACAGTTTATATCTTTCATCCATCGCCAAACCTTCTTTGGCTTACGGGCTACAAGACTGCTGTCTTCTTTATTTTTGTCACCAAAAAAGATCTTCTGTTAGTGGATCTGTCTCACTCCGACCTTGTGTCAACTGAATGCTTTTACTTCTTAAATGAAAGCTAGTTCTATCAATTTTCTTTGTCTCATTGTTCTCTCTCTTACCCTTTCTCTAGACTGAAGGTAAATCGATAGAAGTCGGAATAATTAATCAAATAAACTTTTCAGAAAACATATTTCATTTTTACTAACCATCAATTTACGTTGCATTATTAGACTAGTTGGTTTAATTAAATCATTATTTCGAGGTTTCTTTTAGCAGAGGGAATATCTTAGCAGAAGATGGTTTTATTACTCAAGTTATAGTCTCTCTCCCTAGATTGATGTCAAGGAATCTTAAGTTTGACACTACTAAAAATTATCAGTAGAAGATAAGAACTCGATTTCATGCTATCCTCAATGCATAAAATCCGCATTTATTGTTCTTCCAACTAAAGGTTGCATAAATTTTGCAAGAATCGTGAATATTTTTTCGTGATAAGCTCTTTAAATGCCGATTTTCTAATGGAATGGAGTTAGTCAGCGTCATTACCAGCACCGATTCATCTCTGGGTGGTGATGGTCAGTCATTTCCCAGAAATGGCGCAGCTTAACTATCTCCCAATTTATAGTTTCGGTAGTAAATAAACTACCTCTTTGATATCTTTTTCCTTTTGTGAATCATTCAGTCGCATTTAAAGAGACCTCCTCTCCTCATGGATTAACTTATTAATAAATTCCAAAGATCAAGAGTCCGATAGAGGTTGCAAGCAGTTTAGTGAACTTGTGCATTGCAGTTGATTGAAATGATTTTGCTTTTAAAGAGGCAAAATAATGAGAGAATTTACTTGAGAGACAACAATACGATAGCAGTGTAAAAAGACACTTAACTGATTGAAGCGCTTGTTTCAGTTTCCTCCGTTTAATTTTATCACCAATTGGAATTCATAGCAAATAAGCAAGCATTAAAGATTAAAATGAAACGGATATATTGAATGAAGTCAAAAGGTCAGCGTGGTTGCTTCATTTAATTTCAAATGTTATTGAGCTCTTTATTTTTCCCAAGACATACAACTCAGAGAATAATATCCCCGATTTTTCGATCGAATTCGTATTTTTAACATTGACCATGCTGTGTCGCCGCTTTAATGGAATGGTTAGTTATATCGCCTTATATCACTTGTACCTCCTTATATTAATGAATGCGGAGATGAGGCTTGTGTGGAGCACATAATCATAACACAGCTGAACTTAGCAACTTCATGCTCACTCGAGCATTCTGGAACTTGCGGCCGTGGTGTTGATCGTGTCGGGGAGCAGATGAGGCTACGAGAACAGAAACCTCACAACCAACCAACAATCAATAGTCATTACGGAGTTGGCGTACCCAAAACAGTATTTAATGACTGAGCACTGTGCCATTTTCCCACAAGAGAGACATGTCACAGAATTATCACAACTGTACGAAGGAATTTAAGTCATAACCGATTCAGGTTATTATCTAATTCGATAATTTCAAGGAAAAAGAACCTGTTAGCTTATAGATTTATGAATATTAAGCTGAATATTGCAGATCTATTAGACGATGTTTTTTATTTTAGTTCGGTTCTGATGTTCTTCACTTAATTTTTTCTCGACTGTCATTCACATTAATCATTTTTATTATGCATTTAATTTTCTTCACGTTGTGCATCCTGGGCAACGTATATTCATACGGCAAAAAAGTCTATAAACCGGCAGTTCACTTCAAACTACCATGACCCCATTGTATGTCATATTCCAACACTTCCACAGTACTCATCTTACCTTTTAATCTACCTTTGTGTCTGCCTCTTTTACATCTGTGAATCACACTTCTGTTCCCTTTCTCGCCTTTTTTGTGACTTTAATGCTCCTTTCCTCCCCTCTGTGTAGCCCGAAGTCAACTAAATGGTTAATGATAACTATCATAAAGCCTGCCATTTGATATAAATAAATCTTTGATAAACTAAGTATTGGGTTTGTTAGATTTGGCATCCAGATGTTTTTATTTATAATTTTATCTTCTGACTTATGCGAGTCTTCAATGTCTGTATCTAAATTCTCATTATGACAAATACGTAGTTACCTCAATTTTATTTACCTCAAGTACTGATATTCCTTGTGATATATTACTTTTTCATATTCAGTAGATCTTAGTTTTTGGTTAGGTGTGTAGTTTTTCAATTTGGTGGCGTGTTGGGGGGGTGGGGGTGAGGGAGAAGAGGGAATTTGCCCTGCATTAGACCACCGAAGCATTAATTTCATTTTTTGTATAAAATTAAATCTTTTCTCTTATTAACTCATTAAGGTTATTTGTTAGTGTTCCATTTTCTCAATAAATCTTGGTACAAAGTGTCTAATAGGTGAAATTTGCCTCTGAAAGTTGACGATTGTAATTTGTTTTAAGCTTCTGAAATGCTGTCTCCTAAATCGCTGGCTTTTCTTCAAAGTTGCCACATAACTGTCTCTTCAAAGTGCACAGTCTTTTTTCTCTCCATTATTTTTTCTCTCACACTCGAAAAGTGGTATTCAGTGTTTAATTGTGTCTTTTCAAGATATCCCAATACATTTCACTACGCCATACCGTTTTTTTCCTACGCAAACCACACCCTGTAATTTTGAGTTTATGGTCTGTCATTAGAATCGAATTGCCGATCAGGATGTCTAAATGCATTCGTATTTCTATCAGATATTTTAAAATCATAATAACTAACATTACCGGAGGAAAATTGAAAGCAACTTCATGAGAGTATCGTCAAATGTATATAGACGTATATTTAAATGTCAAGTTATCAAATTTGAAAGTCTCTTTTCCATTGAAGAAAATGACTATTGATTAGTAGATATTTGCATGCTCCAATCGTGAAGTAAATCATCTAAAACTCTGGCTTTAAACTCAGGGTCGCTCTCTGTAATAGAGTCCCAAACGGACTAAAAACCGTAGGCAAAGGATTGCGCACAATTCAACTCTCAAATAAGACAGACGGTCATCTGTTTCTGCCGTATTTTTAATAAAAATTATTTGTAATTAAATGGACAGTCATTTTCAAGACAAATTGTACTTGATCACTTGTTTTTATTTTAAATAAAAGGCAATATCTTCGTGGAAGTAAGGACTAAATGGCAAATATTTATACTAAATGCCAGGCTTTTAGTTGTCTTCGGGCTTCACAGAGAGGAGGAACTTCAAAGTCACAAAAAAGCCAAGAGGGGAAACGAAAGGGTGCTTCACTGATAGACACGAAGAAGGATGAAAATGGTAAGGTGAGTACTATGGAAGTGGTCGAATATGACACAGTAGTCGGATCATGATAGCTTTAAGCCAACTGCCAATTAACGACTTTTCTGCCGTATGACTATACGTTGTCTAGGGTGCACCATGTGGAGATAAGTCTATCGCACACTCCATATTTCAAGCATGGTACTGTAGTTACATAAATAAATGGCAAGATTACCCATCATAACTAGTGAACCTGTGTAAGCAGTGTACACGAAGAACCTGGAGTTACCCATGAACACCAATAAAGACTTTAACATTACACTAACTATGCATAAAATCAAAAGAAGCGTTGCCGCCCTGGTGTTATCAGCTTCCTCACGATGTCCCTCGTCTCCGCTCTAGCACTATCCCTTATTGAACAACTTCAATTTAATGTAATTGCTATCCAGAACATTTTGGAGCACAATTTGTAGCTAGAAAAGCGTTTAAATGATTTCAAATAGAAATTGGACTATTTTGCTTTCGAGCGGTCATTTTAGATTCGAAATACTTATTCAGAGATGGCAGTTTCAATAACCGTTAAAACACGTCCAGTAAAAGTGACAAGAAAACAAAGGTACTGGAACTAATCGAGGAGTTATGTCTTAAAGGTGAGGTAGTTTTTTAAAGAAGATGGTTTGGTTAAATAATTTTGAGCCTAAATCATGTCAAATTCAATTCTTTATTTCTAACTACTAGTTTTAAATTCATCTGTATTTATGAAAATCTAATTATAACTTCTTATCCTTTCAAATATTTACTTTTCCTTCCATATGCACATTTTCGATGCCAATTTTTGAATTTTTCCAATTTGCTATTCGATATCGAAATTTCTCACAGTTCTTTCTACAAGATGAAAGGTCTCGCTATTACTTCGCACAAATCACGTATTTATGATATGATTTTGACGAGATAACAAGATAATGGGTACCACCTTGGCAGGGGTGGTAAGAGAATTTGGCCCTTATTTAGGCAAAGTTGATAACACGTGCAAGATTAATATTGTGAAATAGCATCACACAGACACACTCGAGTTTATGGAGCACATGCTAAAGACACCAGAGGAATAAAAATGAACAAACTTATTTTCAATATTCTATGGAATCAAGTAAACATAACACGAGAGAGAATTGAGTCGAATGTCATGGAATGGAATATACTCACTGGGTTTGGACAATGAAGAAATTTGCTTCGTTTTCTGTATGGGATGACAATGCTATCTCTTTAAACGAGTTATTAATGAGTCTATGATAAGGTGACTTGAGAGTAAGTCTAATTAATTTTATCTATTGGAAGCACCAATATTTCATATGCGAACTCCTTCGCATATCTTTGGTCGGAAATTACATAGATTGAAAAATATAAAAAATGCAGCACCTCACCAATTCTAGGAAGTAAAGCACTGATCCATTTTTAAATTGCTATAATCCTTAACTACGGTAAAAACAGTAGATATCGCTATCATTGTAAACCAAATCCCCCAGTATGGTCTTTCTAAAACATAACTAAAGGTATCTGTTAATGAAAACTGAAAGATATTTCTAAACATTACGAAAAGGTGTATGTTAGAACGATGCTATCACAGAGTCTTGAAAGGTGAGAAAAGAAATTAATTAGACTCCTCAACAAAGCTCTGCAGCAAAGCCTCCTTGGTTCTGTTATACCAGAAAGTATTTATTTTCAAGTACCGACGAAAGCTGCATAAAAACTTCGTGCAAAATCTTGAGAAAGTGTGAAACAGTTTTTTTTCGGGAATTTAATTAAATTGAAACAATTGATCTCCTGGGTTTGCTATGTATTCCTGTTAGACCTCATGTTTAACTCGTTACTTGAATAACTATCAATTTCATGACGATAAAGCCTATTTCATTATTCAGCTATTTAAAATTTAGGCAGTATTGTGGTTCTCCGTAAAAAGTGTTTTAGATTTTATAACTTATGTGATTTTACTTACAAATTTTTTTATATTTTTTTTCTTTATTCAGTTATTAATACATTCAAATTCTCTAAATTACGACATTTCATAGCCAATCAAATTTAGCCTTAATATCACACAAAAACAACTGTTGTGAGAAATTTCGGGTGAAACATCACGAAAGTGGCCCTCTCACGATTTCATCTTACTTCAATTAATCAATGAAACCAACTTAATTAGCTTTCTCAGAGGCCCGGCATACAATTAATCTTTCAGAGAATAGAGACTCTAATAATCGTTTGAATTTCTGAATGCTTCAATATTGAGGTGGAAAAGCCAAGCATTAACCGATTCTGTGTTTTCATACTTTCTTTGCATAGACAATTTTATTTGCAAGCTACTTTAGACAACATAAAATTTTGAAATAAATTATTGGAATGTATGTATAGTGAATTTCTTAATAGAGTTGACGTTTTACTTGGTTCAAAACTGAAATTAATTATTTTATCACATATGATTTGACTATTTAAATGGGTGACCTAAACAGAGGCTGGGGTCTATTCCTTATAAGGAATTGCTGACTGCATTCAAATATTTCCAGATTGAATTGTTTGTCACATCTACCTTTCTTGACATCATGATTAATTTCGAAGGATTCAGTTCAATTACCTTGTTGCGCCTTTTTGAGGTATTATACTTAGTATTAACCATTTAATTAATTCAATAGCCTGCTATTTGTAAACGATAGTAACTTAAACCAATGGAGAATTTATGACATCTCTTAAAGCAGATACCACATTTAATAACATTAGTTCTACTAACAAATCTAACAGTAGAAGAGAAATCTTATCTTTTTTCTAGGGTCTG
Source organism: Hymenolepis microstoma (assembly GCA_000469805.3). Lineage (NCBI taxonomy): Eukaryota > Metazoa > Platyhelminthes > Cestoda > Cyclophyllidea > Hymenolepididae > Hymenolepis > Hymenolepis microstoma. Next base: position 35,606,761 of record LR215989.1, on the reverse strand, counting down.
TTGTAGTTAGAGCAGAGATTTTATTTGCACGAAAGGCCGCTATAATTCTGGCACTTTCTACTCGAAATGCCTTACGAATTTTCGAATTTCTCGTTTCCGAAATGGACCGACAGCGATTGATGTCGATGGTCTAGAGATTTGTCTCGGTGTTTGTAGAGAGCCAATGAACCCGTAGCTTGCTGTGTATATGAATCATCAAATTCAGTGCATATTCTAAAAGCTGATTAGTCAGTCTTGTGGGGCATGTTGAATTCATTCACTTTCTCCTGCCATAATGAAGGCAGGAGTCGAAATTAAAGGAAAATGGAATATTTGTCATAATTGATTTCAATTAACTTTACCACTTAATTGGATTTAATATAACTCCATACAACCTCCTGGCTAGATTACCTTATTCTGAAACTCCCAAAATGGTAAGCAAGCGTAATCTCCGTGTCATGGTCATGGTCCTGTAGCACAAAATCGAAATGTTGGCAATTGCTAATATTTGAAAGACAATAAAAGACAACGTCTATTGAAAATACAGAATGTTAATAAATGCCAAGATTTCTCATTCGGGTTTAATTCAATTTGGAAAATTAGCTCCATAATTGAGAACTTTAATATGTATTGTCGGTTCCATTTCGGATATCCAGATTAGAGGAAATTCAATCTTCAAGCTAACACTAAGTCATTGCTCAAACAAATCGATTATGATGCCAAGGAACTCATGAATACGACCAGGCTGTCATAGTTAAATCGGTTAACTCTGTCAATCCCTGTCATTAATAGTATAAATTCGCTTACTAAGAGCAGGGCTGACAACTGAATGCAAATGGTTGCGTAACCAACATCAATGCTCTTGCACTATCAGCGGGGTTTTTCTTCACCAGGTGCAATGATAAACAGGGGCTTCTAGTGCCCATTTCATGGTTAAATCCTATAAAAGCCGAGGATAGTAGAAACGATATATGTAAAATTTTCTTCCTGACTGGTAACATGAGATTCAAGTTTCGCATCGACCAAATCTTCTCAACCTTTCAAAAAGTGTTCTCATCAACTTTTCTAATTGCTATATCGTATATCATTTTACCAAAAATCGGATATGTCGAAATCTTAAAACCGAGAACTCGTTAAATGATATATTGGCAATATTTTGCTTTAATTTGGTAATCGGAATTAAGTAGTACGTTTTAATCTTCGACGTATGAATATTATCCTCGTGACCTGGACTGTGTTAGATATGTACGTTAATTACTATAAAGGTCTGTGGAAAACTCAAAATTATATGTGGTATCTGTGGCACACGTCATCGCGTGAGCGCACAGCGTGGCTTGGAGGTGCGGCCGTTCAACTTCGCGTACGGATTGAGTGCGAGGACACACAGCCAATGGCCAATCAAAAGCCCCCACTTGTTTTACTTGATCCGCCATGTTGAATGACTAAGCTTCTTCCCTTGACATACTCCACGCCATGCATGTCTGGAATGGACGCGTCCCCCGGATACGTCTGTCTATTCTCAGCTTTGCAATAGCTTAGCTAATTCTGGGGGTCTTACGAACAAGGAGAATCTGCCACTGAAGTTTCTGAGTACAGTCGGACTTATTTAGGTAGCTAATCCGCTACATATCTCAGTTTGAGCTAGTAACTTCTCTGTAATAATTCTCACCTTAAAATTGTTGATAAACGCTAAGAGAGGCGGGGAAAATGTGGCCAATTAATTCGATATTTGGACCTCAAGAATTGGATAGTCAATCAGTCACTTCCACTGTTTCAAACATTTTTTATACAAATTATTTATTCTTGTTGCTTAAATTTCAGAGATCATATAAAGTTTTTTCACTTATTTAAAAACTAAACTTTCACTTTAAATTAATTTCATTAAAATTATCAGAAATTGCCAATATACGTTTAGTTGCAATTGAATGTTAATTCTCTTTTATCAGAGCAATTAACTTTAGTCAAGAACCTGTTAATTTTGAGAGTATCCATAATTAGGTTTTGAATTGCTCCTCTAGACAAACCGTTAAGTACCTTAACACAGAATCTTGATCAGTATGAGTTATTGATATAGACTTTCTTTTACCTTTTTACGACAATAAATTGGAATATTGGTCGATAATTCCTCACACCACTTGGAGACAATTTAAGTCGTTATCAATCGACTATCGCCCTCGTGGCATATCAATTGCAAACACAATTTCTACTTTAAAATATCTTTAATGAGTGAGTATCACACCACACTGTCGAGAGTTGTTTTGTCTGCTTAAGGCGTCATAAATTTCAGGCGCTTTAAAAACATATGCCGCCTGTAAGGCGTGCAAAGAAAGGTTTTGGAGTTCCACTCTTACTTGGTATTCACTATGCTCATGAGAATGACATTTCCAAACTGAAGAAGTTAAATAGCCCTCAATTTTGAGTCACAAATGTTGCCTTCCAAATTGCGGGAAAGCATAAAGTGATAAGACGTGGTATGAACATATTGACCCTATCTCCTGCACTTATTTTATTTATGAATAGTTCATTTCCCAGCCTGTAAGCTGTTTATAGGCCCTCCGTTGTTATCAGTCGTCGATGTTTTTAGCATTCGATTGTTAATGAGTGTTCGGGTCCCAATACTGTTAGCTATTCTATTTTTTCTTCCATAACCAGAATCTGATTTTTCTTTTAGTTTAGTGAGATTCTTATGGTTGGAAAGAGGGTAGTCCTGAGGTTTTAAGGTCTTTAAAAGACAGATATTTCACCTCATTAGCAATGAAAACTAAATTTCTTCTATTTCCTCATCATACAACACAAAGATGGCCATATAGTGTGGGTCGCACAACGCTGTCATCGCTGAACAAAGGAATCTCATGTGCACTCGGAGAGGCTTCGTGGTCGTGAACGCAGCCGCCCAGCCAACCGTCCATGCTTGGTTTAGCAACCCCCTCCCCTCCTCCCCATTGTAGTATAATGACTTAGCTCCCTGTCTGTAAGATATTCCCCAAAATAAACTTATTCCGCGCTATACGTCTGTTTCCTCTTTAGCTTTGCGGTAGCTTACCTAATCCTAGGAGCCTTTAAGAGTCAGGAGATATTGCCATAGGGATTACAGAATATGCGTAATGTTTTATTAGTAGAGAGTCAAGGTAAGCATTTTGAACCAGCAAGTTGCAAAACATATTACGCTGAATGATATGCAATCATACCTATATTTATAGCAAATCAGATTGGCTTGAAATTAAAATTTTAGTAAATCCTCTTCGGATTTTAGTAAAAGTGCAGTGTGAGTTTATACCCAGATAGAAGAAATCCTAGATAATGGTACAAAAAGGCTTCGAACTTATTAATACCATCACGGAGAATTATCTTGTGGTTAGAAGTTAAAGAGACGAACAAATATTAAAAATGGAATCTTAGATAGAACGTAAGCTTCATAAATAACTTCAACAAAATGAGCAGTCAGGACAGAACAATTGAAAATTAAAATAAAAACTGGTCACTCCAATAGCTTTTAATTTGCCGAAATCTCGGTGGTTCAATCAGTTTACCTGATCCTTTCTAACCGCTAATATCAGTTCTGCTTTTGGCTTACATTTCGTTGTATTAATTTAAAGCTTCTACCTACTGCCATTAATTTCTTCGCTGCACCGTAACTTATATAAACACGGGTTAAAAGAATGTGGAACCTGTCCATACCAGGTGAGGCTTCTGAGATTTATGACATAAATAGGTTGAACCGAAGTACCTTCGAATATTGGGTCGACTTATTTACTCAAGGTCACAGAATAAAATTATAAAACAAACATTGTTAAATAAATCGATCTATGAAAACGAGATCTTCAAATAAACCTACGCATGAAATCTATTAAAAAGATTAAATCCTCCTATTTTCAAGAGTGTGTCGTTTTTTAATGATTAAGTCATTACTGAACATTCGACAAAAGCAGGTGTGCTCCATGGAACACAGGGGTTTTTTGTGAATGACATCAAAATTTCAAAAGCGATAAGGTAATCCGTTAAGAACACTAGACTCGGAAAGCGCAATAGATCAAACAAGTCGCATCATTTGATATGTTAAGTAGATAACAAGTTCGAACCGGTTTCTCTCAGTGTGAAACTCTAGATCTCTTTCATAATTCAGGTGTCATAATCCTGTAACCTCTAGGTAATCAATAACTAAAGGAATACGCCCTTGAGGATGAGAATTTACACTTATCATTTGCTTTCTTTAATCTCCATTGAAACCATCTTAATAAATCTGTTGGCATTTGAAAAGATTTTAGCAATCATAATTTTATTTCTTGTCAAAAAACTTGGTCATTTCTGTCACTAAAGTAGACTTTATATGGTGGTTTTCTTAGCACTGTGCCAATATTCTTCACAAGAAATGAGTTTATAAACAATAAACAGACAATGGAATGTCTTTCATCCACTTCAACTGAGTATTCTCTTTCATGTGATAGGATTTATTATTATATACCTTCTCTACCAATTGTCTTTACAAATAGCAAATCAATATCCTTTTCACCCAATACGAGAAAAATAGCACCACTAAAGTTTGATCTAATTCAGTAAGGATTTGGAGAATTAGGTTTATCGCAGAATTTGAGGACAACTTTTTATAGTTTCGGATTTTGCCAATTGCGATTTATTTAGGTTGGCGTGGAATGACCTTACAGTTCAGGCAGCGTAATGGTGGTTTTCCATTATTTTAAAATTACTTTTCTTACTTACCTCAATCTTAAATTTCAATTTTATTAAGGGAATTCAGTTTTTTATGAGTAATTTTAGCCAAACAGAGTAAAATCACACTTTTAATTCGCTAGGAAGCCTTAAAATGCGGGTCAATGGTTGAGAATTTCAAACGGTGAGTATCGATGAGAAGCTTGGGATGAATGAGAGAAGGTTTGCGGTATTTGTCTAAAGATTTGACGTTTTTAAAATCTAATATCTAACTTGAGAAAACATTTTCCCTCAACCGCGCACACAAACTAAACAAAGTCCCCTGTAAATTTTGTAGATATGATCCTGGAAGTTCAAAGATTAGTCATTATCATGTAAATGATCCTTTTACAGATTATTTATTTATATCGAATGGCAGGCTTTATGATAGTTATCATTAACCCTTTAGTTGACTTCGGGCTTCACAGAGGGAGGAACATCAAAATCACTAAAAGTCAAGATTGTAATGGAAAAGTGATTCACCAATGTAAGAGAGAGAAAGAGAGACAGACAGACACAAAGGTAGATTAAAAGGTAAGATGAGTACTGTGAAAGTGGTGGAATATGACATACATCGGGGTCATGGTAGTTTGAAGTCAAATGTCGGTTTATTGACTTTTTTGTCGTTTGAGTATACATTGCACAGGGTGCACCCTTTTACAGGTTATAAATTAGAGGAATTTATTGTAGATAAAATTTTTTGTCTGATTAATAATTTACTCTTTGTTATTTTACTATTTGACTAGGTGTTTCAATTTAACATCCCTAATGATTACCTTTTTGCTGCATTTCTAGTTGGAATTTGTTCGGTGGATTGGAGCTACCACAAATAACGCCATAACAGTCGAAATTTCGAATTTTAATTATTATATTTACGCCAGAAAAATGGGAAGCAATTTTGGCAATAAAAGTTCATTGGAAGACTGAGGATCATTTGAATTCTCGTTTTATTAGAAATTTATATTTTTTCCAAGATTGTGTTATGAAAGTGAGATGGACCGTGAGAAGTTATTTATTTGTATACATATTTTGTTTTAAAATAGTTTTACAAGAGGGACTCGGCTTTCTTTATGTATTCCTCTTTGGCTTTATCAGAGCTCATTCCCTTCTTCGCTTGCCAGGCTTCCCACTTCCTTCTCTCTATTGGGTGTGCAATTCCGGGTTTTTCTAAAGGCAGGAAAGTGAAAATGGTGTGAAAATGGGGCTTACCCTTGTTAACATCGCCAACGGTGGCTTGCTTGTAGAGGGCATAGAGCTCTTCCATATCAGATTCTTTGACGCCATGCGTTTCTCGCATCTTCTGAGCAGCATCCTCGAAAGACATAGGCATGATTGTTTTTTGTCTCCTTTTAACTGATAACACGCTACTATCTCATTTGGTATTCACATTTTTATAGTCTGATGGGTGACCTTCACACAAGGCGCGCATATTATTTGCTACTATTTGATTAATTCATTTTAATAAACCAAATTGTGCAAAAGTGCCTCTTACCCAGTTATGAATTTTCAATGAATTTACTTATCGATTTAAATAAAGCACTGGTTATTTAATTTAATGTCCATTTATTATAAATCTAAGTTGTATGGCAGTATTTCGTTTGAATTTTCTCGAAGCTATACCCAAACAGCAATTATCAATGTGATGTGGAATATCTACTTTTCAGTGCGTTCCTGCATTCCGTTCAATCAGTATATACGATTGCAAAGACTAAATGAGAGTATTTTCAACCGATTTTATATTTCAAATTCAATTTTTACGGTAAACAGAACTCGATTTTCCGTAATTTATTATTGTTATCCCGGTGAATTGTAGTGAAAAGTTAGCAATACGATATCGACTTATTTGTGGCTCCCAATAGCCGGTCAGCTATGAGCTGGTCGCTTTTGATGTAACGCAACTCAACGTTACTTGCTCAGGTTAACGCCTATTTGTCACTCAATTATTAGTATCGCTCACGGTACAAAGTGATTCCTAACCTTTGAATTCGACGCTTGGACTCTTAGGTTCATGGGCGAAATTGTGTCCATGATATCTGAATCTTGCTGGCCCATTATGTTATTTCCACGGATGGTGTAGTTGTATCCTCGTTTAGTAAAAAGTAGGAAGATGAGATTAGCATTAGTCAATAGAATCCACACAATGGAAATTCAATCAATTGCTAACAAGCAATATCATTAATCAATTTAATATTACTTTTATATGGTTAAATTCTTTATTTTAGGTACGAACTGAATGAAATGGCATAGTTTTAACTCATTCCTAGACGTCGTATTTATACATCTGAAGGCTAATTAATATACTAGTTTCGCCAAATCACCGCATTAAATAATGGCAATATTCTGCAATAAAAAAATAAATCAGCTTTATTTATTGACTCATGCACTTTTAAAATGTGATTTCTCAAATGAGAGCACTTTAAGACTCACGCGATGAAAATTTACCGATAATTGTTTGTACTTATTATTGCTCAGCGTGAGTTTTTTCAAAGATATGGTAATTTGAGTGTGAATTAAGTGATACAAGGTCTCATAAATTCACTATTTATTTATATCAAATGGCAGGCTTTATGATAGTATCATTAGCCCTTTAGTTGACTTCGGGCTTCACAGAGGGTGGGGGAGGGGGAGGGGGGGGACATCAAAGCTACAAAAATTCGGGATCGGGAACAGAAGAGGGGTTAACGGATGCAAAAGAGACAGACACAAAGGTAGAGAAAGAGGTAAGGTGAGGTGATTACCGTGGAAGTGATCGAGTATGATATACAGTCGGCTCATGGTAGTTTGAAGTCAACTGCCGATTTATAGACATTTTTGCCGTATGAGTATACGTTGCCCAGGGTGCACTACGGGAGGTAAGACTATCGCACACTCCATACAAGGTATCATAAATTCACTATTTACACCAGACTCATTGCAGTTGGGAAATTTAGTGAAATGTGAGGATTCAAGCCCCATAGACACATTAGATCCGTAGAAAGATTGCAATTTTATGGTAAATAGAAATCACCTCGATTTGCACATTGTTCTCCTCATCATCACTGCGCTTTCAATAACTTCCCCAAACCTTGTTTTATTGCAAACGCAAACTGCAGGTCTTAGTCTGACCTCAACAGCCTCATTTCCATTTGCCACTGGGACTTATTCTGTGATGTAGTTAAGTTCATCATACTTAATATTTATCTAGTCCAGATTTAAACAGCACACTTCATTTTAAAAAATTGTAATAACGATTCATATTTAATTCAACAAATCGTTGCATTCATTTCACTTCTTTTCCATACTTTTAGTGCATCACGCATCTGAACATCACAAAATCGTACTATGGTGTCATATTAATAAACAATCCTGCCTTATGAGTTGTCGCGTGCTAGATTGAAGGAGCTAATCACCCAATTTCTTTGCTTCATTAAATAAATGCCACAATATATTGACAATCAATAGAAAGGAATCAGTTAATAAACATAATACATTCATATCTCATGTCAAGCAATGGGAATATATCTTCACGACCTATAATATAGCCCCTTTACTATAAATTCATAAATTAGTTTGGACTAGAGAAGAATAAAGCAGTCATTTATCTTTATTGACAATTTGCCTTATGTTTGTAGAGAACATTGCGCAAATGAGGTCATGGCTAAACCCTAATAAACATCTTAAAAAGTCTAACTAGCCGCAGACAAGAACAATGAGCTTCTAGTCCTCTAATGTAAGTTGTCCACTAAAACAGTGAGTGGGCTACGCCTAGAAAAAGTGAGAATAGAGATGAATAGGGGAATAGAGCTTCTACTGAATATGATTCGTGATTAGGAACATTGATCGCTGATGTACTGCCACTCGGTAAGCAAGATTCGGCCCCTCTGCCACACCTCAGGCAAACGTTAGAAATGGTTGTCAGCCCATATCAACGACTACAACAGTCCCAATGCTTACCCTTCTTACTTCCTACCCATTATTATATAAGTATTAGACGATGTCGAGAAAAGCAAAAGTCACCGTGTCAGTACTACTAAAGCATGGCAGTTAATGGGCAGAATGCAAGCAGTTGTTTGAGATGCTTCACAGAAAGATGTGAATCAGCTGCCGAGGTTGGGGTTGGATTGAGGCTCCAACATACCCTGCTCCAATAACATAAGGTTATTTCCAGTACAACTCTTTGATAATACTATAAGTTTCTTAACAGTTGATTTCCTTTTAAATCTTTCAAATTTTGTAATTACCAATCCTGGTGCGACCGTCCAAGTTATATCAATCATTTGGGTCGACAGAGTGTAATCACAGTGCATTTTTGCTATACAAATAAAAGCATGGTAAATTCTGGTCTGGATTTGGAATAAAATCACGGGAGCATACATGAAACTTAGAAGATTATCAATGAAACTCACCCTTGACCATACCATCCAAAAGATGCTTATCAGGGAGACTTGAAAATCTACTGAAGGGTGATCTTTTCAAGAAAATTACTTCTCTCAGTCACCTTCTTAATGAAATACGTTGATTTTTCCAAACTTAGGCCCTTATGACTCAAACCCCTATCTATCATGTCTAGACGAGTTCATCGGTTCTCCCCTTTTCTCTGACATGATGTCTCGCTTCATTTGCAAGTACGTTTGTACTCATAACCTCCCCCCCCCTCCCTCCCCCCTCCCACGCATTTGAATTTGAATTTCCATTCAAATACACATGCAAAAGCGCGATTATCACTTCCCCTCCTATATCGCTCAACTCTCTCGACTTTTCCCCCTTTTGCATTCTCATTGTAATTTATTCACAACGCGCTAAATTTTACTTTTTGGAACTGTTGTTTGCTGTTGTTACCCACCATGTACGCTCTTTGCTTCCATAATCTGGTTCCGATCCATTGACTCCCAAGTTGGCTATCTTCTTACTCTATTTCCAACACACTGATGACTCTGCGAACATTCATCCTTCTGAACAACAATAGCTGCTACAATACCATCAATATAACACAGCATTAATCAAATCACAAGTCAATCCTAATGTACGGAAAAGACTAGGATTATCACACTCCACAGACATTTACAGTAAGCTGTCAAATTTCAATGAAGACGTGATTTTATAAATAAAACAACTTTTGCAATCTTCTTGTGCAGAAGTGAAGTGACAATTAACTCTACTCATGTCTGATAATAGACAGAATTATTCATCGAAGCATCTATTTAGGTTCTATGTTGCGTAAAACAAAGAAGTGAGATAATTTTGTCATATTCATCGTATTCAGTCATACCAGACATTAAATTCAATCCTCTCCGGTCACTCAAAATCTGACCAAACCCAATTCTTTGTGTAATAATGTGTTCTATAGCATCGTCCCTTCTGGCCGATGGCAGGTCTCTCGCTGCTTCGCTATGGTATCTGCGCAATTGTAGTTTACGTTATGACACCGGTCCCGTCTAAACCATTTAAACTTAGCGTTTTGGTGTTGTGAGTGGGCGTTGTTTTATTTAATACATTCATGGCATGACAATTTGGCTTTGTAAAACACTTTCCTTTCACTATAAACCAATTTCAGGACACAGGTCTATTGAGTCATGTGATTCAGTGTCTGTTCTAAGACTGACCTTATATTCATATAATTTTTGTAATTCTGTGGATATGGAGAGGAAAATACACACCGCTAAATGAAGAATCGATTGTTCTGTCAGCTATCAGCTCTGTTTTGTTTACTAAAATAGCTCTAAGTCTAATTACTCAATAGGAGTTGTTTCGTTAATAACAATTAAATCTTGCATTTTCTCCATATTGGAGCCTATCACTTACCTTCTTGGTTTGAAACATAAGTGACGACATTAGTCGTTTCGACCTCAGACCCAAAAACGTATTTTGCTGCTTTTTCCAAGCGACCTTTTGAAGACCTCCATTCATTGAATCCAGTGTCAGCATAAAGAAGAGCATTCTAAAATACTTCGCATTCATCATTCTTGTCTTTCATAAGGTTGAGTACTAACAAAAATCGTGCATTTGAAGTTCTAATTGCTCAATGAGCCCGAGAAACAGCGATCTTTTTAGCAGCGTAAGAACAATGCGTTCCTTTCATTAAACATTCACATGCATTTTACTGCTTCGCATTTCTTCGTTCTCGTTCGAATTCCCTTAAGGTAGAGATTTACGATCTTAGAGACAGCTGCCAATGGCTGTTTTAGCCAAGGTGGCTCATTCAAACCTGATCGATTTCTCATGGCCATGACTTTGTGTATACTTTAGAGATCATTTTGTTGATATATTTTGCAGACCAACTTAATCAATGTCTATGAACTTGTTCAAATGCTCACGTTATGAGGCCAAAACTACTCCGACTTGGGGAAGTGGAAGTGTGGGACACGTCATCGCATGAACGCATAGCGTGACTTGAAGGTGCGCCGTTCAACTTCGCGTACGAATTGAGCGCGAGGAAACACAACCAATGGCCAATCAAAAGCCTCAGCTCGTTTTACTTAATCCGCCATGTTGAATGACTAAGCTTCCTCCCTTGTTACACTCCACGCCATGCATGTCTAGAATAAATAGTGGTAGGTACTAACTAGGAGAATTTGCCACTGAGGTTTCTGAGTTTAGTCGGGCTTAGTTAGGTAGCTAATCTGCTACAGAAGTATGGGGACCTGTGACTCAAACAGCAGCTCCCTAAGGAGAACATAGATATACCAATGGGAATATTGCTAGTAGTAGTATCATTGATAGTGATACTTAACTAAGTATATTTGTAAAGTTCACAAATGGAAAGTTAAGTACACGAGGGCTAAACCTTCGAACGCACTCTTAAAGTACCCGATAGAATTCGCGAAATTTTTTCATTCGGCTCACTAACTCTTTCATTCTATAATGACCGCCATTCTGCTCATTTTAAAGAGGAGGAAAGCGTTTCGGTCCAACGCAAATGATAAAGAAGTCACAATGTCTGGGATAAAACACGATATCTTTCCATTTTACAATAATTCAACATCATTAAGGTCCTAAACGAAGGTAACTCAATACCTTACTTAATATCAAATTAAGGATGATTAGAATGTTTGCTGAATTCAAATGTACAAAATAGAGGGACGTGCAAACTGGAATGAACTTAACCTCCAATCACTAAGAAAACCTAACGAGTACCTAATTATTATAAAAACCAATTTATTTTTAACCAAGTAAAGGTAAAAGAATAGTCTATGGAAAGAGCGAAAAAGCTTTTATTGCATCATTACATTAAACCAGCATTCTTAAGCAATTCGGTCGCCTTTTTAACGTACGCAGCCTTTGCTTTATCCGTTGGCACGCCTAAAGAATATATAAAGTACACATAATTCAAACCTTTTTGGGTACTCCAAGCATCCCATTTAGCTTTTGCAATTATGTCAAATGGACCAGGTTTCGCTAAATAATGGTTAAATTATCTCATTCACGTCATACGTATATTAATATCTCCAACAGTAGCCTGCTTATAATACGCATAAAGATGAAGTTTGTCTTCGTCGCTACATGAAGGAAGGGTCTTTACCCTTTCAGTTGCTGTCTCAAAGTCCATAATGCGAAATATGAAGCAAAAAACCAATCGGAAGATTCAAATAGCGCACCAACACGACCTTCAGCCTAGGTCAGTCATTTTAATAACTTTCATCTGATTAAAGGAATAAATAAAGATGGATATCAAAATAATTATTTTGTCTAAATTTATTAACCATAATTTCAATTTACGTGTAATACTATAAAATGGTATCAAGTAAAAGTATTATCAAAAATCCTAAAGTTGTTTTGCATTAATATTCAACTAAAAAATTCTATGTTTCTATGCTTTTTGAATCTTCAAATAGATATATAAATTTCGATATTCTATCTATGTTACACTGGATTGGGTTGCAGCAGTGTTTACAAAAAAATTTAAGAAATCTGAGTTACAATAAGCAAAGTTTCAATGCCTGAAATAGTTTCGTGACGTAGTTGGATTAAAGATTCCTGTTTGGTTAGATTGCAAACTCTTTTTAATCGATTATTCAGGTACGAAATGAAATTGTTGCACGCTAAGGCAAAATTTCCTACAATATTTTGCTTGAATTGAAGAGGAGTTCGTAATTTTAGCAAGTACCCAATGAAATATTTCATACCATCTGGTATTTCGCTCAACTTTATCGAAGATAGTAAATCAATAATTTTCGTAGCTATTTGGACTGTTACCTTTCATTAAGTTTTAATAGATCGGCCTATTGAAATACGGAAGTCCTTTACCTTCAAATCGTGTTCGCCGTTTGACTGTGTTGATTGGCGAAATCACCATTGGGAATTCATATTCTGGGGAAGTCCTGACATTATATAGGCTAACCTTAAATATGTGATAGAAATACTTAAATCATTCAGAGTAACGATCTGATTATCATCGATCTGTTTGCTTTCGATTTTGATGTTAGTTGAATATGATGTATTCATCTTTAATCTATTTATAAATATCGAATTAAATGAGGTAGTCAAACGTGGATCCTCCCATTAAGCTCAGGACTATTGAGGCTTTCCCTCAACTGAATAAATCGAATAAAATAAAACTTTATCTTATTTGCTCCAAATGATATGCATAAATAAAGCCAGATTTTGATTCGTTTATATTTTCTTTAACTTCACTGTTATCGGATAATTTCTTGTTCCGTAAATAACTGTTTCAAATTTACTCTGAAATATGACGTACTCCGTCAAACCTCACTACTGCATCTTGTTGAGGACTTTTAAGTTCAAATTTGATTTTCGATTATTTTAAACAAATTTTTTTATAATTTCGGTTAAAGAGTGATAGAATTGGCAAATGTGCGTCTATTAAGGTAAAGTTACTGCAACATGACTTGGGTAATGCAGATCCTGGCCATATAGAAGGAGAAAGTCAAGTCATTCGATATTTACGAGTAACTTGAATAATGAAATGAATATTAATAGCCATCTCTTACATTTTCTAATTATTAATAAATTGCTATCCTCTAGCTATTTCAGAATAGTCTTACGAGTCGGTTAATTTTATTGAGAAATTTTGTGCTCAATATATATCTGTTAACGAAAGCAGGATATCTAACACAAGATTTTTAACAAAGCGAAGCAAATAATTTACCGCTAAAATACCAGGTGATAAATTATTCATGTTAGTGCTCTGTGTTTTCCCCATGGCCCTAAGTATGCACTTCATTAGAACGCAAAAAATACATATCAATTCGACCTCTGATCAAGACAAGACGACCTAGAGCAAACGATTTAAAAAGAACTCAAAATGATAATGTTGAATTTTGGTCTATGTATTTGAGTTGCAGAAACTTTTATATTCCTTTATTTTCTCCTTTAACTGTTTCGAATGTGCAAAAACAGTAGCTGGTTCATTTATTCTATGGACTTAAAATCACAGATGTTAAATCACGCTAGAAGTACTTATAATCGAATTGGTAATAAAGCAGCACGTAAAACTACTCTAATTTACAAAGAGTAGTACAAAATACGAAACTATAAAAAATGACTTTATTAATTTCGTAGAAACTAACAACTAAATGTCTGTTGTGATTATGGCAAACTGTCTCTCTAGCAATTAAAAGGCTATATAAAAATATATTAATATAATAAACGCCTTGGGGTTTTGAAATTTTTGAAATTAAATTCTTAATGTTACGAAAAGGTTTTCTAAAAGTTCTTAAAATCATAAGGTAAGATGATTTCAACAAAAGCGTTAAACCTCACTACTTGCACGTTTTGTGAACAAAAAGCAATGCCTCGTAAGAAATTCAATCAGACAATATGGAAATATCATTCATTCATGGCATGACACAATCATGGGTAAAGAAAAGTGAAAGTGCAATATCTTAGACCAAACAAAATGGCAATATCAATAAGATGCAGTTCTCAATTGCAGACTAGGGAGTAGAGAGACCCAAGTCCTGTTCAGACGATTGTATATGGTCTTTACAGGTAGTTTACTCAACACTAAGATACTTAACCCCACCAATCTGAGAAACTGGCAAATTGGGATACTTTGAAGTCCGAAAAAGTGAATGCGACATAACGTCGTTAAGAAATAGTTGGCGAGCAAACTACTGTCTTCCTCGCTGATGTACATTTTGCAGCCGCATTTTTGTCAAACCATTAACATTTCTTCGACATTTTGTCATCAAAGTAGTCAACTGCGGGGATAATTAATATATATGAGTGTCAAAGTATGATCTAGCACTTGTTTTGAATTTAAGTATTCATGAGAAAAACGGTTCAATATGATTCAATTTCAATTTATTGGTTATAAATTTGTGAGGAACACTGTTAAATACAACAATTTAAGAATTAACGCGGGCTAAAAAATAAAAAATGATGTCCTATTCTAAGCACATTTGAGATCCCATATACCCACAATATAACCAATGAGAAACAGTGGATAATGAATATTTAAAATGATGTAATTGGCTTCTGTGGAAAACGTAAAGTGCATGACCTCATTATTCATAAAATACTTAATATTTAGAAATGAATGCAGCTATTGAAATAGGTATACTAGAAGGCACACTCGAGATTGTTATCTTCGAATAAAGAAATAAGTGAAGATTATTACTACTGTAGATAGTGGATCGAAACGATTTGATCTCTACAGCAGGTAAATACCCTTCTAATCATTAAGCGGAGACATCAAAAACGGAAAACGAGCAACGTCTCACGAAAAGATGTTTGTATGCATAAAGTTTTATAGAAGAATCGAGGTGTTCTTCAAGTTAATTTTGAACTGCTCCAGGGACGCGAAGACGCGCATTATTCCCCCGATGTTAATCAATTTCCCACCGCAGCTACATCCAGAATATTTCGAGCTAATAACCATCAATTACCATGTCAAAATACTCCATCTTATATAATAGGCATTGTTCCACACCTTATCAACCTGAGAATATGTATTTTTAATAAATTCGAGTTTTTGATATAGAAAATTAACAGATAATAAAAATATTCCTTTATTTTACGATAGGTGATAATATTACACCAGGAAGCGATAATAACAAGACAATATTTATTTACTTATTATTTTCAAGTAGGGTCGTCAGGTTGTTAGCTTCCTGATAAATTTTACGTAAGACAACATGTGGCGCCGTGATTCCCAAGTCCATGATGGCGAATCGTTTCAAATAAGAAGAAATTAGGAAAAAAAGATAGCCGAAGTCCTCCATAATTAAAGACTTAAGTCTCGCTGCTTCACTTAGGAGGTTTATTAATCTAAATAAGTAGTCAGTAAATTGCGTGTCAACTGGTACTAATATATTTTGATAGACGTGCATATTACTGATAAAGCTCTCACGACAATGAACTCATGCATCACTCCATTTTAAACCAATTATATCCTTATTCTGAATATTTATGTCAATGGCGCAAAATTCCTTTTATGAATATATTCTGAATTTACATAGTTCTTGAACAAAGTCCAGTATAAGTCGGACTTAGTTAAAATTCAGGTGAATCAAATGTGCTTCTGGCTGTTTCTTCTGAGATAAAGAAAATATTAATATTAAATCCCTAAGCAACTATCTAATAAATAATAGTTTAACATCAAGGGCCCATTTTTGAACTTTAAGATAAAACGCCAAAATGCAATACCGCATTTCTTTTGGTATCGATTTAGCCTGGATTGGCGCTCTGACCTGTTTAGGCACTGTAAGCACGCGTAGATTTTCGCTATTTCATAATGGAAATAATTTTTCTTAGAAGTTAAGAAGCGTGTTTTAAATATATTTGTTTTGGATTTGAAATTCTAATGTGCAACAATGTATAGTTTTATAGACATCATAAATAAGAGATGTTACGGGTACCTCGTTTGGGAAGGTATGGGCATATGCTCTGCCGTCGATTATCAGTAGAGACTCCCCAACCAGATCATTATAAATTTGAACGACCGGGGGGACAGTGTACGTTAATGCATACTTGCTCAATAACATTAATTTCATAGTCAGAGAAGACCGCATTCCCAAACAATCCGATGTCGTAGTCATTGGTGGTGGAATCATTGGCTGGTCTGTAGCATTTTGGATTCGATACTTAGCGAAAACTACAGTAACTGTGATTGAGCGTGATCCCACTCTATCTCGTGCTTCAAGTTTACTGGGTCTTGGCAATATTCGGACTCAGTTCTCTGAAGCTGAAAATATTCAAATGGCCCTTTTTACCGCCGAATTTCTGCGTGACATAGAGGAGCAGCTCTCAGTCATTGGTTAGTTCCAAAGATTTCGCTTATCTCATTATTTTTTATCTTCAGATGACGACTTACCTGATATAAACTTCAATCCGCATGGAAATCTCATCTTAGCGGATACTAAAAATGTCAATCAGATGAATAGGAACTACCAGTTACAGGTGTAGGTAGCTATTGCATCGGTTTATTGAGGTCTAGGGCACTAAAAGTTCCGAATCGTCTTATGACTCCCGAGGAGGTGGAGAAACGTTGGCCTTGGATCAATACAACTGGTGTACCTTTGGCTTCCTATGGTTAGTTCGATTAGTAGGATCTCTTTATAATTGTCCATTTAGGCGATAGAAATGAGGGCTGGTTCGACCCCTGGCTACTTGTTCGTAGACTTCGAAACAAAGCGCACACTTTTGGAGCCAATTATGTCGTAGGCGAGGTTGAAGAATTCTCATTCTTCAATTCACTCACCCACACCACCTTTCAGGATCGACCTCTGAGAGCCCCATTAGATGCGCCTAGATTGAGTGAAGTTGCGATTCGAATACCGACGGGAGATTTGGAAAAAATAGCCTTCCATTTGGTTATCAATTGTGCTGGAGCCTGGTCGGGAGATGTTTTGAAAATGGCTATGGCCAATGTCAATGAGGAAGTCTTGCCACTTCCTCTTGAAAAGCGGTAAGTATCCCCATTCTTTACCAAATATCAGTCTTAATACGACATATTTATGGATAAATATCATATATATATGTATATATATATATATATATTTATTTATGAATGTAAAGAAAATACATTCACTAAATTTTGGGAAAGCTTTTCCTCATCTTCAGATATACTAGAGTAGCTGTATCACGAAGCTATTACAGTTAACCATTCCTCTCCTCGGGTATAAATCAACGCGTTTTGCACCCGTCACGAACATGTCTTATTTTTCGTAAATTTACTGTAAAAGTGAGCTTTTTGATATCTTCTCATTGCCTTCTCCTTGATTTCCAACCCGCCATCA
The DNA here is from genome assembly GCA_000469805.3 of Hymenolepis microstoma. NCBI lineage: Eukaryota > Metazoa > Platyhelminthes > Cestoda > Cyclophyllidea > Hymenolepididae > Hymenolepis > Hymenolepis microstoma. The sequence continues at coordinate 35,588,900 of LR215989.1, read as the reverse complement.
GTTTCAGATGTCCATTTGAGTGCTTTTATAAAACCTCGGAAAATGAGTCGCAATGGGATTGAAGTTAAAACAACTATTAATATGAATGGGTTTATCTATGCTTGCAAAAATAATTGTGGAAGTAATAGTTATGCGCGAAGTATTTTCTTTTTAACTTTTCAGAAAACACAATATCTTCATTGTGCGCCCAGATTACTCACAATCCTCTGAATCATTCCCAGGGATCGATTGTCCTATTCTTTTGGATTCTACTGGCCTTATGCTCCAACGTCAAGGCCTAACTGGCGACTTCGCAGTCTGTATGAATCCCTCAATGCCCCGCGAAGGCAAACCCGTAAGTAACTTTCTACGTAATCGTCCATTCACGTATTATTTTCGATCTCCATTCAGGTAGATTCTGAGAACTTAGAAGTCGATTACTCTGAATACCATGAACATATTCAACCGCTTTTGGCGAAAAGAATACCTTCTATGGCTACATCACATATTCAGACGGCTTGGGCATGTTTCAACGATTACAACCCCGTGGACCAAAGTTTAATTGTTGGGCAACATCCCTACCTCTACAATATGATCATGGCTACTGGCGCTTCAGGCCTAGGAATCCAACACGCGATTCCCATTGGCCGAGCAGTGGCTGAACTTGTGCATTACAAGCATTACAAATCCATTGATCTTACACGATTCTCATTCGATAGGTTCTACCTGAAAACACCGTTTGCAGAGAAGTCTGTGTTTTAGACATACTCTACCCCCTGTACACTGTAGATAATTATCCTATTAATATAAAATACCATTTATTTACAAGGTGCATTTACAGGCGATGCTTTCTAGCGAGGGGAAATTTACAGACATCTTTTTGAGGAGGACACGGAAGGACTCAGCATCTGGGGAAGCGAGTTTCGCAAATACTTTAACGATTGATTCAGATATTGATTCAAAGAAAAGATTGCTAGATATTAGTTTAATTCTTTCACTTGCAAGCTCATAGAATACACTCAAAGGCGGAACAACCATTTCAATCAAATCTGGATATAGAATATCGAAGGTGAGATCTACGAAAACCGATAAAATCTTCAGTGACAGCAGGTGGGAGGCCTGTTCCTTTTCCCTCGTGTCCTTTTTCTAGGAGAGAGATAAATTTACCCAAAATTCAGACTTACAAAAGCAGGCTGTGGAGGAGCTAAGAGGGCATTTTGAATGACCTCTATAAGTCGTTTTGATTGAACCGATATTCGTTTTCCAAGAATTTCCATAGTATTGTATATGGAGTTTAAGAGAAGAAGACGCTTCTCCTGATTTCCTTCTATGTTCGCGTCGATTAAAAGTTGCTCCATAAATTTTTCAGCCCAAATGATAGAATCCTGAGGCTCTAATTTCCCAATGAACTTTAGGCTGCACGAGTTAACCAAATCGAGAAATACCTAGAAGCAAGTAATCATTAAAAAATAAATAGTAAACCATATTTTGTCCACTGGTGATTCGCTGAACTGCAAGAGCTTCTAAAGTAGCCATGGCTCGACCGCTAAGACGCCACGTTGGTAGTAAGAATTGGTCGCTTAAATGAACCAATAGTGAAAGACCACACTGCTTAATGTTGATACGATAATCTTCAAGCAATTGAAGACAAAAAGGATGTAGAATACTTAGTTGATGGCTATCGCCTAGGGTAGGGTATTTTACCGATAAGGTTGTAAAGAGGAGCGCATCTCGAAAAAGCGGACCCTTACACAGAGGACTGATATCAGAGCCGTTGGAAAGATGCGTGATAAGTCTCGTGGTTTCTTGAAGAACAAGATCATATATAACTTCTCTTTCCAGATGATCAGTGCCAATAGATGCATTCATAAGCTCAAGACATCCCGAAGTATTAAAAGATGACGCGATTTCGTCTGCAACCAGACCTGCAATTTCACGATCAAGATTTGTTAGCTTCCTTGAAGATTGAAAATTCCCAACAACACCATAGACTACTACAAGTAAACGTATTAGTGTCCTACGAGGCAGTTTATCAAATGCCACTTTAGCCTCCTTAAAATTGGCGAACAGATTATTAATAGATAATGAGAGGTTTTGCCATGTGTCAGAGGATACTTCTTCTTCATGACAAGAAAAAGAGGAGAGGCGAATAATGTTATCAATCGAACCCTCAAGGTTATCAACCGCCATTTAGTAGCTGAGCCCTCGGATAAGCAACCTGTGACCTTGACTTTAAGAAAAATTAAATATGAGTATTTTTATGGATAATTTATTGTTATAAATGGACTCGAATAAAAAGATTTTATTTAGCTGAATGCTTCCAGATTGTGTTCAAGATAGGAGCCATAATATTTACTTGGATTTCGTATTAATATTAGTTGGCGAAGTATAATGCGATCTTGGACACGAGGACCATTCGGTCTAAAATATTAATTATTAAAATTAAATTAAAATAAAAATAAATGAGGCATACCTACTTGATTTTCACCAGAATAAAGCCTAGTTTTTTAAGAGTGAGATTGAGAACATTCCGACCAGCCATCCAGTTTACTTTGCACAACTAAATAGTATTTTATGAAACATGGATTGATCTAGCACAATAACAATGAATATTACACAAATGAAATTGAATAAATCTTTTATTAGCAATTGGGGTCTGAAATTTTGTGAATTACGTTTTTATGTTTAAAATAGAGAAAATTCTCTCGTTGATCTATTAAATAAAGGAAAAATTCACATTTGAGTTTTCTGTATTCTTCATAATGATATGATTAATTCAATCAATTTTATTATCGATTATTGAGCTAGCTATTTTTTAGATTGTACTGATAAATTTATAAATTAAATCTGATCATTTCAGTTTGTCAACGACCTTGAGAGAGTATAAACGCTTGCACTAATGGAAAAAACCGATCTAATGGTAAATCGAAATTGCGAAATAATTCCTTTAGAATAATTCGAATTTTGATGTTCACTATCGAGATCTCGAGATTGATTGCACTGGGTCGAAATGTTCTTTGAAGTCTTTCATAATGCAGTTAAATTCTTCCTATTTTATCTGGATTGGTGATTCCAGCAAACAGTTTACCGGTAATATTTCGTCTAACTACTAGCACTCTTAAGGCTTGTCTGTTAGCTTTCCTTCAAATAATGACTCAACTTCATCTATCTACCACGCGAATAGCCTCTTTCCGTCAATCCGCAGTTCACCAGAAGCTACTTCATGCAAACGGCTAGCTAAACGTCTGGGCCGCCCTGTCTATCTTAGCCTTAGTATTGATGGTGGCATGCTTGACAATTGGGATTTAATCGACCCTGTCACCAAAAAAACACTATCTGAAGAAGTGGAATGTCATCTCCTGCATAATTTTTTTGATCTACTTCGAATACAACCTAAGTCAAAATAAAATACATATTTTTTTACTGCATTTCATATATCTTTTTCCCATTTAATAACACTGCATAGGTTATTGAAAGTAAGCAAAGACGCGTGGAATAGCTGTGGACGGAAAAGTTAGTTGACACTCGTTCGGACCATATCGCCACACAGGTTGATAAGACATTGCGCTTGATTTCTTGAGGTTGGTCGTAGAACTAGCATCTCACTGATTTGATAGGAAAGCAAAGCGTTGCCCCCCAGTCCCATAGTATGTGCTGCAGCTACTGCTTGTGCTTCCATTATTGCTGTGTGGACGAAGCATCGCAATCCGCCCATCTGAAAAGTAAGAAAATACGCCATTTTGGTAATCTAATATACAATGTTTATGAGTTAGGATAATTAATCTCTCCTTTTTTTTGGGGATCTGACATAAAATGGCCCCAATATATCCAAATGAACAGCCCAGATTGTGTATGTGGTATATACAGCCATGCCAATAGCAACATAGCTTCCAAAGCTCATCCACAAGATGCAACACAGATCAACGAGGAGGATGGTTGAATACGAGTTGCTCGGTTGGATAGATTCTTTACCAAAAATCTCACCAATAGCACGGTAACACAAGATTAAGAGAGTATATTGCTATTTGGACTAACCACTTCCACAGTTAAGGCAGTACGAATTAGGAAGACCTACTTAATGCTAGTCCTAAGATGTCTTATAGACAAGTACCGCCCAAATAAGCATGTTGAACTACGTAGCAGATCCAGATCATATCAAGCCATATTGTGTGGACTACAATTCTTGAATCCACTTGCTAACAACGTGAAGCCAAACATACTCAGTTCGCTTTGTACCTAAGGCAAGTTATCACGTGGTAAAACGCTGGGAGCTTGGATAGTACAGTTGTCCTGTTAAAAAACGGTCTCTAAACTTCATAGACTTGGAGTTGATGTTAGAAAATATCAGTCTTTCATAGAAAACCATTAATCAACAAGGGTTTAATTAATTATTAACTTAATATAGTAGTAATGGGCACTAATGTCTTTGATGAAATAACGGATAAGACCTAACTAATGTCACTAAGAGCGAGATCTCACCTCTCTCAAATCATTCGTCTCCCGAACAAAGAAGAAACTGTAACTACCCAAGTAGTGTTTCACCCTGCTGCTTGGAAGATCTGTTGAAGGTGTCAGGACACATTTCTCCTCCTCTGATGCACCGAATCCATTCCGAGAATTAGTTCCACTGGTATTATCCTTTGAGTATTTTGCTGAACTTGCTGTTTTCTAAAAATAAAATACTAAATTACCTGGAGGCATCTTGAACACGGTGATTATTTGTATCTTCGCGGCTCGAGCGACTGATATATGAATGGACATAGTTACTAAACTTAGCAGACCACAAAATAAAGCATGATAAAGATAAGTGATAGTTAACCAAATCTAAGTTTCTAGGCAGAGAAAACGTAGAATTCTTTAAATCGCGGTATACATTGTAAAGGACCGATGGGTACTTGTCTACACTTGTAAGCCAAAATCGATAGACAAATTCTGCTGAGTGAAATCTATTACCAATTCTTAGAAAACGGAAATCATAATAGTCTAAAAGACACTTAATGAAGCCTAGGGCAGTTCCTATGACCATTGCTTTGGTGATAAAGATTCAAGTGAAATGACACAGATAATACCAGAATGAGTATCATTATGATTGAAATATAGATTGATGGATGATATTGAGTACTCAGGACAGGGGAGAAGTAACAAAGGCTTTAGCTGACCTCAAACTTGCCAATCACAGTTTAAATCATTTGTAAAGCTGGGAGTTTTGACATCATCCCTATACCTCGGGCACAATTAACTGAACGCTTTCTTCTGATATCGAACAAGTTAGGACTGATTTGGGGGCTTAGATCCCCAAAAATAACCGAATTCGTACTTTTGTACACAGCAAATGACCTCCACTCGCCATTGGAACTGAAAATGCAAAGAAAGAAATCAAACTATATCCTTTAGTAAGAAGTAATGCAAAAGCTCTAAGTCTTTCTGATCAAAGTAGTCATAACATAGACGATAATTGAACAATATTTTCTAACAATTTTGAATTTTGTCATGTAATTAACTCCAAAACCTACCGATCGTTTCCCAGTCACATCTTTCGACAACGACTTCCACCATTTAATCTTTTGGGATGGATTTTTAACCGTCAACTGTTCAGCTAACTCATCCTCAAAGCAACTATTTTGCTGTGCCACCGATTTGAGTTCGATCGAAGTGCCCGATCGAAAACCCTTGGGCAGGTTGAATATACTCCTTTTAGTAGAATTCATAGCCATCTTCAGAGCCTCTGATTTGGCAGAGCCCGTCGAGGCAGTACATCTTATAAGGGGGGACGTTTCCTCGCAATTCGGTGTTACAGCAACTCCACTACATAGTATCTGCACAACATCATCGTCTGTAATAATCAGACGGTAGACCAGAGATGTTATGGCACAAGGCATAACGCAGCGAAAGTGAAACCAAGTTAACTGATTGCAATCCCTCATACACTTGGCCATGCATCTATTCATTAGAGAAGCAGCGTTAACTGAAGATTCGAGGAGAGAAGTTGATGACGGTGGAATGGAGAGAGAGGGTAGATCAGTACTGGGAGTCGCACTAGTTGAATAGTGCAAAAACATAGAACCCAAAGCATCGTCAGGTTTGAGACTCTGAACTGTGTGGATTTTGACAAAGGTGTGAACGCCATGTGGGGCATTACTGGTAGCTGCATTCTGTTCTCGCTTCAGTTTGACTAGGGACGAATAACTCTCTTCGTTTGGGAGGTTATCTGTTGTCATGAAAAGCAGACCTAAAAAGTCGAATGCGATATCACTTAGCAGATAGCAATTCCGAATTTACTGTGGCAACTGTATAGAGATATCATACGGAAGAAACTTGAATCCTAGTATAAACTCAGTAACTGACAATGACGAATGTAGAGGTTCAGCTGCTTGAAAGAGAGAACCTGTTTACATGGGTTTAAATTGTGATTGATTCCTCGGAAAGTAAACTAAGATGGAAACACCACAAGGGATCGACTATCAGAACTGAACTGCTGGCTAGCCACCAAAATGGATCCCACAATTTGGTTTTTCATCATGGAAACTATCGAGAAGTGTTCAAAAAAACGTTAAGATGTATATAGATACATGTGTGTGTGTCACAAAATTGATGCTCTTAAGTGCGCATCCACTGAATGGAAAGACCAACCGTACTAACAGAAGCCGATCAAGAGGAGAGCAACGAAGTGCAAGATTTCCCAGATGCTCCTCATCTGCTCAAAATGAGTGTTTCAAAATATATTCCTCAAAAGGTATGAGACAGTTAATTAGGACCCTATAATTAAGAAGGGTTACCTAAATTGCAAAGCTTCCTCTCAATCTGTGGCTATGTATACTTGAAATTCAGCAGTATTAATGATATGAGGATCATTACTTCGATTTCCAATCAATAAATTGCGAATCAATTCAAGCTTCAAAGTGAAGTCAAGAAAATTCTAAATCAATGTCTAATTTCAAGGTTGATAAATAATTAATTAAATTCAGTTATTTGAATTATTCCTCATATACATTTATTTATTATTTCTTCTTTCTACCCTGATTAAAATTTTTTGTAAGTATACCAGGAGGAGGAAGAGGTTCAGTGAGAAGAGAGTTTAATTCTTCCGGTTCAGGCTCTCTTGAGTCTATAAAGTAAGTTCCAGCGTGATCTTCATAAAATCTAAGATGAACCGAGGAGTTGCCACCAATCGCTTCTTTGTTTTCTTTTTCCAAAAGGTCCACAGAATTGGAAGAAGAAAAGTCTTTGCCGAGAGTACCTCGTCCGGATTCATTGACCACCTTAAAATAATATGGTTATTATAATGACTCCATATAACGAAGCAACAGATAAATAATTAAGGAGTTACATTAGGGAGTCCGTAAAGTATTCGACACTCCTGGTTGAATGAGAGCAGATTTTGTTGTACATCAACAAATGAGTTGCCGATGTTCTGCAATCGATAGTAAAGTAATTGATTAAAATAGACCAAAAGACTGAGTTCATTAGGAGAATAGAAGTGAATAATTATGAAGGAATACTCATTAGGTTGCCCAAAAATTATCGTCGAACCACATTTTATGAAAAAGTGCGTTGATCTTCCACTCATAGAATCAAAGTGATACCATCATGACCAAATTACTCAAACTTCCACTATCATGTCAAGAAGTACTTAAAAATGTCTACACCTTCAAACTGTTCGTTTTCATTCAAATATACATCCAAAACCATATATCTGCGTTTTCACCATTGACAAGCCCTGCCGGTCTAGATGAATCAGCCAAACTTTCTTTATTCAAAACGCTCTTTGTACGATTTCAAGAACTCTCTATAGTCTAATTTTCGACCCTTCTCTCCTTCTCCCTCAAATTTCAACATGGTTTTAGGTATACTTTGCCCCTTCGCTCGTCTAAGCACGATGGCTTTGAAGCAGTTTTCGTGAACATCTATTTCATAGATGTCTCAGGATAATCAAAGCATATACAAGGTACTTACACCACTAATGGAACAGACCTTTTGAAGTTGTGGAATAGGAAGCGCTGGAATGTACACTCCTGTACCAGTCTGCGAAAGTAACAAATAACATACATAGCTACTTATAATATTAAGTAGTATGCAATTAAATAAAAACTCACGGCGAGCACAGTGACCAAGTCCTCGCCAATTGCCAATTGAAGAGAAAGACCAAAAATTGCATTCATCCCACGCAGCTAGAAAAGGAGGACAATTTAAGAAATGTTGACAAATATGCAAACTTACTCTAAGTTTCTGCAGGAGTCGATAGTGCAGCTCATACTCAATGTAAGGGAGAAGCTAAAGAGGAAAAGCGATTTGAAATTTTGCGGATTTCTACTTACTTCACTAATTTCGCGAGCTGCTGATTCACTCTTTGCCTCCTTTTTTGAACGACTCAGACTGCAAAATAAAATAATCAATAAAAAAAGAATAAATAAAAAATAAAGAAAATTGAAAAATAGATTAGATAAGTTAATTAAATTCAGAATTTCATTAAAAAATAAATGACGGTGAATCCTCCACACAAAGGAATGATACTTTTTAGATGAAATACAATGCCGATTCAAAAGTCCAGGTGGCCATCGTTTTGGGAGGTAAACAAACGAAGTTTGAATCCTGTGTTTGAGTGTTTTATACATACATACATACCATTTTATTTTTGTTTCTAAATCCAAATACTATTTATTGAATGTCTTAATCATTTAGTTCGTAAATTAAATAAAAAATCATATATTTTTTGAATGACCACTATCACAATACAGTGTTACTACATTCACTGCTACATCCTAGTTTCTTTCCGGGTATCAAACTATCTCCTAACGTAGTAGAGAGTATAATCAACACAAATTTGATCAAACTCAAAGCACACACAAAGAGCCAAGTCAACCCCTCTATGCGATTCCACCTCACTGAATCATCGATCTACAAATCGTACGTACTAACTGAAATGAAAAGAAAATTTTCCTGAGCTCAAAAAGTCAAGTAAGAGGATTTGATTTTGGTAAAATCAGAATTAACCATTACAGTTGGTTAACTACATTGCTGGAAATGAATCTCACACCCTCCGTTTTGGGAAAAGTGCTCGTTAATAGACGAGGATTTCACTAAATTTGTTTGACCTTGAAAACCTGAACAATGACCTCTATTCTATTAGGTCTACAACTTTGCTGCCACCGTTTTCCAAAGGAAAGCGGTAGTAGTCGATAGTTGAAATATATAAACACTGTTTTGACATTTCTAAATATAACCCTACTTTGATATAACTTAATTTATGTTTGCATAATAATAAAATTTTCAATTAAATATGTTCGAATTGAAACCGAATTCTCGTGATTTGTGGGAAGTATTGCTTTTTTTATTTCACTATGCAAAAATCTGAGGACTGGCTGAGGTTCACCGGATAATCTTAGATACTTATGGTACAACAGCTATTAATGACAGAACGTGTCGGCGGGAATGGTTCCAACGTTTTAAGAGTGATGATTTTGCTGTCGAAGACCGGCATAGTGAGAAAAAGTTGTTGAAGAAGCAGAATTGGAGGCGAGCGACTCTTAGTGAAGACTCATGTCAAAGTCAAGAAGAATTATCAGAATCATTGGGTGGGTATCAGTGAGCGAGCAATTTCAAAACACCTGAAATATTTGGGAAGTGATTGAGAAAGAAGGATATTGGGTATCCCACCCCACGAGTTGAAACCCAGAAGAGATGTGGAGCGACGTTTGTTTGCTTGTGAACAGCTGCTGCTTGAAAGGCAAAGGCGAAAGGGATTTCTCCATCGTATTGTTACTGGAGACGGCAAATTGGTACATTACAGTAACCCAAAGCGCGCGTAGAAAATCATGGGGATTGCCCGTGGTCATACTGCTATGTTAACACCTCGGCCGAATATCCATGCCTCAAAAGTCATGCATTTGCTCATGCTTTGCGTTTGGTGGGGGGACCAACTTGGCGTAATTTATTATGAGCTTCTGAAACCGTCCGTCTGAAACCACCACAGGTGCTGCCCGAGAGATGGGCCAAAGTGGTAGCAAACGATGGATAATAGTTTGAAACCTAATGTGTGTAAGCGTTTTGTCGTAATAAAGCCTTAAATTAAAAAAAACGACGGGAGCAAAGTGTAGACTTAATATAAATACGCAGAGAAGTCTATTTCTAAGATGGGCCACTTTTGTTGCAACAAATACACAAGTTATTATTCCACTATAGAATCATGAGTGGCAGTAGAAACGTTGCTGGGGTTGATCAGGTCGGCGTTTCAGATGAGGTCTGGCTTTCACGACATCATAGCGCATCAATGCCAATCGATACAAGATTTAAATGACTTCACTTACCCAACTTGAATGAAAGCAGGTCTACCAGCGACAGGTAATTCCGGTGGAAAATCCGTGGACGAGAGGAGGAATTCAGGGACATAGGCGCCTCGACACAACCGACATCGTGTCGATTTATTGGGCGGAAGAGATTGATTAACTGATGGAATATGGCAGATGGTGCAGTCAACGCTAGAACGGAAAAACCAATTCAACAATGTAAGTCTAGAAAAATCTAATAGAGGATTATTTTGTGAGTGAAGTGATGGGTAAAAAGTGATATTTCAGTCTGGAATTATAACTAAGATAAAAGGTTATCACCATAATTCGAAATTTTAGAAATTCACAAATGGTACGAGATACTAGATTACAAATATGGATTCCTAGAGCTTAACATCTTACGGTCATGTAATAGCGAATTTTAAACCTAAAAGAATCATAATTAGAAATTAGAAACCTCAGAGTCAAAGAAAGGAATTGTGGGTCTTGGTAATTAGTGAAAAAAATGTGCCGGTTCGTGAGCATGAATTCATTCAAGTACCCAGAGGGCAGATCTGGATATTTACATTTCGAGAAATTTGAATATGAAACAGTAAAATTCGCTGGAAATTAGAAAGTTTTATCCTGATATTAAAAATCGATATCTTGAACTGATTCCCTGACTTTTTATTCGGTCAACTCACTTGAGCTCTCAAATTAGTCACGTGAATTAATATGAACTACAGTGCACTGTACATAGTGTAAATTAAATTGAAATAAGTTTTCATTATTGGCATGTAGACCGCACGAAATAGCATCCTATGAAATAAATGCGATCAGACATTGAACTGACATCAGACCTGACATGAGCGTACAATAAGTGGACAAATAGAATTAAAAATTATTAACAACCCATTGGCCATCTATTTGTAAAAAAAGTTTAAATTAATTTGGTGTAAGCATATTTGCAAATCCTAAATGATCGAAAGTAAAAGAGGGATACATTAGAAGAACGCTTGGCTTCAGCTATAACAGAACGAAGTCAATTATAACATCTCTGCTTTCCACCGAAAAAGGTAGCTTAATATTGCTGTAAATAGTTTTCGCAACTGTATAAAGAAAGTATGAGTAGTTATGTACAAATTAAATTATTTAACCAGTGTTATATTATTGAAGGAACTTCAGCTCCCAATATAAGAACGATAGTTACGTAAATAAAAACTTTGTGCCCGAAGGAAAAATTTGATAAAGGTCCTTAGGGTGGTGAAAATTCGTGACTTTAAAACTTGAAATGGAATTTCAGTATTGATTTACTCAGCTATTTAAACTTTAAAAATACTGATGCCCGAGATGTACACGATTAAAATCACATTGATTAGGCAAGTAGAGGCAAGCATTGCAAAGCAAAAGAGTAAGACCTTTAGTTAGGGATTATTTAAGGAAAGCTCAGAGAAGGTACGCAAAGCAAAACTTCCATAAACTTACATAGGAGTTGAGTCATGCTTCAAATTGGAGAGATTTTTTAAAGGCACAGAGAGGCAATTAGGAGACGAGTCCGAGACCTGTTCACGAGGTGCATGGGAATCAGTTCCAGTGCTACCCAAGGATTCTGTAAAAAAGTTCAAAGGAAGTGTACATTTCTAGATGCCAAGGTTTTAGCTGCTAGTTTCTTGGGATTTGCTAAATGTGTCATTACGAGAGTGCATACAATTGATATTTAATGATAACTATAAAGAGAGCCTAAAAATCCTCAGGCAAGAAATCCTTGAGATTCAAGCAATGTATTATTTGTTGAATTCAAAGGAAATCATTAAATTTCATTACTGCCTCTTATTTATGCAATTAGCAATTCCACTTCTGGCGTGACCGATTGAAACGTCCGTTATTCCCAAAGAATGGTCCTTAACTTCCGTTAACAAAATCAATAATATTTATTTATGATTGGCTTAGTTTTTCAAGGAAACAATTCATTGATGTGGCAAATGCGCAAAGACTGAAAGGAATTTGTCTTTTAAATAAGGAGTAAATTTAAATAACCGCTGAAAGATATCGAACTACGATAAGACAACATGATGACATATATGAAGGGTCTTAAGTTGGCAAAGGATTAAGACATATAAGCTACAAGGGTCAAGGAGAAGGCGTATTAAAGCAGTCATTTTTTTCAATAAGCAATAACTAATAGAATTTGTAATTCCAGTTACTCAGCGTTCGATGATACGTAATGATCCCATGATCTCACACCCCCCCCGCAAAGTTTTCGATGAAGTGTGCAGAGTAGATCTAACTCCTATGACAGACTATTCTGAGGATTGTTTACTGAATACTTGCATATTTTCTTACCATGAGGGGTTTCCTAAGATAATAATAATAGAACAACCGTCTTATAAACATAAATTCCTAAAGGGGTGACTACTTAAACTCCATTTAACTTAGCTGACATTGACGAACTCATATAATTCAACAATGATTGATAGAAAAAAAATCAGTTTTTTTTTAAGACAAAATTGTAAAAAACTTCTCAGTAAATAAGGAACCAGTACATGTTCAAGATAACTTTAAAGAGATGAGTGGAGAGAAAATGACGAAATTGTTGCTGAAGATAAATAATTAATTAATAAAATTAAAATTATAACTGAACGAACGACAAATCAACCGTTTTAAACAAGCTATACAGAGTTAAATTGAATGATGTCCGAGGTGTTAATTGTAACGGGCAAAACAGACCTTGTCCCGAGAGTTGTCGAGACAACAATGAAGAAGAAGGAGAGTTATCAGAAGACAGTGTATGAATCCAGAGTTGATTTAAGGTCACGGCGGTTGCATAGACAGAGAGAACACAGACATCCTCGTAGATTGTGCATTCTTCACGATACCCAATTAGCGCATCACAGCCTACATTGTACATTCGAGTCAGCGCCTCAGTGCGAAGTTCTAACCACCAGGAAGCTCGAGACTTTGTCGTCTCTAAGAAAAAAAAACAATACGTAAATCATGATTACTAAGAACAACTCTAAGGTCAATTAAAAAAAAAACAGTTATTAGATATTCATCGTGGAAAGAGAACAATCACCACTCTCTGGTGTCTTGGTCCGCAGTTCCAGCCTTCATACTCCTGATCTACTATTCTACTTTAATAACACATCCCATTATTACTGCAATGTCAGTTATTAGAAGCATGGGTTTCACACCCATACTATTTAGTTAGTTAAAAAGACAATAGAGTTACGTCAAGCGACGAGAATGAATGTTCGACAAATTGAAAGAGACCATGTTGAATAAAAGGAATCATTTTGCTCAAGACAAATTAACTTACCAACTTGTTACCAATTACTGGCAAAAGTTGAATATTTGTTGAGTTGTGCTAGGTCGGAAGGTCGGTGACTTGAATACTTTTGCAGTCAAGCCTACCTTTAAGATATCAACGTTTTTCCTTTATCAACCTTTGACATTTTTGCCTATTTGTGGGAGTTTAATTAGACTATAAGAATTCAATTTAAATGCATTTCCAAATTAAGTTGTAATGGAGGGAGGAAGGGGGGGGGGAGAGCAAACCCAGCCTCAAGTTTTTAGAAAGAAGGTCAAACTTTCGCTGTTAGCAACCAAAACTAGGACACATTTTTACCCACTTGCCCTGATAGCTAAGCTATGACCTAATGTTCACCCGACTGTGGATCAACGTTATTTATTATCAGCACCGCAGCGATAAAAAAGAGCAATTTTAATTTCAGGAATCAATGGAAATCGGTTTAAAGGAAGTCTATTAAATGACATGGAGAAAGTGATCAAAGGCTGGTCCGTCATAGGAATTTTTGATTCACCTGTACAATACTTTCTAAGTGGGTGGTTCACTTGCAAAAAAATTTTAAATTCGTAATTTGTTCCTTGATAGCAGTAATTACTTACATACAATGTTCAGTGCTTGTTGATAGTTTTTTTTTTCAAAAAAAGAAGAGTCCGTGTAGACACGTTAATAAATTTTTCATTCAATGGCTTGAGAGGGCAAACGGACCTCCCATGAAAAGACAGCTGCAGTCAATTTCAAAATCATGCCTTAGATACGACCTTGTGTTTAAATTGACTAAATTGACATGGCTGTGCCTTGAGGGATTGATTGGTCGCCTAAACAACAAGCATTATGAAGAGATTTTGGTAACAAGAGCCCGCATGGTAAAAACAGCAAAAGAAGCAAATTCTATTAATTAAATTCAATGACACTTTATAAATATTTGATTTTCCCACTTATAGAAATAATTAACAGAAGAGTGATTTAAACTACTACAACAAATAATAGGTATTTTTAAATTCAGAAACCCCTAGGCGAATGTAAATACTGGTGGAAAAGCAATGTCCCAATAAATCGGAACTCTTAATTCAAAAGAGGGATAGACGAAGCCTCCCACCACATTACATTTTAAACAAAACAATACCTTAAATACCCCAGAAGCGCAAATGCTTTACCTTTTGATAGCTAAAAATAATTCCATAGTAAATAAAATAATCACAAATAAATTGGATTGGCTCAACTAATACTGAGGCTAAAAGACGAGTGAAAAATTTAGGCCACCCATGGAATAAATGAATGGCATATGACTGGCTAATTTATCCTCCACTTCTCCGATAATTGCGCGAGTAAACAATCGCCACAAATCAATGGACTTAATCGAGGTATTCGGTAATTTTTGCGGCAGGCGTTCACACGTTTCCTACATCAAGATAGATGAGAGAGAGAGAGCACTGTGCTAATTATAGCCAGTAGAACAGCAAAAAAATTAAAACCTCCTTGTAGAGAAACCTGCCTTGGATATTAGATGATGAAATGCGTCTTTGTTTAAATTTGCAGCTCAATTGAGAATGGTTGGATGAGTGGGATGGTCCTCAAGGTCCATAATGCAAACAAGGTGTAATTGAGAAAAAGCTCTTAGGCAAATCTCCAGACCTTTAAACGTTTAGCATTATTGAAATCATTTATGTGGCTGAGAAGATGGTATTAAATAATTATAGAAGTATACGCTTAGATCTATGCAAATACAGACAAGAATTCTCATCTACGGTGGAGATTTTGCAGATGAATATATAAATATAAGTAGTATTTTAAATAAGGGATTAAACTGAGTGCATTCATTTCCTGATCACTTACTTATTAATGCAAATAAGAAGTTCCTTCTACTTCTTAGCCAGTGGGCTATTCTCAATGTAAATTGGCCCGAGTCCACAAGTAAAGAAAAAATGAGGCTACTGAATGGATAGAACGGTTAGGAGAGGTAGCTGGGAATTTACTTTCACATTATTGATCAAGATATTAAGAATAAGCACAACTATTTCTTCTCATCAGCTGGGTCAGATTGTCGGTACCTCCAAGTGGTGGTTAGATGCTGTAAATTACGCTTTCGAACATCTGAACCTCCCTAGAGGAATAAATATTATAAGCCAAGTCGACGATTTATCGTCCTATTTGAGTATAGTCTGACTTGCTATCATTCTTCTATCTAATACGACAAAATATGTCCCTAGGGGAGAACACAGAACATAAGGCGGCAGCTTTGCAGATGATTAAGTGCGAATGTGGTCAAGCATAAAGTGGAGTAGGATATGGGGAGAGTGAAATCGACAATCAACAGTAGATAAGTCTCGAAGTCACAAAAATCTCCTAATTTCAATTTCCATTCTTAGAATGCCTCGAAATTGACAGGTTAAAAAAAGTAATCAGGAGAGACTATGAGGGTTACATTAGTAGTAAAAGAAGGTAGTTAACTTTTTATACTAAATTGTACTCGAGATTCAAGTACAACTGAACTGACGAAATGTTATCTCTTGTACTAACTCTCATAAAAGATAGAGGAGGTAGCATGTAAATTAGGGATCGTGAAATCACAATCAGTTGATTAGAACTGATCTAAAGAAGTGCATGAATTTGAGTCGTTAGTGTGGGGGTGGGGGGGTGGGGGGACACCCATTTGGCCAAGATGGAAAGGTAAAAAAGAAGATAGTTTCCACTAACCTGAAACATTCTTATCCAATAATTTGACTGATTTCGCAGCAATGGCACTACCGAAATGGCGAATTAGATCCCTTGGTGGATGGGAAATTGTAAGGAATGGGAATTCCTATAAAAAGACAGAGAAAACTGGAGAGTGGCGAGGAGAAAGCGAAAGCAAAAATAATTTCCGCTCTTTTGTCCAAAAAAATCTTTTACCCTTATCTATTTAAATGATTCGTAAAGAGAGAGAGATAGAGAGAGCATCACCGCAAGCAAGACTTCCGGAACCCGATCGACCCACGCAATTGACAACAAAGGTATTTACGAGTAAAATATGATTATACGCACTCAAATATTTTATTAAATAAGCAGCTAAAATTGGAATATTTTTGCGAATTGTTCCAAAAGAAATAAACGAGATAACAAGGAAGATGGCAGAGATTTTGTATTTACATTAGTATATTAATGCTTTGTTTGGCTAAACAAATTTTCGCGCCAACAAGAATGGCTAATTAGAAGTAAGTCACTTTAAAATGGACGATTCTTATGTTTATGCCGATTTGTTTACCACCAAAGAAAAAAATGTTAAATATTAATACCTTTGACACGGAGTTTCAAAAGCTGCGAGTACTTATTAGACCAATATTTGTCAGAGGTTGGATTGTTGGAAATACTGATGAAGTACGATCTAGTAAAGACTGCAGTTGAAGATGGAAATGGGACAGTAGATCTATAACCTTCCGGTTTATTACTGGAATGCTAACACTCGGTTTACGCATATGAAGGGCGTTCGGGAGCTACTCCCTTGAAACATGCCCATTCATTCACGTCTCTTTAGACGCGAATTAACCGATGTGACTGGTCATTCACATCACTGGATGTGCTACGACGACCACTGGAACCAGCGATCTCTGATTTGGCAAGCACCATAGAAAAAAAGCTGGGAATAAAAATATAAATATTTGAAAATTACGCGAAAAGACACAGAAGATCAAAAGGGAACACGTCATCGTTACAATCTATTTCAGAATGTTCAGCACATCATAACTCTTTAGAGAGACAAACGAGATACACTTGACGAGAGAAGGAGAACAATCTGGATTGAAGAGCCATGCCTCAAAAGGGGTTTAGCGTAAAGCCGCCTACTTAAAGCTCAGATACAACAGGAATGTCTTGATAATGGCCAATTCACTCAATTACTTAAATCAACAAACCTCAAATTCGTGTTAGTGAAATTGGAATAGAAACATTATGGAATTACATTCGATCTTAGTTCACAGTTATTGCGCCTTTATTTCAAGCTCCATTCAAGGTACAACCTGAATACAATGCACAAACATGCACAATTCCAATTTTTCTCATTTGAAAACGATGTGACGCATCTAAATAAGTTCAAATCCACACAGAACAGAGAAGTTTGATATCTGGGAAAAGCTTAATATATTTGATGTCATTTGACCGTCTTGAAGTTAATTCAGATTGGCTTTAATATGCCCAAAGATTACTTTAGATTTAGATGAAACTAATCACACAGCACTAAAACTTACTTAAGTGATTCGATAAAATAAACAAGACGCATTACTCACGGCATCGCTAAGAGGTTTGCACGGAGTCAACGCGTACTTTCCACCATGAGCTTCGACTAAAATCAAAAAAAGATCATATCCATAAAGTTGAGCAAAACAAAAAAAATTAATTTTGCAGCAGCGGTGACACTCCAGTTAACAGAGTAGTTCAGACCTCCTACTTCAACCACCCTATTTTCTAACCAATTTTATCCCCAACACACTATATCAGTGCAATTAAAATTCTGTCAACGTAGTAACTAAGATCTGTCATTTATTGGGAACAAGAATATTCAAAATAAAAAAAAAACGAGTAGAAAAAGTTAATTAGAAATTATGAAGATTCCTTGAATAATAGGTGAAAAAAAGCTTCACGAATATTTATGCGGAAGAACGGTATATGAAGAAAAGTTTCATCGTAATACAGCACGTCCTTCTATGCTAACGAAAATGCTGCCAGTTCTATCCACAAGTACGCGGCTAGAAAACGACGTAAATTATATGCACAAACCAGTCAGTTAGGTAAAACGATCAACCAGCTCTAATTCCTACTAAGGGATCAGGAAGTCAAATCAATTTGTACATCAGGGTATTAGGTAACGAACTACACACTATTTATATTCAAAAGAACGCAAAGGAGTCTTGGTGTTTTTGCCTCAATATCTACCTCTTAAACTCTCCACCTTACTCAAATGCTTTTCTGTGAAAAAAATAAACATTTTTTTCGTTTTTCAACTCCACGGGCGATAATGCAATTAACAGTTTGGCTCCAACTACTGTGTAATGGTGCGGATAAGAGAGATTCAGCTAACTCACAAATAAATAGCTAAATAACTGCCTGTTATATATGTTTTCTTCAGCTATCAACCGATTTAGAGCTGGTTTCTAACGTACGCATTAACGTATGGTCAATAAACCTTTAATTACCTTCCTTAAAAGTCATTACAGAACCCGAGTATTTAATTTTAATTGAAATGTTATTCAATATGTCAAGCAGAAACTGCACTGATTGCCAAACACTTCTTTCGGTGGGAATACATGTTTAATTTTATTATTAAATCTAGTACCAAAAACTACATAGTTTTTCCCATAATGATAATAATAGCTATAACAAGCTGCATTCCCTCAAAGATAGTGAACTAATCTAAACAACGAGGAAAAAAGTAGTAAAAGTATAAGTGATACTTTAAGGAGAACGGCACTACCATGGAGAATAATGGTGAGATCAATGTACTACTGATATGGGATTCAGTAGTTCAAGCAGACCATGATGTACAAATTCACATTGAGGCTATAAACTAGAGGCAGACATATCGTAACTCCCTGAGTAAAACAAACGGAGGAAAATTTTATCCCGATTTTTCAAATAAAATAATTATAAAAAACCGCTGACTAACCATGCGATTTATTATCACTCTCCTCTGAGGGAGTGACACCAGCTCCCGTTTCGCGGTCACTTCTGCATGCATTGCTAGAAATAAAAAGAAAGTAACGAGAGTAATGCGTTACAATAAACCAAAAATGAATAAATGAAATGGCTAACGGTATGTGTTACAATGCACCATGAGTAATTTTGTAACAAATCGAACTTCTCTTCAAAGAAGGACGGAGAATCAAGAGGCAAACGTAAATTCGAAAGGTAAACTCTGGGAATGGGCCATTGGGCAACACCTCAAAATGACGTTAAAAGCATAAAAAGGGTTCGTGAGGCGAATGAATTGTAAATGTGAGTGTAAATTAGAACTCTGAATGCATCTTTCCGAATGCTCATCGACAGTACAACTCTCAATGAGAGGCACCACCTGAAAAGACTCAGATTTGCACGCATTGATTAAAATCGGTGAGTAGTAAGTCTCCTAATGCTGAATGTCACAAGTCTTATAAAAGGGGTGTTAAAGCGTTATCTATGAGAATGTCATATTTTACCATCATAGGGAGTCGTTATTTTGAGGGAAATGCCCGAAAGAGAGCAGGCAACGTGAACACATTTTTTCCAATCCAAGCTAAATGCTGAATGAAAACGCCAAACTAAATGGATTGTACTCTTCTCTCTCCTTGCCATTTTCAATCGGTCTTAAAGTGTATTAGTCCGAATGGTGTAGGTCATGATATTAATTGGTGACTGTGCGAACTCTAATGAGCACTATTACGATAGCACTGAGGCAGCTAATCAACGCAAAATTCTGGATATAGTAAAAGTAATTTCATTAATGAATCTGGAAGTCACTTCATGAAATTCGAACAGTTCAGCGCTATTTTAAATGAGCAGAACTTTCGAACATTTTACTCCGTCGAGGGGAATATTAATGACGCGCAATTGATACGATCCCTAAGAGATTGATTGTACGAAACTAGGCGAGGCTTTGAAATATTCCAAAATAGGACTGACATGTTTTCAATCTTAAATCTTGTGCTTTAGTTAAATTATTTTTTTGTCATGATAACCGAGTGACAGTTACACTACCGTTGCCCCACCCCTCGCACCACGGTTTTTAATGCATTCCTTCCTCGTTTTCTACACGAACTGGGTTAGGCTATTTTTGAGGGGAAAAAGACACGTGGGTGGGAAATCTCTACTCCAACGTGTCTCCAAGCAAATATAAGGAATTTGTTGGGTAGGATGCTTAACCTAAACATTAGGGGATGTAGGTTTTCCCTATCAAAACCTACCATGAAGTTTGGACTGCAGCTATTTCAAATGCGAAGATAGCAAAGCAAATGAAGCTGAAATTCAAATTGATACAAAGACCGTTAAGGATCGATATGCAAAACACAAGGCCGCAGATTCTAGAATGGAGTTTAGAGCGGTTTAAGAAACTACAGGCGAATGTATAGATTTAGTTCGAAATTAAAATAAAGCTTCATTTCAATTGTGTATTCCTTATCAGTCACTCTGTATTGATTCACCGCTAGGCAAACAATTATCTCCGATGCCTTGACTACTATTATGCTCCAGCAAAATGTTTACTCTGTCAGGTAAGGGCATTTACACAATTGTGTGGGAAGGGCTTAGCAACGACACGCAGATTAAATCATGGCTTAACGAGATAGTTTTGAATTTTCAAACCAAACCAAAGGCTTGGTTATGGTATAAAAGACGATAGACAGAAGGATAGTAGAAACAGAGCTTGTATTAACACAACTAGAAATAGTGAAGACGACAACTGTATTGAAGTGGTTCATACACCATATGCACAACTATTTGAGGTTAAATAAGCACAACTTTAGGGCCACTACATTCGCGTGAGATGTCAAAAGCACTTGTTAGTCCGAAGATGGACAGATTTTGGGTCAGCTTCATTCATTGTGTTAGTATAATGCATAGGTTCAGTTAAAAAGTAATGGCTGGAAATAAATCCCGATAAACGTATCGAAGGACAGATGGAGCATCGATAACAGATGGAGATTAAAAGGAATCTATTTTGAAATTTACTCGCTGAAAAATTTTCCGATATCATATCGTCTCCCACGTAGATCAGATGAATCTTTGAAATGATTGATTTATTACAACTATCTACACATCACCTAGCACATACGCCGGATTAAAGGCGATGATTTATTAACAAACCGGTAAAGCTAAGACAATAATTGGTTGAGGTAAGGTAAGATCAAATTTGGCACCAACACCAGTTAGCTTCTAAAAAAATTGTCCTAAAATGAAAAAAATAAAGCAAGACTTCAAGTAAGCAGCTTCTATTTTCTGCTATGGTGATAGTATGCCATCGCTACTAAAACGCCAGAGTATATAATGTATATTTATGTAGCAATATCCATCTAAATTGTCGGGAATTGCAACAAACAAGAGAGAAGAAAAAGTAACAAAAATAATTATTCTAAATAAATTTTTTTTCTAAAAATAGTGGCCCCCTCTTGAGGTCCTTTCCATCAGTAAGCAGCACTTCACAGTTAGGATGCCGAACAGAAAACTTCGCAATAATTAGCCCATTTATATTCTTCCTTCAGTCTAAATAAAAGCGATGCAGTCTCGCTAAACCGAAGGCCAATTTTTCGTCATATACTGAAAGTATAAGAGACAAACGTAGACAAAATATCACCTGGGCAGACATTTCGAGGCATATCAATTGGGAATTAGAGCAATAGTAATATCCCTTTAGAAACCTAAATTAAGCCAAAAACACTACTTAAAGACAAATTTAATCTCCAAGAAGCCGAAAGGGCAAGAGTAGCAAAACAAACGGTGCTTTATTGCGCACGAAATCAAATTATAATTAATAGTAGGTATAGCGAAACGAAAGCTCACCTTTTGGGGATTTGAAGTGAATTGCTGGAGGAAAATCTTTGAAGTCTGGCTGCTGTACCGATAGCCCGAGCAACTATTCCTGTATCCCCTTCAAGGTCGAAGTGTAGGCGATATCTGAATATAATGAAAAAAAGGATCGATATGCAGTTGATATAAATGCAGTGGACAACGATTTCGGTTGTTTGAGAAAAAAGAATGAAAGAAATGGAGGAATCGTGATAAATCAGCATCATGCACTGTGGCATGCTTAGGCAACTGTGGAAAACACAGCAGATAGTTAACAAAATCCCATCCAGATGTATTACGGAAGCTAGTACTAGGAATACATCTTACCAACAGATAGGCTACAGGAGACCAAACAAAGTTGAATGCCATGCTACTAATTAGAAAAGATAAAAGCTAATTTTAATGGGTAATAATTTAAATTAGAAACGGATACATGATAAAGAAAACCTGAAATTAAGGATAAATTTTAATTAATGGCGTCCTACTACGGGGTCTCGAACCGCCCTAATCAGATGACAGGTCTCCAATCAATATGTGCTCAGTGCGATTTCATCCTATTCCGGTTTCTGCTTTATCTTTTCAATTCAATTATCTTACACGTTTGATGACCACAAATAGATGCGTCAGTGTAAATTCGCTCACACACACCCACATGATGTCAGAGAATAGCTATAACTAGCTCCTTTAGTGGGCTGCCTTCTTCTTCCCCACTACCAGCTATCCGCTAGTACTAGTTCTAGCGTTGCCAGTATTACTACTGCTGCAGCGCCCTGGAAAAATAACACTCATATTGATTCCAGACTCTTCAACGGAAAGAATTCCATTGGAGATGAAGAACTAGTAACCGAAAAGGTAAGGTGGTATCACGGAGTAATTCTGCAATAATCAATAAAAAACCGACATAGAAAAAGGGTAGAAAGCACAGTTAAGCACATGCTTGATTTACAGATGACATTTTGAAATAATTCTTTACTTAAACCAATAACGAATAACACCCATCAAAAATCACGTTTGCTTCGATTTAAAATTAGAAAAGAATAGGGCAAACTCCTACCCAATCACAGCATTTCCGCCCAAATTTAGTACTTTTCGACTCAACTTGCGCTGCAATTCACCTGAAAATTAGATAAAAAATTCATAGTTAATACGATAAACATCAAGATTTCAAATTTCGGCTAACAGGGTAGGTTTATTGTTGATTTATTTACTTCAAATACCTGAGCAAGAACATGAGCGCTCTCTACCGCACATCTCCATTTCGAATGCTTTGAGACGAGTTGATTTAAGAGGTAAGCAAGCCTTAGTTTAAACTAACTTGCCTCACTCTAGCAAGAATGACCTTAATTTACCTAGTTTGAGATATCTTATTTCTTGAATATTTCTTTAATCGTTCTCAGAAGGGACTTTTGTGGAGTAAAAATAAAGCATAATGAGAGTCAAATTTCGTTAGCCACAAATCCATTCTTCAAAGCCCTAAATCGAAATTGACGCTACGAATGTCTTACAGACAAAATACCCAATAAAACTAGAGCTTCTAAATGTAATCTTTGATTTTTTTTGAGACTGAGTTTTTCAACCCCTCTTATGTTGAAAGCTTCCAGTGAAAAAATTATCACCACTTCCTACAAGAAAAAGCACCTACCGATCCAAAGAGCTTAAGTATTCGAAGTAAACGCTTAACAGTGTTGCAAAAATAAACTGTAAAATGCCAGAGATTGGCCACCCTGCCACAAACGACCGTAATGTTTACTTGTGACATTTTGACACCTTAAATACACAAAGAAAATCTTCAGCTCAAGGTAAAAAGCATTGTCACGAGGGGAACAAAAGTCGACAAGGCAGAAGGTCGACACGAGCTTGCTTACTATCCAATTGTTGCCTGCACTTAAACACAAAAGGAGTTTTGGCAGATCAACCGAAATATTGGTGATTGATTTATCCTAATACAATTTAACAGAATCTTGAATTCGTTTGAAAAAAAAGACATAATTTCCTGGAGAATTTTAAAGATTCAATCATAGCCCTTCATTTGAAGACCAATCGAAGTTCGTAGAGAAGATACATGTTGAACGGGAATATATATCAGTAGCAATGTAACATATATCTACTTCATCTGGGACTTAAGACCATGGCCTGAGAGATTCTTGGCTTGAAAGATTTGAAATTACGAAATTCCAAATATACGCACTAATGCTTGCGATTAGGAAATATTAACTTCATTTTACTAAGGATCCTCAACCAAGTATAGCAGTAATGGAGACTGTCCCTGTGATGTTATACAACTGTGCAGATCTGTTTTTCCACTCCTCTATTTAAATTCAAATGCGCGAAAGTGATGAGTGGCCTGATAAACCAACTGTAGCAAAGCGAGAAAGAATATCCAAACAGGAAACTTACCGGCCAGTTGGGAGAAAAGACATTGTCGAGCCTCATTTGAAGCCCTAGAGGTGCGAATTTTCTCTATCCACTGATGTTCCGGATCATCATTCATGATTAGCTCTCGGACGAAACCGATTAAACTGACCACTACGTATCCCGAAGGAATGTCTGAACCTGTAAAATTGAAAGAATTCGTTTGTGGCGCAACTGTCAACGAGCACGTCTAATTAGTAAGAGGCGAAGCAATCAATACTCAGTGGCCGACTACACTGGTTGCTGCAGTTAATGAGAGAGTGGTACAAAGAGAATTTCCTTATCCAAAAGTCAAGTGTCGTAAACACTTTCATAATGAGCGTAGGAATAAATGAAAAATATTTGGAGATAGGTAGTTTCAAACTGCGTAAAAAATGCTTTAAGGAGTTCTAAGAGTATACAGTAGGTAGAGACCTCAAGCGTCCTATTGGCAAACTTGGCATTCCGTGTGAAAATGACAAAAAAAGCCTGAGTTCATTTACAAAATTAAAGGTCTTTTAATACTCGCCAATAGGCAACCCTCGTTTAAAATAACAAAACCACGAGCCGAGAAACAAATCAGAAATTTATAATACAAAAAATTCCGTATTTAGATTAAAAGAACTGGCAATTGTTTAACAAATACACGAACTTAGTAAAAAAGAGTGTAAATCGATATGCACTCGGGGTAAAAGACATCAACTGCAAGCGGATTACTTAAACTCTTAGACAATAATAACCTGGGCAATGGGAGAAGGTACATGAGCCATTTGGGAGTATGTAAAAAGGGTTTCCTCCAGGTAAGCTTTTTTGTCGAACCAACTTCTACGTGGTTCAATACAAACTAACAAATCCTAACATCTAGTAATATGGCTACGAAAATTCCGAGTAGCTGTACAGCAGAATATTCCAATATCAATGGAATAAGTCTTAATTCTTCGGTAGCATTTATAACGCTTTTGACTCGATGACACATTAATCACTATGATTTCCCACCATGTCAGTAGCAACAGGTTCGTTTCCAGTCGGCACACACCAAGTGAGAATAGTAAACCACACTGGCTCAATTTGGTTAATAGAGAGGGAGGTGCGTTAGAAAAGGGCTTGGGAATTATTGCCACTATTGATTATGGTGAAATAACAAAAGCCAAACCAAATACATTACGAAAAGCAATCACAACGTTCAAAGAAGGCGAGAGTATCTTGGAATAGCCTTTATGAGAGATGTGCATTCTACCATAGATCTTATTAACTAGAGTTAACCACTGCGGTTGGACATCTACGTCATTAGAGGTACACTGATGAGCACTAATCTCGTGAATTCTAGCTGGTGATGAATATATACAAGTGCGTCAAAATCAAATGGACGTGGCTTCTACCTAAAGATTAACTGTTTAAGATTTGCACCTACTAGTCATAAATCTAGGTAAATCCTCGTTTCAAATATCCAATAAACTGTATTTCTGTGGAAGTTGATAACTCTTGATGACAGGTATTAATGACTGTTGATTGACGTCTTCTGTGGATTCAGAAGCCTGTGGAAGTATGTATAAAGGGATTTCTCAATGCATTACAATTCAAAATGCACCGAAGTAGTTTAATATTCACTTAAAGTAACCATATTACTAGAGAAATAATAGAAGAGTATGGCAATTAACGCACTATTTTGGCTTAAATGTAATTTGGTTTATATTAGTTACAATTTGATGTACCTAGACAATTTACTTAGGCTTATATTCATATTTTGTAAAAGCACCATTTTTTCTTCAAATCGCAGTAATAAAACATATACCTAGACCAAAATGAAAAATAGGTGAATAAATAAGGATCCAAAAATGCTTAAAGTTATAGTGGTCATGCTCATAATTTCCAGCATGCGAATGCGCATCTTTTAAGTAAAACCATGACCTACTGAAAAAGAACCGAACGCCGAGGGAAGAGAATCGATGCCTACATACATCAGAAAAGAGATCTACACGAACAGCCAGGCGAATCTCACCACGAATTCCATGCATAGTGTCGAATAGAGGAAACCAGCCACTGAGATTTCGTTTCTGCTCGGTTTGCAGAAGTGGTCTTAGATCAAAGTAGACCCTGCCTATAGTGTCATGGGCACTATAGGTATCATGATCAAGAACTCGAACTTGGAGGAATTCCTCTTGAAGAGACTCTTCAGAGAGTTCGAAACAAAACCAATCAGAATTCCAATCCGGATTGAGGGTTCGACGAATAACCTCAGTTTTGAACATTGTGTTTCCCAGACGAACTTCAACGAACGCATCTGTTAGGAAAGAGGTGCGATCCATAACTGGAAGATTTCGAGCAGCAAATACCTTCACTTTAACGGATGCCGGCATTTTTAGGAATACTAAAATAAAAATTCCCCATGTTAATCAGAAGTAAGTAATACCACAATGCACTAGACCACTCTGTAGATAGAGAAGACTTAATTGAGGCTATAAAAGCAAAATAACCTTTTGACATTAACTATTAAAGGCGAAAAAGGTTTTCATAATGCGCAAAAATAGAGCAAGAAAAATCTAAAATTGAATTAATATATCAGAGTAAATAACCAGATAAACGGTGATATTAGATTATAAACCAAGAAAACATACCCTAGTATGTCCTTAACTAATGGAAAGATTGTAATGACTGCATATAACTTCACGAACAAAAACGGATATGATTAAATGCTGAACATTCGGACAAGATACCCAAAAGTCGGCCAATCCCTAAGTAGGAGTGAATATTCAAGGTTGTAACATATTTTCCTAAATATTTAATTATTTTTGCATAAATTTTAATTTAATTTAAAAAATAGGTGAAATATTATGAATTTTTAAAATTTAGTTTAAATATTTAATAAAAGCCGCCGCGGCGTACAAGCCCAGTCTTATTAATTCTTGTGTTATCGCTGCAGCAGAAACAGTTAATAAAATTCCATATCCGATTATTTACACTTCGTGTTTCCAAACTATTTTTTACATATCAAAATGATGTTGAACAGTCCCTCTTTAAATCATGCCAAAGTACTGCTTCATCTGAAATGGTTTATTAACAGATTAACAAAATCTTTCGAACATAAACTACAAATATTTGCAAGTTCCGACTTTGAAATAACTTCTGATCGAGATAGTGGAAATTCTCTTCGTGAATCGCAAACTACTGTTCGGTCTTTAAATTCTCCAGCGAAATCCCCACTTTCTTATCTTGGAAACAACCTTAAAAACCGAAGTCTTAGCACAGATTGTGATCGCATTTCTCTTAACAGCAAAGCATCTGAGTTTGAATGTGGAGCTTATCGACGCAAGCAGTTATTTTCTCGACCTTTTAATCACAATCGATCTCCTAAAGTTCGATCTCTAACCAATTCGCCTTTTATGGCACGACTTTCATTGACCCGTATTCTATCTAGTAAACGAATACCTCTTTCAGAGTACTCTGATTCTAATTCTGATTCGGATGTTGGTTTTCCTTTGGGCTTTCCTCAATTGCACTTTCCAAATTTTTCTAATGGATATTTATCTCAAATTGATGCCAAGGATTTTTCCTCTTCTTCATTTGAATATATTGAAAAACTGCGCGTTCTGTTAATTCTCAAAAATACAACTGAATCCGAAAGGAGAATTAATGCCACAAGATTTGCAGAACATATATGTGTTGTTTATGAATACCAAATTGGCTTTCTTCAAGGACTAAAATCTGTTCACTGTGCTGCAGACTATGTTGCTGAGGTACTAATAAAAGCTATACGAATCGGTAGAATTACTTCCCTCTCCACTCTTGAAATGTCTATTAATTTGCTCCATGAGGAAGCTTGCAGACCTTCTTCGCAAAATAAATGCATCAAAACTTCTCCAATGACAGGGACTGGTGAACAGCTCTCTTGGCGTTTATCTGAAATTTGGACTAAACCAGGACTTCGGCATAACGAAGTTGGTGGAGAAAATTGTCACAATTTGAACATTGTCACTCATTTTCTGGCGCCTTGTGGTGCTGATCTAGAAATTAAACGACCAGATGTCTATGGCTACCGTAATCTAATTGTTCTCCCTAATTCTGACTCCACTCTTTGTCATAATGGTGGCGCCTTGGAAAATTCGAATGCAAACACTGCAACAATTTTTACAAATGGAAGTAATGAACCCCTTGGTGTGACTGATTTCTATGATATCTTCCCTCCAGATGAGGAAACTATAACCGTGAGTAATATCAGAACTGGATCTAGAGTTCGATCCCCTATGTCGAAAGTTCAGAAAACGGAAGCAACAACTAATTCCCCAATACGTAGAGCTGATGTAATTAGACGTCAACAAAACTCGAAAATCAAGTCACCCTTACTGAGTACGTCTGTGAATCTTAGACAACACCTTCACCGCGCCTACCGACCGGTATTTTTTGTGATCTATGAGAGACCAAGCGTTATTGACCACCTCACCGAGTGTGAGTCTTTTGCTGCCTTCTGTAAACGCCAAAATATCTGCCCTGTGATGTTTCTGAACCAAGAGACTGACTTGTTTGAGGGTCGTGTTTGTTCCAGCCTCTTCCAACATTTTGATATCTTCTGCCTTACTACTAATGGTTACTTGTCCAAGGCGGTGCCTGATGGATCTTTAACTCCTCCTTCAGATTTAAAGTCTCCTCCAGCTCGCGAGGAGGTGTCAAGACATCGTCGGGTAGCTGCCACATGTCTTGGAGGAATTGATAATCCTGGATTTACTTCCTAGATTGTAGCACTGTACGTTTCGCTTTTTGTCTATGTTTCTCTGCCTATGTATATTTGGCTTCTTCCTTGCTTTTTTATCATGTTATTGTATTATACTACCTGCTTTTGTCTTGCTATTCGTTTGCGATTTTTTTCCTTTCTCGTTTCTGCCTGTTTGGGTTTTGTAGACTTTAAGGCGTGCATTTCCATCTTGCATATTGGACCTTATATGCTTACTAAGAATGTAGAGAAGCTTTTACTAAAAGGTATTTTTATTTATCTAACAATTGAAATGATCTATTTCTCCATGGAATTAGTAAGCTGGATATGTTTTTGTAGTTTGACCCATTTTCACTAGAGAACGGTATAGACTGATACTGAGGCGACGGGAAGGGGTTGGGGTTGCTAGAAGTCTTAGAGGAGGAAGTAATCAAGTGGGGTGGAGGGGGGGGGTGCGTGTTGGTGCTGAAGGAAATGAAGCGGAGGCTGATTCTACAGAAATGATCTACAAAGTTGAAATTGTCAAGTAGAGTTAATATATTTCTGCTGAATGCTACGACTCTTTTAATAAACAATTAGAGTTTACAGGAGGTCACGAGGCCCTTGTTCATTGATGTGAATCGTGAACTGCCTGTGGGAACACAACTTTAGCATGACAAATGCAGAAGCCTCTCGACCAATCAATGGCCAATGCCAATACGATCAATCAATGGTCAATCCCAGTACACGATTACCCGGTCAATCAATGGCCCAAATTATATGAGGTCATCATACCATAAAGTGTATATAATGACTAAGTTCCACGTCATACAACACACTGCACATCAGCACGCCATGCTAGATAAACGTGTTCCACGGTATACGTCTACTTCTTCTATTCTGGGAGACTTACCAACTAGAAGAATCTGCCATAGAGGTTTCTGAGAATAATCAAGGCTTATTAAGGTAGCTAATCCAGTAAATGCCCAATAAGATATTGACCCCAGGATATGTATCCTCACACCGATACAAGTGGTTCTTGCACTATGTTATGTATACTTTGAACTTAACGCTCTAATTTGACTTGGAAAACTAGAGTTCGCTTGATAGACTTGAGAGATCATGAGGTCACGGACATTATACGTTCTCTGAAACATAAGTCCCGTCATAGACCAAGATCCTTTAATGAGAAATTTGTTTCTTCCAGTCGATAGCTTTACTCGAAGCCAAACATTACCATGGCACTACTTTGGTAATTTCATTTGAATTCTAGCGAAAATAAACTCTGCTATTAACTTCTCGAAATTTTTCAGTTTGAGACAACTCGTGTTAACTTTATTTTCTCCTAGTGGAAAAAGTTAATAATTGCCTTTAATTTGCGTTTGAATTAATGATAAATGTGTGATATGCTGCATGCCAAATATGTTATACGTCAAGTAAATGTCGGCCATCGAACCGAAATTAGTTTATTTAATGAAAATTCACTATTATACATGAATTAAATCGCATTAAATACGACTCTGAAACTTGGGTGTTTAAGTGGTGAAGTAGATTGTCGACTCTCCAAGCATTTTTTTAAATTTTGTCCTAGGTGCAATGAAAGAGATTTATATAGTCATATAATAATAGGTTTGTAAATTATTGGATCGCGGTATGTGACCACAAAGCATTGCTCTATCATCATTTAACAAGCCTAGAAGGAGTGATTTTTCATTGTGCCATTCGTGTCGGACTGAAATGAAAGAAGCGTGAGTGCATTCTAGGTGTTATCATCTCTTTGCAGACGAATCTGGCATGAGAAGACACCCATGAATCGATAATCAGAAACCCAAGTATGATCAACCAACATATAGATTCCTTTGTTCGGTAAGTGGTGGTCATAAGAATTATGTGAGATTCGTGAAAAATTTCACCCAGATTCCCCCTACTAAGTGCAAAATTATGAAATGGAGAAGTTTGAAGGATTTTTGACATAATAATTACGGAGTTTGGGTGAAGTATAATCGGCCTAGTTCAACGTAATTCGATTTTACCATCCACAATACCCTCTTAAAATAGGAAAATGCGCCCATTGTGCGAAGTTTTACTTACCATGGCGTGTGTTATGAGAAATAAATGAAATAGAAAGAAATAAATGTGAAGATTCGTCCAATTATCAAAGACTTTGAAATGAGACATATTTATTTATATCAAATGGGAGGCTTTGTGATAGTTATCATTAGCCCTTTTGTTAACTTCGGGCTTCACAGAGGGGAGAGGGAACATCAAAGTCACAAAAATTCGAGAGGGGGAATAGAAGAGTGATTCACCAATGTAAGAGAGAGAAAGCGAGACAGACAGATAAAAAGGTAGAGAAAAAGGTAAGGTGAGTACTGTGGAAGTGGTGGAATATGACATACAGTGATAGTGATCATGATAGTTTGAAGTCAACTGCCGATTTATAGACTTGTTATCGTGTGAGTATACGTCCCCAGGATGCACCACGTGGAGGTAAGTCTATCACGCACCCCATGAAATGAGACATTATGTTCACTTGAAATTTATCTTCGAAGATTACAATTAACTGAAATGAGGGTTCTTCAAAAATGATCCAGCTTATATTCGTATTTTCATTATCCAGTCAAGATTTTGTAAAATAAGGAGGAAGCCTCATCCGGATTCTAGCTAGAGCCATCATGCCAGTATCTCGGCCTCCTATTGTAATGAAGTACCTTGAATTGATATAACCAACAATCAAAAATGTACAAATTAGTCTTTGGCCTCTAGTTATCTTAAACGCGGTCTTAATCCTAACCACAGAGTATTTGTCATGGAATTAGAACTTCCTCTTAGTTCCTCAGTTCTGTTTACTGTCTAGCTATCCCACAATTAAAGATACAAAATAATGCTAAAGTGTCTGGATTGGAGTGGGAGAGGAGAAGGGGAGGGGGAAGGTATGAACGGGGTCATGTTTCTTCTATTTTCGGTAGAATAAAATAAATTTTTACAAGAATTAAAAATTGAATAAGCGCAAATTATTTTATATGGCCAACATTTAACTAAACAAACAAGTAGAAATGGCAAATGCACTTATTATTTTTTAAAAGATAGTAGGCTCCTATCTCCCCCCTAAGTAGAGTCGGCTTTTCTACCTATTTAGTAGTCATTTTTTGAGGCCTACCTATTCCACCGCGGATAACACTAGAACCTTGCTCAACTCAACTAGACGCAGTTCCTTCACTATACTCAGTTTTTGTTCTTGCATTATATTTTGTGATCTTGAAAGCCCCTCTTTATATGCCAAGATCCTGCCGTTACGCATTTTCCTTTTTTGTGCTTGTGATTTCTTTGATAAAAATCACAGATCAATGTTTATAACAATGATAAAGTGGAAAAATAGATGTAACTAACGTGGAATATGCTATTCAGTGGACAGAGTAGAAGGCATGTTGAAGATCATTGGCCTGGACCAAATACTAACCTTTGATTCATCATTTCAATCATTACATATTTGCCCCACTGGCTGCGACATCAGTTTAAAACTTAGGCTTTTCATAATATACCCTCACAGATTTTAACTTTAGCATAGTTAAAATACGAAAATGTCCTAAGGCCGTTATTGAAAACAATGATGATAGGTGGAATCGCTCTTATGCGACGCACATATTCTACTATTTCAATTTTTTTTAAACAGAGTAAAATGGACCATCAATATTGATCTCTTGAGCTCTGACTTGACAGTAACACAACTTGGCCACTGAAATGTAGCGGCTCGATAGTTTTGACATCACTTACACACACACCCATCTACCAGTTCATTAAGGCATTAAAGGACATTTTGTTGTGTGAGTGGTTCGTCATACTAGGCATCATAAGTATGAGCACTCCCATCGGTGTCATATTGGAACGCATTGTAGGTCGCCAAGTGCGCTGCTACAACCTAGCTCGTCAGCATTTGAGGTCAGTGATTATGGACTAGATCATGAGATATACTCAATAGGAACTTCAATCTTCGAGAAATGTAAGTGATTATGCCTGCGGGATGGTAGCCTTCTCAAACATCAACATCCTTTAAGGCTTATATCTTCACTTTTATGCGCCTACAGATCTATATTATCTATATATATATAATATATATAATGACTGTATTTAAGCCATCTCACTTCCTTGTACATCGCTTTTGGTATATTTGTGAAGAGCTAAAACAAGCTGTCATGGATCTCAAACTTTCGAAGGAATGTACTGTAGGGAAAGGGTGAAATTAGCAACATTTTATGCAATCGGTATATGACATTTGATTAATCTGATTTTCAGATCCCCAATCAGACAAAATTTTGTAAATAAAAAGCTCCCGATGGCGTTCTCCCATTCATGATGGGATTCCTGTCCTACCGATTACGTAGTTAGAGTCAGATGTAAATAACTATTCTACATATTTAAAAACCGGGGTGGGTGATAATGAAATACTACTCTGCCTAAAACTAATAAATTCACCTTTTTTACCTGCTAGTCTAAAAGGTAAAATGTGGCAAGAATGCGAATGACATTGTTTTATATGAAATCTGATTTGTACTTTTGCGATGGATTTTTTGAGTTAATTTTTTATAGAAACTGAGACTTCGCGACTTACAAAACAGGATTCCGATGACCTTTCAACCAAGCATTGTTTGCATATACCTGGTTACGAACTTGATTTGTGCTTGCATATTTACTGTTTGTGTCACTTTTCAGCCACCTTAGCAAACAAATTTTACATGTGATTTTTGCTAAATTACGATTTTTTTAGTTTGCCTCAAAGCGGTAAATGTTAGCCAATTCAGACTTAACGTTTTACAAAATGGAGGCGTCAGCTTTCTTCTGCATCTGACAGTCTAGAGATGGATCCTTGAAGATGTTTTGGGAAGATCATGCAAATTTCCTTTCAGTTGTCACCAATTGAGTTTGAAACAATTTTCAAACAGAATTAGTGTTTTCTGCTAACTATAAATATTATGGCAAATAGACGAAGAGCCCCAGAGATATCCTCACTTTACCAAATGGTATGTTATTATTTTAACAGACTCCCTATTTGAAAGGTGTTATACTGAAATTTACTCCATTCCCAAAAACAACGAAAATTAACTTATCACCTTCATTGATCAAATGGATATTTTAATGCGTAAATAGAATAGGAAAAATAACGAAATGGGTTTAGAAATTTGAAGCTTGAGCAAGCAAAAATAATTCAGTTATATTTCTCCAAATACTTGTCATTTACTTTGCCGTTATTATAGGCATTACAAAAACAGGATAATTATTAATTCCATTTGGTCAAAATTACCCTTATAAATCGTTTTATATTAATCTCTTGCACTGTGATGCAAATGGAAGACATTCATTTATAATTATCTATTTGTCATTCCAAACTAATATTTAAATAAAAGAAGAAGTAAGTTCAAAAGTGTCATGAATCTATTCAGAGGTTCTAGTTAATCAATTGCCTTCATAACGCAACAGCTACTCATATCCCAAAAAGAAGAAGAAGAGGAATAAGGGTGAGAATCTTTTGCTCAAAGAGAGTTTCAGTTAAAGAATATAAAGCAGCTTGTATAGGATTGGTCAAGGAGGTTAGCCAATAATTTGCGAGGTGGATTCTTAACTGGTGGTTTGGATATCCAGGTGTGAGAGTTAAAATCCAACAATTGATAATCTAAAGCTTGAGAAATGTAGTCTGTGAGTTTGTTGAGATGGTGTCGAAGTATTCTATTTGATTTCCTTACAATTTTCTTCTCATTTTATCATGATCCCAAAGTGGTTGGTTACTTGGAGATCAAATTTTGTTTAGAATAAAATGAGTTAAAATGAGTGAGAGAATTGAGCAAGCTGCCACTCTTAAAAGGCTTGTTTCTGATATTGGGTATGAAATCTGTCTATTGAAGCAATAATTTTATTGAACCCGGTTAACTGCAGTTTGTTAATTCCATTGAACAATTATTTAATGTACTGAGCATACACTAACCCATAAATTTTCACTTATTAGTTGATAAAAAAGTGCACATAATGGTGTTTCTTTTAGCGCTTTGCGATAAATAATCCATTTAATTAAATGTGTTCTCAGCGATTCAGTGGCTAAAGTCAATCGTACTTAATTCGCTATATAACAAGATAAATCTAGGAAAATTGGTAAATGTTATAAGTGAAGAGAATGGGAAAAATTTGATTACAAGTGGCTTTTTACTAGTGCTAAAGATGTTTTTAAAACCTTAAAAATATCTCTGGATTTGAATAACTCGTCTGCGGACTCTGAAGTCCACGCAGATTAACGCCCATTCAGGAGCATAGACACAAGACCTCCCAATATTCATCAGTTGGTATGAACCACTTTCATAATCTTTAATAAAATCATCGTTCAAATCGTACCAGATTTATTTATTCCTATTAAAAACGGGTCAATATGGGACATTCTTGGAAATCTTTCCCATCTTATAATCAGTTTCGTGAAACGTCTCTATGGCGTCAAAAATCTTGCAGAATAATAACACAATGTCAGTCTCTGTCAGGGTTAAAGGAAGAATATGGACAAACATTGAATATGTCCCTGTGCACTTACATGCAATCACAGCCAACTCCCTTTAATTTAAGTAGGGGTAAACTTTAATGTAATATGAACATTTTGCATCAGGGTAGTGGTAAAAAAAATCATTTATTAAAAGACCGTAACAAGAAATCGGTCTAAACAAATAAATTAATAACTTTCCAATTTCCCTGCATTAAGTGAAAATACTTACAAAATTACTTCATTTATCATTTATTGTGAACTCACAGTCAACAAACCTTATTTTCATGGAGAGCTTTTGTCTTTTAATCCGCAAAGCTACCCTAAAATTGAAATATTCACATGAGAGCATACACGATCAATTGTGTCCGAGGACAAAAAATAGCAATTTATTTTTTACATGGTTTTTATAACTTTATGCTAATGTACTTCACTTCTTTTCGAGTGGTAAGATTATTAGAATAATAATAATAATTATTATAATTCAAATATTTTTGTTGATGCGAACAAAGGATTATCTAAGGACACATCTCCGAAACGAAATGACAGCAACAAGGTCCAACGATTTCCGGGAGAAAAAGTTGAGGCAAATGGGATGCTGATCTTAATTCATGGTAGGTTTAAACTCGAAATCTCTTGGAAGAGGCGTACTTAATCTGCTAGAGCGAAGTGTTTCATCCTAAATACCACACACACACGCACACACACATTTGATTTCAGAAATATTTATTTGCCTTTTTTTACTAAATAATAAGATACTGAAATCATCATATCCTTCATTTCTTTGTTAATCTCACTTTAAAATACTTTGGATTCACCATTCCGGTCAATATAATTTGTAATTACTGTTAAAATTCGAAATTGGAAGTGATGTCTAAGCTTAATAATTTATCGTCCTGGTATATTCATTTATTTCGGGATAGAAAATCACAAAAGACAGCATAGAGCAGCTAAAATTAATGTCTCTTTCCTTGAAATTACCACTAATTTAATAAAGTCATGGGTCTCTATCTATGGCACGATTTGTGCCTGAGCAGTATAATTTTCCTTTCTAAATTTACCAGGAACAGGAATCCAATTGCGAGAATTGTAGATCTTAAATCAGAAACTTTGTATTTTTGTTTAACTTACCTTACAGTTGTCATTGCTTTGTTCCTGTGATCTTCATGGATTAGGCTTTTGGAATTATTCCATTCAGCCTTAATCTCACCCTAAATGGCGCCTTCGAAAGAGTCACATGTATTGATTCGCCGGAGTAAAAGTATAAATGTGCCTACAATTTTACAATTCGTGTTTCCCAAACAAACAATATATATATATATATATTGGTGGGTGGTTGTTTCACTCCCAGTTTTTCGTTTACATACCTCTAATTTGATACAAACTGTGCGTTGTGAATGGTAAAATCTGCATTTTTAGAGCGAGAAACCTATCAGAAAGGATGAAAACTAACGTGAATTCAATATATCACGCAAAGTATTCTTGAAGTGAACTTATTAAAATTGATAAAATTATAGTAGATGGACTTATCTTTTATGTCAATTGCAATGAATGCCAGGATTTACAGACGAACGTGGTCAATTTTTGTGTGATACCCACCTTACGAAATCGGTTAATCCACAGCGGATGGTAGTATTTACTTCACACATCAAGTCTTTGTACTATTGTTGCGGTTTGGGATTTGGTAACTAGGCCGTGCTTGGTGTATTTAATCCCTGCAGCATGGGCGCAGGATCATAAATTATCCCTATCTCTCCTTCTCTCCCTCATTTTGGTCAGATGAAATGACGGACCAAATGTGAATTTTGGAAAAAATGCGCCTCTGCCACCAATAAACCAATCTACTTCCCTCCAGTGGTGGTAATTCAATTTACATCAATTTAAATTTTAATTAATCACACAGTTCGAGTGTGAGATGACGTCTCGAACAGAAAATTTAGTAGACCAAATCTATGTAAAGTTTTATTATCATTTTAACTGTAGTAGAATTTGACATGGAAATTAGGCGGCAGGTAAGGGATGGGAGGGGGAGGTGGAGGGGGCGGGGTTCGTGGAGAAGGAAAAGTGGTTCACTTTGAATTGGCGTCGCGATTAGCATGATTGTAATAAAACGCATTTCAGCTATCTCTCCTATTTCAACAACAGTAGTAGGATGCTTCTTACCTTAGGTTATTTCTCCTGTTAATCCACACTCGCAATCCCTTAAGAGCGGTTTAATTTGAATCATTTCTTGAAAGTATCACGCAAAGTATTACGAAAGTAGCCAATCTGACTCTAAATCAATGAGATTAAGGTACTGAAGTTTGTGATCTATGCACAATAACAACAGTATCAATTTTATTAAAGTGTGATGACTCATTAGAAATTGTCCAGCATACAAAAGTCCACTCTCAGTGAATTCTAGTTTTAAATTTAATCTTATCTTAAAAACGAATTCTTCCTGTTTCATAGCTGAAGATTCCAATATCGTGCCTTAAGATTTACACAAAATGTACCTGTGACAATATGCATTTGTCAGTGTTTAGATTTTCTTTTGTTGGAGTTGAATAGAAGAGCAAATCAGGAGAGTTCGATATGTACTTTTAACATAACTGTTAACTTTCGAGTTTACAGAGGAAGGAACAAAATGTAAAGGCAACTAATGGTTACCTTGTTTTGCTCAATTTTAAGCACAATTTTGATAAATATTAAGCATTATATCTCTCAGTAGTCATGAAAAAAAGAGCTTTTGCCTAACTTATTCTATGGTTACATACTTTCCTCTGATAAACTTTTGACAACAATAAAGAGAGGTGTTCTTAAAATTTCTCCTTAACTTCTGACATTTTAATCTACAAGACGGGAATATTTTTAGCTTTCACTGCAAAGCATCACTTACAACTGAAAATTGAGGAAAAATATAAACTTTATTTGCTAGTAAAATTATAAAGATCGAGTTAAATGACAACCTGCAAAACCTATCTGTGATCTCTAGTTTGTCGAAGTCCTATTTTAAGCACTGGCTTCTTTGGGCTTATTAGTAACAGATAAGTTAAGGCACGACTGGCTCTCAGAAGATGTTAATTTAAGCTGAAATCTGACTGAACTAGTGGCTTTATCAACTGTACGAACTCTACTACAATAAATGAGTTGGTGTCGGTGACTTGATGTAACAGAGGTCGACTTGCGACCGTTGAACTGAATGACGAAAGGAAGAACAAGGACCGAATCAAGGAAGTTAGATCAATGCGAAAATCGATAAACAGCTTAAAGACCAGGCGACAGGATTTACTCTGAGTGACACGAAAGAAGAATGGAGAGTAAAAATCGGTGCACAAAGGTTAATGACATAAGATGTACTAATTGAATGTAGTCCCTATATTATTGGATGAATGGTGAAGCTGAGCATGTATTGCCTCAGCATTAATAATATCAAACACACGGTTT
Source organism: Hymenolepis microstoma (assembly GCA_000469805.3). Taxonomy (NCBI): domain Eukaryota; kingdom Metazoa; phylum Platyhelminthes; class Cestoda; order Cyclophyllidea; family Hymenolepididae; genus Hymenolepis; species Hymenolepis microstoma. Next base: position 35,549,832 of record LR215989.1, on the reverse strand, counting down.
AAATTCCTACTTCTTCGTAAGGTAGAAACCTGGGATATTAATAAAGCAATTGAAAGTTTAAAGTGAGATAATGTTATAGAGAGCCTGAATGGGGAAATCTTGAAGTAAAATGATGATACACATTAGTCAAACTTGTATTTCGATTCTTATTTTTTACCTGATATCTCAGAAACGACAGATTAAATATACAACTAATATTTGATATACATTTTCGTCCAAAGAGTAAGTAGAATGCAGGGTGACATAAGTTGTGTGACGGCCACAGTTCCAGCCTCCATCGCAGATTATAGATAGTGAAAGAGAAGATGAAATTTGATGGCTAAAGGCAGTAGATAGTAAATCCACTCAAAATTCTTGGATGGTTATTTTTTTAACTCTGCAATAAACGTTAATAAATAGTCGAGAGCATTCACCACAATTGCCACGGTATTATAACTTTTTACACTTTTCTAGCTCGCTTCAACACACCTGAGTCAGCCGCAGATTAATGGAGCGTGAATATCTAAGCCGAGTTTCAATATCTTCGTTTTAATTAAAGAAAATGAAGAACAAACAAAAATTAATGGAACATATCGGAATGAAATGGCAGTTATTATTTTAATTGTACAAATAATTTTGAACTCGTCTTTGGACATTGCTCCTTTCTAGCGTACCAACAACTAGTTAGAAGGAAATAAATGCGCTAATACTAGCAGCTACCTAGGAGTTAAGGTTAAAAAATAACCGAACTGAGATAAAATTCGTAAGAAAAATTTTCCATCAGATAAAGTGTGAGGCTAATCTGAACTCGAGATCTTAGCGCATATATAACATTTAATTATGAAAATACTCCGGTACCATTCGCATGCGAAATCGCATAAACGATCATAAATAGTTCTAGAAATTCTAAAAAAATCACCGAAAGTTTAAAATAATTCTACGAAAGTGATGAATGCCTGCAAACTTTTCGATTATTTTAGATAATCAATAAAATCAAATTATATAAAAAAGTGAGACTCATATTTGAGTTATAAGAGCAGGGTGTGGAAAAAATAGCTTTCATTAAAATGGCCTTGAAGTATTGGACTATTGGTTCATTTGTACAACGTGGGTAATGAAATCACAGCGCAAAGAGTTAACAGAGTGGATTGTGATTGATAAAAGCAAATTTCCGTGAATCGATTAAACAAGCTCAAAATGAATTAAGAGTTAAGAAAGTCCATTCAAAGCAGATAATTTAAGAACCAGACCAAATCATTGAGATGTCAACACATCAGAATATTATTCAGCTGATCGCCAACAGGATGCAATAGGAGTAAAAGGGGGTTAGGCGAATATAGGAAAAATGGAAATGAGAGTAGATAGGAGGGTGCTGTGGGACGCGAAATTGGAAGAGAGAGAGCTATACCTCAATACAGGACCATGATAAACCAGGTTATGAGAAGAAGTCGAAGTGAGATAAGATAAGTTCATTGGCAGATTTCACGTTCTTTGTAATTTTATAAGTAATTGACGATTAGAACAAAAATATGGACTAGTGTATGGGTAATACGTATACACGTAGCAAACCGATGAGTCATTGTTTTCAAATTCTCTGATTTACACATTGGTATAAATGCATTATGCCGACAATATAAATCTATGCCCTTTTGATAAAAGATTACCTTCATGCTTCGCGTAACTTTGAACTGACACAGTTGAGAAATACTGTCTAACAATATGTACTCCCCTGCATATGCGCAACTCAGATTTCGAATGTAGAGTATAATGATGCATGAGTTGCAAGATAATTAGGGAAAGTGCTCGATTCCCACGCACTCCCCTTCGTTCCTCATCCTATTCTTTCCCCCTTTCCCAAGTTTCCCTCCCACATGCTCTTTCTCCCTCGTTCTTCAACCTATTCTCCTTTCGTCCTCCAAATTCTCTCGCATGTTCCATTTCTCTCAATCTGTAATAGTTCCTAATTAATAAATTCGCGTTACCCTTGGCAACATATTCTGAAGCTCGCAATCGTGGTTGTCTACTGTTAGTCTTAAATTCGATAACAAGGCGACGATATACAACGGCAAATGACTTCAGCTTTCCCACTTTCATTAAAAAGCATATTCTGGATAGTATCATTTTCATCGAGACACCATTTAGCCACTTGGGAAATAAAGAACCAGTAAACACGATTCACTCGCTAGTTTAACACACAAGTATCCTAGCTCTTGTTTGTCATTCTCAAAAAAAACTATTCACTACACCTGACAAACAATGTCGTTTGCTATTATAGAGCGTATTGATTATTCAAAATTAAAGCATATCGAATGGGTTATTGCTCAGCTTTGCAACGAGCCATTGAATACAAACACTGATGAAGCGCAACCCTAACCTCAAGATAATGCTGCTAAAATGAGCAGCGGTGATTCAGTTCCGATCAGACAATCAAGGCAAATCCAAATCGCCGGTGATCCTCGTTTACGAGGAGAGAAGAACCATAGCCCGATCAGATATGCGTATGCTATCCATAATTCACACTGAGCAAAAGCAGAACACGCGGTAACTTAAACTATCCCCACCAAAATTATGGCGTCGACATCACCACCCTTTAAACAGTCAAAACTTCAGAGACAATCCAACTGCAAATCTCAGTGTCTCAAAAACCATTGCAGTCAATTTGCATTTACCTAAACTTAAATATTTTTTTTGCATTGGTAAAGTATCATAATGCGGCAAAGAGCAGACGATCTAAGAAGCGCATTAAGATGAACGCTGCGATCGATCCGGAGATAAACCAACAAAACAATTTCCTCCGCTGCCATCGACCAAACTCGCTTATTTATCAGTCTCTTCGTTTCATATTACGCATATTTCTTTCCGTTATGCTTCTTTTTGCTCGTGCTTTTTTTTTGCTAAATTTTCTACTTTCCATTTTTCCATTTAGGCTTTCTTGATATTCACTTATCGCCTTTAAATTTTAGGAATGATTTACATTCAACTTGACCAAGACACGTATACTTGAACTAATTCATGGCCAACAATTTGTGACACCTTTAAGTAACTAGAGTCTGGGTGGAGACTGAGGACTTCTCAGAACTTCTTAAATTGTTTGTGGACGATATCAATTCAATTCCTCTTGATAAAATTTCTTTCACTTGAACTCTTTTAAATCCGAACACCGGGAAGAACATTGACTACCTATTTGTACACCCTTCTTTCTCCATAATTCAATTTTGACTTATAAAGTCTAGTCACAGGGTGGTTAGACGACAACGCTCACTCTTTTAATACTTCTCACATTTCTATACCCTGAGTTCCCATTGCCGGTACACAAATTAGTTTGGTACAATTTTAGCCCTGATTGGCAGAAAAATTAGTGCATAAAAGCATCGAATGGCTTTTTTTGGTTCGAGATTATAAAGCCAGCTGAAATATACATTTTGGTGGAAAATTAGCGATCTTGGATATTATCATTGAGTGGGTATGAAAAAGTTTTGGCAAGCAGATACATTTAGTTTGGTCTTGAAATAAAGTAAAATTCTAGACTATCAGGAGGTCAAATTTTTCGATATTACTTCTGGGTTTCCTTTGATCAAACTGCTCCTTACTTCGGATGATGTATTTGGAATTTTAGATGCATCAAGCTGGCAATTTCAAGAGATGGAATTATGAGGATGTAAAGTATCCTATACTGTTCTATACAGTGTAACCAAGATAAAGGAGACGCTTTGAGACGTGCTGAGTTGTTTAACGAAATTCATGGTGAAAACTTTCAACCATTGCTGGAGAATATCAACTATTCTATGTGTTTTTTTTCGTAATTCTTTGTCTTTAATGCATCTAAAATATTGTGATATAATTCTGCACTTCTGTATTTACAAAAGGATCTCTTTTATTTTCGGTCACTTTTTTTAATTGAAAAGAAGCGATGACGCAGTAATATAGTTATTGTTTCTATGCAATTAAAATTTTTTTTTCCTTTAAATAAAAAAGAGCAATACTGTAAGATTTTAAGTTCATATTACGTGAACCCCATTTGAGTTCTGTTGCCGAAACTCGTTTCATTCTGCTAGTTTCAGCGTCATGTTTAGATAAAACACACTAATGGCAAATTACGGTTTCCTCCGACTAAAACCATGCAAATCCAAAGATGAGATGGGCGCCACCACACAGTCGTTTGAGATAAATAACTTGGATTGCATGGCCTCTTTTGCTGTCGAAAAATTGCTAATGGGCTTGCAAAACGCCTGTTTCCGAAATGCGGGCAAATGGAAACTTTCCTAGCAAACCAACAATTTTGCAACTCTTATAAAAGTGCCTTTATAGCTGACCTCTAACTGAACTGAATACTCTTAAAACCTCATTCCTGGGTTGTATATAAAGGCTGTGAAAAAAGTTTAATTTTACAACCAGAATCTCAAATTTTTAAATCTGTCCCTACGTTATCCTTAAGTGAATCAGTATTATTCATCAAACAAGTATTTTAAAAGATAACATTTAAACATTACGTAATGCCTTAATAACCTATTCCAAGACGTCTCTTGTTTATTACAATATAAAATGCGTTTGAATTGCACGATCAAAATATGTAAAAACGGTGGTTGTTTCACTCATTTAATTTGCAAAGGGCTTTCTGGTAGACAAGGACGTCTCTCCCTACACCCACGTGAACACAAATATGCAAATGGATTTTTTAAGAAACGAAGGGAACTTTTTGGTTTTGAAATTCAAGTGTGACTTTTAATTTAAAATAAGCGCAAAAACCCTTAAAAATGACGATTTTTTCTATTACCTAATAAACCCGCAGTTCAAATCGTTTAATCTTTTCCACGAAAAATGTCTATTTCTTAAAAAGATCAGTTAAAAGCTAAATAGAACCATAAAACGCTCATAAAAGGAGTAATTTATGTTGATCATAGGGCATTTAACTATTGCAACAGCTTTACCGATAATAGCTCTTAATTTAAAAATGGTTCGAACCCCTAAATTGTCGATATTTTCAGTGAGCGTGACTTCATATACACCGAATAATACTTTTATTTAAAATTGCAAATTGGAGGTATTTTAGTGTGTTGATGGGAAGAAAATTGCTATAGTAAAGCCAATAGCAAATAAGCGGCAAATTTGAAATAAGATTACAAAGGTGTACTGAATTTAAAACATTTGAAAAATCAATAAATCTGAATAATTTCTATTTGGAGAAACTGAAAGAGGTAAAAATACGTCAAAGCCATTTTTCGAACCTTCAAAAAATTTAATGGATTTGGTCTACGCTATTGTTAAGTTTATATTGCTTGCCAATGTAGACAATTGAATTTGATATTTAATTTATAGTTGGTGCGTCATTCAATTTGTACCATTTTTCTTATATATGACAAAAAAAAGAAAATCGGGTTAAAATTTTCGATAATATTAAATCAGATACACATATAATAATATTCAACAACAATATAAATACAATGGCACCTTATTACTTTTGTCAACATTTAAATTTGAAATTTGAATACACTTTACTACTAACATTGCAGAATAAGAAAGAACTTGACTTTAAATTTTAGTGGATAAAAGTCGTAGCAGTTGCTAGGTGAATTGTCATTGTAATTTCCAATTCAAAATGATTAATTACTGATTCATTAATATATCTCAAAATGCGCACTGATTATTATAAAACGATGTAACACAAATAATTTTTGAATTACCAACTAATGAATTTGCAATTTAATTCTAAATAATGCTTAGTACTTAACGGCAGTTGGATACACGCCAATGAAGTGTTAATGCTTGGCAACTGACAGTATGACCATTTAATCTTTCATGCAATTAATCACAAATTATGGAATGCAGATTATTTGATTAATTAATACAATTGTTCAGGTAGTAAAGATTGGTATGCATGAACAACTAATTAATAATCCAGTAGTTTTGAGTAAACAAATCCCCTAAAAAGAGCTAAAAACTCGAAATTGATAAACAATAATCTTTCGGGCATTTGAATGCAAATAAACTATTATGTCACAGGGAATATCAAGAATTTGATTTGACAACTAGATGCTTGGGTTTAATATTCTACTACTTTCCAGCATTTTTGGTTCTGAAGATTTTATTTTTTCTTGATATCTTTGAACAGCCTTTAATTCGGAATTGCCATCCAGCAGCTTCAAAAAGTGTGCTTGCATGGCCAATTTCTTTCTTACAGGATTGTTGTACCCTTCACAAAGATTATCAAGGTAACAGCGTTTACCATCGTTCAGTTAGTATTTACTTCCTATTACTCTCAGCAAACCATGACTCCAAATTAAGTAACTACACTATAAATAGCAAAGTGAGACAGTATGGTGAGAAAGCACTGGCCGTCGCAAGTTGTGATGTGGTGTGTTTACCAGTATGGGAGATATAGTGGAAGGACTTTGGGAACGAAGGCCTGTGTTATACCTGCCGACAGTTCACAAGTTTTCAAAGCAGAGATCATGATCAATGAAACATCCTTCAAATAGAGAAAAGTTGGATGATCCGAAATTCCTAGAATTAATTATTTTTCCTGGGTTGCAAGCGTTAAACAGTCTATCAACAATGATGTTATTTATTCGTATGATGTGACAACTTTGGTGAAAAAAGAAGATTCAGACTTTATATGGTGTAGAAGTTCATGAGGATTGAATTTGAGAGCAATCCTGGTTAAAAATTTATCTTAAAAAGAAAGAACGGAGTTGATTGAAGTAATTCGTTTAGAATCCTTCTGCAAATGAGATATGAACAAAGAAGGTTGGAATATATTGCCCAATTCCGATTAATTTTGCATGTGTGATGAGTGATTGGAAATCTATTTGTTCAAAAGCAATCTCTGAACCTTTTATTTAACTATTTTTGTTCCGCGAACCACCTTAATGTCATTGAAATATGCGGAGAAAAAATCGGGACAGTGGAGCGTTTTTTTAGTAAAACGTTGGAAGGTAAGGGCTATATTTTTTAAATCAAATGGAATTTGAACAAATTCAAACAGCCTAAATTTTTTAGTTATGACGATCCTTGGGATATCTTCTCCAGCCATATGATTCTGATTTTAAGCACGGACAAGTTCGTTAATGGCGAAGTGCTTCTTATTCCGGAGATTAGAGGAGAAGCTCTCTAGGTTAGGTATAAGGTTATTGTCTGGCATGGTGATCGAAGTAATGACACAAAAGATGCCTCATGAATGCCTAGCACCCGATGCCTCGGAAACAATATGGAAAACAGTGAAAAATAATGTAATGGTCAAGCATATGTTCAACATAGTCATCTTTTATCGGATTGGAGAAAGACGACAGAAGAGAAATTTGATAGGGCTTCCTTTGATAGTGCTTGAGTGTGCAACGGAGAGATTTATATATCCGGCACAATAATAGGGTCATCGGGTCAGAACATTTTTACACATAATTCGGAAGAAGGGCACTAAAGATTGAACAAATGTTATGGGGGAGTAGTTGAGACAGGGTATTTAATACGCTTGAAGTGAAGACTTTTTAGGGGAGGAACTAACTTTTCCTGCTGAGATCAAGAAGGTCCACCAAAAAATAGTAATTTGGCAAAGGTAAACAGCCTGTCGAAATACAAACAATCTAGTGCACCACCGAAGAGAAACCTTTAGCTAAGATCGGATGTTCGACAGCCAAAATAACCAATGACTCAACTTGCGCAGAGTTAACAGACACTTTTCGACTCCTACAGACCACATTTCATCAAATCATCGTGGTATTCAGATGTGTGAGCCTCTCTGAGAGTGATTTGTACTTCTTTCCTTTTTTAAAAGGTTTAATTTAGGTGGTCACATGGGATTGCTGACCAATATGGTAGTTAGGCCCTGGATAAAAATCGATGGTAGCCAGTAATAGGCCATATTCGTGGCAATACCATGGTTCGGCTCCTCTAACCGTCGATGTTACCAGCTACACCAGTCCGTATGCTTAGCCTCCTTACTCCAATCAACACAATATTATCTAAGTATTAGGCGATGTTCAGAACAAAAGAAATTACCGTGCCAGTACCATTAAAGTTTGACGGTTAATGGGCAGAATACAAGCAGTTGTTGAGACTCTTCCCAGAAACATGTAAATCAGCTGTCGAGGTTGGTGCTGGATCGAGACTCTAATATATCTTAATGACGATTGATTCGAGTTCACCTCTTTGATAATAGTGGAACCTGCATGTCTACAGATTTTGTAAATCAATAAAATACTGTAGTGACAATACCCTTCTTTATCTTCTTGATTCGACTGTTAAACTTGTCCTGAAGGTCCTGCATTATGATCCAAGAGGCCTTCATTAAATTAGTTTCAATAACTGATAAAATATTTTTCAAATAAAATTATTACATTCAGGAAAATGTCATATTCCTTCTTAATTGTGATCATTAAAACTAGTGCCATAGTGCCCTTAGGGCAATTCATAACTACCTTAGTATTGCAGCATTAATTTAACTGAAAATATTACGAACAGATTTGCATCTATTTACAGCCAAGCTAATATTATTTACTCTTGAAATTTTTGATAAATAAATTACTATTTTGTCCTTTTAATTACAAATAACATTTCAAATTTCTTAATTGAAAAATTATATCTGACCTTTTTACCTATCTGACCGTATGATGGCAGGTTGCGTTAGATGATAATTTATGTGAATCAAATCACTTCCTCAATTACATAAGTGAAATAATAAACATTCCGTTTTTAAAAAAATTACATTTTCATTCAGTTTTCTTACCTCCGCTTAATTTTGGTCACGCTGTTAATTGTTTGTTGACACATACAATATCTCAACGGAACGCTTCTAATCGGCCTTTGTATCTAATGTTATTTGGGTTAAAAATTCCTCTCGTTTAACTTCGAAAATTAAGCACTGAAATGGAAAATGCTTTCCCGCCGGCTAACGTTAGTTTTGCACTTAACACGTGCTACTGTTCGACATTATAAGTTCCCTAATTGCTTTCCTAGTTATACGCTCAGTTATTTTTGAATCGCAAATAATGAATATCTTAATGGTAATTTAACTTCAAAATTACACAACGTCGAGACTTTTAAATATTTTTTTGAACCAAATGTTGTCTATAAAATTTTTGATTTCAATTAGTATATATAATGACAATAAATACTAAAAGTTGATGAGTTTGAGGTTCTGCTATTAAAATCTACCAAAATGTGAGAGATGCACTTTGTTGAAGATCGCGTTATCTTATTGATCTTTGAGTTTCAACAATTCTTGGAGATAAAATTTGTGCAGTTTAGAAATTTTATCTCAAAGCTTAAATTTTGGGCTGACAAGTGGCAAAGAATTTTTGATTTGACAATCGCTACAGCCATCATTTTCTAAAGAATATGTTGTTGATCTAAAAGGTTGGGAAATATCATTATGATTTAGGGAAATCGCAAAGTTATGGATTTATAAAACGTTAAACGGATTCATTATCTAAGATGTTTCATTATTTTACAAAATATTTTTGACAAGAAGATCATTAAATGTAAATTCGTATGATCGAATTAAATATGCTTTTCAAAGTTCACAAAGCCCTATTAATGAACAACATCCATTATTCATTTGTATTTCCAAATGCATTGTATTACAGTGCTCAAGAGCCTTCCTTGTTAAAATCTTACTATAAATTTCAAAAAGTACAAGACATCACAAAATTTTGAGTAATTATTTCGTGCGAAAAAAACAGCAAACATTGGTAAAAGAACACAATTAAGCTAGCAATTTAGAACTAGATTAGACCGTAATTACTGATGGGGTTGCCCTTCTCTCCCAATCTCCAAACAGACGAAATTTGGGAAAAGAAATGTCTAAATGCATCCAAGGAAAGGTCTGCTTAAAATATCATGCAAGATCCAAAATACCTATGGTGGCTGAAAGCTCTTCACAAAGAACTTAATTTCTCTAATTTTCTATAAATTCAATGACATATTAAGTTAATTTCTTCATTCGATTTTCTCCATTATGCATTTTTCAAACAATCTAATCATTTGGGCATAACCAAAAATTTTATAAAGCTATTTAAAAGTAAGCAAAACTAATATAGAAATTTAGATAGTAGAATATCATAAAATAGACAAATGAAACACACTAGAATGTGAAATTGATTTAGCAGACTAAAAGACAGCAATCTCACTAAAACAAATATCAAATTCTCATTTCTTTACCCAAAACACCGAAAATTTTATCATTTCCTATTCTTTAGCTCAGTCATACTTCATAAAAATGAAAAAGGAATAACTAGCAAACTATTTTACAAAGGTCATTTTAAAAGTGAAATAAATTTCAATTTCAATTTAAAAGTGAAATAAAGGGAACACAAGGAAAGCCCTTTCTAATTTTTTAATGCATGGCTGATTAATCCGAAATCCAAATAAGCTTATCGATCTTTATCCAATCTCGTGTGTCCTTCGTTAATTCATTTAATGTCAGCGTTGTGATACCTGCACTCCATTAAAATAATTTTATCAGTAGAGAGTTTATCAAATTTTTTGCCCCTTTCTCTCACCAGCCCTCATTCCAATCTTGTGACGCCTAATTTTGTGCATTCGGAAAAGTGCCTTTGATAGCCATTTAACAATGGTACATTTTTGCCTTCGGGTATTTTAAATGCTTTCACAGGTACCGTAAGTAAGAAGGCACAGAACTAGCAAATTTCAACAGTTGTTCCATGATAAAGACATGGAGAAATCGTTCCAGTTCAATTATTAGTGACTCGTCAATTCAACTAACAAGAGATGCTTTACAAAATAACTCTCCTTTTTAGCTGATATTTCATCACAAAATGAAGGTGTCCACATTAGCAGTAAATTATTTACCAAGGAAGATATTACTTCATAAATAAGTATGCAATTTTAACTAACTTTGGAAGAATACATATACCATTAAAAATGAATCTTTTTCTCCTTTGCAAATTTAATTTAGAAATCGAAATATTTACATAAATGCATTTTAAAATAAAATTTAGGTGCAAAATTTTATGCCTCATGTTGATGGTTGTAATTGCCTTATTAAAGTAAAAGAAAAATATACAATTTAATGTTTAAAAATAATGGAGTTTTTAATCATTAAAAATTCTATAAAGTGAAAGTTTGCGTTTGATAAAAGCAGATTACTGGTGCGTGGAGGCAAGTACATTAAATTTATTTATTATTAAAATTTGTAATGATTTGTGAAAATTATGCATGAAATGTGATATTGAAAATTAAATTTCAGGAATAATTTTAAACATAGAAGAAGAACGTTTTATTAAATTTTATGATGATATTTACTAGTATTTAAGTAAATAAATAAAGAAGTCAATGTCCTTCCATTTTTTAATGCATGTGTTTGGAGTAGTAACATCATGGAAATTGTACTTTGATCCCATATAGTTTAATTGTTGCAGACCAAATTGTCGTATGGTGGGTATTAAAATAGTCTTGAAGGACTTGAAAGAGATTGTGAGCTGCATTAATTTCTAACGATTAAATGATTGAATAACAAAATTTTCTACATTTCTTTGGTGGCTTCACTTCTTAATTCGTCCAGCGATTATTGAAAAGTAGATTTGGATGGGCATTAACTCTGCTTATCCTAAATGTGTGAACAATAGACACACATAGGCTAAAATAAGTTAGACATAACCCGTGACATTTCACTGTTTTAATGCATATCAAGTACCAGGCAATTGGGAGGTCGAGGAAATGTAATGGAATGAAAGTAAAAGCCTGGTCAATTAGGCTATAAAATCAAACTACTGTTGAAATAAAATCCAATTTGCGTTAAATTTTGAACAAGATTTCCAACTAGAATGTGAAAATTAGAAGCTTTAGAAGATAGCATTACCCTCATTATGACCAGTGAAATAACCTAGGGTGTGCCCATGCACTGTTTGCTAATCACAAAATTCTCAAACATGTAAAAGATACCCAAATTAGGCGCAACTTTTTGTTTTAATAATAATAATATTAGCTTAAAATAACAGATTTTAAATTAGTTTTATATCACTTTAGAAATTTGTGCTCTATTCTGATTGGCAAAATTTAAATAGTCCATTTAATATATATAGGCATCATTCGATTATTACATGCTTGCACAAGGTTAGCTTTTAAGAAAAAATCATGTTTTAAATATTTCCAAAAATCAAAATAGAATAAGCAAATAGCCGGAAAGTGGGAAAGTCAAAAGTTATTTCAAAGGATTAATTTTTGTTCATGTCGAACAAATTGTCTACGGGGTTTGATTAATCTATAATCAATAACATATTTTCTCTACAGAATAATGATATTAGACTTTTGAATTCGCATTTACTTCTTAATATATGAAGGTATTTGCAATTTGGAAATAATTACTCCAAATTAACTTCAAAACCTAATTAAACTAGTCCTTTTCGGAGCAATTATACTTTCCTCCAATTTTCTCGATGAGAAACTACTTGTCACATTGTAATTAATAATTAATTTTATGAATAAATTTTGTGATAAATGTTGTTTTGGAAAATTTTCTTGTTTTGGAAGTCCATAAGCTAAATAATAATAGCAATTTGTCATTATGCAATGAGATTCAAATACTTACAAATTCAAAAATTTGGTAAAAATAGATAAATATTGAAAGTAGTAAACTTTTTCTTTTGCCGGGTAATTAGAAGTATTTTAGGAATTTAAAATTACGGTTTGAATGTACTAATTATTCCACCATGTAACACATGCTTTCATATTCACGCCTAGTACCCTAAAATCATTTTTTTAAATTTTGTATCTTAACACTAGCAACGAACTTGATATGGTGCTCGGTAAGATCTTTCATACGCTCGAAATGCACTTTCTATCTTTATAAGTTAAATGAAAAAAATTGGCGCTCTTTGCAATAATTTAATTTAATTTTGATTTAAATACAAATAAATCAGTGAACTTAAAGTGCAGTAGTATGGAATTTAACAATTACATGTGATCTCTCATGTCAAATCTTAAAAATAATCTAATCGAATATTCATTAACGTAGATTAAATTCTGCCATCTCTTGCTATTGTTTTGAATCATTCTAGTGAATCCCACTGATCTTTCTGTGGGTCGACTGCTATCATGCCACTATGTTCTGCACAGAGGCAAAATGCAATTTATTTACAAATTATAAAATCATTTCATTACATTTTTCTTGAATCTTTCTATTGCTTTCTAATATGAATTGATTGGCACTTAAACGTACATTTTAATTGGTAATGATTGATGGAAAGCTGTTTACTAACTTGAGGTAAATATGCTAAATGATTTTATATTTATTTGTAAAATCCAAAACAATCTGAAATATGCCATTTTATTCAAATATTAAGTTTAAATTTTGGACTTTATACTAAAGCATAGATAACCAAAATAGGCTGTAAAATAATTTGGATTGCCTGTAATATATAAAACGAGTATAAATTTAAAAAATTAACATCTCTTTGTATCAATAACGGAATTCCATTTATCGTCCAAAACAACGATAAAGTATCCAATGACAGAATTAGGTAATGGGTAAACAAAATATCAAAGAATTAAATAGTCAATCTTCTTTAGTAGAGTTCATTTCAAAACCAAATATCATCAGGTCCTTAATGTTCAAATGTCGAGGATTTTCCAGTTTACTATTCTTCCAAGGGTTTTGACAATTAATTTTTTTCTAATATTTCACATAAAATATGCGTATATAAATAGGATTGGAATAAGTTACCCTTCCATATAAAATTCGAAACTCTTTTATAATTAATTTTCGCTAGAACATATATGCAGGAAAGAATGTACATTATCGTAGAATATTCATAGATAGATAGATCATTACCAATAAGGAATGCAGACGAATAAAATTGTGTTGTAAGTATTGGTAATTCATTAATCTAAACTAAATGTTTAAGATCAATATTCATTTAAAACCATGTTAATATATTTAATAAATAAAGAGGAATTGTTGATAAAATTTTCCCGATTAAAGGTAGGGATAGATATTAAACACTTTCATACACCATTATTCAGCAGCCAAATAAAATATCAGTAAAAGATGACATTATGCCTTCATTCTTTAAACTAAAACTTAAAAAGGTAATTTAATAAATCGAAATAAGTCCAAAATATGATTTAATGATTCTGTTAACATGTTATCCTTTAAATAATTTTGCATTTTAAATAGTATCTGAGCTAAGGAAATAAAAAATTTAATTCATAGGTCATATTCATTTTGGATGTTATTGAAACTTAAGTAAATAAAAATAGCACATAAATTTGATTATCAGACAAGCATAAAATTGTAAATTTCAAAATTGTATAATTAATATTATATTTAATAGAATTTTGAAAATAAAATGGCGTCGAAATTTTCAATGATTGCTGTTATATTTTTTTTCATTTCCCTAATATTTTAACAATTTCGAAAAAAATATTTATTAATTTGAACAAATAGTTCCTTTGACGGTCATAGATTTGCCAAATATCCAGATAAATCACTTTATTTCATTTAGATATCAGGGAAAAAATCCCTTATTGGGATGCATACATTTGATATTTGTAATTAAAATAGCCTTTTAATTTTTAAATATTGCTCATGACGCTTAGAGTTGAAGGTCTGCTTCGTATTCCTTCCACATTGTAAATAATACATAACCTTTAATAAATAATTGTTCATTCCTATTTAAAACATCATTATTAGAGCAGTATATCCCAAATATTTTTACAACCACAATATTTAACACTAAAAGGATATGTAGGTCTTCATCTAGAGCGAATTTCACTGTACGAATGAATTCAAGCCCTGATATTTTACCCAAGTTATCTTCTAACAGATATATTCATTTAAGTCGTTTTCATGCAAACCATACATATATATATGCATATATATATATATATATATGAACGACAAATCATTCATTTGTAATAACTGACAGACAAGCACCGAATATGAACTCTGAAGTGAAAAATATGAATCTCGTAACGAAAATACCATTTTATTTGCACAGCATAAAGGCTGACAGTAATATATTTGTAGAAATCGAACAAATTTTTATTGTTCTGAAAGTGTTTTGAGGATGCTTACTTTGCATTTTCCATATTTTCCTTATTATTAAAAAAAATATCCCAGAGCTAGCATCACTACATTGATTTAGCATCATTCTGAGTAATAAGTGAAATTTTAACATTACTTACCACAAAAGTTCTTAAACCAACCCTGTTGTACCCTTAAATGTCAAAACTTAAATTCAAATATTCGTAACTATTAAGTCATTTCGTCAAACTCTCGGTATTCATCTGTTTCCAGCATTCAAAATTAAAATTGAGCAAAGTCGGTTTATCGATTAGAAGAATGAGCAAATAAATGTCGTAAAAAATTGCCTTTTGTTCGATTTAGTATTATACAACAGTTAGAAAAATTTCGCATTTAAATCAAGGCATCAGAAAATAAATTTTAGTTAGAGAAAGGTTTATGCCAAAATCCATTTTCTCGTTACTACGTTTGAACAGATAAGCAACATTTAATAGTTTGGACACATTTTAAGAAATCATATTTGCTATATAGTGAAAAATTAAAAAACATTAAAATAGAGATTATAAATTCAAAAAGAAATTTTAATTTTAATTTAGGCATTCCAAATTTTATTTAATTGAATTAAAGAGTTATAACACGGCAACGATATTAGTGAAAACAAAGTGATTTGAGTCTACTATTCTACCGTCATCTAATATATCTATAATATTCAAGTATTTACCCGAACGTTATGTGTCTGCTTAGACGACTGTTTTAATTTTTCAACTAAATTTTAATTTTGGTTAGAATGCACTTAATATTTTTTCAAACAATACCCAAAAGTATTCAGGTAAGGTACGATAATTAATTTGCCAATCTCTAACAAGGAGTCGGTCATTATATCATAAAATAGTGTCATTACCGATTTAGACCCTTAAAATGATCGGAGCCCAATAATAGCTCACCATTAATTAAATTACCTAAATTACTTGAAATTATGCAAAACAAATATCCAAAAAAAATTTGACTCGATATTTCTAAAAAATTTCGATTTTCAGCCACACAATAAATGTGGCCGTTATATAATTTCCAAATGCGATTTCTTCGAATCTTTTTCAAGGAAATGGTGTGAGCAGTTGGTGCATAGTGTCTCCGAATTTTTTGAAAAATTGCGGATGGGGGTAAAATGTGCTTTGCCAGATCTATGACAAATCCGTCTTCTGTTTGATAGATTTCTTTAGTTACCAAGGACGGAGATTTTGCAGCAATGCAAATAGATTTTAACTCTAAAGTACTTTGCTATTCAGTGCCTAAAAATACCATGTGTCCTTTGCTTATTTAACTCAACCAAACTTCTCTGCGCTTAGGCACAAAGTGTAAATGAGGAATACTAGGAATAAAACACTAGCCCTCAAATAGAATAGATTAGAAATGGTGGCATTTTTAAACCCAATGATCTCCACTATGTCATGAACAACGAGTACCTGTCGGAGGCTGTTAACAGAAGTTGTGACAGACTCAGTATTCATAGACTAAGAAAAATTTGAAATAATTTAATCTGAATTCAATGAAAGGTGTCTTGAATGAGTCCGATAAGATTGAGATCAATGACAGTTCAACTAAATTTATTTTGAAAGCGCATAAATCAGTGCTTTGAAAAATTAAGTGCAATCTTTCGGTTAGCCTTCATTGCATTTGTGCAAACCTTTTTTAAACAGTTACAACTGAGCAAGAACGAGTTTTTCGATTTCTTGACATTTATCAGCCAACAGTACAATTTTGCAACGACGACAAATATGCTTCGCTTAAGCTCGAATATGATTACTGATTTTGATGAAAAAGTAATGACTTCTGGAGAGCCAAATGATAACAAACTTCTCCATATCTTTTAAGATGGCATATTTGGCTTGCCTAACGGCTTAAGCAAACAAGTTTTTGAGCGAAAAAACATATAGGGTTGAGACGACTTTAGGAGAGCAAGATTGCACAAGGAAGTGCAGGTCTTATAGTCTCCCTGGGTGCGAATTCATGTCACAATTTTCCGACTCAACAGAATTTGCAGTATAAACTCATGCAAGAGATTATATTATAGCAGCGGTGAAAGGAATTTTGGATTATGTGAAGCAGTGGCAGTACAACTAATAGGAACTTTACATGACCAGTCACAGAAAGAAACTTTATTTCTAGAGACTAGAGCTCAAGGGTTTCATAATCAGCCATTTTTGGAGAAATCGAAGATTTATTTGCCTTGAGTATTGTAGAAATCGACATGGAAGGTAACAATAGATGATCGGCTCTTTTCTCAATCAATAAGAATAAAATGTTTTCAGAAATCAGCAACAATGTGGAATTAATTAATTTACTTAAATTTCTTTGTATACCAACCCATATTTTTGCAAATTTTAATAAAAATATACTTTTCAGAAATGATGAACATTAAATTGTCAATTCTTCTTCTTTAAGAGTTGAATGGTAAATAGCGTTCAATAGATAAATTATAGTAAACGTTAGTATAAGTGGTCAAGCCGAGTAATTCCAAAGTTATTGGCACAATCACCTGATCAAAGTGAATGTCTTAAAATGCAATCAAATAATCCATTGCCCAATTAAAAAAACAGAAAAAGTTTTTTTAACTACTCTACCCTTCATTCTCTCTCTCTCTTTACGTTCCATTATATGAATTAATTTATCGTGTGTTTAATGCAGAAAGTGGATTTCAATCAACGATGGGTCGCTTTCAGTCACTTTGGACAAAATTTTATGATGCATTAAAAATAAGCTGATAAAACAACGATAAAATTAAACTTAAATTTCATTTTAAAACTGAACTAATGTGATACTAAATCTGTTTTCGAGTGGGATATAAGTTTAAACTCTGAGAAGAATATTTTATGGTCAAACTTCTAAAAAATTCATTAATAATCATAACTGATAATCCATTTGTATATTAAGTAGAAGTTTTATAAAATCTTTTCTATTTTTTTCTGATTTCTATGGGTAATTTTACCATGACTTGAAAAGAGTTATCAAATATATCATTTTTGTTTGCTATACTTCGGTCCAAAATAAAAGGCTTAATTGAATGGAGTAAAGAAATCATTTTATGTTTTTTCTTTTCCTTTCATTTCCTTAAATGAGTTCGAAGCATTTTTTAATTTAAGGCTATTTATTTATATCTAAATTCAAATTTACTTAAAAATTTTAATAAATTCTAATAGTGGAAATCAATTAATAAAATGGCCATAAAGTATACATATGTAGAGAGAGACAAAAAATATATTTATAAAAAAATTAAAAAATAATCTATTTTCACTGCAATTTTAGGTGAGACTGTAAGCAGCATTAATTATTGTATAGATTAGAGTGAGAGAACGGTTGAATATTTATGAAAATTGGTTAGATTTATTTATTTATTTCATCGTTGTAGGTAAGATTAGAAAGATAAGAAGCCCGCATACGGCCCCAGCAACTGCTATAGCAAATGACCAAATTTTCCTCGTGATGTCTCCCTCTGAGTGGAACAAAATATATCCATAAGTCAATATAATATAACTGAATTCATATTCGCTTTGTAGGGTCGAAATAGCTTTCATTTCCCACAAACATCAAGGAATGAGGTTCTTTATCATAAAATCTGTATTCGCTTTCCAAGATTAAACTTGTAATTGTAATAAGAAAATTTATTATAAATATCAAAGTAGTATACATTTTTATTTAGTTACTTTAATTTAGATAGTTGTATAAAATCTTAAAACCCTTTAACGCAAACGAAACTCCGGAAAACGGAATTAAAGCCATTTTAAGCTAATAAGCTCCCAGTTATAAGGTAGTTGAACAATTACCATTGTTTTGCAAGTTCTTATTGCTGGGAAAGTTAAATTTGCTAATACTTGCCACTATTCTGAATATCTGCCAGAGATTGAGATTAATGTTGAATTAAAGTTGAAATATTCCTCGTATATTTGTGGACAATTTTTAAATGTGCAGTTTAACCACTAATTATTAGCGATTGACTTATCCTGAATTCTTAAATTAGTTCAATCTTTAAATTTGGTCATTATATTTTAAAATGGGCATACTTTTATCAAGGGGCAATTTTTGCATCAGTATTTATTAAAGTTATAAATTTTACTTCAATTAAAATTTTGTTTCGTCGATATATTTTCCCTCTTAATTATATTGACCAATTGATTAAAATACTTAATCAAATTCGTCATCAAATAGTGCCAGTCTCACCAAAAGAGAAATGTAATTATTAGTAAACAGAAGTATTCAAATTCAGCCAACTGATCTTCCAACAAATGATCTATAGAATGAAGTCAAAAGATAGTGAGAAAAAAGTCAGTGAGTCTAAGTTCATTGAAAACAAAATTATTAAATTTATATAATAGTGAACAAAAGACTATTTAACGCATCAAAATTTGATTTTTGCGAATCTTTCTCAGGGTCGCAGCACAAGCGATGGTCGGTCTTACGACTTAAATTCGTTTTTCTGACGGGTTTCAAAAGCCTAAATGATCTTAAATACTATTTCACTGCTTACTCGGCTAACCAATAAACTATGCTTAGATTAGTAGGCTGTATTCAATCAAGATACATATATACTTATAGTATTTCAAGAGTCAAGTTGATATTTATTAAATAAAACACTGCTGTACTTCACAAAAAAGTAGCTAACTTTGCAGGGTTCATGTAAATTTATCCTTTTTTTAATACCTACCATCTTGAATATTTTGGGTTCTGGCTAATGGTTAGGAATATCTGCTAAAGATGTGCATAGCAATGATTCCAAAAAGAGCTTCTAGTATTAATAATATAAATAATTATATTTTAAATCTCAAGCTACTAAAAATACAGACTTATTTAAGTGATTTGTGTTTCAAAATTATCAAGCTTATATAGAGCAGGCAGTATTTTTAAAAATTTATCGCATATTATTTATGAATTTCATAAAAATTTAAACATTTGTGTTGATCAATTGGAATTTCTCATTCAAATCTCATAATTGTCTTTAAATCTTTTGAAGTTAGATTAGGTTTTACATTACTGTAAATATTAAAGAGATAAAAATGTATGTGTTTCTATAAGATTTCTAAGTTGAAGATGCTTTCTTTAAATGTAGAAGTCAAAAAGAGTAAAATGTCAATTTTGAATTCTAACAATGAAATAATGTTGTATGAAAAGATTCCACTTGGTTGCATTGATCAGTTGAAATACCCAGGATGGAGAAAAACAGTTCAATTCAATTTTTAAGCTTAACGACCTACCACGAAATATCCATTAAGTGGGTGACGGAATAGCATTTCACAAATGAGTCAGCTAAAAATATATCTCTTGGCAAATAATAGCATGGTTAAAATGGTATCCTTATTGTTCGATAATTTAATTCAATCGATTTGGTTTAATTAAGCGGACAATTGATTCTGTAAATTTTAACTTAATGAGTTAAGCTGATAGCAAATACAAAGTAAGGTTTGTTAATCAGTACTATTAGTGTCCGTACAAATTTTCGTTCAAAATAGATAGAATAAATTTAAGTTGCCGGAAAATTTATTTTTTACTTAATGAATGCTCTTGCAAAAATCATAAGCTTGAGTTTCAACTTAGAATCAATCACTTTTAACAGTATCATAATGAGAAATTAAAAAAATCCACTTAGTGTCAAATTACATAAATTCACCACATTCATACAAAAAAATATTTTCCTTGAAGAATTTTATGTGGGCAGGATTAACTAAATTTATGCAAAGGAATGAAACTATTTTTAAAATGTGATGAAGTCTCTTCTGGATGTCCTTTAGGCTTCATTTGCCCATGTTGGTTATGGCAGAATTTTCTATCTATTTAAAATAAAATTTAAATTTTCCCTGCATTTCAAGAAAATGTGGTTAATGTCAATACGGAGCAAAACAACACTAACTATCCATTTTTAATGTTTTTTAAATAAATTGAGGTAAGCGTTGGTATAAAGCGTTGGTTGTATACATTTCAAGAACTATGGTAATGAACTAATGTGGTACTTAAAAATCACAAGTTGCTTTAAGATATATATGCTTCAACAAAACGACAATAGGTTATCTTTTAGAGCTATATATTAGTAACTCGTCACTCTTTCATATTATTAAAATCGACTACTATTTCTGTGGATTCGTCATTAATTATATCAAGCCTAAAGGTTAACAAACGTGTGGGTAAGTAAAATATAAGAGAATGTAAAAATTTTTAAATTATACTCTTGCAACTCACTAATTATTGAGGTCTAAAGAAAAGGATTTAAATATTTTGTGATCAGCAAATTCCAATTTTTAATTTTCTTATTTTTCTAATTTTGCCTGAAGGCAATACCAACCTGCATATGGGGTCCATTTGGCAGTGCCACCTTTGCATTTCATTTCATATCTAAATATTGATTTTTTGCGATGATAAAATTTTGATTAATGCATTTTTAAACTTGTACCGTGGATGGAAAAGGCACAAAAACAGTAAAAACGACCAAAAAAACGGTTGCATCATTTTTGTGACCAATTATTTGGGATTATAAGCAATAAATTACCTGTCACTCTAAGAAATTATTATGTGAGCTTGGAATTTAGATGTTAATTCTTCGTTCGCTTTTCGTGCTTTTCCTTGATTAGCAATGGCAATAATGTTAAAAATAGTAATTTAAAAATATCGTTTAAGGAAAATAAAAAAGCTATAAAAACAAACAGCACTAATATAAAAGTGGCCATATAAAACTTAGAGTTGTTGAAGATGCGATCTGGTAATAAATTTTGCGATAATTTAGTAAATCATACTTTTATTTGTACAATTTAATTGATCATTAATCCCTGTTAAACTTTGTGAACAATGAAAAGAAAGAAGAATTATTATTGCAGGTACAATCACTAGTGACAGTATACAAGTTTTTAGGGCTAATTTAAAAGACAGTTCAACTCCTTAAAGTTTTCGTGCAATTATTTTTTAAATTTCATTTGATAAGCAACTTCAATGAGATCAGAACCATAAGATATGCGTCAGATTTTTTGTATTTATTTGCATTTAATTTATTGGAATGAACGATTCGGGTCAAAATATTTGCGGTGGGAGAAATATAATTTAACAAATAAGATTGCTATTTAAACCCCGTTTCCTTTTAAAATTAAATCATAAAAAAACAATTGTTTCTTGATTTTATTAAAGGAATTCATTTAATTTTCTGCATTGTTTAAAATTAAGTATATTTCTTATAAATATATAGGCAGATAGATCAATTTTGTTCAAAGCAACTGAAATTGGGCAAAAATTATTAGAACAAACAAAATTACTGATCGACTAATTTATTTTATTAATAAAAAGTAAAATGTTAGTATAATAATTATTATTTTAAAGATTTAAGTATTATTATAACTATTTCTAATCATTTGGAAAGAATTTCTTTAAAGTCTTTGTGAACAATTTCCTATAAGACTGTAAAATGTGAAAGTTTTCTATTTGAATGAACATTCATGCAACCTCAAAATGAAATATATTTTGTCAATTTTCTATTAAGAAGAAAAAAAGCTTGAAAAGAAACTTATTTATATTTTACAATTGTTATATCAATTTTTCTTCCATTTTGCAAAAATAACGAAAATTTTTAAATGCATAAGCATAGATGAGAAACCCACAATTAATTTAAAACAAATTTGACATTTAATAGAAGAAGTAGTGGATTTTAAATTGATGCATATATAAGATTGAAATCGTCTGGCTTTATAGATTTTTAGATTGATCTTTGATAAGTAAATTCTATAAACTTAATTAAATCGAAGCGTTTATAAGTAGTCTCTTTGTTTAAACTATTATTTTATCATTAGCGGTCTTTTGAGCAAAATCCAATGTTTCAAATGAAACGAGTTCTTCTAAAGGTTGAAAACTTAATTAATTAAAAGACGTCATGGTTCATAAACCTGGAAATTTGCATAAAATTTCGTCCGATAGCAGCGATTAATTATATCTCACAACTTTTCCTTTGAGCTGTTGCAACGTAAACTCACCGTAAATAAATAACGTTTTAACTAATGAAAACGAAAAAATTCAAACTTAAACCCAATCTTAGTTAAATAAAAATAGAAATGAAGTAAAAGTAGTGTTTTAATATTAAAAAATTGAATTCACTTTTTTATTAAAGGATTTTGACTTTCTAAAGTTAAGTTTCCTACTTCAAAAAACCTGCGGCGTATTAGCTACCTTAATAAGCCTTGAATATTCTCAGAACCATCTGTGATAAAATATCATAGTTGATAAGTCTCCCAGAATAGAAGAAACAGATGTATACCGTGGAACACGTTTATTTAGTATGGTGTGCTAGCATGTTTGCGTGCAAGCGTGATATGTGCTAGTGTGCTAGCGTGATGTGTGTATATATGACGTGGAACTTAGTCCTTATATACACTTTATGGTATGATGACCTCATATAACTGGGGGCATTGATTAGTCGGGTGTTCGTGAAATGGAAATGACCATTGACTAACCGTATTGACATTGGCCATTGATTGGTCGAGAGGCTTCTGCATTTGTCGTGCTAAAGTTGTGTCCCCACAAACCTTTAAACGATAGCGTTTATAAAATTGACCTATTCCGATTTCCAAAGATCAAAACAGTTTATTTTTAATTTTAAAATTTAAAAAAATGTCAAGAGTAAAGCGGATTAATGCTTAATTCGGACATCAAATTTTAGATCAAAATTAGATTTTTTAAACATTAAAATTTTAAGTTAGCTTGAAATAAATAATATTTCATAATATGTTTTGTAAGCGGAAATTTTTAAAGTTGAAATAAATGGGTTGATATCTAGTCGAATGATATTAATAAAGTATCACTAAATTTCAGAAGCATAAGGTAGATATATAATTCAATTATTCAGTTCCTATTATATTACTTATTAAAAATATGTTCTATTTAATATATAATTATAAAAGCATTTGTATTTAAGATTTTCCGCAATGGAAATTTTAATCATAATGCTTGATTTATGGCAAATTTTACCATTTTGTAAAATATGCAAAGCGAATTGAATCATGTTTGCAGAGGAATTCGAGATTTATATTTTTCGCAATTTTCTCAGATCAAAGGAAATTTTTGTTTTTTTTACAAAACTTGCAGCAAATTGCAGAATGTTTTAAACTTTTAAAGGAAGGCCAAATCAAACATCTTGTAGGTAACAAATTCCTATTTTTCATCTTTGCAATTCTAAAAGAGTACTTTAAAAATAATTTTATTTTATAATTAACAAATACATCGAAATATTGATGGTAAACATACAACGTAATGCCATTAATAGCCCAAATATCAAAGCTTTTTTTGCTATCTTGTCACGAGAATCTTTACTCTAACCATGGACTTTCGAGTTATGAGAAACTGAACATTGAGAAACTTTTTGAAGAAATGCAAGTCAAACTCTATTTCATCAAATTACATTCATTATGAGATGGCATAATATCAAATTGATTTTTGATTAATTGATTTACTAAGTACAAGTAATAATGCATCAAAACGAACAAACACAAATTTTATCAATGATTAATTACTTTAAATTATTGAATATTTCAAATTTTAAATAAAGACATTTTCTGTAAATGAAAGAAAGTTTTATTAAAATATAATCAAGCAAGTAGGTCTTAAAATGTTATGAATGAGCAAATGGCAATCTATGACTCTAACAATAGTCTACGCTTTATGGTTTAGCGTCACACATTGAAAGGTCTATATATTACTAAAAAATTATTTTAAAATAGCGCATAACACATGAATAAGTTTATTTTTTATGCCTATTTGAAAACTTAATGGTCTTTAATTTCAAGGCGCTCCCTATCAAGTTGCTTTTTTGAAAACGCTAATTTTCTAAGATCCAGATGACTTCTTGTTGTTTTAAAATGCATTAGCATAATTTCCTTTTCAATTTTAGTAGCTGAACGTTAACTTTGAATTATCAAAGAATTTCCATCTACGTTTACAAAAACAATGAACGATCTTTACAAATTCCATGGGTGTGAATTTTCTATGTTTTGATACATCCATTTTGCAGCCTGTTTTGATATATATTTTGGGGAAATTGAAATGAACTTTTTGAATCTTGTCGATTTGCATCTGCTGACTCCAGTGTGATCGGTTTTCTGTGAAGAAAAAAGTTTATGAATCAAGTAGTTTTAGGAACTAAAGCAACTAGATTTACATATATCATTTACAAATTATTCTCATTTTAATTTACGCAATTTAAAACCTTAAATAAGAATTTTGACCTAATTTATTATTTTCAAATTATTTAAATAATAATAATGATTGCCAAACAAACCTACCATTAATCTACATTGGCATCCTGTCAGAAGTTACACCAACTATGAAATTAATACCAAGTATGAAAGATATACATTATTCCATTTTAATCACATATCCCAATAGCAAACAAAAGGATATCTTTTATATCAAGGTTTAAATTTCGATCGATTTAATTAAAAAATAATGTATTTTTACTAACTAGGAAGAATAAAATTTTATTGAAAGGTAAGAGGTAGACGTTGAGCATTGAAAAAGGTCCAATAATCTTGCGCAAGACAATGAGATCTTACATTTATTCACTTACGAAAGTAACTTGGCTGTCATATTGAAATGTTGTGCTCTCAGTTAAAAGCATTGTTAAGGCATTTACAATATTAAACAAGGAATTTTGTGTAATTAAACTCATTTTGGTTATTTCATTTTAGTAATTTCAAATTGTTCGCATTTTTTAACATTTTTGACAGTTTACTGATTTAATTTAATTGAAAGCGTAAAATCGAAACACAGTCTTATTTACTCGAAGCAAGAATAAGCATATGAACGGATGCTTTGTTTTTCCCAATGTGTATTTTAAAAATGTTTTGTGCAAATATTCTGCAGAATGATTAAAATTTTGAGATAACTGAAGAGGTCATCTTTGAAAATAATATAGATCAAATTCCCACGACTATGAATTTTGTTACGTGATGATGCAATTTTAAAAATAGCCTTCTCAATAAAATCGCACATTTGTTAAATTTTACTTTCTTTGTGATGTTAAGATATAAGGTAATAATTCCTTTTAATAGGGTCAAACATTCAGTCGTAATATTTTTTTAAAAAATAGAACGAAATCAGTAATTCTTTATTGCAACTCTGCAGGGGGTTTTCAAGATTGGCTATTTTACAAGTTTGGTAAATTTTCAATAATATTGGACATTCTTAAATAACTTTTTACAGCGTTTTTTTCCTTTCCCTTCATTAAAATTGATTCGTTTTTATATATGTTTGCTTTGTCTTTATTATCGCAATACTCTCACTCTATTAAAACTATTTTTTTCATTTAAACCTTATGTTTGAAGATGAAGTTTACATTTTGATAGTTACTCCGTGTGTATTAATGTTGTATTGAACTCTTAGTTGCATATTAAAAATTGTAAGTATATTTTTTCAAAATACAATTATAAAATCACATTAATTTAAAATAAAATTGTTTGATTACTTTTAACAAATCTCTGCGCAAAGATTAAAGGATTCATATGGAAATTACTCAGATGGTCAAGAATAGCAAGTTGAATCTAGAATCTAATCTGAAATGTTTTTTTGTCAATTTTAGAGCGAAAAAATTTTTCGATTCAAATAAGTCGATTCAAACATAATTTTTGTATCCCTCCATTAAACGAATAATTTGCCTCAACAATATCGAGAATAGAGAAGGTATGACTCGGAATGCGTTTATTGAGGTTGTGATGCTTATGGCTATAATTATGATGTCACTAGTACAGAACTTAGCCATTACATACTCTTTTAGGTATGCTGACACTGTATTGACTATTGATTGTAAATTTGTTGAAATGTCTCAGCACTCGTGTCATCATTTCCTTCATAACGTGATCACTATCACGACCTCACGTTCCAGAATGACTTAGATTAATCGTTTTAATGTTTTGTACTCCACTAGGGTAACAAAGAGTTATATTGCAATAGATTTTTTAGAAAAAAAGTGAAAAAGAGATAAAGTTGTAATAAATTACACTTAAAAAATGTAGTCAAAGTACTGTGATTACGGAATTTGATAGATAGATAGACATGATAGATAACAATATTGCATTTTCGTGAGGTCAAATATCATTAGAAAACTAGGTAGAGCCCTGAACCGAATTTTCATGCTAAAAGTCATTGCTAGTTCTTAACGCTTGCCCTAAATAATAAGCATGTAATAATATCCATGAATTCAGGAACTTTGAGTGAACTCGGAGAGACGTAAATTACACTCTCTGGTAGAAACTGAACGACTAACAACAAAATAAAAGAAAACATGTCGGATTCTTTGCGTCTATAGCTAATTGTCTGGTTTCTCCTGTCAGGCTAATTGTCACTAAATACCTTGTTTGATTAATTCAAGGTTCTCCCCATTCTAATGTAACCTTATGAAGAGACGTTTTAAATGGGAGTAATAATAGTAATCACTGACAAGGTTTAGCTAATAAAATTCAAATCTTTTCATCGAGGTAATTCTGAAATATTTCTTTAAATTTTTTATTTTATATTTATTGCATAAAACAATATTTTAATTTTTAAATAATTTCGGATTAAATTTCATTTTACAATAAATTCAGACGAAGTACCATTTTTATTCCCTATTGATTTAAACAAAAAAAGTAAGACATATCGCAACTTATTTGCGCTTTTCTTACTCAATTTGTAAAATTTGATGTCGAGTAACCCCATCTTAAAACTTTGGTAATCAATTTAATTGAAAAATTAACAGGCTTTATTTTGCTGTCTAGATTTTCACATGGGAAAGTCAACCACGATGTTCCTACACGCAATCACAAACTCATAAATTTAGAGAAGATCGTGTAAGACATACTAAACTGTAGATTAATGCTGCTATGGCGAGTGCTAAATCGTCGCCCTGCAACATGTTATTATTTGACAAAAGTTAAATCTTTTAAAATATGTACATGCACATGCCTTAATCATAATTTCATAGCAGAACTCTGTCAAAATTTTTGACAAGTTTAAGAATCGGGAATGTTGACCAAGGGTTTAAATTGTGTGATATATTTTACAATTTTTAACCACAAATCATAATGCATAAGAAATAGTGTGTATATGCTGCTATCTTAACGGAAGTCGAATAGAGACCATCACGTCATCTTTAAGAGTTAACAAAATTGGTGCTTAAAGAGGAAAGTAAAAATAGGCTGATAAAATTTATTTACCATGTTATCTAAAATGGAGGTTTCGTTTGACTTTAACTTCCCTTACTATCAAATAACAAGGTGATTATTATATCAGAGAGGCAAAAACTATAAATTTTTCTTCTTATTTTGTTAAATCGAACCATTTATAGGAACACGTCTTCCCAACTGGTATTCTAAACAAATAAATGCCTAGAACTGTTGACCAAATAAGCATAACTAGGTGTCATTAGAATTAGGTTCATAAAAGCATATCGAAATATAAAAATTTCAAACATCGGTCAGTTAATATAGGTAAAACAGGCATCTAGAAGGAAGGCATCTTATTAAAAGCAGAAGGTAGGGTGGTGTCACACTACCCCCTTTCCATTCAATGCCCAAAGTTAGAGTTTACTTTTCTCTTATTGATGCCAGGAGTGGGCAGGTCTATCAAAGTTAAAGTTTGCTATATTGGACTCTCATTAGTTAATTTAGGTTTAAACATCTCAGTTTCATTGGTTAATGAAATTTCAAAATACCTTCAGTCTATTTAATTTTCTTCAGAAAAAAATGTGGTTGCTATTTGAAATTTTGGTTATTTTTTGTTTCTATTTTACCCATTTGCAAATAAGTTTTAAATCACGTTTATTTGTTCAACAAATCACACAATTTACTTCAAGTTGTAAGCTCGAAAATGGCGAAATATGTCATAGTCTTCTGATTTTCGATTTCGACCATTTGGAAATCCAGTAGCTCCAACTGCTCTTTCATTTCCAACTTCGCGATTTCTAGCATCTTGATCTTCTTCGCCAATTCATAAAGCTGCAAGTGAAAATTCACTATTTCAACATTGTCATAAAGAATAACAACTCATTAATCCTTCAATTATGCCTCATTATTCAAATTACATAAGGTATTCACTTTCAATATTTGTTCATTAATTAAGTATATTCTCCGATTTTAATGTCTCCCTGACAGTAAATTTAAGATTTTGTGATTTGTTTGAACCAATCTAAAATTTGAAAATTATTTGCATTCCCTTCCTAATTCTTTATTTACATTAAACACACCTTCATTATAAAATTATAGGATAAGTCGGACATTTTGAAACTCTCTTGTCATTCTTTAGGATTTTCGTATTTTTTCTGTCAGTTTATAAATCGGAACACGCTTTATTTTGATTATGATTCCGACAAAATTCTTTTTATCTACGCACCTACTTAATGGACTTACCTAATTCAATTTGGAAAGGGATAATCAAATTTCGGTCCCTAGTTTAGATCACCTATCTCACTCGAGCCTATTTTGGGAATATTGTAGAGCGCTTATTTAGGTCTTAGTTTTAAAATTATTTAGAGATTTCAGAAAAGAAGTTAACAGCATTGTCTACTAAGGTAAAATTTGTAAAATTTTCAATTAAAATGGGTAATTAAACATTTAAAAAATGAGGCTAGTAGAAGTATGGGATCGGTGGTTCAAAAAATTTCACCCTATCACTATAATGAGCAGATCTCCGTTATTTTTCATTCTCATCAAATATATCTCAAATTTTTTGTACTTATTAGATAAAAATTGAAGAAATTCTTATCATGCCAATTTTCACAAAAGTAGAAAAAAATTTATCTTTCTAATGACCAAAAAAATGTTGATAAAATATATTTTGTCATTAGAATGTCAGTACTCAAGGTATATTCCATAAATAAACTTGATTTTGCTCTGGTTCTTTGCTTCATATCTCTGTTTTAATGTTGAATTAAGCTAGTGACAGCACTTTTTAACAGAACTTAATACTTTTCACATATTTACCATCAACGCATTCCATTACAATAGGACATTTTGTAAGTTCCTTGCGTAATTGATTGTGGCCAGTATTACCACATATAGCAAACGAGAATGGTTAGTCTATAAATTTTATTGTACGACAAAAATTGAGATTGGTAAGATGGAGGCAAAAAACGAAATCAGCAGAGAATGTAAGATTGGGGGGAGAGAGTGGGCGCGCGAGATTCGAGCGCTTGCGCAACTCGAGATTAATGTAGACAAGAAGCTGAGTCAACGAGCGAGAGGGAGAAGTAAAAATCAATAATCGATTAAGTAAAATGTGGCGATTGCATTATGTAAACACAAAGAAATTTTCAAAAGGAAACAAGTTTGATATAGACCTTTTAAATTTAAACAATTGTACGAAAAACTGCATTGAGAAACATTAAGGAAGCAATCATTTAAGTCCACCTCGAATTAAAGTGCTGTCATCTTCTTTGGCATTATTCATAGTGATATTTAATTTTTCGACAATTACATTTAAAGCGGAGTTATTGGGGTTTTTCCTTCTCCACCATTTACAATCGTCTTATTTACTTTGGAGGCCGGGTCTGCCAAAACTACCTTGTCTCCTCAGAATCTATAACGTCCCCAAGGCTGATAAATGATATTTCATGAGCGATATAACTTTCTGAAAAATGACCTCATGCTTGCTAAGGCCTTTCCTACTAATAATTGATTAACGCTTATTTAAAGTAGCAAATAGAGTTATGTTTGCACTTTTGTATTTACTCATAGTTTGGTATTGTGGATGACAAATCGAATTATGTTTGATCAATTTGGAAAGTAGATGAAATTGTGTTTTCCATCAGACCAGCTCCTGAGCATGTCCTCTTGAAGTTTTAACAAAATGTCCGAAAATCTGATCGCAGAGTTTAGTAAGTTCTCTCTTGATATCGAAATAGTATCCATTTACTAAATTCCCAACTTTAGGATAAGATTCAGAATAATTTAATAAAAAGTGGTCTAGTAACTAAATGAAGAATTCTTTGTGGTTGTTTCATGACTAACTAAAGGTAAATAAATAAATAATTTCTAAAAACATTCAAAAGTTTGACCATAGTGAGAGAGAAGCATCATTTTTCTTAATAAAACACTATTCTTAATGTGACTGAGTCCTCAGAACCTTTTCGTAGTTAGAGTAGACGCAATAAATCAGGCCATTTTAGCTCATTAATGAATTTTTTATTTATTATGACGTATGAATTTAGGTGTTGAATGTACATTAATTCTGTCGAAAAAATGATTTGAATTAAGATTTGAATTTAATATGAAATAGAACACCAACAGGTCAAAATGTAGCTCTTGGGCAGCCGTTTTGTTTTTAATTTAATATCAACTGTTAATAATTGCCACACGTTAGCTGAAAAAAACATATATTGAAATTTAGGGAAAACTTGAGTCATGCAAATAACATTGTTCTGGTCTGGATGGATGAATGCTGCCTCCTGCCGGCTTAAAGAACCGTATGGTAACAAACCTGATAAATAGATACTTTTCGTATAGTCAGTATTATTCTCACCACAGTCCAAAGATATCTCTTTTAAATCATTTTAGAAATAGAATTATATTTTGGACAAGTAGGGACATTATAATTGCCTTAATTGATGACGTCTTATATCTTCTAGACTTGTTCACATTTCAATTTGTCGTCTTTGCTAGGACGTTATTGTTCAAAGTTACAGCCACTTGTCATTGGATATTCGTGTTGTTAAAAGCTCATTTTTAACATTTCTACGGCTT
Organism: Hymenolepis microstoma; assembly: GCA_000469805.3. NCBI lineage: Eukaryota > Metazoa > Platyhelminthes > Cestoda > Cyclophyllidea > Hymenolepididae > Hymenolepis > Hymenolepis microstoma. Next base: position 35,518,149 of record LR215989.1, on the reverse strand, counting down.
GAAGATTATGTAGTTGAATAATGCCATGCAAAGCAGTTAGGTTAAGGCAACATATCGGAAGAAGGCCCGAAAAAATGAGATTAGCAAACACTTCGTTGCCAAAATGCATTTGAAAAACGGAGCGAGCATACCTTGGTCCTTATTGCAAGCTTAAAATTAGTTATGCTAGTAGTAATTTGTCTAATTGGAAGCAAATAGAAACTAAATGTACACAAAATTCTTCATTTAAGCCAGTTAATCAAAAGAACAGGAAGAATAACAATGCAAACAGCTGTTAATATTCTGTCGAGTAAAAGACAACAGATTGCTTGCTTTTCTACCTCGAATATGAATAATTTTAACATTTTCTTCGAAATTTTTTAAACAATATGATTTTTTATTTTCATTGACTCTTTGTACCCTTTGAAAATTGGTTCACATTTAATTAAATTAAAATTGATATATATATATAATATGATATAATTATAATAGATATTGTATTTCGAAATTTTGCATCCACTTAAAATTAAAACATTTCCTGCCATCTATTATCACCTCAGAAACACTGGATTATCAGAATTCTCCTATTTCTTTAAGCTGTTGCGGATTAACTACCTTAATAAGCCCTGACTATTCACAGAAACCTCTATGGCAGATTCTCCTAGTTGATCAGTCTCCCAGAATGACGTGCAAGTGTGATATGTGCTAGCGTGCTGTGTGTATGTATGACGTGGAACTTAGTCCTTATATACACTTTATGGTATGGTGACCTCATATAATTTGGGTCATTGATTGGTCGGGTAATCGTGTACTGGAATTGACCATTGATTGATCGTATTGGCATTGATCATTGATTGGTCGAGAGGCTTCTGCATTTGTCATGCTAAAGTTGTGTCCCCACAAAGCAGATATTTTATTACTTTCAGCAAAATTTAAAATACGGCTTCGAAAAATGAAATGAATCAAGTAATTTTGAATAACTTAAAATTTGTAAAGAAAAAATTAACATTAGATCAACAAAACCCACTTAAAACATCAACAGGACGCCATATGTTTCTTTCTAAATAAAAGTTTGTGGATAGATTAAGGAGGACATTAAATAGGGAAGGAATTGGCTTAATTGAAGTTGCAAATGAATTTCCCACATATTTACAAAATATTAAACACATCAGATGTACTTTTTGATGCCTAGCTACAATTGGTAAAAACGTATCCTCAATCCCCCTATTGGCAAGTTTTAACGAACAAAAAAAATATTTTTTCTCATTTGTTACAAGCGGAATTGCTGTAATGTGGTTTTCTCTTGGTAGCAAATGAGGTTTGTATTAATCCAAGTAATGGAATTTGAATTAGGCATCAAATTAATCACATTTGGCCCTGATTTGTCTGTCGAATGAATAACTGAATTTGTTTAAATGTTTACGCAGCCGAATAAGCCCAGTAATGGGGTATCGTAATGCAGCACTGGCGAACACGAGGGGTGAATGTGTTGATGATAAATCTAGATAATATCAGTTGAATCAATGGGAGGAATTTGGCCTAAAAATATATTTCCTTTTTTTGTTGGAGTAGGTAGGAAATAATTGCGCTTATTTATTCAAATGAAGCAAGTCAGGCTGTTAAGCTCATGAATTTTAAATAATAAGTTGAGTAAATATGACAAATAGTACAGGCCACCGATTCGGAAGAATTTTTCAACCTCATTAATTGCTTTCATTTTTTCTCAAAGTTTACTACATATTTGATATGGGGACAATTTATTAGACAAAATAGTTATCAAATCGATGACCATTTCCTTCAATGGTGCGCTGGTCTGCCACGTCAGAGGGCACGGTTTCGAGTCCCATTGAAATATATTTGCCAGTGAAATGGCTACGCACTGGTGAGTCTGGCTACCCAGTACCAAAGACGCACGTTGGAAAATTCTTTCCTTAAATAAGCTTGGAAATTATAACCATTTTCAATCACACTGACATATAAGAGGCTTTTGCAAATATTTAAGCTCCTTTATTAACGTCTCATACTTCCATATGAGTATTTAAGTAATTCCTTCAAATCTATGCTATTAGAGCTAATATTCTGAGTAATTCAGGAAACGAATATAAATATTTAATACTTAAAACCTGCTTAGAACTTGTGAAGACAATATTAATATTATTGCCAATAGTGAAACAAAAAAATCGAATTAGGAGAGGCATCTGAAATCGGCTAGCTGGAGGTCTAACAAGTGGTTAAAGGAGAGTAAATCTAGAATAAGATGAGAAAGGTATCATAGGTACGTTCTGCAACTTATTTTACTTAATCCCCCTGAAATTTAAAATTAAAAATAGAGTAAAAAAACAATGAAATATAGAAGAGACTTTTACAAATCAAATTTTAAATCTCGTAACAGTGAATTGCTCATGTTCACTTTCCATATATTTTAAACTTTCAATGAAAATGTGTTTTGATATTTTGATAATTCTGGGAAGATTTATGACATTTGCATGTTAGTTCAGATTTCAACGCCAAAGTAATAATAATTTATTTCAAATTTCAAAGCTGCTGGCATTGCTGAATCATTGAGGGCAGCCAGAACCAATAACTGCAAGCCATAAAGTATTCGTGATAAAATCGCTCTTTCGAAAAGGCGAACATTTCAAAATGCGTTTCTGCAATTTATGCCAGTACTTGAGTGAGTTTAAATTATTAAAAATGTATACATTTATTAATGATTAAATAGGTTGACCTTGTGGAAGAAATTTTTATGGCGCGAAGTACAATTGTGCCTAAAAGTATCTTAAGCCACTATTGTGGGGACACAACTTCAGCGATCCTAATGCAGAATCGATGATCAACACCAACTACGATCATTCAAGGTCAATTCCAATGCACGATTTTCCGACCAATCAATGATCCAAGTTACTATGAGGTCATCGTATCACTAAAGTGTATATAATTACTAAGTCTCCACGTCATCTTGTCACGGCGAATAAACGTCTCTTCTCCCATCTCGTCTCTTTCTTGACTTTGCAGTAGCGTAGCTACTTTAGTGGGAACCAACAACCAGGAGATTCCGTCACTGAGGTTTCTGTGTACATTCAGGCTTAGTTAGGTAGCAAATCCGCTACACTATAAAGCTTCAATTTAAACATATTTCAAAGCAAATGCTTTCAATCATATAGGTCAATTACAGAAATTAAAACTTTAACTCTATTCTTGACATGATACGACAACTTAACATTACTCATTTTAACTATGGAAAGGCATCTGGACAGAGAAAAATGAAAAGCGAGTCTATTTGGGTATTGAATAGGTAAAATGGCTAGCAATAAGTGATAAGTAAGTTCGGATTTTAAAAGTCTGACTTTACTTGAATTCCAGAGCCGCTTCCGTCGGGTTGTGCATAGGTTCAAAGGAAAAGACCTCATCATTTGACTTACGAACCACTTGGACCACGCCGCCCAGGTGGACAGTACTAACAGTGATTCATTAACCGGTAAAATGAGCACATTCATTTTGTGTTAGATACGAATCCATCAAAGGCAGCAAATATCTTTGAAACTGTCAAGATGGGAGTCAGGTCGTACTTAATTTCGGCAAATAAATATAACTTCGTGTTGCCTTCTTTCTACCCAATAAGGCACACATGAACAGACGGATAAAAGCTTAGATTAAGACCGGATGCATTCCCTTTCTCTCATTAAATTGTGATTTTCTTTCAGTCTTCTATAATGTTAACGCATGGAAAGCTCTTAAATATCTTAGGGTTTTTTAGGCAAAATCGGCATCTCTCTTAACTCCAGCCATTTATAAATGCCAGCTTCAAGATGGAAGCCGCCTTATTTCACTTGCTTTTCCATAAGTTAATGTTATACTGAAAGTTTTATAGGCTCTCGTTATTGAAAATATCAATTTCTCCATAAGAACTCATGACCCATCAATACTGAACAAAATTTAAAGTACGAAAAAAGCTCTCAGTGCAAATCGTTGTCAACTACTTTATCTTTTAATAATTTCCAACCAAAAAAATGATAAAAACCAAAAGAAATAGTCGTCTTGATTAGCTCTAATACGAAAAACGCGAAATAAAAAATTGCAAACTGTGAGGATCCGAAAGAGCATCGATTGCGCAGTTATCAGGGTGCGCTTCTGCCAAGTCGGAGGTCACAAGACCAGTGTCGTTTGGCGCACATCCAGCGATTTGTAGCCAACTTCAACCATTAGTTCTGGCCAACAATCGAAGTGGTAGAAAGTGCATTTCTCGATAGAATGACTCCAAAATAGTTTTTTACTGGGCTTAGAAATTACCAGACGCGTCATAAAAGTGGTGTATTTGAATTGTTTTCTATAATACTTCTTAGTCAAATTTTGATAACGACCAGCCATATTTCCTTAAACTTCAAATTCAATTCGCCATTGGAGTGATGCATAATTTGATAGTCAGTAGAGTAAGAGGGAATTTGCATTTTGCATTTGCTATACAGGTCATCGCAAAGTATTCACGCATGGTTGTTAAACTGGAAAATTTGTGTGATTATGAAAATGGCGTGTCATCGACCAGACTTTAGACATGGTTTTCTTCTGAGTTATTGGCAGTAAATTAGCAGATTTCCAAACACAACGAGTAGATCTAACGGAAACTTTGAGTTCAACATGCCATAGCAAGGCTAGTTTATCTCTTCTCTATATTCAAAATTAATTAATTAATTAATAATTTGTGATTAACTAATTTATAAAATTACGATTTCTAAACAACTGATTACAAACGTTTCCATTCATCCGTGGTGTGTTAGATGGTGTTTGTGGTGAATTTTCATATGCTTCAATACTGATTATGTTAATTGTCAATTTACCTTGACTTTTAGTTGTTTTAAAATACTTTGAATGTTAGGTGAACTTTGAGAATCTCAGTCTTGTCTTTTCATTAACGACCTTAAAGCAGTCTAATGCTTCACCCTCAACCCACCATCCCTTTGAACAGCAAACCATATGCGAATGTTTCTACTGAAAACAATTCAGTACCATGTCAGTACCATTCAGTACCATTCAGTACCAAGTTAGAAAAAATTAACAAGTAGCACAACACTTTTTACTTAGCTCTTCAATTATTATGTTAATAGTATTGATATATGGAATGCAATTAATGCATACTGTCCTAATGTTAAAATTTTATGATTAAACTCCTAGATTAATGAGTAAGTGATATATTCAAGCCTGTTTTACTAGTTGGTTTCATTCTATTTGTGAGATTACAAACATCGTTGATATCGATATTGATGTCCGTCTACTCATAAATTGGTTTGAAGTAAGCAATACTGGTATATAGCACTCGTAGGTTAAACAGCATTTATGATTCGAGTTTATGACGTTTAAGAGTTTATCATCAATGTCATTGCTTATCGACCTCAAATTGGAGAGTATCCTTGCATTTTCGAAGTTTTCGATTAGCCAATGAACTTAACTCGGTAATATCTAGCTTAGTTGTGTAAAGAGTATTGTTAAAGATTAAGCAGAATCTGATACTCATACTTTATTAATTATTTCCCAAGCATATTAAGTAAAGCACCTTATAACGCTCGTCTTGGGTAGGATGTTGCATCACGGAGCCTCCCTGGCAATGGTCTCAAATTCCACAACCCTCTAAGTTAGTCAAAATTAACTAGTGCGATTGGCTGTTCCGTTCATTGGATGTCTACCAATGAGAATCGAATTTATTATCCCTGACATGGCAGATAGGCTCGAAATCGGCGGGCATTAGATTTCTCCTACCTTGCTTGCTTATTTACCCTTAAAAATGTGGTTTCCGCGATGCCGGTAGTCAAGATATCATTTCAATATTTCTAAGTGCAAATCACTATTGTCATTTAGTCCTCTTTTCTGTCTCTGGGTTTGAACTATTGGACTGTCATATATGTTGGAACCCAGAAACGGGCGCTTTACCTGCCTCTCTTCTGTCCTTAATTTAATATCGCTGTTGATCATTCCAATTATCACCTGTGATCTTGGGACACTTGACTTGGCATAACTGTAAGTTGATCGCCAAGTCACAGTAGGCGGCATAAGTGCGGAAAGTTGTTCAAATACACCTTCTCCTGCGTGTGCAATACACGAGGAGTTGTCAATGTTTAATAGGTGAAGAATTTGGAATTTGTTGTGTTCAGCGTTTCGCATTTGTTTCCTTCACTTTGGAGTTTATCCATGTCTGACAACTCAAAAAGGCTTTCCTTTGTAAGTTATCCAAGGCAGATTTTGGTGTATGTTGCAGCTCTGCGTTAGTACAATTTGAAAAAAAGCCTGCTCGAGGTTCATTTGTATAATAGACAGTATAGTGAATACCACATAACTTGTTATTTATTGTGAAATTGGAACCTTTTTCTTGTATAATCATTGATCATTCTCAGACATTGTTTTGTGCATAGGCTTGCTCCTATACACAAGGGTATCATTTGTATGCCTATATTATGAAGTCATATTTTACTTTGATTTTGTTGGGGTTGCAAAATTAAGAAAGTATCAAAAATATCTGGCCAGTAATGTTTGCTAATATGCAGAAATATAGTTTTTAATGCTTTAGTTAATTATTAATTATTAAATTGAAAGAAAACTAACGCATGTGTTTAGATGCAAGCATGCCTTTAGTGAATGTGTTATTGAGTGGAAAGAAAAGGGAAGAATGTGAGAAAAGAAATTAATTGGAAAAAACAATCAATGAAGCCTCAATCTAGAGATCTCGAGGATTCAACTCTGGTGGTGCGTAGATTGCTGTGATATTACGACGATCACTACCCAGATCATTTTCCACGTAACACTGGTAGGTACCCTCGTACTTTATGTCAAATCGACGAATTTGGAGGTGAGAAATGATTCGTCGACCTGGTGGGGCACCTCGCAAGCTTACACTCATTTCGTCGGAGTCTCCTATAAGTGAACATAGAAAGTAATCGATTAATCAATGATTTGCGTTAATACACCGTAAATGAAAGAGAATTTATCATGATTCCCACTTTGTTTCTTCTTTATTAACTGCTTAAATAAAAGGTATCGAAAACTTCCTAAAGCTTCACTCTTTTCAAACAATAATTTCATCCATTTTCAAATAAATCGTTTATCGATTGCCTTAACTTCTTACATTTGAGTCATTTTTTAGTTTCCAATATTCAGAGCAGTCCCATTCTTTACCCAACTTAACTTAACTTAATCTATCTTCCTCCAACCTTCTCACATTGAATGTGCGTCTCTTGATGAAATGGTTCCAGAATACCTTTTAATTAGGCCTAAGAAATTTCAGAACCGTTATAAAATCAGAAAGTATGTTTGCGTGCAAGCTGCGCAGTATTAGGTAAGGTCATGGTGCTTTCACTTGCTTGGAATAAAGAATAGAACTGAAGTGACCGGACTGCATTTAACAAAAAAATGTGTATTTAAGACGTGAACTACGTATTAAGTAAGTATTACACAATCAAAGATCAAATGATGTACAACTGCTTGATGCCTTTATTTCACTCTTAACATCTTTTTTTTTGATAAAGAAACGCCTTATCATTTACTGACCCTGTCTCTGCAAATGGCAAATTTTGTCATGTTTTGAGCTATGAAAAATTGTAATACAACTAGACTTTATTTCCCTCCTTCTAACGTTGGAGTCCACTGTTACTTATAGATACACTATAAAGCAATCTTAGTTTGCAGGACAGTATTAGTACAATGGAATGCAAGAGAAATAAGGCTGAAATGCTAGTGAAAACGATCTAAATTCCACCCAACTGCACCAAAGAAAAATAGGAATTTGAAAATCCACATTTTTTCCCCCAATTAGTAAATATTTTTATCAAAATTGACCGAAGTTGGCTACTAATTTTTGTTAAGTTACGCCGAAGGTGTTTCAACGAACAAAGCGTCCCATCGGGTCATTGGAATGCCTTTCGTTGATTGTCATCTAATGAAGATGTTATGAATTTTCTCTCCTATATCTGTAATTCGTCCAAACAGTTGTTTTGTTTATTAATTAAAGAATAGACATCCCCTTTGTTCTATTCTAACGCAAATTTGGCATCTTATTCTCTGTCTTCTTCCAATCTTGTTTGTATTTACCTTCATTTATCACAGTTTACCAACTACTAGGCTCTAAATTTCCTTTTTTACCTTTTCGTGAAATAGTATACTACAATTTGACACATGACGCATGAAATGCCTTATTTATGCGATGCCTAAGCGATCGAAACAGACGCATTTGTGATATCAGCCCCTTTTTATAAAAGGCCCGGACAAAAGACAAGAACAAATCTTGTATGACTCCGCAACTGAAGAACTAAATGAAATCTGTTCTCGTTTTTCAGATTGTTCAGTCAATAGCTAAGGTAATCGATGCAAGATATGTAAAATGGTAGCAGAAGAGAACTCCGTACCTTTCAACAATCGACGAGTTCACTGTTTCAGAAGAAAAAAAGCCATTATTGGCTTCAAATACGCTATTAATTGCTAAAAGCTAGAGCAATGGTTAAAGCATCATTCAGCAGAATTTGTCCTCATGCTTGACGCTGGTGCGTCGTTAAGTGACTTAACAATTGTCACTTTTTAATTTTGAAGATTTCAAGCAGGCAGCCGAAAACTGTCCGAGGGTCACGGATATACCATTCACATTCATTAAACGAAAATGAATAGATAACTTTCAGTTGTTTTGATTTCTCTGACTTTGCTTAGGCAAAGAGTATAATGCTTACCATTTTTATTAATGACAGAAAAATATGAAGTTTTAGAAGCCAAACTTCTTCTGTCATCGGATTTCTGAACATGAGCATTTCTTTTTCCCAGTGTTATTGCTTTTATTATCCACAGTGACACCAAAATGTGTAATTTTCAGTTGTGAGAAGGAACTGAAATTTGTTAGCAGATAAACCGGCAAATTGTTAAGGTAAGGACATTAAAAAGCGTTACTTCTTTTGAATTTTTTTAATTCGGATTACAAGATAGTTAACAAATGGGCAGCCCACATTCCGAAATTGGATTTTCAATGAAGCAGATATGAGTTAGCAAAAAACTTTGAAACTAGTAAAGCGCTGTAAGCTGTGTTCGCAAAAAGTCGTGGGATTAAAGTTTTAGCTAGGAAAATGTTGGAAACGTACGCCGATGATAGTTGATGGTTTGGAAATAATTTGAGTGTAAGTTTCTAGTTGAGAGCAATTCAATTCCATGCCTATCTTATGCTTATTTACTAAAAGAATATGTAGTATTCTTTCTGATCATAATTTTAATCTAAAACTATTCATTTGTTATCGTTTCTTTTACTTAAATTAGCAAATGCAGATAAGGAAGCAAATTAAGTCAGTACAGACCAAAATTCTGTTATCGAAAACAAGATCCCTTTTTAATTCTTTCTACATATTTATAAAATACATATGTGAATCATATTTTGATGGTTTGGTTTGATTTGGTTCAAATCGTGTCAAACTTGTCATGGGATGGTTTGACCTTACTTTTGTCCGAAGCTACTGATTGGTTACCCACAATTGACCAATAAAATTTTCGAAGAGTTGGCAACGTGTAATATCAGCGACCTACACTGTTTCTCGATCGATTACACAACCTCCCCCGCCCCACACCGTTTATGAATGCACCTGCTTAACATGTGGCATTTTCTTTTCGAATCTCGCGAATAAATGACGATGAAATATCGTCAAATAATATGATAATTTCAACGATAGTGAGGAAAACATGCATATCTACAAATACTTCCGTTAATTTCAATAAATTAATTAATGTTAATTTATCTAAACTTACTGTCAAAGATTTCTGCTTTATCTAAAACCCTTTTTCCAGTCTCAACATAAGTTTAGAAATCGCATACTAGCCTTAAAATTCACAGCATGCAATCATTTAACTTTTAAACTGTAGACTGCACTTAAAGAGTACATTAATATAAGGGAAACTAATGAACTGCACAATGCACTCCTTTTGGAAAAATGGAAGAATCAATGGTTCGATAATTAAACGAAAACAGGATTGCTGATACCATATTTTTTCTACCTGCATCTTCTTAACCCCCTATATATATATATATATATATATTAGTATGAATTTGAAAATAGCGCTTACCGGGAAGAAGAATTGTTTCATAGGAGCCACCAGGAGCGAAAAAGTACCAAGTGACTGTGGGTAAGGGGTAGCCCTTAATTTCACACCAGAAGGTTGTCTTATTTCCCCCGGGGACCCTCTGTGATTCCGATGCAGCCACAATTTTTGGCTCTATCAAAACGACAGATAAATTTGTTTTAGTGGCTATTTTGTCCAATTGGCAACAGCTGCTTTCGGCGTTTTGACCCTACATATCCAGAGGTTTCAGTAAAGGAATTCGGAAAAGTATGGCAATTTTGACAAACACACAGATACAATTCAATAAAAATCAAGCCCAAGCATTCCTAATAAATAGTTCAGTAAAAATTCCTCCTCATAGCGAAATTAATTTGAAAGATTTTTCCTAAACATCTTTGCCACTTAAATATATTAAAACAAAGAAGGAAGTTTGGAAACAACTATCCTCTGAATAGAAATTCTTAGCAAAAATGTTAGAAAGATCTTTATCTCTTATACTCCTTAGATTAGCTCAAATTTAAACAATTGATTAACCGAACTATTTAGTCACAACTTAAATGGTTATAACCTGGAATATTAATTTAAATTAGACTTATACAGAATCAATTCATAAATAAACATAAGTACGAAGACTTCTGCTCATAATTATACCGACACCAATTAGGGCGTTGATGTGGAAAAATTCAATTAAATAAAACAATATATAAAACCAATCATCTATTTCTTCCTGGTAAACTTATTTTTGAAGTTGTAGAAGGTAATACAAAATTGCTTACCAGATTTGCAGTCATCATAGGAGATGAGGAAGATCTCACCGAAAGATTTAGCCTGAACGGCTTCGAGTTCACAAGCTGAATATGTCTCTCCATTGCTAGCACAGAATCTGCCAGGCTTGACGCAGACACAGATATTCTCCACCTCTGACTTTTCATCGATATCGGTTCGTGGTTGACACTCCAAGTGCCTTCCACAAGCCCCATAATAGCCATGTCGCCTCTTTCCGGAGAATATATCCTGCAGCTCTTGTCTTGTATTGCATCGGTGTCCTTGTTCAAGACCACAGACGGAACAGCATCCACAGTAATCTTTCACTTCACCAACTGGACACATAGTTACTGGTGGGCATTTCGATTCATCACAAGGAGCACAGACATCCAATGGCGTCTCTTTACGATCAGGTTTAGAGAACACAGGGTTGCTTAGAGCGAGGAGGCCAAAAAGAATGGAGAGAATAACCTCCAAACTCAAGAACATCATTTCTGTTGGGATTTAAAGGAAACTGGGCACTACTGCAGTTGGGGGCAAATATGTGGTCTCTCTATTCTGTGTGTTAGGTGTCCGAATGTGGGAATTATTAGGGACAGACAGGTGCGTGCGTACGCCCGTGTATGTTTGTACCACTGTGTGCATTTGCCTGAACGAGCGTGAAATGTCAGGCATCGATTTCCTCTTGGTTAACGTGCATCATTGGGAGGTTTGTGCAGCCCTGATTTACTTGTAGGCCAGCTAGATGACCTTAACTAAATCCGTTGCAACAACGTCACAGCAATTATTACGCGTAAAGAAGGCAGTTAAATTAAAGGCCGTATTGTCTTGCATTTCACAAGAGACGATAATATAGTCTAAAAGTTAAGGTGAAATATGTTGCTCGAATACCCTTAACTTTCAGAGCAGGATATATCCTGTGAAGGTTGCGATATTTACTGAAGTCCTGTTATGCTATTTAGTTGTACTAGAATTAAGGTTTATACTCTTTCTTCATTAAATTTCTTCGATGCTAAATCATGTAAAAAATATGCGAAAACCTCTCCTTATATTTCTTGAAGCTATTTTCCCTTCAGAGGGAACTCCCTAGGTGATACCGTTTTATTCATTGTAGGGTGTGGTCTGTAGAGATCGAGACAAATTCTCAATACTGAAACGTAATTCTTAGCGATTTATAGTACTGATAAAGCCAGAGGCAGTGCGACTAGTCTTAGCTCGATGGAAGATTATTATTTAAATTTACAACCTTAAGAAGAACGGGAAACGACCAAGTTTGTGGCTGAATCGTTTTACGGAGTGGAATGGTAAAGAGACAAGTTATCAGCTTAGTCATCGAAATTTTAAAATAAAAATTATGAAGGCTATAAGAATGATGTGCCACTCATCCGATTTTTTGTCTGTCTTCAGAGTCAATGTATCGTGCCTATTTGATTAACCAAAAATGATTAGCTAATCCTCATATATAACTACGACGTATAGCTCTAACTGTTAAAGTTATCAAAGCAGAGGAATGGGAAGATAATTTCGAAATGTCTTTTAAATATTCGGAATACTTAAGGAATTCGTTTCGGTGTGAGATTAATTTTTTGAAACAATTCCTCCAATTTTTATGGATGGGGATTTGAATATTCTGACTTGATACCATTAGATAAAAGAATGGGTGGTTTAGAAACTTCCATCTTCATTTCTGCAGAGCATTCAGGAGTCGGTCAGAAATATGGTCTTTTGTGCGACACATCTAAACAGAGGCGAAATCAAAAGACAGCCATTCCTATCCACAGATGTCTTGTTACTGCATTACGAAAATTAAGCAAAGCCTAAATCTATGCATTGCATCACAAGGAGGAATGTTGAACTTCTAGTGGCTTTATTCGTTCCATTTTAAACGGTTACTAAAGTGGCCTTTGTCAAAATATTGCTGTTCAATTCATTGCTATAATTATCTGCTGTCCTTTTTGAGAAATTTCAGAACTGATTTCGAATACAAAAGAGGACGAAAAGAAATAAGGCGAATTTAGTGAATGGCCTCCACCTTGTTCTCTTAATTGTTTGATGTTTGCCACCTTTAGGGCATTTTAAGAAACTTTAACTCCAGCATTTGGACTTATATATTTTATATGTATTAGGTCTACAACATTGCTTCCGCTGTTGTTTTTTTATTGTGATGCTTTATTACAACAAGACGATTGCAGACATTAAGTTTTAAAGTATTGTCCATCATTAACTACCACTTTGGCGCATCTATTAGACAGCCGGCGAATCCCGCCGCGAAAAAAATTTCCTTTTTTCCATTAAATCCATGAGTCGATCCAATTTTCACATCTTCATACGAGCTGAAGCGCAGGTGAGCCAGGCTTGGTGCCATTGAGCCAGGCGAGTGAGATGAAAATCAGACGAGCAACATCTGGAGTGTACGGCAGCGAGTGAGGTAAAATTTCCCATTTAAATGCTTCGAGATATTTTTCACAACTTTGGCATAGCACTATCATGCTGTAAAATAACTTTATATTGGCTCTCGTTTGTACTGCGGCCATTTTTCTTTTAAAGCACGGCTCAAGCGCGCCAATTGCGTTATATAACGCTCACCTGTGATGGTTTCAGACGGGCGTTTTCAGAATCTCATAATAAATAGATATTCGGCCGAGGTGTGGTTTGACCGAAATAGCAGTATGACCACAGCGCAATTCCATGATTTTCTGCACCGCTTGAGTTAGGGTTAGTGTAATGTGGTGGAAAATAACTCTAATTTACGAGGCGAGGAAAAGCAAGAGTTACGTAGAAAGTGTTTATGAAAATCTGTCGCCTTCCCTCTTATAAATTTCAATATGTTCTTGCTCGACATTAACAGACATCAATCAGAGATAAACGATAGTGCTCCATTACCCATTACCTAAGTTTGACGAAATTATTTATTATATTTTGACAGTTTTTGCTTTTTTAAGTCATAAATAGAAATTCTTTGCAAATTTAAGTATATCAAAAAAATGCGGATAATTTAAATTCGTTTAATATGCGAGTTGTCTGCCTAAATTATCTTCTACGATTTGACTACTTTCGTTCGTTTTGATTGTAAATCACTTAGATTAAAAGTACATTTTTACCTTATTCTATTCTTTCTTATAATTTTCATCTAATGACATTCATTACGCAACGTAGTCCATATGATATTCCTTACGCCGACCTCCACTTCGCTAGGCCAATGAAGAGGAAAAAGGTGTAATCATATGCGTTAACTATTGCACGCGCGAACTCGATGACATCCTGCAGGATATGGTGGATGCTCGTGATTGTATCGAGGAAATGAAGGACTGATAGTGGCATTTTCTGTCTAATTTGGACAGTGATGTGTATCGTTCATCTCACGATTCCTCGGATTCGATCAAAAAGATCGGCGATTTTATCGACCTCCGCAAGCCTAAGATGGTTGATTGCAGTAACTTTAGCGAAATTACGCTCCAACAAGTCCTTTCAAAGTTTGTCGGTTCACTTCTCGTATTCTTACATTCTTATTTGCCTGATACCGCTACGAGATGCAGATATTCCGAAATTTTCAAAGTTATCGTAAGTTCTTATTTTTGCTCCTGTCGATTTAAGTTTAAATTTATAGCTAAAGAGTGCATTCATATTTATTTTTAAGGTTTCTAGCCTATAGCTATGCAGCGTACAAATAATTTCGTGTTTAATTTTTTTAAAGCGGGTGAATACTAGGTGATTCAATACTAGTATTTATCTATTTAAAACTGTTCTGTCTACAATTTTTTATCTACTTTGAGATTTAATTCCTTTAAGTTTTGATTCAGACCGAAGGACACTTTTGTGCTTGCCTTGCATTATATATTATGTGACCGTTTTTATATTATTATAATTAATTTTTCCTTTTGAATTTTAGTTTTTGTGGGTATTTTCCATTTTATGATGAAAATGATCACGAATTATTTACTCAGGTTCAACAAGCCCATTACGAATTTGATTCGCCTTACTAAGATGATATTTCCGGATCAGGTGATTGAATTAACTATGGTTTTTTAATCTTTAGCTAATTTGAATGCATTTTAGGCAATATTATTTTGCGATGTAATTTCCGACTAAATTTCCAAAAGTAGTAGCAAACGAGGGTTGGAAATTTTAGGGCTTTCTAGTTACCTGAAATGAATTGTGCACTATGCAAGGTAAATTGCTTAAAAATTAGTGGTCATTTAAAATAAAAATGCTAAACAAACAAAAATTAGGAGTTAATAACGTGATAAAACAGCTCTAATGTTTCCATTAAGACTTTAATATTGTTGTTTTAATTGTTGTATGATGTCAATTAACCTGTTAAATAAAGTAAGGTGACTTTGATCACTTATAGGGACTTTATGATCATAGAGAGTGCCGAATGACAGGAATCGTTTATTACTTCCTTTCTTACCTTAGTTAGTTCCTTTAAATGGAGAATTCATTCACCTCCAAAACATTATCATTTCACGTGCCTACAACTTTTTTACCGCAAACCAAAACAACAAGTGAAATATCTTGTGGCAGATGCACAATACTGCTGGAGCTGACAAAACGCCCCACATGACTATGTGCTTGAAGAAAGTCAACTTCGCCAGAACTCAAAAAATTCCTCCCCTGTGCCAAATGGATTAGCTAGCAGCATCCTTGGAGCGCAATTCGAATGTTGGGAGATATACTCTTCACGAAGTTAGACGCGCGATATTCTCTCCAACAAGTAATTTAAAAATTCCATAGCCTCATTAACAATTTCTACATAGGCGAATGCTTGCTAGAATTCTTCGTCGAATTATTGCTCTTTGGCGACGATTGTTCGCCTATGTAGAAATTGTTAATGAAGCTATAAAAGTTTTAAATTAATTGTTGGATAGGATATCGCGTGTGTCTTAATTTTATTCAACTAGGATTGAGTTACTCGTAAGTAGCTTGGTATTTTTAAATATAATTTCTATGGTTATAATTTGAGATTATTTAAATTGCATCGGTTCCCTTACTTCTTTATCAAACACGTTGATAACAAACACGTTTCATGGTACTGTATTTTTTAGCACAAACGCGATCAAACTTCGCCGACTAAAATGCGATAAATTGTTCTGAATGACACAAACTTTCTTCCCTTTGTACATTGTAAATTATCGTATATTTTCAAAAAGTTCCTAAATGTAATTAGTACTTTGTCCTTTTTTAAATAGTTCATTATTGATTAATTCTATCTAATCTTATTTGCCAAACAAATATGGTATACGGCCTCTCTTCGTCAACTATTAATGACGATCATATGAATTAGATTGAAGGAAGTCAAGAATGATTCAAAAGGACAATGACTAAACACAAGAATTCGATGAAGCATGACTCAATCTTAGGTCAGAGTCTACCTGGACAGAATTAAACAAGATAGAAAGTGAGATATGTATATTGTACCCACATAATAGAAGATGCGACAGTAAGTAATCTAAGTTGTTCAAAACTCTACACTTTTAATAAGATTTTCCATTTTAGATTTTAGTCCGGTAACATCGCTTCATATAAACGAGGTTGTGCAGTTATTAATAGCGCTAGCGACTCACTCTAAGGCTAATGTGTTAAGGGCGAAATCTCGTATTAAGCGACTTCATATAAGTGCTCATTGAAGGCCACTGATTAAAAAGTGAATGCATTAGAATTGCAAATACATCCAACTCTAAAAATATGCAACTCAAAGAATCTCGAATGAAAATAAGAAAATTTTATTTAATAAAAACCATATGTCAACATGGCGGCAATATCTTGACAGTGAAATAATGGCAAGACGTTTGTCATTCATGTGCTAGTCTTTAGGGAGATTAGTGGGGTATCTATAAGTCTAAGTTGATCGGGATGATAAAGGCATTTCGGTGATGAGAAGTAAGTAAGAATTAAGAGGGTCAACTTGGCCACTTGGTTATCCTTAAAGAAGTTAATGTATTCAACAAAACATCCGTTCAAATAGTTCATTCTGTTTCTACTTTTATGCTCAAACACTACAGAATAGTGTAACATTTAAGCTTGCATTTAGTGGGAAGAATAATCGCCTCAATGCATTAGTTGTGGTCTAGGAATGAGGTAATTAACCGCAGAAAATAGGCTTGCAAATATATGCAACAGCTTAAGGTGTCCCCTTTCAAATTAGATGCTTTGATACAAGATTATTATTGGGAGAAAAGAGTCTCAGGTAAAAAAGTGTAGGAACGGAAATGGCAGAAAGCGAAACTTACCGACATATTCAATTCAGTGATTTGAACTGGGATTCGGCAATATTTGATCCGAGAGTTTCAGAGCTGAAGCGAAAGAAGAGGCTTTGTTATTATCTATTTTACGTAAAAAACCTGAAAAGATGAGTCAAGTGATGATATCTTGACTTAATGTCTAACTGAAATTGATCAACATCAGTGGATTCATAGGTAAGTACACAAACACAAAGTGCTCTATTATCCAAACAACGTATTAGAGACTAATGGGTAGACCTTAGTTACCAGAACAAATAAGCATTCACTGACTTTTTCGCAGAAATGTTTGCCTTAATGGAAAGAGACGAACCTCCTCTTCAGCTTTCTACCAAATCAAATGATTGACAATATTCACAAAGACCATCGTGCGATATAAAGTCTCTTACTTCAAACCATATTTATTTACACATATGTAGCATCGTCAACTTTGTAAAATAGCACTCAGACCTATTTCAATAAATGCTCTATTAGTGGTATCGCCTCGTAAACCCGTCTTCACCCTGGGGTGAGGAGAATCAAAGTTAATGACATACACGCCGCTTCAACTTCCTCGTTGTCATTTGCTGACACAGATGGCATCGTAGCTACATCATAAACAGTCAATAGGTTTGACATGACAGAAATTACTCATTGATGATAGGCACTCACAGAGAGTTTAAATCAATATGAATATGGCGTTTCACACTACATGCAGAAAAATCTCTCAGAAATTAAAGAAGAATAAAATGCACTCCATTGTCACGATGAGGTTCGAAGAAGTGATATTTATTCAATATTAATTTTTGACACGGGGATTGTCCAAATAATATTTGCTGGGTAAGAACATTATAAGAGGTGTCGAATAACCAACGAGTGACGAAATATATCCTTCTACTGAAGAAGAAGGAGAAGGAATTCAGTGGCCGGAGGCATCTGTTCTTTACATCATCTGAAATAGTTATATGGAGCAATTTTCTCAAAAATGTAAGTAGATATGTAATAAACTAAAATACTCAGAAGAATACCTGCAATCGGGATGAAAAACTCCCAAATGATTCATAACTCCTTCATTCTGGCCCCAACAAGGCTTAAAAACAGTTTGTCTAAAATGTTGGTCCAAAATACCCCATTCTAATCCTTGGATGAACATTGACGTATTTTGTTGGAATGAAAGTATCAATCATTGAAAATTGAGATCATATTGAAAGTGATATTTTAAGTTCGTTCGAGAACCAAAGAATAGTACAATTGAGCTTTGAAAATGTTCCCACTTCGTTGGTGTGCGTGCAGTATACAACGCCGCTACCACAGTTGTTGTGACTATTAGAAGGTTTTGATATTTTTGTCGTCAAATTTTAAAATGATTAAGAACAATATCCGTGCTTTCTCCATTACTTTGGACTTGATTCATTTTAATTCTGATTGGCAAAGAGGACATGACCCTTTGAAATAAAATAAATGCACGCTTGTCATACTGAAGCTAAATTGTCGCACTCAAAATCAGTGCACAGTAAAAAGGAGGACTTACAATTAGTTGGAAATTGCTCTTAAGTCTATTTAACAAGTTTTAGACAAAAAAGCAAATTACTCAAAAACTGCAGTTGCCAAGGAGAGAAAAGGGTGGAAATTTTAAATATCTTTCTTTAAAGTAGGGATATCTCTGAATGTGAGGAAGCGATTAGCGTCATTTTACTCATATTCCCTTCAGTATATTTGAAAAGTTCATTTTGAGAGACAAAATAGTGCACGGATGGAGGTGCAGTGGCGTGGTAACTAGCTCATAATCGGTTTTCTGCTGTGAGTGCGCGCTTGCCTCAGATATTCAGGTCCATATTCCTTGAGGTGGAATAGTGCATGTGCTTTAGTAGTGAAACAACAATTGAACCTAGCTAAATGACTTTAGACGACTCGAAACGGTTTTAATAGCTCTCTCATTGAAGAAACACTTCCTGATCAAGCATTTGCATTCCCCTCCTTTGACATAATTACTCTGTTTAAAGCAAATATATCAAGTACCAATCAAGTTACCGCTTGAATGGACAAAGATACATGTTTAGATATATTTGTACATGCTCGAATGGGTGCACTTTGATTGATATAAGCGAACTAGTGATAGGATTAGATCAGTTGAGGGAACAGTAAAGAGGAATAAAGTGGAAAGTACAAGGTTGATTGAATAAATTGGAAACAATAATTAGATGGGAGGGAGGGTGTGAAGTAGGAGGGATAAGGAAACATTTGGCTGAGAGTATAATCCCAAAAGAAGGAGAAAGAAAAGAGGGATTTATCATGAGTGCAATAGCTTGTCAACCACATTCGAGAGGAAAATACACTCAAGATGGTGGAAGGGTTGGGTGAGGAAGTGTTTCCTGTGTTCATTCTGGAAAATCGGACGCTTTCGATAGTTCTCTATTAAAGTCTCCAGACTCGTGAAGACCTTCAATTCAATGTAGAATTCCCCATCCTTAATGTGAACCTTGAAATTTTGAATTTTTTTCAGCCTGCGTTCATTGTTATGGTCAAGTGACCGGGCTTAAGAAGAGATAAAGAGTCATTTAGTAACATTATCATCATTAATCATCATCATTATCATCATCTGGCAATCCTATTTACTATGTATGTATTTACGCCTTCTGCACCTGCAAACTCTGACGTTGTAGGACGAGTACAATGACCGCTGTCATTTTAGATTGAAAGTTGTTTGATAGCAGATGGCAGATCTTAATAGTTGGAAAGGCTGTCGCGATGATGTTATTTGAAACTAAAAATATTTAATTAAAAAATATCAACAAAGGGGCATAAAATTTCATTCAAAAATCCAAGCGTCGTACAAAAATTTGTCCATGGCCTCTAGAATAAATTCTAAGAGGCTTAGGACAAGGTCTAAAATCTTCAGTTACTCCACTTAAATCTAAAAGGAAATATAATCAGATGAACGCACGCGTTAGCAATGAAACATGAACAAGTTAGAGAAAGAATCTCAAATTATAATCAAAGTATTTCAGCTTAAAATAACGTATGATAACACACGCGTTTCATCTTATTATATTTCTTGTCCTGGGCCATGGACAAATTTTAGTACGACGCTTGTGTTTTTTTTGGGTGAAATTTTATTCCCCTAAGTTGATATTTTTAATAGCATATTTTTAGTTGCAACTAACATCTACGCGACAGCCGTTCCAACTATTAAGGTCTGCCACAGAGATGTAGACACCTATTAGATGACAGTCTATGAAATCTTCCAGTCCACTGAGAAGTGTTAATAATAATAAACCAGGTGTAAGTGATGGATTTCTGGAGTCGCTAACGATTGCGTTTTAGTCTGGATATGAGGTTTGAGATGCTGACTGCATAATGCGAATTTAAACGAAGTGGTGAGGATTTTAATTGCGCCTATATTGAACATAACTGCTTTACAAACAGAAATAGCCTCCTTCTAAAATTGTATTTAACTCAGCAGAGACCCAAGTACAAAAGCCGATGGCTTAACTCTAAATGCAAAATGGAAAACCCAAAACACTATTTTTCTTGTAATAATTGCCTTAACTGAGGAATGATTTTTCGCATTACATGTTATGGGCAAACTGTGTGATCTCTTCCAGAAATTGATTTGTGGGTTTTGAGCCTAATTGGTTACTCCATGTCGCATTTCGCATGCACTACATTTTGAAAAATGTCCGAAGAATTGATTGGCACACTTTCCATAGCTCAAATAATTGTCATTGCCCATAATTCCATTTTCATTTAATTTTACTGAATAAAGGGCAGGTTTGGGCAGGATGGAATGGCATTCTTTTGTAAATTGAAGACAACTATTTCTTTCAACCAGACCTATATAAATTTTTGTTTACAAAGACAGAAATAGGTGCACAGTTTACATTTCATTATCTACTTCTTCAAAATTTCAAATTAGCATTTCATTTCTCACTGCAGGTCTGATGAGAAATTGACTGCACACGCACTAAAGCACATCGTTAGAATCGTTAGAAACAGGTAACAAAATTTGATGAAATTAGGGAAGACACGGCAATACCACATAAGGTACTTACTAGACCATTCAGTTCTCATGAACTCAAAGCTGCAATAAAGTACCTAAAAGACAAAATGTCTCCTATTGAAGACAGTACTCACAAGGAATCTCTAATTAGAATGGGGCCAAAAGCCAAGGAAATCCTGCTGACACTATTCAACAAAATATGGGAGACCAGTCTCGTACCTACCCAATGGAAAGTTGCCATAGTATTTCCAATACTACAAAATGGCAAAGACCCTAGCAACTTCCACAAAAAGGCCTACCTCCCTCGCAAGCATGTTGCTAAACTTGTGAAAAGAGTGGTTAACACGAGACTGACCTGGTTTCTTGAAACCAACAACATTCTTGGAAACGAACAAGGAGGTCTTAGGCCACAAAGATCAACAAATCAACAAGTGGCCACGCTCTGCCAACATATCAAAGATGCTCTTGATGCAAGAAATATTCTTGCTGCTCTATTCATCGATTTCAAATCAGCATATGACCTTGTATGGAAAGAGATGTTAATTAAAAAATTGGCGAAGATTGGTATAAGACATAACATGCTGAACTGAATAAAAGCATTCATTGGTCAGAGAACATGTCAATTCAAATATGGAAACGATCTGTCCAAATCGAACCTTTTACAAACAGGCCTACCACAGGGAGCTGTCAAAATCTGCTCTCTTTTCAACGTCTTTAACAATGACATAGCTAATGTGGTACAGGCTGCTACAGGCGTCAAGTGCTCGCTTTATGCAGATGATCTTGTTCTATCTTATACCGCCCACAAGAAGAACGCTCATTAGAGGACGGAAAGTGCCCCAAATTATGCGCTAAACTATTTGCTAACTGGTGCGACAACAATGGTATGGTTATCAACCCATCGAAAACTGCATACCAAACATTTTAGTTGGAGCACCACAGCATAAATCCGCATTTAATGTACAAGGTTACTCCTCCAGAATGGACCAACGAGTGCACGTATCTCGTAGTGACGTTTGATACAAAATTAACATGGAGAAATCACATTGCCAAATTAGCAGAACGCTCCTCGCTGGTGGTAGCCTATGGGCAGTGCACACTTAAACCTAAACACCACTTACAAGATGTTTGTTCAACCAATAATGCTGTATTTCTGCATGACACTCGTCACAGCCTCCGAGACGATTGTCAAACCACTTGAGAAGACGCACAACCAGGTAATGGGACAAATTTCTGGAGGGATAAAATCAGCACCCATAGATGCAATGCTTCTGGTCTCAGAGAACAGTGTAATGTGTTCATTTATCTAAGATATGCTCTTGAATCCGTATGAGAAACTACTGCGTATTTCCAGTGACACATTCTGGAGCTGTTACAAAAATGGATCAAAACACCTAAAAATGCAGGTCGGCCTAATACAGTAAGCAATAGAACTGGAAAAATGGTTACAAACTACTGACAAACCAGAAAGCTTCTCTTTCCCTTAAACTCATTAGCAGATAACGAAGTACAATTTTGCACCAAACTTCTTGGCCATTTCATAAAGTCGACACCTCACCAGATCAAATGCGATTATTGGTCCTCGAGACAATTAATGTCAACTATCCTGCAGATCAATGGCTCCAGATCTTCACTGACGGGTCACACGTAGAAAACCACGCAAACGTTGGTGCAGGAGTTTATTCTGAACTATTCACTTTCTTTGCAGTAGCGGTACGAAATAGATCTGCATTCGAAGGCGAAAAAGGCGTCATTAAGATAGCATTAGGACAACTGTGCTGCGTGGATGTTAATTTTACTGACGCGGCAATTCTTTCGGACTCGCAGTCAGCAATACAGTCGATTGGAAACAGAGAACCACCCAAAACAGTTGAGATCCACGAATGCAAAAAGCCGTATCAGGGTCACAATTTTGCAGGCTATAGTCCGGCCAATATCTTTCAACACAATGACGACCTTAATCAGGAGAGAATTCAAGACTCTAGGGTACAAAGAACATAAAGCCCGAGCAAAGAAGAAGCGGTGGAGAGCGGCACTCTCCAACATGGCCGACTGGCCTAGACTCGAAGCTGTTGCAGGATTTACACTTTGTACCGAACACAATTGCCTGGCCAAACATCTTCACAGAATAGGAGTATACGCTCAAACAACATGTCTCCTATGTGACCTTCAGGAGAAAGTGGAGAAGACTTATCTGATAGCATGCCTAGGACTACAGACAACGACAGAAACCCAGGGGTACTGCGAAGCCAGAAGTCAACTAATGGGCTAATGGTAACTATTATAAAGCCTGCCACTTGATATAATAATAATAATATGTAGGCAGATATTGAATACATTTACCACAAAGGGTCTGCAAGTACATTCATTGAGTCTGATTTTTCCAAGAATACACCACTCAGTTATAGTATTGATTAACAATACACAATAAATACTCTACAACCAGCAGAGAAGTTACTATTATAAGATTATTTTCTCACGCAGCACTTCAGTTAGTCAGTCAATAGACAAAAAAACTCTATTTGTCTATGTAAAGATAAAGAGGTTTCAAACTAAAACCATTGAACAGTCTTATACCTTCTATTCATGTAGCACAGGCGGGGTTTTTGCTGGGTGTGAATGGATGGGGCGAGTTTATTCTCGTGCACATCCCTTAGAGAGTGGGCAATGTACGAATGGCATTGGCGAAGCAAGCCTGAACTCGGGGCACCATAGGGAACTTAGAAACAGAAGTGGTTACAAAACCGTAAATACCAGCGTCTGAAAACCCAAAATTGTAGCTTTCCTTTTCGCTTAATTTATTATTATTGCTTCGATACCAACATTCTTCTTAATATGCAATATTGGCGAGGTCTTGTCGACATTTACAGTAGGATATGCGTTTCATTTAATTTACCACTAAGTGTGGTGACTAATATAAAACTTGAAAGTAGTAATGCTAATCGATCGTAGTAAGTTAGGCCCAAAAGCAGAAAAATCGACATTGTTAAACCCATCTGTCAATTGTGAAAATGCCTCCTCAAACTATATTACAAAAATTAGATGCTTCATTTTGAGCTAACAAATTCTATTATCAAGTACCTTACGGAGATGGAGTGCAAAGGCTTTAAATTGACAGTCTTCTTGTAGACCAATCAAATTACACGTGGTGCACCCTGGGCAACGTATAATCATACGGCAAAAGAGTCTATAAACCGGCAGTTCACTTCAAACTACCATGATCCGAATGTATGTCATATTCGACCACTTCCACAGTACTCACCTTACCTTTTCCCCACCTTTATGTCTGTCTCCTTTACATCTGTGAATCACTCTTCTGTTCCCTCTCCCAACCCCTCTCGACTTTTTGTCACTTTGATGTTCCTCCCCTCGGTGAAGCACGATGTCAACTAAAAGGCTAGTGACAACTATCATAAAGCCTGCCATTTAATATTAATAAATACCTGTTTCGTAGATTGAAGTATATTATCGTTATAAGGTTTTAGAATGATTTCAGGTCATATGAAGCGTCACCTTATTGATTTCCAAACTATTCAACTGAAATCAGCTGTCTGAAATGCGATTGTAAATGCTTCTTATCTAACGGATCACATTAATTTTGCTCCTAAAGGAAGCTTGACTATTGAAGTTCCAGTTCAGGTCAATCCTATTTTCTTGCGCCTTCGAATCGTAAAGACTATGTGCCTGTAAAGTTTACAGGACGGCCATCAACAAATTATTCAACCATGCTACATATTTCAAGTCGGACATCAAATTCAGAGAACTGTTCATTTTCTTAATTAATCCGGTGTTGCTCTTGATCGTTCGAAAAGTGTATTTGGGCAATGATCAATTAAAGAAATTTTATTTGAGCAAATTCTGTCTAGTTGAGCAAAATATCCTAGTGAAATTGACATCCTCCCAGAGCCTTGACTATCTACGATTGACATCTCTGGACTAGTTAATCATTACACCTCTCACGCTGAACATTCCAGGTGAGCAGCTTTTAATGTGGAGAAAGCCAACAGTTTTTATATGGATTCTAGATATTCCCTCTGGAATATGGAAAGAATTTGATTACCGAACCATGTCCTCGATGAAGCCACTTCTAAAGGCAGTAGGAGTATGGAGGCACGTGATATAATTACCACAAGCAAAAAACACGATATTTTGCACTATGAAAAATAAACCCAAATTCAATCACTAAATGCCATGAACAATTCTCTTCAAAACTTCAAACTCAAAATGCGTTCTTATTTTTTTAGAAAAAATAGCACGCACTAGCAAAATTTATTGGAAAATTTTACGTCTTCAGGTTAATTCAAATACCCCTCATTTAATTGACTCAAATTCCAGCTAACATTTCATTTTAATAAAATGCAGGAGGCCATGTTACAGAGGCAATTGTTCTAAAGAAATATTAATTTGAAATTTTCAAGAAAATGATGCAATTCAACACTAAAAATGGCCGCCGTTTTCATTCAGCCACTTAATATCAAAATTAATATTTAAAATATTTAAGCTATTACATCATAATTATGATTGAATCTCTAAAAAATTCAAACTTATTATTTCTAACATCTATTTGACTATTTCCCAAATTCTGACACATTACTGCTCTTTGATTGCCTGACTTTGTGCTCCTCCAACCTCTTGAATTTTCGACCTCCACCCTTCAACACCTCTTTAGACAGGCACCTCATTTATATTGCCTTCCCTCAATGCGGAAACATATAATAACTTCTTTAAAAAGCCATTGGTCAAAAAAGGAAATGCTCTAAATTATGAAGTTCACATATGATATTTCATAGATTCGTTCGTAGATTTTAGTCTCACCTCGTAAATGTGCTCTATATATATACGCGCTGAACTGGTGTATAACCCAATATTTTAGGCCTGTTTCACTCGTAAGTAGCTTGGTATTTTAAATTAAATTTTTATAGTAACAAATTGATAACAAATACGTTTCATTTGGGCACAAATATTTACCATGCTTCTGCGATGACTTATAAACATTTGGCGAAGGTTATTTGCTTTTTTACAGCTTTTTGATGAAACCATGGTGTTTTGAAATAGATTATTGGACAAGATAGCCCCTCTGTCTTAATTTTATTCAACTAGGACTGTTTTACTCGTTAGTAGCTTGGTATTTTTAAATATAATTTTTATGGTTATAATTTGAGATTATTTAAATTGCATTGCTTCCCTTACTTCTATATCCCTCATTGATAACAAACACGTTTCATGGTACTGTATTTTTTAGCACAAACGCGATCTTTTCACCAAATCACAAACAGAAAGTCTACTTAACACCAAATTAATGTACATCTAGAAATCCATTCACTGTTTAAAGAAAAATTGATATATAAATTTTCAATTCGTGTGAATTCTAGTCGTCCACTGCTACTCTTTGCACTTCCAATTGGACATTGAATAAATCGATAATTGATGATTAACTTCTAACTAGCTTTATTCATGGTGGAGGTCTAGTGTGGATTGCCTTTTCTTTTCAAAAGGCAGTAGATACTTGCAATATTAACCTTCTACACACGCATTTAAACTGATCACTACCCTCAACACGTATTACAACGCTTGGCACAACCAACTCCCACGCTGATGCAATACTGCAGAGATAATTTTCTCTCACTTGATTCAATTCAAGATAACTCCACTCCACAGCACGTTGATTATCAAAAGATTTCTAGAAAGAAAACCAGTGACCAGCAAGGAGATGGTTTTCAGTAGGGCTACAATCGAAGAATTAAAGACAAATTAGTACCACGTCACAAAATCTAGTTCTGCAGAGTGATAACAAGCTTCTTTAAGATACTACAAAGCTGAAAATTGGTCTTGGAGCATTCTACCGAACGCATATGTCAACATGGCGGCAATATTCTAAGAGTGAAATAATGGCAAGACGTAGGTCATTCATCCGCTAGTCTTTAGTAGGATTATTGGGGTATCTATGAGTCTAACTTGATCGGGATGATAAAAGCGTTTCGGTGATGGGAAGTAGTAGTACTTGGCCACTTTGTTATCCTTAAAGAAGATAATGTATTCAACAAAACATCTGTTGTATTAGTTCATTCTGTTCTTACTCTTATGCTCAAATACTACAGAATAGTGTGGCTTTTAAGCTTGCATTCAATGGGACGAATAATCGCCTCAATGCATTAGTTGTGGTCTTAATACGAGATTTCTCTCTTAATACATTAGCCTTAGAGTGAGCCGTTCGCGCTATTAATAACTGCACAACCTCGTTTATATGAAGCGATGTTACCGGACTAAAATCAAAAATGGAAAATCTTATTGAAAGTGTAGAGTTGTGAACAGCTTATAGATTACTTACTGTCCCATCTTCTATTATGTGGGTACAATACACATATCTCACTTTCTATTCTGTTTAATTCGAACATAATTAATTTGTTGATTGAAAGAATGTAATTAGCTCAATTAACGAAATGGAATTAGAGATATTTTTAATCTCAAAAAATAAATACTAGTTTTTGATCAGTTTAAATGATATAAAGCTGACAATTAGATGCTAGTTGACAAAAATAAAAATCGGAAAATTATTTAATTGCTCACATCCATAGTGCAAAAATTAAAATATTATAAAATGTAATTATTATTATTATTATTCAACAATTTTTGTTTCTTTATGTCATAACTAGAAATTCTGTGCAAATTTAAGCATATAAATTAAAAGTGCGAATAACGAAGACAGCCAAAAGTCGAAAGCTGCTGGAACTTACAAGGACCGAGGTCATTAATTTAGGAGTTAAGACGAGTGGCTAGCTGTTAAAGAAGCTCAGGCGACAGTTCCAAAATTGGAGAAAAGAGTTGTGCAGGCCAAATTGTTTGGAATTAGCTGCAATGGAATTTCGAGGGAGAGAAAAGGAGGAATAGGGGAGACATTGAGGATGCGAGTGAAGTGCACGAGAAAACAAATGACAAGTGCGAGTGTATGAGGCAAGGTGTACTTTGCAAAAAAGCTGGCGACACTTTTATTAAAAGAGTGTGAATCAATAAAAACAAATAGGGGTATAAGGCATAAATAATGCAAGCAAAGAACCGTCTATGAATCCGTAGTGAGTCGTCTGTCACTGTAACTCCCAACTCTAGTAGGTCAGTTGCAATTAAATGAGAAGAGAGAACAGTGATTATTTTGCTTAACGTCTGTTGATTTGGATTTTCGTTATTCGAACTTTCAGTGCGTTGAAGTTAATTAGGTGCAAGGAGGTAAGTAAGAAACGGGTCAATTAAGAGATTAAGGAGGAGGAGAGATAAGCTTGCCCAGACACGACAAATAGATCTTTGGGTCATGAGGCCATTAAGGCGAAACTTCAACATGTTTGCATAAAATAATATGACTGAGGGGTAATCCATAGGAGTTATGCTCCAAGGTGAAAAATGAGATACACAGCAAGTGTCTAAGAGCATACAGCGCACATAAAACGTACAGCTGAAATTCTTTTGCATTTTTTCCTTTTCAGAAAATATACAACGCCACAACTGCAGTTCAGATGTCTATGCAAATTCAAATCGAGTTCAGTCTGTTTTACTCTAATTCCGAGATCACCGTGGCCATTTGATGAAGAATCACCGAGGCTGGATCACTTGGTACACATTACTGCCATAAATATAACTTCGTTATATTTAATGTCAGGTATTTACGCTTACCCATTCTCCTCATATTTTAAGAACATGCAAATTGTGATTACTTACCTACCGTTAATTTCTCCCTATGATATCGGATTCGCTGACTAGTTGGTTTCTTTTTTGTAATTACGAAGGCAAATATATGCATATACTGTGGTCTTATCAAGTTGTAGTTCGCGCATATATGTATATGTACATATTAAAGAGAGAGGGCGGGTGGGGGGGGTCATTGGCTCAAAGTGTATTTAGAATGATAGTCACAATAGAAGTAAGTTTATCTACGGACTCACTGCTTATAATTGTCTTGAAAGTGGAAACTGGGTGCCATTCCAAGGAACAGTGATATTGAAGTAACTAAAAAGGTTTCTCTCAGGTTCACATCCCCATTGATCTCTATCCCTAGAACTCTGCGTATAAAATGTATTCCATTGAGGCCTCTCCTGATGCTATGGTGACTGCCGAATTCAGCATTGCTGTTTCGAAAGCCAAGAAGTGGTGTGATGTCTATTAGTGATTTCTTACGAAAACTAGACTTCATGCCATAAAGTAGCACCAACCAATTGCCCTTCACTATTTGAATTTCATGTTTTCAAGCCAAAGCCTTTCCTCAGTGACTGTGGCATTTAAACATCTCTCTTTATTTATTACTCTGTTCGACTCGATACGGTTATTTAATGTTATTTTTCAATTTACATTTTTGGGGCACTTCGGACATCTTTGCCACTTCCTATTCGATTTTTAACTTTGATT
This sequence comes from Hymenolepis microstoma, assembly GCA_000469805.3. NCBI lineage: Eukaryota > Metazoa > Platyhelminthes > Cestoda > Cyclophyllidea > Hymenolepididae > Hymenolepis > Hymenolepis microstoma. Next base: position 35,488,725 of record LR215989.1, on the reverse strand, counting down.
GAAAATGTGTTTTCTGCATTATCCCCTCGGTGGAAAGTTACAATACAGCTTCTATACAGTTAACTTCAAATTCTTGGATTCGAAACCGGACCACTCTTATTCCTGTTTTGTTCCATGCGTAAAGGAAGAACTTAAATTGTGGAGACAGCTGCGTTGCTTCCTCAGTCAGTCATATATCTACATATGACAGAGTCGATAGCTCACTTTTATTCTTGACTTAATTTGTAACTTCTTAAATTAATCGCCTAGACACAGGTATTCCTATTTGAACTTTGCTTTGTTCTTCCCTTGATACACAGAATGTGTGTGTGCCATAAATTCAGCATTAGTCTTTGGCGTTTGCTATTTGGCACTCATCTGTCAAAATACGTACAAGCTGATGATTTATTCTACTGCAGAAAATGTGCTGTGACGACTTCTCAACTGACTAGATGACTAGAGGTGTCACGTTTTCATTGCGACATCAAGTGAGAACTAACGGATTATGAGAAGGACAGTAAAGGGAACAGTGGATTAGAACAGTTTCAAACTGAGCTGTTATATTATGACTCGGTAGGTGAAAAAAAAATGGATGGATCATCTAACGGCAAATGACCTCCTTTTTTTTCTTCACTCCTGACGCCAGTTATAGGGTGAGAATGAGCACCTTTTCATTTACTCACTTAAGCAGCCGTAAAGATAGGCAACAACTAAGCCTTTTCCCACTTTTTCCCCAACTCCCACTGGAAATTAAGATGACGGAGACAAATTGGATAATGGCTTTACTCCTCTTGAAGGCTTAGAAAAATGATACATCGACAGTGATCACTCTCACTCCCAATTTAACAAACTGTTCTATCAATCAATCAATCAATTCTAAACATTAGAGGTATTGACTGTCTACCGAAGGTATGTGCTTTAGTTTGGAAAACTGAAGCTATCGTTGAACAAATCTGGCAGAGTAAGCAAATGTCATCCTCTTAAGAAAACACAGCCAACTGGATGGTGGTCTATTAACTGATTAGAATGGCTATTATAATACCAGAAGTGCCTTTAAAGTTACTCTGCATAATTCACACCCAGGTATTGAGGACCCGGTTTGGTATTAGAGCTGGTTCAAGAGCCCAAGTAGTACGTTAGTCGTATAGACATACATACTAGATTACACAAACTAGTAATCTTCCTCAGTGCTTACAGAAAACAGGAACCTTCTTCAACAATTCGACACTTTATGTATAAGGAAAGTATAAATGAATGAAAAGAGAAGAGAAGAAGGAACAGACTCCTATACTTTGTGTGGAACCCGGGTTCGAATAAAGTGGGCGAATTGAGGTCTAAGCTACCCAGCTCTTATTCTAGAAAAAGCAGAAAGCCAGAGAGAGGACATCTGTTTCTTTTGTAAATCCGGTCTCTCTTCCACGAACCCACGGATTGATTCGGCCGAACACGCTAAAGTATGGGCTCTCTGATTGGTTGAGAGGAGAATCGACATAATTATACGCATATTTATGAATGTGGAGGCCTCCCAACCACCCGTATACGCCAAAGCTTGGGGTACTCTCATTGGCTCAGAGATGAATAAGCAACATTAGCTTGCGTATAAGTGGGCTTCGTATTACGCTTATTTACGTCATCATGCACTTTGCTCAAGGCAAAGCCTGTGCGTCATCGAAGAGGAGGTGGTGTGGGGGAGGGGTACAGGAGGAGCATGAGCACACGCGTTGTGCGCAGATTGCACCCAGCCAACCTCTAATCAATAGCCTCGCATGCCTCATCAAACACGCCATATTAATATAATGACCAAGCCCCCTTTCGGCAATACACACCGCACTCACATACATCCCAAATGGACGTGGTCCGCGTGATACGTCTATAGCTTTGCGGTAGCTTAGCTAGTTCTGGGAGTCTTTCCAAACATAGGCGAGTCTGCCATAGAGATTTCTGCGTATAGTCAAGGCTTATTAGTGCAGCAAAGCCGCTACAATGGTAACTGTTTGTCAACACAGTGAGGTATGTTGAAAAGTTTGAATAATTTATTTTTCTATGTTTGCATTCTGGGTGGTATTGAGCATTTATCTTCACTTACTAGGGGGTCATACCAACCAAGATTTGATTATTTCCCTCTTCCTCCTCCTCCCTAGTTAAAGGTCCATAAATCCCCAGACCCATGGAATTAGTCCACCCAGTTGGATGGATTTCTGTCCCAAGCTCGACCACCACCAGGTGGAAGTCTGACCGTTTTCCAAGGTGTTCGAGCCGATGAATTAGAAGATAACTCAAACTCAAAGCCATGGAAATGGGCCTTTCTGCATGTGGCTCATACCGAACTAACTTAGCTTGACTTTCTTGAGCGTTCACTGTATCATCCTCGAAAATATCTCAGAGTAAAGAAAAAATACTGAGTGAATTCTTTGACAGAAACACTCTTTTAGTTTATTCTTTATTTGATCTTTACTGATGACATTGGGTGACTATTTCTTTCACTCATTCAATCTTTGTGCAGTTTATGGGCACCGTGATGATTAGATACAATTGGATCGTGATGTTCGGTAGTTATTTGCTTTATTCGCTTATTCAATCAAAGTACTCGATATTGGAATCCTGTAAATCCGACTTCAGTAAAGTCGCTCCTTACTAAGGTTATAGTGTTCAATTTCCAATGCTTCTTCTTATGTTTAACGTTCGTCTTTCTTCCTGTTTCGTGCGCATTTTTTGCCATCGTAATTTAATTTTGCATGTTCTTCTGTTGATTTCATCGTTTGTTATCATTGACAGTAAGTGGTCGTTTGTTTGTTTTATAAATAAATGAATGGTTGACCCATATGGAATGATAATGAAAACGTGCAAGCAAAGAGTGCAAGTGAGAGTTTATTGATTTTGCTCGAGTCATGCTAAATCGAATTCTTGTGTTTAGTCATTGTCGTTTTGAATCATTCTTGACTTCCTTATCAAATTCTTCTCCTTTTCGTATATACTCGTCAATGTGTCTGATTCAAATTTTGCTGACTAGCTAAAATCTCTAAAATCTCTCTCTCTCTCTTTACACAATAGGTGCTACTGTTTGGCATGGAAGTTCCATAATAAATATATTCCTATTAAATAACCAGAACTATAAATACATGAATAAATAAATCAGCTCTGCTTAAAACAGGAACCTTGATTCGTGAAACTGACTTCAGAGTTGGCTCGGTCCTAATGAGGAAGAAATCGAGTTTTTCAGTAAAATTCACTTTTATTGGGGATTGTTTCCAAACTGCAGAGGACTTTTTAACGTGCTTCATTCCTCTTGAAAGATCATGAAAACGCTCATGTCTTCATGTTAGGTAACATTTTGTAGTCATAGTGACTCTCCTTTACTAACTTCACAAAATGATGTATTTTCCCTTGTTTTCCTTGTACATTTTTTTTCACTATTAATAATAACCAATAAGGCAATTGTGCATAGAATGCGTCGCCGAAGGGGTTATTCAGGTCATTTTATGCTTCATGCTGCACGTTCTTTAAGAGTGATATCTTTGTTTTGGGGGAAATGGACCCGTTGACAGTCATATCCATTAATAAGATTGGATACGTGGCGGCGCTGTTATTGGGGTGGGAGGAGGGGAGGGAAGATCAGCAGTTCTAATGCATGCTACATGCTCAATGTTCCATTACACTTACAACGACACTTTAAGGGGCAAGCAATCTATTAATCGTTAACAAGATAATACTATCGAACGTAAAACTAATAACAAGCGTGCTTTGTCAAACATGTAATAATACGTTGGAGAAATCCATTTCGCGTTTGTCTTTCAAGCAGCAGCTGTTCGCAAGCAAACAAACGTTGCTCCACATCTCAACTCGTTGTTTCAACTCGTGGGGTGGGGTACCCAATATCCTTCTTTCTCAATGAATTATTCCCAACTGTTTCAGGCGTTTTGAAATTGCTTGTCCACTGATACCCATCATATTATTCCATCGAATTTGTAAACAATGGGACTATTTTGTCAGGAAATATGACATTCTAAACAAGCTCAAGGATTGTGTCGTTTGTAAGTACAAAGGAAATGTGTCGCTCAACTCAAAATTGCGCTACAAAAGTATTGAAGTATTTATACACCGAGGACGAGATTGGCTTATGTAGACATTTTGAGTTGCATGTTCTCGATTCCTATAAGATAAAATGGAACTTTTATTGAACTTTTCTTCTGCAACTTCAATGATATTGTCCATGAAGACAAATTTTTCTCACTCAGCGGGCCGAAAACCATTGATATTTCTAGAGTACGCTTATGTTAGTATCAAGTAAATTAACCGTTGAACTCAATTAGTAATTGGTGACTTAGAAATAATAAGTTTCCTTTGCAATTTCGAAATCTGTGTTTTTCAAGTGAACTGTCATCGTCATCTCGTAGCGTATTCGTTGTATATCGATTAGAAAATGGGCCATCGCATGTCTGCCAAACACAATATCTTGAAGCTCTGAAAAGCTGGGCTGATCACTGAAGATGAAGTCAGTCATAAATGATTAACGGATTACCTTATTTTCGGACAGTACTGAAGTATCAGGAATAGCAAGAAAGTGAACAATAAGACTTGCGAAACTAATGATAAAGGTGCGTATACACATATTACATCGGGAATTTGAAAACAGAATGTTTTCCATTGAAAGCTAACATTTGCCTCCCCATTTCATGGTGTCAAGATATAACTGCTCTTTGTTTCATTCTCGAAAGCCTTCCCGGCATATTTTCCAGAAGTACTCCAATTCAGATCCCAGGGAGACTCATGTACACAAAAGGTTGAGCTTAATAAACCCAGAGTCGGCTTTCATAGCAGAATCACTATTTGTGCTTAGAAGTGCAATGCAATTTGTCTTGAAAATAGTTGTGAAATAAATTAGTAGAATCTGAATCAAAAGGCCAAGTTGAACAAGAAGAGATTAAGCGGTAAAGTGCAGAGATCTCCTTTGAGTTTGAGTAATCAGCAATCCATCTAATTTCAATTGACTTCCTTTTCAGATTTTCTGATAGCAGGAGTTTTGGGTGAAATTGGATTAGTAAGTGGCAGGAAATGAGACGTTTGATGCAGATTTCATATACACTTGGCGTTTCCTTATTCCGCACACCGTGAACCCTTTCATTTACGAAATATTATTATTCATACATCCATACACTTTCTCCGTCAAAGGACAGACCGGAAAAAATGCCAAACGGTTGAATTATTTGTATATACACACTTGTACGCGTGCAAATCGAGTGATCAAATGCATCTGTTGTGACCTCAGATTAACTGATCAGATATCAAGAGCAACGCCTTGACACAAGTTATGAGATCTGGCGTTGATAGTATTAATTACTAATAATAAGGTATTAACTTGTCACTTCTTTTCGTTCACTAATGAATCTGCACCTCCATTTTTCACCGCATTACCTTCAATAATTGAGATGGAAAAAGTTAAAAGGAGATTTCATTGACTCCTCTCCATGCCTGCAAAAGAGGCACGAATTACATTAGCAGACGTGTTTTAACCCATTGCAAATTAGTAAATTTCACGTAAGTCCTGGTAATTCCTGAATCGGTAGAGTCTTCATAGAGCAGAAATTGGTGACTCCCAACAACTCCATGATTTTCTGCGTGCGCTTTGGGTTACTGTTATGTACCCATTTTCGTCCCCAGTAACAACACGATGGAGAAATCCCTTTCGCCTTTGCCTTTCAAGCAGCAGCTGTTCGCAAGCAAACAAACGTCGCTCCACATCTCAACTCGTTGTTTCAACTCGTGGGGTGTTGTACCCAATATCCTTCTTTCTCAATGAATCATTTCCAACTGTTTCAGGCGTTTTAAAATTGCTTGCCCACTGATACCCACCCAATGATTCTGATAATTCTTCACTAAGAATCGCTTGCCTCCAATTCTGCATCTTCAACAACTTTTCTCCACTATGCTACCACTATGCCAGTCTTCGACAGCAAAATCATCACTCACCATTCCTCCCGAAACGTTCTGTCACTCACTAATAGCCAGTCGTTTTACCATAAGTATCTGAGATAATCCGGGGAGCCTCAGCCCCACCTTCAGGCGCACACTTTTTTATATCAAAGCATAAAAAGCAATACTTCCCGCAAATCACGAGAATTTGGTTTCAGTTCGGACGTATTTAATAAAAATTAATTTTATTATTGTGCAAACACAAATTAAGTCATATCAAAGTAGGGTTATATTTACAATCTGTGATCAGTATATTTCAACTACTACCGACTACAAACACCGTCTTTTGTAAAACGGCGGGAGAAAAGTTGTCGAACTAGTATTTATTTCTTACATATTGGTTAAAAAGTATCAGTCATTTTCAAAGTGAGTGCATCAGAATTGCCAATTCACCCCATCTCAAAAATATGCAATTTAAAGAATCTCAAGTGGAAATCATAAAACTCTATTTAAAATATTTATTTATTCATATCGAATGGCAGGCTCTTGAAAGTTATCATTAGCTCTTTAGTTGACTTCGGGCTTCACAGTGGGAAGAAACGTCAAAGTCACACAAATTCAAGGGGGAGAACAGAAGATGTAAAATAGACAGACACAAAGGTGGTGAAAAAGGTAATGTGAGTACTGCGGAAGTGGTCGAATATGACACACAGTGGAGTCATGATAATTTGAAGTCGACTTTCTCTTTATAGACTCTTTTGCATAGGAGTATGCGCTGCCCAGGCTGCACCACGTGGAGGTAAGTCTATCACTCACCGCCTATCGACTCCTTGTAGTTCAATTTCTCCTTTATACTAATTCGAGCATTTTTATTATGAATGCCCTTAACAGTACTATTTCTTTTTCTTAGAGAAGTTACCTCTTTGACACTCTTAACTGTCTGTAATAGGAGCAAATTAAATGGTTAAAATATGGGTATTATTTTCAAAGCACAAAATTGGTGCACATTCGGAGTGGTAAGAGGTTGAAATAAGTATGTCTGTAAATAAATTAAATACATCTATTAACAAAATATCTAAGATAAAATTATAACTTTTATGAATGATAGGAGAATAAAAATAAGTGAAAGATTTTAAGGAAGAAAGGAAGGTACTAGAGTTGGTTGGTACCTTATACACGCTCTCCTTTCCAAAAGGAAGTTTTGATTTTAAAGTTCATTTTCTTTACTTAGGTAAAGAAATTTTCCGCAACATGAGTAGGCGGAAGAATACTAAGACCGTCTGTTTTTTGTCAGTCCAGAACTAGGGTCGCCAGAACACTAGGTTTCTGACAGGCCTCACTCATTTCACCAACTGTGTCACCAGTCCTCTATCATTTAGCGTTAAAGTATTAGCTTTGCTGAGTCGAACCTATTTCTCAGCTCTGCTGAAAACAGGCATTTTGATTTGTGAAACTGACTTCAGAGTTGGCTCGGTCCTAATGAGGAAGAAATCGAGTTTTTCAGTAAAATTCACTTTTATTGGGGATTGTTTCCAAACTGCAGAGGACTTTTTAACGTGCTTCATTCCTCTTGAAAGGTCATGAAAGCGCTCATGTCTTCATGTTAGGTAACATTTTGTAGTCATAGTGACTCTCCTTTACTAACTAGTAAATAAATGCATGAAAGTTTGTTAAAAGTTGTGCATTCAGTCAGAAATGTGAGCGGGATATTGGCAGATGGACATACCAAATGATTATTTGTTTTAATAAAATGGAAGCTTTTACCATATGAGATGGTACACACTGGCATTGTAATCTTGCCGAAGGGTTCACCTATTTAATACGCCAATACACAGCATGCTTCCTGGACGCCTGACGCACAACCATCACTTCGGGAGTTCGCTTCGAGTGGTTATTTCTTTGGCTGCTAGTTTCTCTTTCAAAACTGTGAATTCCTATGAGCTATCGAGTGCTTTTCTTTTCCCCTTACTGTGGACTTGATTCATTTCAATTTTCATTGGGGACGTCAAAAGTCCAAATAGGACATAACTCTTTGAAATAAAATAAATGCACGCTTATCATACTGAAACGAAATTGTCGCATTTGAAAATGAGTGTAAAATAAATAGGTGGAATTGGCATTAGTTCGAAATTCCTTTTAATTCTATTTAATAGGACTTGGACAAACAAGCAAATAACCAAAAAAACTACAGTTGCCAATGAGGAGAAAGGGTGAAATATGTAAATGTCTTTTTTTAACAGTAGGGATATCTCTAAAGATGGGAATGCGATTAGCGTAATTTTACTCCTATCAAATTCAGTGTACTTGAGAAGTTCATTTTGAAAGAGAATGTTGCATATTTTCACGATATGAAATTGAAATTTGCCTATAGTTTCAGGGTCTCTTATTTTACAACTGTGCACTTGTTCAGATTGAGGGTTTTATTTGTTGCAAATTAGTACAGCCTGTTTCTCGATCATCATAACTTCAGCTTCTCTTACTTGTGTGTCCTTCAACTTCTTCCTATGGCACTAAAGTCCATCTCCTCTCACACACTAGATCATTGTTCTTTCAAAGTGAAAATGAATGCGGTGTATTTCACTTGCACTGGCAAAGTAGGCATGGAGGAGTACATTGAATGGGTGTGACTCAGTTGTGAAAGAGGCCATCAGGGCGGTTTGGTGCCAAATGTGGAAAATGAATCGATGACAGTTTCTGATAAAATATGTGAAAAAAAAATAATAATAAAAAATGCATACAGAATGAAGTTAATTTCACCATTTCCTACCTAGAGGTGCAATTGGACAATGCGGTGAGACAACGTATTCTACCTGCTGTTCTCGGTAGGCACTCGTGATCCTGAGCGGTACAAACTGCTGTAGTACCATACAGTAGGTGGAGCTGGTCACTATGCGGTGTGCCACCAGCCTATGCAGCCCTCTAAAGCTGTGCCGTTCAAGCGTATGCAGAACAGCAAAGAGCAGTGCTAGAGAGCTTGCTAGAGCGTAGGCTATGGAACAAATCCAATTTCTCTCTCTCTCTCCCTCCTCCTCTCACTCTCTCGTATCGACGGCGATGCAAGCTGCTACACTGTGTGCATTTGCGTGGACGTATCCTGCCATCATTGATGCTTGTGCGTGTGTGTGCGAGAGAGGGAGTAGGCACAGGCAAGAAAGGCGAGTGTTTTGCTCGCTTGCTCTCTATCCATCCGACCCTCTCTCATTTTGTTGTAGGCAATGCGCCAATGTGTGTAAGCATTCTCAACTCGATTTTGTTTGTGTAGCTGTGGGTATTTCAGCTATCCGTGACAGCTGTTTACCCACGGACGGAGGCGCAGTGGCGTGGTATTTGCCTCATCGGCAATATGCAATTTAAAAAATATCAAATTATACTCATAAGATTCCATTTATTAAAAGAAATCTACATACTATTAGGTTATAAAATATGCGTTTGTAGGTGTAACGTAAACTAACAATAGTATAATAGAAATTATGAAGAGCACGGCAAATATCCACTGGAGTACAAAAGTAAGGGTCTTACATTTTGGCGGGCTTTATGGCATCCTAGGGAAATTGAAATGCTCGTGTAGAAAAGGCGGAACAAATGCATGGCGAATATTCAAAATTAAAGAAATATAAATCCATGAAATGCACTTGTTATCAGTGAGGCATAATCAATTAAGAGAAGCAACAATCCGGATGGCTTAATGGTATAAATGAAGAAGATATCAGAGCCGGGGTGTGTGTGTCTGACACAAGTAAGCCAACTTAGAATTTTACTTCGTACTCCAATGGATACTTGAAATACTTACCTTTATTTCTATCATACTATGGTTAATTTATTTTATACTTAAAAACGCATATTTTATGGCCCAATTGTATGTAGATTTCTTTTAATAAATGGAAGTATCGAGTCAGTTACTGGATTTACTGGGGCTCTCTTGCCACAACAAATTTCGGGACTTTGTTCTCTGGGTCGAAATTACAATGGACACTTGAAGTTAGAATCGGGAGTCCGAGGCATTGAAACTGAACGCAAGGCTGCGATAGTGAGTAAACTTTCATCCTCGGTTATGTCCTCTTATCATTCCTCTGTTTGCGATCAAACGCTTAAACCGAACTCAGTATTCACCCATGCTCTTCATGCACTCATGCAAGCGTAAGACATGCCAATACTTAACCATTTAATATCGCGTTTTCCGGTAAATTAATTTCGTAGTTAGTTTTTGGGACTTCCTTTGTGCTTTTTCTTAACCCAATTACTTCGAGGTTAATCTTATTTGCCGCTAAACTAGCCTTGATAGTACAAGAATAGATAACAGTAATTGGTTATTGAATCTCGTCTTCCCTTTTTAAAATCTTGAAGAATGAAGGAATAAAAGGTGACCAAAGATACCCATTCATAATCCTATGAGCTACTGACTTTCAATCCATATTTACTCATTAATTTCTCAAATGCGCAGTTCGGTGCCAAATTGTAATCAATCAAAAGCTTATTCCCTTTCATAAATAAACAAAAAAAGGAAGTATTTTTTAATTTTCCCTTCTAACTCGATCTATTGCTTACTATAGATTGAATATTCTGGTTCTTTTCAAACATAACCCAGTATTCTATCACATGTTCGCATTTAGAGTATATTCCCTTGAGTATAATTTAATTCTATTATGGCTTTTCGCTTAAGATTTTTCGCTTTTATTAACAACTGTCAGTTCTTAGAATTGGGAATATCCTGTTTCAACTTGGCTTTTTCCCCCTAATTTTGCATTTTGCCGTCTGATTTAACCCGTCTCTGTTAACTGACATTCATCCTTTCTTTAAAATGTTACATTATTCGCATGCAGAGAAGAAACCGCCTAAACTCGTGAGAGGAGGTTAGGGAATTTTATGGAGCACCGATACTCATATTCAGTCGGTTCAGGTTCCTTGAAATTACTGGTTTTCAAATCTGCTTCTAATCCTCTTTTTTTTCGCCGAGGTCACTCAATGGAACTAGGGGTGGGATAAATTGACTGACTCTCATATTCTTAAATTCCTGAATTCGCGAGAAATGTTCTGCCGACATACTGTAGAGATGAAAGTCAATGAGAATGATTCCCCAGTGTCTTCCTTCTGTCTAAAGTTGTACTTGCCCCATTGTGAAGCTATTTTATGAGACAACGAATAAGGCTTAGTTACGCTTTGTTCATCAGTGTACGCTTAGAGAGCGTAATGATCAGTCGGCGAAAATTTCAAATTACAATTTCCTTAGAACAATTGCTCCTGTAACGTGGCCTCCTGCATTTTATTAAAATGAAATGCTAGCTGGAATTTGAGTCAATTAAATGACGGGTATTTGAATTAACCTAAAGCCGTAAAAGTCTCCAATTAATTTTGCTAATGCGTGCTTTTTTGTAAACGCATTTTGAGTTTGGAGCTTTTGAAGAGAATCGTCCATGGCATTTAGTGGTTGAATTGGGTTTATTTTCCATAGTGAAAAAATATCGTGTTTTTGCTTGCGGTAATTATATCACGTGCCTCCATACTCCTACTGCCTTTAGAAGTAGCTTCATCGAGGATATCAGTTCGAATTTCGTTGAAGGCGTGTCAGTAGAAGGATATATCTCATCATTTATTGGTTATTCGACACCTCTTATAATGTTCTTACCCAGCAAATATTATTTGGACAATCCCAGGGTCCAAAATTAATATTGCCTAAATATCAATTCTTAGAACCTCATTGTGACAATGGAGTGCATTTTATTTTTCCTTAATTTCTGAGGGAGAGGTTTTTTTGCATGTAGTGTGAAACGCCGTATTCATGCTCACCTGATTCATATTGATTTAAACTCTCTGTGAGTGCCTATCATCAATGAGTAATTTCTGTCATGTCAAACCTATTGACTGTTTATGATGTAGCTACGATGCCATCTGTGTCAGCAAATGACAACGAGGATGTTGAAGCGGCGTGTATGTCATTAACTTTGATTCTCCTCACCCCAGGGTGAAGACGGGTTTACGATGCGATACCACTAATAGAGCATTTATTGAAATAGGTCTGAGTGCTATTTTACAAAGTTGACGATGCTACATATGTGTAAATAAATATGGTTTGAAGTAAGAGACTTTATATTGCACGATAGTCTTTGTGAATTTTGTCAATCATTTGATTTGGTAGAAAGCTGAAGAGGAGGTTCGTCACTTTTCATTAACCCACTCTATATTGTCTTGAATTAAGGTAAATATTTCTGCGAAAAATCAGTGAATGCTTATTTGTTCTGGTAACTAAGGTCTACCCATTAGTCTCTAATACGTTGTTTGAATAATAGAGCCCTTTGTGTTTGCGTACTTACCTATGAATCCGCTGATGTTGATCAATTTCAGTTAGACATTAAGTCAAGACATCATCACTTGACTCATCTTTTCAGGTTTTTTACGTAAAATAGGTAATAACAAAGCCTCTTCTTTCGCATCAGCTCTGAAACTCTCGGATCAAATATGGCCGAATCCCAGTTCAAATCACTGAATTGAATATGTCGGTAAGTTTCGCTTTCTGCCCTTTGCGTTCCTCCACTTTTTCACCTGAGACTCTTTTCTCCCAATAATAATCTTGCACCAAAGCATCTAATTTAAAAGGGGACACCTCAAGCTGTTGCATCTATTTGCAAGGCTATTTTCTGCGGTTAATTACCTCATTCCTAGACCACAACTAATGCATTGATGCGATTATTCTTCCCACTGAATGCAAGTTGTAGTGTTTGAGCATAAATGTAGAAACAGAATGAACTATTAGAACGTATGTTTTGTTGAATACATTATCTTCTTTAAGGATAACCAAGTGGCAAATTTGAGCCTCTTAATACTAATTTACTACTACTTCCCTTCATCGAAACGCCTTTATCATCCCGATCAAGTTAGACTTATAGATACCCCACTAATCTCCCTAAAGACTAGCACATGAATGACCAACGTCTTGCAATTATTTCACTGTTAAGATATTGCCGCCATGTTGACATATGGTATTTATTAAATAAAATTTTCATATTTTCATTCGAGATTCTTTGAGTTGCATATTTTTAGAGTTGGATGTATTTGCAATTCTAATGCATTCACTTTTTAATCAGTGGCCTTCAATGAGCACTTATATGAAGTCGCTTAATACGAGATTTCGCCCTTAACACATTAGCCTTAGAGTGAGTCGCTAGCGCTATTAATAACTGCACAACCTCGTTTATATGAAGCGATTTTACCGGACTAAAATCTAAAATGAGAAATCTTATTAAAAGTGTAGAGTTTTGAACAACTTATAGATTACTTACTGTCGCATCTTCTATTATGTGGGTACAATAAACATATCTCAATTTCTATCTTGTTTAATTCTGTCCAGGTAGACTCTGTCCTAAGATAGAGTCATGCTTAATCGAATTCTTGTGTTTAGTCATTGTCGTTTTGAATCATTCTTGACTTCCTTCAATCTAATTTACATGATCGTCATTAATAATTGACTAAAAGAGGCCGTATACCATATTTTTTTTGGCAAATAAGATTAGATAGAATTAATCAATAATGAACAATTTAAAAAAGAACAAAGTACTAATTACGTGTTGGAACTTTATGAAAATATGCGATAATTTACAATATACAATGAGAAGAATGTTTGTGGCATTCAGAGCAATATATCGCATTTTATTCGGTGTAGTTTGATTGCGTTTGTGCTAAAAAATACAGTACCATGAAACGTGTTTGTTATCAATTGGGGAAATGCAGGTAAAGGAAGCAATGCAATTTAAATAATCTCAAATTATAACAATAAAAATTATATATTTAAAAATACCAAGCTACTTACGAATAAAACAATCCTAGTTGAATTAAATTAGAACACAAGCGATATTCTCTCCAACAAGTAATTTAACAATTCTAGAGCTTCAATAACAATTTCAACATAGGCGAATAATCTTCGCCAAATAGCAATAATTCTTCGAATAGTTCTAGCAAGCATATTTGCTAAAATAATATAATACCATGAAACGTATTTGTTATCAATTTGTTACCATAACAATTATATTTACAAATACCAAGCTACTTACGAATAAAACTGGTTTAAAATATAGAGTTATACACCAGCTCAGCGTGTATATATATCGCATATTTTCGAGTTGAATTCAAAATCTATGAACAACACTCATTCAAAATTGGCAAATCATCGATCATTTACAAGATCTTCTGTGAGCAAGTTCATTCAAAATATCAACTTTTAAGTTTGAAGTTCACGAATTCCTGGCATTAACAATCCAATTACTCCTGTTGATAAGGATGCATTAAATAAAAAAGCTTATTTGTTTATTGAATATGTGGAATATTGATCCAGTAGAATAAGGTTACAAATATTTCTAAATTCTTTGTAATTCTGCTTATTATTTAGTTGATTTTGTAATCCAGAACACCCACTTAATGCTTTCCCAAGCTGTTAGTTGTTCACTTATTCTCCTTTCAACCCGCTATTTGGTAGTAGTTTGATAATGCTTTATATAAAAGAAATATCACGTGTGAACTTCATAATATAAAGCATTTCCTTTTTTTGATCAATGGCTTTTAAAGAAGTTATTATATGTTCTCGCATTTAAGGAAGGCAATATAAATGAGGTGCCTGTCTAAAGAGGTGTTGAAGGGTGGAGGTCGAAAATTTAAGATGTTGGAGGAGCACAAAGTCAGGGAATCAAAGAGAGAATCAAATCATATTTTCAACTCGAAAACACGCTATATATATACACGCTGAGCTGGTGTATAACTCTATATTTTAAGCCTGTTTCACTCGTAAGTAGTTTGGTATTTGCAAATATAATTTTTATGGTGACAAATTGATAACAAATACGTTTCATGGTATTATATTATTTTAGCACAAATGCTTGCTAGAATTATTCGAAGAATTATTGCTCTTTGGCGAAGATTGTTCGCCTATGTAGAAATTGTTAATGAAGCTATGGAATTATTAAATTACTTGTTGGAGAGAATATCGCGTGTGTCTTAATTTTATTCAACTTGGATTGTGTTACTCGTAAGTAGCTTGGTATTTTTAAATATATAATTTTTATGGTTATAAGTTGAGATTATTTAAATTGCATTGCTTCCCTTACATCTTTATCCCTCATTGATAACAAACACGTTTCATGGTACTGTATTTTTTAGCACAAACGCGATCTTTTCACCAAATCACAAACAGAAAGTCTACTTAACACCAAATTAATATACATTAATATACACATTCATTGTTTACTTAAATTATTATGCGTAAAAGTTCTTGTGAGGTAATTTTGCAAATGATGTTGTGCTTGAAATGGTTATTTAGAAGTTTCGTGCATTTTACAAGAGTATATTGTGATGTGTTACTGAAAAGTTATTACACTTTAAGGTAAATTTCTTGCTTTAAATGGATTCACTTGAACGCTATTATCACAAAATTCCTCTTCATCACAGTAAGTCTCCGATCTTTATAAATCCACATATTTGCTTGTCTAGTTACAACTGTATTTAAGAATTCATGTCTTTAAACCCTCATATTCTAAAATCATGCTCCTCGTTAGTCTCTTTGACCTTCATTTCATTTATGCTAGGTTTTGCAAATATCTATGAAAGTTCTGAGGTTTGAGACAGGAATACGGAATTCTAGAGTGATTGTGATGATGACAAAACTGAAAGAGCGGTCCCGAATATATCACATCTACCCTGAAAATGCACCTAGAAGTACCTCAGTAGAATATTCATCATTTGCAGTAACTCTGCTCGCGAATCTACAGACTATGCATACTACACAAATCGGAAATTCAATCTTCAGAAAATGACTTCCCTATCGAATTCCAATGAAGCGAATTCCCAAAACTTCAATAGTGGGCATGACAATTGAATTTTTGTTATAGAGAAACAAAAATATCTTTATTGACTTCGGCATTACCGTACTTTCGATAAATGGACAAATCAAGAGGCCGTCCCTCTTTCATGATAAAATGAGATTCCTTCTCACAATTAAACCATTCTCTTTATTCGGGATCTTCTAAACTAAATGAAACATTATTATCGTCTGATTCTCTGATTAAAATAACTAAAAATAAGCTAGACCATATTGAATGACTAATCTTCCTTCCTTGTTACACTCCACGCCATGCATGTCTAGGAAAAACGCGTTCTCTGGGTACCTATGTCTCTTCTTAGCTTTGCAACTAGCTTAGCTAATTCTGGGGGTCTTACGGACTAGGAGATTCTGCCACTGAGGTTTCTGAGTACAGTCAGGCTTAGTTAGGTAGCTAATTTCGCTACAGACCTTGTCCTAAGCCTCTTAGAATTTATTCTAGAGGTTTTGGAGAAATTCTAGTAAGACACTTGTTTTTAAAAATGAAATTTATGGCCTTAATTTGATATTTTTTAATTGAATATTTTTAGTTTCAAATAACATCATCGCGACAGCCTTTCCAACTATTAAGATTTGCCATCTGCTATCAAACAACTTTCAATCTAAAATGACAACAGTCATTGTACTCGTCCTACAACGTCAGATTTTACAGGTGCAGAAGGCGTAAATACATACATAGTAAATAGGATTGCCAGATGATGATAATGATGGTGATTAATGATGATAATGTTACAAAATGTCTCTTTTTCTCTTCTTAAGCCCGGTCACTTGACTATAACAATGAACGCAGGCTGAAAAAATTCAAAATTTCAAGGTTCATATTAATGATGGGGACATATTACTACTTTAAAGAAAGATATCGAAAAATTCCACCCTTTTATCTCCCTGGCAACTGCAGTTTTTGAGTAGTTAACGTTTTGTCTAAATCTTATTAAATAGACTTAAGAGAAATTTCCCACTAATTGTAAGTCCTCCTTTTTACTGTGCACTGATTTTGAGTGCGACAATTTAGCTTCAGTATGACAAGCGTGCATTTATTTTATTTCAAAGGGTCATGTCCCCTTTGCCAATCAGAATTAAAATAAATTAAGTCCAAAGTAATGGAGCAAGCACGGATATTGTCCTTAATCATTTTAAAATTTGACGATAAAAGTATCAAAATCCTTCTAATAGTCACAACAACTGTGGTAGCGGCGTTGTATACTGCACGCACACCAACGAAGTGGGAACAATTTCAAAGCTCAAATGTACTATTCTTTGGTTCTCGAACGAACTTAAAATATCACTTTCAATATGATCTCAATTTTCAATGATTGACACTTTCTTTCCAAAAAAATACGTCAATATTCATCCAAGGATTAGAATGGGGTATCTTGGATCAACATTTTGAACAAAATTTTTTAAGCCTTGTTGGGGCCAGAATGAAGGAGTTATGAATCATTTGGGAGTTTTTCATCCCGATTGCAGGTATTCTTCTGAGTATTTTAGTTTATTACATATCTACTTACATTTTTGAGAAAATTGCTCCATATAACTATTTCAGATGATGTAAAGAACAGATGCCTCTGACCACTGAATTCCTTCTCCTTCTTCTTTTCCCTCTGCTTCTGCTTCTGCTTCTGCTTGGATTGCTATTCAAACTGTCTGGTGTATTAGAACTTTTGTGTAAGAAAAGTCAGGCAGCTTGTCTGACACAGGCTATTTTTAATGAAAAAACACAAATGGCAGGACGTTTTGGGAACATAGTTAAACAAGTCCTTTCGAACAACTGAAATGAGTTAACAGAAGGTACAACAAATAATAAAGAAGTGCAAGAAGGAAAGGAAAGGACTCTGAGAACCACATCTGAGTAATAAGGAGGCCACTTCATTCAATTTTTAAATTAGTCGTTCAATGCCGTCTAAGAGGGTAGTTAAAATTCCGCAATTCAAATTCCATGATTTGTCAACCGGATCAGTCTACAACTTATTGACTACGACATCAAAATGACCGAACATATCACTTCATCCCAGTTCTGTCCAATGGAGTAGAATGATCGTTTGGTGATTGAGCGTACTTTGCGCCTCTCTTCTGAGGTTTGTTATTTCTCCAACTCTCTATTCCAACTAATATAACGACGCAACAACCTCGTCTTCCTGTGTAAACCTGCACTTAGAAGGAGGACAATTCTGGCATACAGTTGTACGTGCTTGCGTGTTAGCGGATATCTAGTACGCAACCAATCTGTCAAGAATTTGTCATTGGAGTTTCGATGCAAGTCGCCTTAATGGTGACGCCATAAGGAAATTCAAGCTACGGGCACCACGTTTCAATGCACTTTTACAACCTGACCCAATTTAAAATACACTTGAATCGATTTCTTTCCCCACACAAACATTATATGGAGAGTAGTCATTTATTACCATGCCCTTAATAAAATATCTTGGATATAAAAACCCAAAGGTCGTTGACCTCTGTAGGGGTGATATTAGAACATTCGCGTCCTTGGCACATTTATAAGATAAAAGTAGCTATCGTTACGTTGCTAATTCAAGTCAATTTTTACCATCACTAAATTAAGATGTCATTTGGGAGAAGCGCACAAAATACTATTTGTAGAAAAGGAACAAGGGGCAAATGAACTATCTCAAAATAAATAATTTCATGGAGTGCTTAACAACGCAAATCTTTGTAAATATATACAAGGTGGCCTGAATCTTCAAAATGTATTCATTATATTCTTTTTACTACTCATATCATTAGATCTGAGTAAGTCGCTAGAAATGAGCGCAAAAATTTAACGAGGGGAAATATCTTGTATGTTACTTAATTCAGGCCTTGCTTGTGTTGCGATGTATGCATCCGGTCGTCAGTATCCATCCAGGTAGTTAGCGTTCATATAGTCTGAGCAAGGAACCCCCGGTAGTTGATTGAGTCCGTTGTTGTCGAAGGACTTGAAATTAGCTACGTGAACAGCCAGAGGATTAAGGAATATTGGAGACTGTCCAGGTAGACTCTGACCTAAGATTGACTGTGGTGCCTGTCTTGGAGGGGTTCCTGGTGGAGGCAGAGTTGCATTTGGTGTCCCATTTTCTATAACTTGCGATAATCGGGGTATTGGAGATGTTCGTGTGTTTGAATTTGCTATAATTAAAACAATAATTACCCTCCGGTTTTGAGTAATGTCTTTTTTTAAATGCTTTCAAATGCTTAAGCTTTTTGCAAGTCAAAATATGCCTATTTTCCCCTTATGACTAAAATAAGTGTTATTTATTTATCAAGTATATGAGGGTGAGTCAGACATATCGTCGTAAACAAACGTCTTAACTTGAAATAGGACAAAGATTTACAAGCTCGCACAAGATTTAATGTTACTATCTGAGTCAATTTATTTGTAACTAACTCAGCTGCTTATTAGTAAGAATAGTTTCTTTTTCGGGTGATTTAAAAGTGGGATAACGTCAATTGTGACGTTAGATATAAAATGAAAGCACAGAGCTCCACAAGACAATCTCGTAAAGCGCACTTTTAGCATTCAAAGGTCAATAGGTGGTAACTTGCGTTCAACATGACATTTATAAACTTCGGCATTTATTTTCCACTACTACTAGTACTGAAGTAATATCTTCTAGACGGTTCTAAGAGGAAGGATCGTAAAGACTTATAAGACTGTGTGTGCACATTCATTTTGTACATTTATTTAATTGTTGTATGATATCAATTAACCTGTTTAAATAAATTAAGGGGACTTTGATCACTTATAGGGACCTTATGATCATAGAGAGTGCCGAATGACAGGAATCGTTTATTACTTCCTTTCTTACCTTAGTTAGTTCCTTTAAATGGAGAATTCATTCACCTCCAAAACATTATCATTTCACGTGCCTACAACTTTTTTTACCGCAGACCAAAACAACAGGCGAAATATCTTGTGGCGGATGCACAATACTGCTGGAGCTGACAAAACGCCCCACATGACTATGTGCTTGAAGAAAGTCAACTTCGCCAGAACTCAAAAAATTCCTCCCCTGTGCCAAATGGATTAGCTAGCAGCATCCTTGGAGCGCAATTCGAATGTTGGGAGATAAAATCTTCACGAGGTTCGTGACAAAGGTTCTCTTCTCTAAAGTTCCGCTGGCCACACACCAACTAATTAGGGGTAATTCAACTGAATTGTTACATCAAATCATTACAGAACGTCTGGTTGACACCAACTCAACGCACTGTCAATGTAACTCCCAACAGTAGTAGGTCAGTTGCAATTAAATGAGAAGAGAGAACAGTGATTATTTTGCTTAACGTCTGTTGATTTGGATTTTCGTTATTCGAACTTTCAGTGTGTTGAAGTTAATTAGGTGCAAGGAGGAGCGTATGAAACGGGTCAATTAAGAGATTAAGGAGGAGGAGAGATAAGCTTGCCCAGACACGACAAATAGATCTTTGGGTCATGACGCCAGTAAGGCGAAACTTCAACATGTTTGCATAAAATAATACGACTGAAGGGTAATCCATAGGAGTTATGCTCCAAGGTGAAAAATGAGATACACAGCAAGTGTCTAAGAGCATACAGCGCACATAAAACGTACAGCTGAAATTCTTTTGCATTTTTTCCTTTTCAGAAAATATACAACGCCACAACCGCAGTTCAGATGTCTATGCAAATTCAAATCGAGTCCAGTCTGTTTCACTCTAATTCCGAGATCACCGTGGCCATTTGATGAAGAATCACCGAGGCTGGATCACTTGGTACACATCACTGCCATAAATGCACATTTTAAACTTCGTTATATTTAATGTCAGGTATTTACGCTTACCCATTCTCCTCATATTTTAAGAACATGCAAATTGTGATTACTTACCTACCGTTAATTTCTCCCTATGATATCGGATTCGCTGACTAGTTGGTTTCTTTTTTGTAATTACGAAGGCAAATATATGCATATACTGTGGTCTTATCAAGTTGTAGTTCGCGCATATATGTATATGTACATATTAAAGAGAGAGGGCGGGTGGGGGGGGTCATTGGCTCAAAGTGTATTTAGAATGATAGTCACAATAGAAGTAAGTTTATCTACGGACTCACTGCTTATAATTGTCTTGAAAGTGGAAACTGGGTGCCATTCCAAGGAACAGTGATATTGAAGTAACTAAAAAGGTTTCTCTCAGGTTCACATCCCCATTGATCTCTATCCCTAGAACTCTGCGTATAAAATGTATTCCATTGAGGCCTCTCCTGATGCTATGGTGACTGCCGAATTCAGCATTGCTGTTTCGAAAGCCAAGAAGTGGTGTGATGTCTATTAGTGATTTCTTACGAAAACTAGACTTCATGCCATAAAGTAGCACCAACCAATTGCCCTTCACTATTTGAATTTCATGTTTTCAAGCCAAAGCCTTTCCTCAGTGACTGTGGCATTTAAACATCTCTCTTTATTTATTACTCTGTTCGACTCGATACGGTTATTTAATGTTATTTTTCAATTTACATTTTTTGGGGCACTTTGGACATCTTTGCCACTTCCTATTCGATTTTTAACTTTGATTGAAAATGTGTTTTCTGCGCTATCCCCTCGGTGGAAAGTTACAATACAGCTTCCATACAGTTAACTTCAAATTCCTGGATTCGAAACCGGACAACTCTTATTCCTGTTTTGTTCCATGCGTAAAGGAAGAACTTAAATTGTGGAGACAGCTGCGTTGCTTTCTCAGTCAGTCATATATCTACATATGACATAGTCGATAGCTCACTTTTATTCTTGACTTAATTTGTAACTTCTTAAATTAATCGCCTAGACACAGGTATTCCTATTTGAACTTTGCTTTGTACTTCCTTTGATACACAGAATGTGTGTGTGCCATAAATTCAGCATTAGTCTTTGGCGTTTGCTATTTGGCACTCATCTGTCAAAATACGTACAAGCTGATGATTTATTCTACTGCAGAAATGTGCTGTGACGACTTCCCAACTGACTAGATGACTAGAGGTGTCACGTTTTCATTGCGACATCAAGTGAGAACTAACGGATTATGAGAAGGACAGTAAAGGGAACAGTGGATTAGAACAGTTTCAAACTGAGCTGTTATATTATGACTCGATAGGTGAAAAAAAAATGGATGGATCATCTAACGGCAAATGACCTCCTTTTTTTTCTTCACTCCTGACGCCAGATATAGTGTGAGAATAAGCACCTTTTCATTTACTCACTTAAGCAGCCGTAAAGATAGGCAACAACTAAGCCTTTTCCCACTTTTTCCCCAACTCCCACTGGAAATTAAGATGACGGAGACAAATTGGATAATGGCTTTACTCCTCTTGAAGGCTTAGAAAAATGATACATCGACAGTGATCACTCTCACTCCCAATTTAACAAACTGTTCTATCAATCAATCAATCAATTCTAAACATTAGAGGTATTGACTGTCTACCGAAGGTATGTGCTTTAGTTTGGAAAACTGAAGCTATCGTTGAACAAATCTGGCAGAGTAAGCAAATGTCATCCTCTTAAGAAAACACAGCCAACTGGATGGTGGTCTATTAACTGATTAGAATGGCTGGATGGATTTCTGTTCCTTGCTCGACCACCACCAGGAAGAAGTCTGACCGTTTTCCAAGGTGTTCGAGCCGATGAATTAGAAGACAACTCAAACTCAAAGCCATGGAAATGGGCCTTTCTGCATGTGGCTCATATCGAACTAACTTAGCTTGACTTTCTTGGGCGTTCACTGTATCATCCTCGAAAATATCTCAGAGTAAAGAAATAATACTGAGTGAATTCTTTGACAGAAACACGCTTTTAGTTTATTCTTTATTTGATCTTTACCGATGACATTGGGTGACTATTTCTTTCACTCATTCAATCTGTGTACAGTTTATGGGCACCGTGATGATTAGATACAATTGGATCGTGATGGTCGGTAGTTATTTGCTTTATTCGCTTATTCAATCAAAGTACTCGATATTGGAACCCTGTAAATCCGACTTCAGTAAAGTCGCTCCTTACTAAGGTTATAGCATTCAATCATTCTTTTCACCTCTTCGAGCCTGCCTTATTGGTTGTTAATGAGTAATTTCCATTCAACAGAGTCCTGCGACTCCAATGTATTTTTGGCAGTTTGATAAGAAGCTGCAACAGGCACTTCTTCGCCATCTCCTTCTTGATCATCTTCGTTTGAGCAACACGGACTGACACTCGCATTTTTGAAAATGAAGTCAACACATTCTCAATACGAATTCCTCCCTCATCTATGAAAAGATCATACAACAGTGTGGCCTTTTGCAAGGAAACCAATTTCACGATTAAGAGCAATAAGAGTTACTCCACAATAGAAATCTCTTTGCAATCCGAACGACAGATGAGAAAAGCACACCTTCATCTGCCTGGGATTTGAGTGAGCTATTCGACTCTGGGAGGCAATGTGTTTGATTCGACAACAAGTTTTACTCATTTAACAAAACATTAACTCGAATTTCATAAGCAACAATACTTTCTTTTTTACTATCAAATTATGGACACAGAAGTTAATAAAATCACAACTAACCGAAACTAAAACGCGCCTTCTCCATCCAATGGTCAATTGGGAAACGCCCGTTCAAAATACCATTTACAAAACACTATAGCAAACACCTACTTCATAAATGAAACTAGTAAATTGCTAATATTTCAATTCTTGCTAATTCAAAGGTCTGCCGAATCAATGATTATTATTCAATATTGCACATATGCCATATCTGCCGAAGCACTGATGAATTTAAAATAATAACTTATTAAACTTTAATTTAAAAATTAGATAAGCGTCAAAGAAACTAATTTGTGGAAAATAAATTAAGTAAATATGTTTATAAAAGTCGTCGTGAAACTATTGACCTTCGTGTCCTAATCGCGCGCTTTAGGGTTTGTGCTGTCCAGTCTTTTAGTTTACGCTCTGATCAAGTTGAACTTGGACGAGCTGTTGCGCCATTCATATAATATTAAGAAATAAAGCATTTTGAGTTTCAATGCCGATTCTTTGTTTAAGAAACATTAGTTCAATATTTATTTGTGGCGGATTGCGTATCTCTAATTTTTTGTATATTCTTCCACTTTGGACGCCTGCAACATTTACTTCGAGCTTCCGTGAGTATGAGAAGACTGTAACTTTATTCGGTTAATTTTAGATCTATCCGTGAAAGTAAACGGCTCGTAGATTTTGACACTTGGGGTATGAGAGGACAACAAATATGTCTTTCGTGTGATTACGGGGTGATAATCATGTTTCCTTCATATGGATATAATATGATTATATTAGCTATTATCAGAATTCACTTTGTATTCTTTTCACTTGAGTCCAGTTTGTATAGTGTAGGCGGATGCTACTTAAGTAAGTCCTGAATAAACCTCGTCCGAATTCCCCAGTATGAAATTGGTTTCGAGATTAGCTAAGCTACCCTCATAATCTCGTGGAAACAGGGAAACTGTGCAGAGTTTAGTCAATAAGATCCAATCTAGAGTGCGCCAACAATGCAACGACTCCTTTTTACTGGTTGGCCGAGGGGTCCATGTACTCATGAACGATCAGTACTACGGCCACAATAGATTGCTTAGTTTAGCAATGTTAGCGTTGTGTTCTCCACAGTTCCTACTAGCCTCACAATAAAGATGTTGTTTCCCTCATAGGCAGACGGTTTAGATACTAAAGGAGACAGTAGTAAAGAGCTAAAAGATTTTGACATGCTATTTCTTTTTAAAAAGGGACACAATTGAGCAGGATTTTGGAGTGATCTTAGTGTTCTTCTCCTCATCTACTATAGACTCCACATCAATTTGTTCGAACGATTTCCCATCCACGTGAGGGAAGAGTTCTAAATGAAAGAGGCTGGAGACAAACTCCACGCAAAGCACACATAGATGGTTGGATTCACATTAGCCCAATCATTTAGGCGATCGAGCTTCAAAATTTCCTCCTTCCAATAAGCACCTCCCGTCAAATTCTGGTTGTCGTATGAGCACTCAAAATGTTGACTGTTGCGTTTGCCAAACTTCCAAATTGTGAGGAAATTGAGTGGTTAAGCGGTAAATAGCATGCATAACTGGAATGCATAGAGGGACATTACATGGGAAAATTGCGTTTTACTGGGATCAAGTATATGAGAGTGAGTCAGACAGATCGCCGCAAATAAACGCCTTAACTTGAAATAGGACAAAGATTTACAAGCTTGCACAAGATTTAATGTTACTATCTGAGTTAATTCATT
Organism: Hymenolepis microstoma; assembly: GCA_000469805.3. Classification (NCBI taxonomy): domain Eukaryota; kingdom Metazoa; phylum Platyhelminthes; class Cestoda; order Cyclophyllidea; family Hymenolepididae; genus Hymenolepis; species Hymenolepis microstoma. Next base: position 35,463,766 of record LR215989.1, on the reverse strand, counting down.
TGTAACTAATTCAGCTGCTTATTAGTAGGAATAGTTTCTTTTTCGGGTGATTTAAAAGTGGGATAACGTCAATTGTGACGTTAGATATAAAATGAAAGCACAGAGCTCCACAAGACAATCTCGTAAAGCGCACTTTTAGCATTCAAAGGTCAATAGGGGTAACTTGCGTTCAATTCGCAATGTCAGTCACAAGAAAACAACCAGTGTGAAAGAGTATCACCTGAAAGTAAAAAGGAGAACGTTCGTGGAAGGATTCCTGATCGGTGTTGCATTGGACATTATTACAGAAAGAACCATTTCAGTTGGCTCAAATGTCCAATATTTTTTTCTTTTTACGCTCTCCCCCTCCCTCCCTCCCCCATTAATTAAATTAGACGTTCAAGCAAACTTGTCACTACTCTGCATTCCCCCTTAAAAGTATATCCAGTTTACTTCTAGCAATCAAACTCAAGCACCATCTCAGCCAGAAAGCTGTTGAAAGCCAACATTTGTCTTCTCATTTCATTGCGTGAAGATATAACTGCTCTTTTATTCATTCTCTAAAGTCTCCCAAGCATGTTTTACTGAAGTGCTTCAATTCAGAACCCAGAGAGAATCATGTACACAAAAGATTGAGCTTACAAATCCCAGAGTCGGGTTTCATAAAAGAAGTACAATTAGTTTAGAAGTGCAATGCAGTTTATCTTGAAAACGGTTGTGAAATAAGTTATTGGAATTTGTATGAGATCTGGCGTTGGTGGTGTTAATTACTAGTAATAAGGTATTAGCTTGTTACACCTTTCGTCCACTAATGAATCTACACCTCCATTTTTACTTGTCAACGCGCAAATGTTCTTAAGTACACACACTTGGCTTCATTTGCGAGATATGGCAACAAAATTTGTAAAGAGAATCGGTGTTGAATGCTAAGTAGTGATAGAAGCGAAGGATTAGTTTGGCTAACTGTCCAAATCTCTCAGAATCACATTATAACCGGCTTTTAGAGACCAATTCGTTTTAAACGCAGATGAATTGTGAAAATGTTTCGAAATATTTGAGTTGCAACTTACATCATTACAATTTAAAAACCAGTTTCCAATGGATTCTAATGAATGTATTGCCCATAATGCTAAAATTATTGAAGGTAGAAATGAAGATTCCGAATCGATTCAACAAAATGATCAGAGATAAAATATAAATGTTGTAATTGAAAAAGTTTCCAAGCCATTTGAAGAATTAAAATATTGCCTTCTTTTAGGTTATCACCTTCTGCTCTATCTGATCTTCTTAATGCTACTGTTCCGGTAAGATTAAGGACCCTCAATAATACTTGGTTTTGATGAGTCATCCATAGTAGCTATATTTCTAAGTGCTATTAGAAAGTCGGAAGAAAATACAGCTTCAAAATACCCATTACCACTTCCCAAATCTTCTTTCCTTCACTGTTTCTCCAAGAAGTCTTTGGTTTATAATAGATTATATCGTCTCTCCTGGTCGAGCATGCCGACCGTGTTCATATGAACTAATTCATCAATTGAAACCTACATCGAGTTTTTCCAACAGCATGTCTGTTTCTGATTTTCCTATCTATCTCCTACCTCCTTTCTAGACTCCTATTATTCCTCCTATCACAAAATTTCCCTATCAAAATGAATGGACATTTCAATCCTGGCCTTATCTCAACCATTTTCTGCGCAAACTCAGTGTCATAATTTAAAGCAGTACGAAGCCCCCACGTGTACGCAAGCAAATGTTGCAGATTGCAGTAAGAAGTCATCTCTGTGGCAAAATCTCACAGGGTGAGATGGCTTCCGAAATTACGTAAGTAAGTTGCCTCAACTTGATTGAATCTGTGTGCTGAGTGGACATGTGAATTCTTTGTTCAGCCGTGGTACTGTTGCACACTCTACTGAAATACACGCACATAGCCCTACGGTAGTGGATACATCTTGAGCACTGTGAATAAAAGTACTACCAGGAATATATATTTCTAGCCTCATGCAGTAACGCAGTCGCGGTGACGGTGCCATAGGAGGAAATGTAATTCTTGTCAATTTGACCCCAAGTAAGTATTGCTTTATGAAGATGCCGTGTTGAAATAATGCGTACGCGTAGTACTGTGGTCCGTTGCCCCACGTATGTGTGCCTATCGTGCATACGACTTTTGGCAGTCATTACATTTGTGCAATCATTACTAAACATGGAAACAAAATGGTACAAGAAGTTGAGGACCAACCGAACCACCGTCGCAAATCCCCCCAACTTGAATGGCCAAAAAACATATGACAAGAAGATGGTTCTAGTTCAAACGGAAAATGAGTGCGATCCTAATGTGGTGATGGTAAGGAGGAAGTTGAAGCTTAAGGAAGTTGGAAAAATGGCAGAAATTTTCGGTGAGTTGATGATAACAAATACGTTTCATGGTATTATCTTTTTTTAGCTCAAACGCCGATAGTATACCTTCGTAGGCTGATCAATATCTGGTGAAGATTTTACGCCTACGTTCGACTGATTAATGAGTCTGTGGAGTTCCAAATGCCATGCTAGATAAAATCTGGTACGGCATAATTTTATAGGAAAAATATTAAATGCACTAGAGCATTGGAATTGCCAATTCACTCCCCTACCACAAACAGATTCTATTTAAAGAATCTCAAATTTAGGACGTAAAAAATTTATTTTTTTTAAATATTTACCATGCACTCCCTGCAAGTGTAACTTTGTAATTACAAACGACACATTTCCTTGAGCTTGTTTAGAATGTCATATTTCTGACAAAATAGTGCCATCGTTACAACTTCGATGGAATAATATGGCCAAATAGCCAAAGAAATTACATTTAAAATATATGAAAAAAGTATGTACAAAATATCAAATTTAACGTTTCTGTTTCAAGATATTTTATAAATCGGCAACATTTCATATTTAATGGCAACTAAGTAAGTCATCATCAAACTATGCAAATTGATTCGTCTTAGAACATTGCTAAAACGCGTTTGCATATTGAAGGCAGGATTTATTGAATAAAAGCTATTTATTGAATAGAACCATTGCAAGCAAAGTGGACGCCTCCACGCATGACGAATGTTCACTGTGGTTTGGTTACTTCTTTACTTAGTAGTCAGTCAACATTACTTGCTCTCGATATTCACATTTTATCATGACGTTATTTTCTTTCAGCAATCGCGACTGTGTGGGTGATTTAATCAATAGTCATACACACCTCTGAAACCATAGTATCGGGAAACACACTATTTCTATAAGTGTCTTAGGGACTTTGTGTTAATGTGTGGTGTAGATGAATAAGTGAAGGTAAACATGGAGTCCTGTTCAAAACTGAATAAGCCCTTGAAGTAGAGACGGCCCTGTGACCGTAAACATAGACTAAGTTAATTTTACCTTCACACATGAAATACACACATTAGTGACTTATTGCCAAACCTATTATTATCAAAGGTAGAGTGGTGATATTTTTCGTGCTGTTAGTTAAACACTCCTACGCAGCTGCGAAACTTACCGAATCAAGCAGACAGTCGTGTATTTTGTGAATCAGAATAGAAGGAAAAATAGTCCAAATTTGTCCATATAAATGCCTCTCGTTCACTTTCTATAACTACTATTTTTTGCGCTTCTCCTAAATGACATCTTAATTTAGTGATGGTAAAAATTGACTTGAATTAGCAACGTAACGATAGCTACTTTTATCTTATAAATGTGCCAAGGACGCGAATGTTCTAATATCACCCCTACAGAGGTCAACGACCTTTGGGTTTTTATATCCAAGATATTTTATTAAGGGCATGGTAATAAATGACTACTCTCCATATAATATGTTTGTGTGGGGAAAGAAATCGATTCAAGTGTATTTTAAATTGGGTCAGGTTGTAAAAGGGCATTGAAACGTGGTGCCCGTAGCTTGAATTTCCTTATGGCGTCACCATTAAGGCGACTTGCATCGAAACTCCAATGACAAATTCTTGACAGATTGGTTGCGTACTAGATATCCGCTAACACGCAAGCACGTACAGCTGCATGCCAGAATTGTCCTCCTCTTTCCAAATTGTAAATTATGGTACCCTTTCATATTGAAGTATTCATAAATTGCCTTATGTAATTAGTACTTTGACTTTTTTTAAATATTTCATTATTGATAAATTCAATCTAATTTTATTTGCCAAACAAATATGGTATACGGCCTCTCTTGGTCCATCATTAATGACGCTCATGCGAATTAAATTGAAGGTGCTTCGGGTTATTTGGACTGGCAGAGTAGAAGCATCACTTAACTCGAATATTTTCAAAATGTCACCCTATTGTGAGGCATTTAGCTTTAACAATCTTAATTACCCAAAAAGCCATTGAAATCAATTCGTTGGGCACTCACATTGAAAATGACTGATACTTTTTAACCAATATGTAAGAAATATATACTAGGTCTGCAACATCGCTTTCGCCGTTTTCCAAAAGACGGTGTTAGTAGTCGGTAGTAGTTGAGATATACTGATCCCAGATTGTAAATATAACCCTACTTTGATATGACTTAATTTGTGTTTGCACAATAATAAAATCAATTTTTATTAAATATGTCCGAACTGAAACCGAATTCTCGTGATTTGCGGGAAGTATTGCTTTTTATGCTTCAATATAAAAAAGTGTGCGCCTGATGCTGAGGCTGTGGCTCCCGGATTATCTCAGATACTTATGGTAAAACGACTGGCTATTAGTGAGTGACAGAACGTTTCGGGGGGAATGGTGAGTGATGATTTTGCTGTCGAAGACTGGCATAGTGATAGCATAGGGGGAAAAGTTGTTGAAGATGTAGAATTGGAGGCGAGCAATTCATTGTGAAGACTCGTGTGAAACTGTAGAGAAATTATCAGAATCATTGGATGGGAATCAGTGGGCAAGCAATTTCAAAACGCCTGAAACAGTTGGGAATGATTCTTTGAGATGGAAGGATATTGGGTATCCCACCCCACGAGTTGAAACAATGAGTTGAGATGTGGAGCAACATTTGTTTGCTTGCGAACAGCTGCTGCTTGAAAGACAAACGCGAAATGGATTTCTCCAACGTATTATTACATGTTTGACAAAGCACTCTTGTTATTAGTTTTACGTTGAATAGTATTATCTTGTTAACGATTAATAGATTGCTTGCCCCTTAAAGTGTCGTTGTAAGTGTAATGGAACATTGAGCATGTAGCATGCATTAGAACTGCTGATCTTCCCTCCTCTCCTCCCACCCCAATAACAGCGCCGCCACGTATCCAATCTTATTAATGGATATGACTGTCAACGGGTCCATTTCCCCCAAAACAAAGATATCACTCTTAAAGAACGTGCAGCATGAAGCATAAAATGACCTGAATAACCCCTTCGGCGACGCATTCTATGCACAATTGCCTTATTGGTTATTATTAATAGTGAAAAAAAATGTACAAGGAAAACAAGGAAAAATACATCATTTTGTGAAGTTAGTAAAGGAGAGTCACTATGACTACAAAATGTTACCTAACATGAAGACCTGAGCGCTTTCATGACCTTTCAAGAGGAATGAAGCACGTTAAAAAGTCCTCTGCAGTTTGGAAACAATCCCCAATAAAAGTGAATTTTATTGAAAAACTCGATTTCTTCCTCATTAGGACCGAGCCAACTCTGAAGTCAGTTTCACGAATCAAGGTTCCTGTTTTAAGCAGAGCTGATTTATTTATTCATGTATTTATAGTTCTGGTTATTTAATAGGAATATATTTATTATGGAGCTTCCATGCCAAACAATAGCACCTATTGTGTAAAGAGAGAGAGAGAGATTTTAGAGATTTTAGCTAGTCAGCAAAATTTGAATCAGACACATTGACGAGTATATACGAAAAGGAGAAGAATTTGCTAAGGAAGTCAAGAATGATTCAAAACGACAATGACTAAACACAAGAATTCGATTTAGCATGACTCGAGCAAAATCAATAAACTCTCACTTGCACTCTTTGCTTGCACGTTTTCATTATCATTAAATATAGGTCAACCATTCATTTATTTACAAAACAAACAAACGACCACTTAATGTCAATGATAACAAACGATGAAATCAACAGAAGAACATGCAAAATTAAATTACGATGGCAAAAAATGCGCACGAAACAGGAAGACAGACGAACGTTAAACACAAGAAGAAGCATTAGAAATTGAACACTATAACCTTAGTAAGGAGCGACTTTACTGAAGTCGGATTTACAGGGTTCTAATATCGAGTACTTTGGTTGAATAAGCGAATAAAGCAAATAACTACCGACCATCACGATCCAATTGTATCTAATCATCACGGTGCCCATAAACTGCACAAAGATTGGATGAGTGAAAGAAATAGTCACCCAATGTCATCGGTAGAGATCAAATAAAGAATAAACTAAAAGAGTGTTTCTGTCAAAGAATTCACTCAGTATTATTTCTTTACTCTGAGATATTTTCGAGGATGATACAGTGAACGCCCAAGAAAGTCAAGCTAAGTTAGTTCGATATGAGCCACATGCAGAAAGGCCCATTTCCATGGCTTTGAGTTTGAGTTGTCTTCTAATTCATCGGCTCGAACACCTTGGAAAACGGTCAGACTTCCACCTGGTGGTGGTCGAGCAAGGAACAGAAATCCATCCAACTGGGCTGACTATTTCCATGGGTCTGGGGATTTATGGACCTTTAACTAGGGAGGAGGAGGAAGAGGGAAATAATCAAATCTTGGTTGGTATGACCCCCTAGTAAGTGAAGATAAATGCTCAATACCACCCAGAATGCAAACATAGAAAAATAAATTATTCAAACTTTTCAACATACCTCACTGTGTTGACAAACAGTCACCAATGTAGCGGCTTTGCCGCACCAATAAGCCTTGACTATACGCAGAAATCTCTATGGCAGACTCTCCTCTCTTTGGAAATACTCCCAGAACTAGCTAAGCTGGCGCAAACCTATAGACGTATCACGCGGACCACGTCCATTTGGGATGTATGTGAGGGCGGTGTGTATTGCCGAAAGGGGGCGTGGTCATTATATTAATATGGCGTGTTTGATGAGGCATGCGAGGCTATTGATTAGAGGTTGGCTGGGTGCAATCTGCGCTCAACGCGTGTGCTCATGCTCCTCCTGTCCCCCTCCCCATCCCCACTCCCCCTCCTCTCCGCTGACGCACAGGCTTTGCCTTGAGCAAAGTGCATGATGTCGTAAATAAGCGTAATACGAAGCCCACTTATACGCAAGCTAATGTTGCTTATTCATCTCTGAGCCAATGAGAGTACCCCAAGCTTTGGCGTATACGAGTGGTTCGGAGGCCTCCACATTCATAAATATGCGTATAAGTATGTCGATTCTCCTCTTAACCAATCAGAGGGCCCGTATTTTAGAGTGTTCAGCCGCATCGGACTGGACTGGACTCGATTTGAATTCGCATAGACATCTGAACTGCGGTTGTGGCGTTGTATATTTTCTGAAAAGGAAAAATGCAAAAGAATTTCAGCTGTACGCTTTATGTGCGCTGTATGCTCTTAGACGCTTGCTGTGTATCTCATTTTTCACCTTGGGGGATAACTCCTTATGGATTACCCCTCAGTCCTATTATTTTATGCAAACATGTTGAAGTTTCGCCTTAATGGCCTCATTACCCAAAGATCTATTTGTCGTGTCTGGGCAAGCTTATCTCTCCTCCTCCTTAATCTCTTAATTGACCCGTTTCTTACGCTCCTCCTTGCACCTAAGTAACTTCAACACACTGAAAGTTCGAATAACGAAAATCCAAATCAACAGACGTTAAGCAAAATAATCACTGTTCTCTCTTCTCATTTTATTGCAACTGACCTACTAGTGTTGGGAGTTACAGTGACAGACGACTCACTACGGATTCATAGACGGTTCTTTGCTTGCATTATTTATGCATTATACCCCTATTTGTTTTTATTGATTCACACTCTTTTAATAAAAGTGTCGCCAGCTTTTTTGCAAAGTACACCTTACCTCATACACTCGCACTTGTCATTTGTTTTCTCGTGCACTTCACTCGCATCCTCAATGTCTCCCCCAATTCCTTCTTTTCTCTCCCTCGAAATTCCATTGCAGCTAGTTCAAAAAAATTTGGCCTGCACAACTCTTTTCTCCAATTTCGGAACTGTCGCTTGAGTTTCTTTGGCAGCTAGCCATTCGTCTTAACTCCTAAATTAATGACCTCGGTCCTTGTAAGTACCAGCAGCTTTCGACTTTTGGCTCTCTTCGTTATTCGCACTTTTTTTGATATGCTTAAATTTGCAAAGAATTTCTAGTTATGACCTAAAGAAACAAAAATTGTTGAATAATAATAATAATAATTACATTTTATAATATTTTAATTTTTGCACTATGGATTTGAGCAATTAAATAATTTTCCGATTTTTATTTTTGTCAACTAGCATCTTATTATCAATTTTATATTGTGGGGACACAACTTTGGCGTGACTAATGCAGAATCAATGACCTATACCAATGCGATAAATCAATGGTCAATTCCAGTACACGGTTTTCCGACCAATCAATGACCCAAGTTATATGAGGTCATCGTATCATGAAGTGTATATAATGACTAAGTTCCACGTCATACATTACACTCCACGCCATGCATGTCTAGAAAAAACGTGTTCTCTGGGTTCCTCTGTCTCTTCTTAGCTTGGCAACTAGCTTAGCTAATTCTGGAGGTCTTACGGACTAGGAGAAATTGCCACTGAGGTTCCTGAGTTTAGTCGGGCTTAGTTAGGTAGCTAATCCGCTACAATATCATTTAAACTGATCAAAAACTAGTATTTATTTTTTGAGATTAAAAATATCTCTAATTCTATATCGTTAATTGCACTCCAATTCATTTGAATATTCGCCTTGCATTTGTTCCGTCTTTTCTACACTACGAATGCCTCCATTCAGTGCAGTCCGAATTCCGCTTCCTCTAGGATGCCTCCAAATTTCCCCACTCCAGAGGCCAGACGCAAACAGGTAACCCTGAGAATTTCCTGCCACCACATCATCCAGGTAACTGATTTATCTTCTACTCTTACTTCAAGCTATCTGCAATACTATCTGCAATAATATCTCCAATACATTGGTATATTTTCAAAGTGAAACCAACAGCTGTGAACATGACTCACTCGAAATTGTCGAATCATCGAGAAGTTACAAGGTCCTGTATGAGTAAGGTTCATTCAAAATATCAAATTTTACGTTTGCAATCGATTAGGGTTCACTGAGATTCAACGCGCAACGCGAGTACGTAGGCATAAAATCTTCGCCAGAGGTTTATCAATCTACGCAGATACGTGGTCAACATTTGAGCTAAAAGGAATATAATACCACGAGACGTAGTTTTTATCACCAACTCACCGAATTGAAAATCCCGGTAAGTTTCGCTTTCTGCCCTTTCCATTCCTCCACTTTTTCACCTGAGACTCCCTCCACCCATTAATAATATTGTACTAAAGCATCTGACTTGAAAGAGGACACCTTAAGTTGATGCATCTATTTGCAAGGCTATTTTCTGCGGTTAATTACCTCATTCCTAGACCACAACTAATGCATTGATGCGATTATTCTTCCCACTGAATGCAAGCTTAAAGGCCACACTATTCTGCAGTATTGGAGCATAAAAGTAGAAACAGAATGAACTAATAGAACAGATGTTTTGTTGAATACATTATCTTCTTTAAGGATAACTTCCCATCACCGAAACTCCTCTATCATCCCGATCAAGTTAGACTTATAGATACTCCAATAATCTCCCTAGAGACTAGCGTATGAATGACCAACGATTTGGCATTATTTCACTGTTAGAATATTGCCGCCATGTTGACATATGCGTTCGGTAGAATGCTCTAAGACCAATTTTCAGCTTTGTAGTACCTTAAAGAAGCTTGTTATCACTCTGCAGAACTAGATTTTGAGGCGTGATACCAATTTGTCTTTAATTCTTCGATTTTAGCCCTACTGAAAACCATCTCCTTGCTGGTGACTGGTTTTCTTTCCAGAAATCTTTTCGTAATCAACCGGTTGTGAAGTGGAGTTTTCTTGAATTGTATCAAGTGAGGACAAATATTTATCTCCACCGTATTGCATCGGCGTGGGAGCTGGTTGTGCCAAGCCACTTGCAAGTAACACAATCCTAGTTGAATAAAATTAAGACACACGCGATATTCTATCCAACAAGCAATTTAAAAATTCAATAGCTTCATCAACAAGTTCTATATAGGCGAACAATCGTCGCCAAAGAGCAATAATTCGACGAGGAATTCTAGCAAGCATTTGTGCTAAAATAAAATAATACCATGAAACGTATTTGTTATCGATTTTTTACCATAAACATTTTATTTAAAATACCAAGCTACTTACGAGTGAAACAGGCCTAAAATATTGAGTTATACACCAGTTCAGTGCGTATATATATATATATATATATATATAGCATATTTACGAGGTGGGATTAAAATCTACGAACGTATTTATGAAATATCATATGTGAACTTCATAATTTAAAGCATTTCCTTTTTTGACCAATGGCTATTAAAGAAGTTATTATATGTTTCCGCATTGAGGGAAGGCAATATAAATGAGGTGCCTGTCTAAAGAGGTGTTGAAGGGTGGAGGTCGAAAATTCAGGAGGTTGGAGGAGCACAAAGTCAGGCAATCAAAGAGCAGTAATATGTCTGAATTTGGGAAATAGTAAAATAGATGTTAGAAATAATAAGTTTGAATTTTTTAGAGATTCAATCATAATTATGATGTAATAGCTTAAATATTTTAAATATTAATTTTGATATTAAGTGGCTGAATGAAAACGGCGGCTATTTTTAGTGGTGAATTGCATCATTTTCTTGAAAGTTTCAAATTACTATTTCTTTAGAACAATTGCCTCTGTAATATGTCCTCCTGCATTTTGTTAAAATGAAATGTTAGCTGGAATTTGAGTCAATTAAATGAAGGGTATTTGAATGAACCTGAAGACGTAAAATTTTCCAATAAATTTTGCTAGTGCGTGCTTTTTTGTAAAGGTAATAAGAACGCACTTTGAGTTTGGAGTTTTTGAAGAAAATTGTTCATGCCATTTAGTGCTTGAATTCGGTTTATTTTCCATAGTGAATGAGTATCGTATTTTTTGCTTGCGGTAATTATATCATGCGCGCCTCCATACTCCTACTGCCTTTAGAAGTGGCTTCATCGAGGATATCAGTTCGAATTTCGTTGAAGGTCTGTCAGTGGAAGGATATATTTCATCACTTGTTGGTTATTCGACACCTCCTATAATGTTCCTACCAAGCAACTAGTACGGGATAATTTTATATAAAAAAATATTAAATGCACTAGAGCATTGGAATTGCCAATTCACTCCCCTACCACAAACAGATTCTATTTAAAGAATCTCAAATTTAGGACGTAAAAAATGATTCTTTTTTATATAAAATTATGCCAACTCGATGTCCCATCGATAATTCGACAGTTCATTGAGGTCAAGGTCATCGACAGGTCCGTTATTCTCTACTTTCTTTGCTTATAATATCCTTCCTTGACTTTGCATGTTAGAAATCTCTCATTTCAGGTCTCGTGCCAACTTCACCATTGGATAGATTTGATTTTCGGCTACAAACAAAGAGGACCCGAGGCCGTGAAAGCAGTTAATGTCTTTCATCACCTCACTTACGAGGGCAGTGTAAATATGCATATAATAATTTAAACACAGCCAACTGGATGGTAGAAGTATTCGATGAGGCAATGATTCTCTGCCTATCGCCTTTATTCCTGGTGTCTGTTCTTTTCTCTTCTGATCCAAAATCGTGAAACAGACTTTGCACTGGAACGAATAATTGAATTTTGTTATAGAGAAACAAAAATATCTTTATTGAAATCGGCATTACCGTACTTTCGATAAATGGACAAATCAAGAGGCCGTTGCATGATCGGATGCATAGCACAGAAATTCTGGTCGTTGAAGTAATGTAGGTAACTCCGGTATCACTTCTAATTAGAAGGATGGGTCGATGTCTCACATTTGAAGGTAACTGGCAAGGGAGTTAAAAGTCAATGAAAGTATGTTTTAGACCACAAAATATCTCACTTCGAGTTGTGAGGAATATTTCGAGTGCAACATGGCGAAGTAAATGGCGACGCGTGAAAACGGCTCGAATTTCATGAGGTACCATTTTGAGTAGAGGTTTCCAGTATAGGCCAAGAGCTTGGAATTAAACAAAAAATGGAAATATAAGAGGATCACATAACAAATACTAGGCAGATCAAATCGACTCATATTCACTAACACTATGTATATTTGCAGAGAATGAGAGAAATTTGTCCGTTCAGGGAATACAAACTTTGCCAATTCGCTGTGTATATCAGTGTAAGGAAACCTGCATCCAACTTAAATGTTGACCTTGAAATGAAACCCGCATTAGAAAATGTGCCAAGGATACCGAGGCAGTGAATATTTGAAATTGAAACGCACTCTCTTGGGAGAGATCAAATCAAAGAAAAATAGTGGAAGCTCGCAAAATCTGTCTAATTGTTGTCAAATAAGCATGAAGTTTGTCCCACTTTCTCGCGTATCTTTGCCGAAAGCAACGAATCGTCTGCTTCTCTTCACCTCAGTCTTGTTCTATAGGTAGATCCAAATCTTTCCTAGCATTGTGACGTTGAATGCGTCGTTGTAGCAATCTTTGTTTATGAGCTGTGCCCGAAAATAAGGCGCATTTCTTAATAAGCTCAATTAAGAGATTGAATCGGCGTGAGAAGTTTAGACTTAAAGCAACATTGATAAGAAGTACATTTCATGGTTTGAATGATGGTAGCGCAACCAGCTCACTCTAATTATACTCAAATTATATTCTTAAAATTCCATTTATTTTTGCAACTGCATCCTAGTAAGTAAGATATTAAGTCATTTGAGCATCGAATGAATTATTAGTAGTATAAATACATTAATAAGAATTATGTCTATTACTGACATAAGTATACAAGTGCCGGTTTAACATCTCGACGGATTTTTGAGGCAAATTCGTTGAAGGGGTATACGTACTCCACAGCTTGGAGGCATTCCTAGTGTAGAATAGACGGAATGAATTGCAATGGGAAATATTAACCTTAAATAGCCAAGATAATTCATTTGCCTGAACAATTAAGTTCCACGTTATTCTCATTTGTGGGTTGCCGAACATTATTAATGTGGTGATTTACTTCTACAATTAAAGTAGGCTAGTTGTGGTATAGTTGACCTAAAAAAATATAGTACCATGAAATGCACCTCGGAAATTTTATAGACAACACCCTTCTAACGTCGCTCTAATTTAAAGGCCTCTTAAGTGAGAAGTGCTTTATGCTCAAATGTCTGCATAAATGTTCCTCAGTCACTTCTAACTGACCAAAGCGAGCCACAGCGAATCTATTAATGGTTATCACACCACTCCGTCATGCGATACTTCAAACCGTCTGTCTGTCTGTAAACCACACTTACAGATTCTTGTGTTTTGCTCAAAATATCGGAATTTCACCCTCTTTCCTATATTCCTCCCTTAATTCGCCCTTCAAATTTGTCCCTTTGTTCAACAATATGCTTCGCCTCGCTTTCATCTTTCGACATATCATGTGTAAACCGTACTTATATTATTTTAGTCATAATTGTAAAGCACAATTTTATAAGTATTCCTGTCTCAAACCTCAGAACTTTCATAGATATTTGCAAAACCTAGCATAAATGAAACGAAGGTCAAAGAGACTAGCGAGGAGCAAGATAGTTAGACTATGAGGATTTAAAGACAGGAATTAATAATTATATTTGTAGCTAGACAAGCAAATAAGTGGGTGTATTAAGGTGGGAGAGGTTCTGTGATGAAGAGGAATTTTATGATAATAGCCTTCAAGTGAATCCATTTGAAGCAAAAGATTTACGTTAAAGTACAGTAACTTTTCAGTAACACATCAAAATATGCTCTTATTAAATGCACGGAACTTCTAAATAACCAATTCAAACACAACTTGTACAAATTATAATTTAAGTTATTATCAATTTTCAAACGAAAAACACAGAGGTGTAATACAATATGAATTTTTCATGGGAAAATGTTCTTGCAAAACCAGTTACTTTTAGATCACTTTTTTAAGTTGTGATATCGCTGATAAAAATTTACCCATCCGTAACAAACCTCAAATTCGTTTAAAAAATAGCGCCCCTTGTAATAATTAAAGTCGTAATATTTCAAGATTCCTCAAAATTAGTAGAGATGAGAAAATTATTCTGAAATTACACCTTACTTCCACTCAGGCATGTTAGGCCGAATAAATCAACTTAGACATACACCACCAGAACAATATTTGAAGATCAGCAGTTCTAATGCATGCTACATGCTCAATGTTTCATTACTTACATCGACACTTTAAGGGGCAATTAACAAGAAAACACTATCGAACGTAAAACTAATAACAAGCGTGCTTTGTCAAACATGTAATAATACGTTGGAGAAATCCATTTCGCGTTTGTCTTTCAAGCAGCAGCTGTTCGCAAGCAAACAAATGTTGCTCCACATCTCAACTCATTGTTTCAACTCGTGGGGTGGGATACCCAATATCCTTCCATCTCAAAGAATCATTCCCAACTGTTTCAGGCGTTTTGAAATTGCTTGCCCACTGATTCCCACCCAATGATTCTGATAATTTCTCTACAGTTTCACACGAGTCTTCACAATGAATTGCTCGCCTCCAATTCTACATCTTCAACAACTTTTCCCCCTATGCTATCACTATGCCAGTCTTCGACAGCAAAATCATCACTCACCATTCCCCCCGAAACGTTCTGTCACTCACTAATAGCTAGTCGTTTTACCATAAGTATCTGAGATAATCCGGGAGCCTCAGCCTCAGCATCAGGCGCACACTTTTTTATATTGAAGCATAACAAGCAATACTTCCCGCAAATCACGAGAATTCGGTTTCAGTTCGGACATATTTAATAAAAATTGATTTTATTATTGTGCAAACACAAATTAAGTCATATCAAAGTAGGGTTATATTTAAAATCTGTGATCAGTACATTTCAACTACTACCGACTACTAACACCGTCTTTTGGAAAACGGCGAAAGCAATGTTGCAGACCTAGTATATATTTCTTACATATTGATTAAAAAGTATCAGTCATTTTCAAAGTGAGTGCCCAACGAATTGATTTCAATGGCTTTTTGGGTTTTTACAATTGTTAAAGCTAAATGCCTCACAAAAGTGTGACAGTCCAAATAGCCCGAACCACCTTCAATTTAATTCGCATGAGCGTCATTAATGATGGACCAAGAGAGGCCGTATACCATATTTGTTTGGCAAATAAAATTAGATTGAATTAATCAATAATGAACTATTTAAGAAAGAACAAAGTACTAATTACATAAAGGAATTCATGAATACTTCAATATGAAACGGTACCATAATTTACAATTTGGAAAGAGGAGAACGCTTCTGCAGAGCTGTGGTCAATCAGAAAATTTTTTGTCATTTTAGTCAGGAGGTTTGATCTCAACTTTTAGAAGCTGGTTTTGTCAATGTTACTTCCCTTTGTCGCTTGACTAATCAAATATTCACGGTGCCTGGAGTTTCAGAAAAAAGGAAATTGTAATTTGGAAACGGTCATAAAACCAAAAGTCCGAGACAACCGACTCCCACGCCGACGCAATACTACAGGGATAAATATTTGTCCTCACTTGATTCAATTCAAGAAAACTCCACTTCACAACAGGTTGATTACGAAGAGATTTCTGGAAAGAAAACCAGTCACCAGCAAGGCGATGGTTTTCAGTAGGGTTAAAATCGAAGAATTAAAGACGAATTAGTACCACACCTCAAAATCTACTTCTGCAGAGTGATAACAAGCTTCTTTAAGGTACTACAAAGCTGAAAATTGGTCTTGGAGCATTCTACCGAACGCATATGTCAACATGGCGGCAATATTCTAACAGTGAAATAATGCCAAATCGTTGGTCATTCATCCGCTAGTCTCTAGGGAGATTATTGGGGTATCTATAAGTCTAACTTGATGGGGATGATAAAGGCGTTTCGGTGATGGGAAGTTATTCTTAAAGAAGATAGTACATTCAACAAAACATCTGTTCTATTAGTTCATTCTGTTTCTACTTTTATGCTCCAATACTACAGAATAGTGTGGCCTTTAAGCTTGCATTCAGTGGGAAGAATAATCGCATCAATGCATTAGTTGTGGTCTAGGAATGAGGCAATTAACCGCAGAAAATAGGCTTGCAAATAGATGCAACAGCTTAAGGTGTCCCCTTTCAAATTAGATGCTTTGGTATAAGATTATTACTGTGAGAAAAGAGTCTCAGGTGAAGAAGTGGAGGAACGGAAATGGCAGAAACCGAAACTCACCGACATATTCAATTCAATGAGTTGAACTGGGATTCGGCCATATTTGATCCGAGAGTTTCAGAGCTGAAGCGAAAGAAGAGGCTTCGTTATTACTTATTTTACGTAAAAAACCTGAAAAGATGAGTCAAGTGGTGATATCTTGACTTAATGTCTAACTGAAATTGATCAACATCAGCGGATTCATAGGTAAGTACACAAACACAACGTGCTCTATTATGCAAACAACGTATTAGAGACTAATGGGTAGGACTTAGCTACCAGAAAAAATGAGCATTCACTGACTTTTTCGCAGAAATATTTATCTTAATTCAAGACAATACAGAGTAGGTTAATGAAAAGTGACGAACCTCCTCTTCAGCTTTCTACCAAATCAAATGATTGACAAAATTCTCAAAGACTATCGTGCAATATTAAGTCTCTTACTTCAAACCATATTTATTTACACATATGTAGCATCGTCAACTTTGTAAAACAGCATTCAGACCTGTTTCAATAAATGCTCCATTAGTGGTATCGCATCGTAAACCCGTCTTCACCCTGGGGTGAGGAGAATCAACGTTAATGACATATACGCCGCTTCAACTTCCTCGTTGTCATTTGCTGACACAGATGGCATCGTAGCTACATCATAAACAGTCAATAGGTTTGACATGACAGAAATTACTCATTGATGATAGGCACTCACAGAGAGTTTAAATCAATATGAATCAGGTGAGCATGAATACGGCGTTTCACACTACATGCAAAAAAACCTCTCCCTCAGAAATTAAGGAAAAATAAAATGCACTCCATTGTCACAATGAGGTTCTAAGAATTGATATTTAGGCAATATTAATTTTGGACCCGGGGATTGTCCAAATAATATTTGCTGGGTAAGAACATTATAAGAGGTGTCGAATAACCCACAGACGATGAAGTATATCGTTCTACTGACATGCCCTCAACGAAATTCGAACTGATATCCTCGATGAAGCCACTTCTAAAGGCAGTAGGAGTATGGAGACGCGCATGATATAATTACCGCAAGCGAAAACACGATATTTTTTCACTTTGGAAAATAAATTAAATTCAATCACTAAATGCCATGGTAAACTTGCCCACATTGCTGGTTTATTTGTGTTTTCACAAACTCTACGCTGCTTCCCATTTCACCCCAATTGCAAATTTATTAGTAGGATAAATTTTACTAACATTATAAAATGGATTCGTTTTTATATAAGGCGTATTTACAACTAACTCTATCACGTAAAAGTAAGTAGGCATCTCCATCGAGCCCCTGACTCTTAACTATCAGCGTTCAAAGTTTCTTTCCAATTCTCATTGATTGTTTGATATTTCGAAATGAGCCTAATAGCCAAGTGCCGGTCAAAGGTTAAATCTAGCCTCTAATTTAGCTTTTTGAAAGCGATTCTTCCTTTGGTTTTGATTTTGCGAGCTTCCACTATTTTTCTTTGATTAGATCTCTCCCAAGAGAGTGCGTTTCAATTTCAAATATTCACTGCCTCGGTATCCTTGGCACATTTTCTAATGCGGGTTTCATTTCAAGGTCAACATTTAAGTTGGATGCAGGTTTCCTTACACTGATATACACAGCGAATTGGCAAAGTTTGTATTCCCTGAACGGACAAATTTCTCTCATTCTCTGCAAATATACATAGTGTTAGTGAATATGAGTCGATGTGATCTGCCTAGTATTTGTTATGTGATCCTCTTATATTTCCATTTTTTGTTTAATTCCAAGCTCTTGGCCTATACTGGAAACCTCTACTCAAAATGGTACCTCATGAAATTCGAGCCGTTTTCACGCGTCGCCATTTACTTCGCCATGTTGCACTCGAAATATTCCTCACAACTCGAAGTGAGATATTTTGTGGTCTAAAACATACTTTCATTGACTTTTAACTCCCTTGCCAGTTACCTTCAAATGTGAGACATCGACCCATCCTTCTAATTAGAAGTGATACCGGAGTTACCTACATTACTTCAACGACCAGAATTTCTGTGCTATGCATCCGATCATGCAACGGCCTCTTGATTTGTCCATTTATCGAAAGTACGGTAATGCCGATTTCAATAAAGATATTTTTGTTTCTCTATAACAAAATTCAATTATTCGTTCCAGTGCAAAGTCTGTTTCACGATTTTGGATCAGAAGAGAAAAGAACAGACACCAGGAATAAAGGCGATAGGCAGAGAATCATTGCCTCATCGAATACTTCTACCATCCAGTTGGCTGTGTTTAAATTATTATATGCATATTTACACTGCCCTCGTAAGTGAGGTGATGAAAGACATTAACTGCTTTCACGGCCTCGGGTCCTCTTTGTTTGTAGCCGAAAATCAAATCTATCCAATGGTGAAGTTGGCACGAGACCTGAAATGAGAGATTTCTAACATGCAAAGTCAAGGAAGGATATTATAAGCAAAGAAAGTAGAGAATAACGGACCTGTCGATGACCTTGACCTCAATGAACTGTCGAATTATCGATGGGACATCGAGTTGGCATAATTTTATATAAAAAAGAATCATTTTTTTACGTCCTAAATTTGAGATTCTTTAAATAGAATCTGTTTGTGGTAGGGGAGTGAATTGGCAATTCCAATGCTTTAGTGCATTTAATATTTTTCCTATAAAATTATGCCGTACTAGATTTTATCTAGCATGGCATTTGGAACGCACAGACTCATTAATCAGTCGAAAGTAGGGCTAAAATCTTCGTCAGATATTGATCAGCCTACGAAGGTACACTATCGGCATTTGAGCTAAAAAAGATAATACTATGAAACGTATTTGTTATCATCAACTCACCGAAAATTTCTGCCATTTTTCCAACTTCCTTAAGCTTCAACTTCTCCTCTTCCACGCAATTCGACTAGATTTATCAACACCAAAATTCAGCAAATTTCATACGCATATTCGGTCCAGCTAATGGTGAACCAGTTAAGAGTTAATTCCAGCATCAATAAAGATACATTTCTCCAAATAACTGAGACAAATTACCTCGTACAACTTGGTTGGAAGAAGTCCGAAGCAATTTCACTTAGAGATTGATGAAATGTGCAAATTGATGTAAATGGATCATCATGATTGGACAGTCAACGAGATATTTC
Source organism: Hymenolepis microstoma (assembly GCA_000469805.3). Lineage (NCBI taxonomy): Eukaryota > Metazoa > Platyhelminthes > Cestoda > Cyclophyllidea > Hymenolepididae > Hymenolepis > Hymenolepis microstoma. The sequence goes on along the minus strand of LR215989.1, from coordinate 35,444,272 downwards.
GTTTCTATGTAATTCAACGGTAGATTCTTCACCAAGCAAAGCACATTGTGCCTGCATTCTTTCGTATTGTGAATTTTTCAAAAATATTTATCCACGTCAACCATGTTGACATTAAGGAATGACTTCGATTTCACTTTTCTTCAATCCGATCCGCTTAACCATTCCTATCGACTGATTGCGGCACTCAATTGAATGCAGTAAGTGCATAGCATGTGCATCCCTTTCAGAAGGCGAGATTTTTGAGAAGCACTTGAAAAAGCCTGGAATGCAAATAGAGATTAGATTAATTCAATTCGAAAAGAAGTGACAAGCTAATACCTTATTACTAGTAATTAATACTACCAACGCCAGATCTCATAACTTGTGTCAAGGCGTTGCTCTTGAGACTTGATCAGTTAATCTGAGGTCAAAACGGATGCATTTTATCATTCGATTTGCACGCGTACAAGTGTGTATATACAAATAATTCAACAGTTTGGCGAAACTTACCAAGATATTCAATTCGGTGAATTTGACTGGGATTCAGCCATATTTAATCCGAGAGTTTCAGAGCTGAAACGAAAGAAGAGGCTTTGTTATTACCTAGTTTACGTAAAAAACCTGAAAAGATGAGTGAAGTGATGATATCTCGACTTGATGTCTAACTGGAATTGATCAACATCAGCGGCTCCATAAGTAAGTATACAAGCACAAAGTGCCCTATTATTCAATTAACGTATTAGAGACTAATGGGTAGACCTTAGCTACTAGAACAAATAAGCATTCACTGATTTTTCGCAGAAATATTTATCTTAATTCAAGACAATACAGAGTGGGTTAATGGAAAGTGACGAACTTGCTCTTCAGCTTTCTACCAAATCAAATGATTGACAAAATTCACAAAGACTATCGTGCAATATAAAGTCTCTTACTTCAAACCATATTTATTTACACATATGTAGCATCGTCAACTTTGTAAAACAGCACCCAGACCTATTTCAATAAATGCGCCATTAGTGTCATCGCCTCGCAAACCCGTCTTCACCCTGGGGTATGAGAGGAGACGGACTTTAGTGCCATAGGAAGAAGTTGAAGGACACACAATTAAGATGAGCTGTAATTATGATGATTGAGAAACAGGCTGTACTGATTTGCAACAAATAAAACCCTCTATCTGAACAAGTGTACAATTTTAAAATAAGAGACACTGAAACTATATCCACTTCTGGTATTATAATATCTATTCTAATCAGTTAATAGACCACCATCCAGTTGGCTGTGTTTTCTTAAGAGGATGACATTTGCTTACTGTGCCAGGTTTGTTCAACGATAGCTTCAGTTTTCCAAACTAAAGCACATACCTTCGGTAGACAGTCAATACCTCTAATGTTTAGAATTGATTGATTGATTGATAGAACAGTTTGTTAAATTGGGAGTGAGAGTGATCACTGTCGATGTATCATTTTTCTAAGCCTTCAAGAGGAGTAAAGCCATTATCCAATTTGTCTCCGTCATCTTAATTTAATTAATTAAATCTTGTGCAAGCTTGTAAATCTTTGTCCTATTTCAAGTTAAGGCGTTTATTTGCGGCGATCTGTCTGACTCACTCTCAAATACTTGATCCCAGTAAAACGCAATTTTCCCATGTAATGTCCCTCTATGCATTCCAGTTATGCATGCTATTTACCGCTTAACCACTCAATTTCCTCACAATTTGGAAGTTTGGCAAACGCAACAGTCAACATTTTGAGTGCTCATACGACAACCAGAATTTGACGGGAGGTGCTTATTGGAAGGAGGAAATTTTGAAGCTCGATCGCCTAAATGATTGGGCTAATGTGAATCCAACCATCTATGTGTGCTTTGCGTGGAGTTTGTCTCCAGCCTCTTTCATTTAGAACTCTTCCCTCACGTGGATGGGAAATCGTTCGAACAAATTGATGTGGAGTCTATAGTAGATGAGGAGAAGAACACTAAGATCACTCCAAAATCCTGCTCAATTGTGTCCCTTTTTAAAAAGAAATAGCATGTCAAAATCTTTTAGCTCTTTACTACTGTCTCCTTTAGTATCTAAACCGTCTGCCTATGAGGGAAACAACATCTTTATTGTGAGGCTAGTAGGAACTGTGGAGAACACAACGCTAACATTGCTAAACTAAGCAATCTATTGTGGCCGTAGTACTGATCGTTCATGAGTACATGGACCCCTCGGCCAACCAGTAAAAAGGAGTCGTTGCATTGTTGGCACACTCTAGATTGGATCTTATTGACTAAACTCTGCACAGTTTCCCTGTTTCCACGAGATTATGAGGGTAGCTTAGCTAATCTCGAAACCAATTTCATACTGGGGAATTCGGACGAGGTTTATTCAGGACTTACTTAAGTAGCATCCGCCTACGCTATACAAACTGGACTCAAGTGAAAAGAATACAAAGTGAATTCTGATAATAGCTAATATAATCATATTATATCCATATGAAGGAAACATGATTATCACCCCGTAATCACACGAAAGACATATTTGTTGTCCTCTCATACCCCAAGTGTCAAAATCTACGAGCCGTTTACTTTCACGGATAGATCTAAAATTAACCGAATAAAGTTACAGTCTTCTCATACTCACGGAAGCTCGAAGTAAATGTTGCAGGCGTCCAAAGTGGAAGAATATACAAAAAATTAGAGATACGCAATCCGCCACAAATAAATATTGAACTAATGTTTCTTAAACAAAGAATCGGCATTGAAACTCAAAATGCTTTATTTCTTAATATTATATGAATGGCGCAACAGCTCGTCCAAGTTCAACTTGATCAGAGCGTAAACTAAAAGACTGGACAGCACAAACCCTAAAGCGCGCGATTAGGACACGAAGGTCAATAGTGTCACGACGACTTTTATAAACATATTTACTTAATTTATTTTCCACAAATTAGTTTCTTTGACGCTTATCTAATTTTTAAATTAAAGTTTAATAAGTTATTATTTTAAATTCATCAGTGCTTCGGCAGATATGGCATATGTGCAATATTGAATAATAATCATTGATTCGGCAGACCTTTGAATTAGCAAGAATTGAAGTATTAGCAATTTACTAGTTTCATTTATGAAGTAGGTGTTTGCTATAGTGTTTTGTAAATGGTATTTTGAACGGGCGTTTCCCAATTGACCATTGGATGGAGAAGGCGCGTTTTAGTTTCGGTTAGTTGTGATTTTATTAACTTCTGTGTCCATAATTTGATAGTAAAAAAGAAAGTATTGTTGCTTATGAAATTCGAGTTAATGTTTTGTTAAATGAGTAAAACTTGTTGTCGAATCAAACACATTGCCTCCCAGAGTCGAATAGCTCACTCAAATCCCAGGCAGATGAAGGTGTGCTTTTCTCATCTGTCGTTCGGATTGCAAAGAGATTTCTATTGTGGAGTAACTCTTATTGCTCTTAATCGTGAAATTGGTTTCCTTGCAAAAGGCCACACTGTTGTATGATCTTTTCATAGATGAGGGAGGAATTCGTATTGAGAATGTGTTGACTTCATTTTCAAAAATGCGAGTGTCAGTCCGTGTTGCTCAAACGAAGATGATCAAGAAGGAGATGGCGAAGAAGTGCCTGTTGCAGCTTCTTATCAAACTGCCAAAAATACATTGGAGTCGCAGGACTCTGTTGAATGGAAATTACTCATTAACAACCAATAAGGCAGGCTCGAAGAGGTGAAAAGAATGATTGAATGCTATAACCTTAGTAAGGAGCGACTTTACTGAAGTCGGATTTACAGGGTTCCAATATCGAGTACTTTGATTGAATAAGCGAATAAAGCAAATAACTACCGACCATCACGATCCAATTGTATCTAATCATCACGGTGCCCATAAACTGTACACAGATTGAATGAGTGAAAGAAATAGTCACCCAATGTCATCGGTAAAGATCAAATAAAGAATAAACTAAAAGAGTGTTTCTGTCAAAGAATTCACTCAGTATTATTTCTTTACTCTGAGATATTTTCGAGGATGATATAGTGAACGTCCAAGAAAGTCAAGCTAAGTTAGTTCGATATGAGCCACATGCAGAAAGGCCCATTTCCATGGCTTTGAGTTTGAGTTGTCTTCTAATTCATCGGCTCGAACACCTTGGAAAACGGTCAGACTTCTTCCTGGTGGTGGTCGAGCAAGGAACAGAAATCCATCCAGCCATTCTAATCAGTTAATAGACCACCATCCAGTTGGCTGTGTTTTCTTAAGAGGATGACATTTGCTTACTGTGCCAGGTTTGTTCAACGATAGCTTCAGTTTTCCAAACTAAAGCACATACCTTCGGTAGACAGTCAATACCTCTAATGTTTAGAATTGATTGATTGATTGATAGAACAGTTTGTTAAATTGGGAGTGAGAGTGATCACTGTCGATGTATCATTTTTCTAAGCCTTCAAGAGGAGTAAAGCCATTATCCAATTTGTCTCCGTCATCTTAATTTCCAGTGGGAGTTGGGGAAAAAGTGGGAAAAGGCTTAGTTGTTGCCTATCTTTACGGCTGCTTAAGTGAGTAAATGAAAAGGTGCTTATTCTCACACTATATCTGGCGTCAGGAGTGAAGAAAAAATGTGGAGAAAGCCAACAGTTTTTATATGGATTCTAGATATTCCCTCTGGAATATGAAAAGAAATTGATTACCGAACCATGTCCTCTTAAATGATCTCATTAATGGGATTGTTGTTGTGATGCACTGGAGTTTCTTGGAGAGACGAAGGAACAGAGGCTCTTATTGAGGGTTCCAGAGGACAATCATCAATTGATGTGGTAGGAATGGATTGAGGTCGCGAAGTTGGCCTCTCAATCAGCAACTGATCAGAGTAGGGTGTTGTCTGTCCCGCATATTTAACGGAAATATATGCTTTACGTTTTGAGCGAGTTCGACATAATTGAGAAATTGCCGCCGATTTGTCACTATCACCAAACGTCAATGTAATTGGCGTAGTCGCTCTATTCACGTCAAGCGTTAAGGTTCCTTTGATTTGTACACTTGAATTCAACTGGCTTTTGTATTCCTCACCAATTCAATTCGATACTTTTAATTAATATATTTGTGACAAATTATTTACAGTGAACTAATCTTAGAATTTCATTATTTATTATTTTTGGTTCAAAATAGCTGTTGGAATGCCGAATCGTTCACTAGACAAGAAATTTTACTAATATGACATTTTGACGCTTGTAGAGATAACGCCAGTAGTAACGACAAGCAGTGGTGAGTCTGCATTTGAATTGATTTTCCATCCTATTTAAACACGTCGGCTAAGAATAGTAAAATGGAACGTTGAGTGCTGTATATTAGATTAATTTTCCTACCATCATTAGGCTATTTGACATTGCTCAATGGCCATATTTACTGATGGAATTGCCTTCAAACATATTTTAAAAACTAGTATAATTGGCGAAAGCATATTTTGGACCATTAGGTTTTACTAACTGCATTTATATTATTGATAAAATGGTGTTGTGTGCTTCTCAATCGGATTTCCACTGTTTAGAGCATTGCATTATCAATTTGAAAATAGCCAACTGCAATTGCAAAGATAGTGAATCACTTTTGATTTGGTTTTAGTAGATCCTGTCTTTCCATTCATGTTGAAATAGGTTTCGCGATTAGATCCATTTATACAAGCAAGTTTTCATTTGCCTAAGTTTTGGCATTTTTAAAGATTTGTTCCAGCCCACCACTAAAGCTTATTATTTTATTATTTCAGTTCTTATTGGAGTCACTCAATGGGTCTTTGACTGACTGACGCAGTCCAATAAATGAGCTATTTCAGTCAGTTAAATTATAATAAACGATGTATCAAAGCAGTTCAGTGACAAACATTGAATAAATGAAACCGTGTGGTGAAATTATTCTTGAATTCTGCGTTTTCAAGTAAAGATTGTTGGATATTTGGTCCATTCTGCGCGTACATTGAGTGAGGTCGACTTTAATTTTGACGTGAAGAGAAGGTCATTTTCGACATTGAGCACTCATATTCCCTAGCACAAGAACCTGAGAATAATTCTAGTTATTAATTAAAGAGGCTTACATATGATTAAAACGGTGGCTTTTGTGTACGACGGCAATTTAAATTGAGAATTTGAAATAGAAAATGATTGTCTCTACCTTCGAAGAGGGTGGATGACTTTTCGTGATGAATAAACCACCAGCATTTATTTTGTCCATTCTATCGTATGTCTTGTAATGATGTGAGAATTCCGTTGTTTAAATGTGAAATTCATATTTATTGCCAATTTTTTAATGAGAGCAGACAAGAGAAAGTATCTAGTATCTAATTAAAAAGACTGATAATCTTCATGGAAAGGAGAGATTTTTAAATCCGAATGAGAGAATCCGCGAAGTTGTGATGTTAAAAAGGCAAGCAATCGGACGTAATTGGCTGTAACCGAAAGGATTTATGCCTCGACAGAACGTTTTCAATTGCCTGACTGAGTAATATTGAAGTGCATTAATGCATTTATTAACTGTCCTTGAAAAAGATCAAATATGCTACCACTATCTAGATCATTTTACTATTGACCCCGGTTTCTTCGCATTTACCCTAAGTGCAGATGTGCGTGAAGGCGACGTGATGTGACAATTTCTTCACCTTGATCCACTTGCAATCGGAGAAGAAGTCGTGCCAGGCGTGCCTGGTTAACTCAAACTGACTGCAGGCATCAATCTAAAAGTGTGTCATAACGTTCGCATGCCTATGTGGGATATGAATGGTACTTGATGTTTCTTCACGCTGTCCTCAACTGAAAGTCATCGAGGCATTGTATTATAGTCACTTTTGATGCTTACTTGTGGGTACATTAAGATGACCAAATAAATAAAATGTCATAATAACAATCATATCTATTTGACCCCTTATAATATATTCGGGAGCTAACTTTGATATGGATGCAAACAGGCGCTTTCATCCGTTCAAACGTTTATAAATGAATTCACTTGGTTAATAGGAATCTCATTGGGAAGGAATTGGATTTCCAATGTGTTTGTACGATCACAAAGTGACTAAGACAGTAAATATTTCCCTTTTCGAAATGATTTTCCATGTGTAATAAGACACTGCCTACCGATTGGAGAAAAGTCTATTGAATAAAGTCATTGATATCTTTCAAATATCATCAACGCAGAAATTTGAGTGATGCATTTTGCCAGAGGATCTTTTAATAGTAAATGGCAGAAATAAATTAGAAGAATTTGGCACCAAATTTTCATGCTTATTGATTTATTTATTTATTGCTCTGGTTTAATATGGCAAGACATGAGATTCGCCAATCTAAATGAGTGGAATCTCAAATTGTGATGGCGGTATAGAATAAAATCGCATAATTAGATCGAATCAAAGAGCACATTTCAAAGTGTGAACTCGGGTTTCAACGGTAGTTTGTGGCAGTTTGATGACATTTTTGCAGTGAATGGAACGCCATTTAATGACCTATTTGAGGAAAGTTGTCCCACCCAAATGCAAACACAGACTGGATATTTGTGTGGATAGTGAGTGTGACGATCTGCATTGGTCAATACGCACTTACAACTTAACAGTGAGACTCAGTAACTCAGACGACGCTGTGTACATACGTGTGGATATGGATACTATAAGTCTAAATGCTGCTTCATGAAACGCAACCTGATGACTCTTTATTAGTGTAGAATAAATTAAACTATGGACGTGCGTTCGATGCTACCGTAATCTGTGTTTGAAAATGAGTTCCAACGTTGCCAAATTATTAGCTTTCTTACTTTGAATAAAACCATAATATTTATTAATTCCATTTTCTCTCGTGATATGTGGGCATGCAAGATGTACTTAGTAATGGGCTGTTTGGATGCACAGGGAGGCTCAATCAGCAGCATGAAACCACGTGCATGGCATGAATTTCCAGTTCAGGCGAATTACAGACAGGATACATTTTTCTTTTCTTCCCCCTACTGACGAAAAGTGAATTAGAGGGGAAAGCTTTGCCGTATTCAATGAATTATCAAAATTACATGTTTTCGAAGTCTACTTTGTCCGCTAATGTTCAACTTTATCTATTTTCAAAATATCAGTTGTATCAGTTGACACATTTAGTGCAAATGTCCGATTTCCAAAGTTGGCTCTGGCAGAGCAGAAATTAACATTGGTATTGCATTGAATTATCTCAATGTGCCAAGTTGGTAAAATATGAAACACTGAAGGTCACCTTCAACTCATAAAGGAGATAATGAAATGTGACAAGTTGGCGGTGAAATTTTAATAAATAGAGCTCACGAAATATGGACATTCGACAAGGAAAGCACAATCTGAAGAGACTTCGTGGGAAGAGCAGAGTGCAGAAGATCAATAAAGGCGCTGAGTATTTCTGCTTAGGTTGGATAATCATTGCGAGTAAAATGCCAACAGATAATTTGCAACTAATTTTATATTACGATTATCACTGTGTATTTCCTTTTCAGACTTTCTTAACTGCATATTTTGTTACCATCATGTTGACACAGAATCTCTCTCAACTTTGATATTTTATGCCAATAAACCGACGCTTGCTATTTCTTTCTAATGGACAGAAAATTGTCTATTTATATTATAACATGTGTTTAATCTACTTTAATTGGACACATTCACACCTGATATAAGCGAAAGTGAAAGACTGTATCATTCTGTTAATTACAAGTCCAATTACACTTCAAGCGGCAAGACATTCGCCATTTGACTGTGAAGTGACTATCCTGGCCATTCTTCTACAACCCATGCGTCATTTCATAAGTCATTATCTTAATGAAGGGAGTGCTTGAACCGTTCCATTTATTGAAGAATGCTTTGTTAATTCATTTATTATTTAAACGATTCAGCGAATTGAACAAGTTCAACATGGATGGCAAACAAACCAGTTTCAAAGGTCATTTTTCGGCTGGAAATATCACCCGGTGGTTTGCAGTGTAGATAGAAGATTCTAACGATGTGCTTTAGTGCGTTTGCAGACAAGTTCTCACCAGACGTACCGTGAGAAATGAAATACTAATTTGGAATTTTAAAGATGTAGATAATAAAATATAAATCGTACACCTATTTGCGTCTTTATAAACAAAAAAATATATGGATCTGGCTGCAAGAAATAGTTGTCTTCAATTCCCAAAAGGATGTCATCTAAACTGGCTCTATGACAACTCACTGGCTTGATACAACCTTCGCGCCATTGCTGCAATATTACACTTACCTCAAATCCGCTTTTAATTACACACCTCCTTGACTTCCCTGTATTCAGTAAAATTAAATGGAAACGGAATTATGAGCAGTGACCTTTATTTGAGCTATGGAAAGTGTGCCAATCAATTCTTCGGACATTTAAATTAAATTAAATTTCTCCAAATAACTAAGACAAATAACTTCGTTCAACTTGGTTGAAAGAAATCCGAAGAAATTTCACTTAGAGATTGTGAAATGTGCACATTGATGTAAATGGATCATCATGATTGGACAGTCAACGAGATATTTCTTTTCTATGTAATTCAACGGTAGATTCTTCACCGAGCAAGGCACATTGTGCTTGCATTCTTTCATATTATGAATTCTTCAGTAAATATTTATTCACGTCAGCCATGTTGGCATTAAGAAATAACTTCAGTTTCACTTTTCTTCAATGTGATCTGCTTAACCATTGCTGTCGACTGATCCCAGCACTCAATTGAATGCAGTAAGTGCATAGCATGTGCATCCCTTTCAGAAGGCGAGATTTTTGAGAAGCACTTGAAAAAGCCCGGAATGCAAATAGACATTAGATTAATTCAATTCGAAAAGAAGTGACAAGCTAATGCCTTATTACTAGTAATCTCATAACTTGTGTCAAGGCTTCGCTCTTGAGACCTGATCAGTTAATCTGAGGTCACAACGGATGCATTTTATCATTCGATTTGCACGCGTACAAGTGTGTGTATACAAATAATTCACCAGTTTGGCAAAACTTACCGAGGTATTCAATTCAGTGAGTTGGACTGGGACTCAGCCATATTTGATCCGAGAGTTTCAGAGCTGATGCGAAAGAAGAGGCTTTCTAATTACCTATTTTACGTAAAAAACCTGAAAAGATGAGTCAAGTGATGATGTCTTGACTAAATGTCTAACTGGAGTTGATCAACATCAGCGGCTCCATAAGTAAGTACACAAGCAAAAAGTGCCCTATTATTCAAACAACGTATTAGAGAATAATGGGTAGAACGTAGTTACCTGAACAAATAAGCATTCACTGACTTTTCGCAGAAATATTTACCTTAATCCAAGACAATACAGAGTGGGTTAATGAAAAGTGACGAACCTCCTCTTCAGCTTTCTACCAAATCAAATGATTGACGAAATTCACAAAGACCATCATGCAATATAAAGTCTCTCACTTCAAACCATATTTATTTACACGTATGTAGCATCGTCAACTTTGTAAAACAGCACCCAGACCTATTTCAATAAATGCGCCATTAGTGGCATCGCCTCATAAACCCATCTTCACTCTGGGGTTAGGAGAATCAAATTTAATGACATATACGCCGTTTCAACTTCCTCGTTGTCATTTGCTGACACAGATGGCATCGTAGCTACATCATAAACAGTCAATATGTTTGACATGACAGAAATTACTCATTGATGATAGGCACACACAGAGAGTTTAAATCAATATGAATCAGGTGAGCATGAATACGGCGTTTCACACTACATGCAAAAAAACCTCTCCCTCAGAAATTAAGGAATAATGAAGTGCATTCCATTGTCACAATGAGGTTCTAAGAATTGATATTTAGGCAATATTAATTTTGGACACGGGGATTGTCCAAATAATATTTGCTGGGTAAGAACATTATAAGAGGTGTCGAATAACCCACAGACGATGAAGTATATCGTTCTACTGACATGCCCTCAACGAAATTCGAACTGATATCCTCGATGAAGCCACTTCTAAAGGCAGTAGGAGTATGGAGGCACGTGATATAATTACCACAAGCAAAAACACGATATTTTGCACTATGGAAAATCAACCCAAATTCAATCACTAAATGCCATGAACAATTTTCTTCAAAAGCTTCAAACTCAAAATGCGTTCTTATTATTTTTACAAAATAGCACGCACTAGCAAAATTTATTGGAAAATTTTACGTCTTCAGGATAATTCAAATACCCGTCATTTAATTGACTCAAATTCCAGCTAACATTTCATTCTAATAAAATGCAGGAGGCCACGTTACAGAGGCAATTGTTCTAAAGAAATAGTAATTTGAAACTTTCAAGAAAATGATACAAGTCACCACTCAAAAATGGCCGATGTTATCATTCAGCCGCTTAATATCAAAATTAATATTTAAAATATTTAAGCCATTACATTTGTTATAATTGAATTTATAAAAAATTCAAACTTATTATTTCTAACATCTATTTGACTATTTCCCAAATTCAGACATATTACTGCTCTTTGATTGCCTGACTTTGTGCTCCTCCAACCTCTTGAATTTTCGACATCCACCCTTCAACACCTCTTTAGGTAGGCAACTCATTTATGTTGCCTTCCCTCAATGCGGAAACATATAATGACTTTCTTAAAAAGCCATTGATCAAAAAAGGAAATGCTTAAAATTATGAAGTTCTCATATGATATTTCATAGATACGTTCATAGATTTTAATCCCACCTCGTAAATATGCTATATATATATACACTGAACTGGTGTATAACTCAATATTTTAGGCCTGTTTCACTCGTAAGTAGCTTGGTATTTTAAATAAAATATTTATGGTAACAAATTGATAATAAATACATTTCATGGTGTTATATTATTTTAGCACAAATATTTACCACGCTTCTGCGAAGACTCATAAACAATTGGCAAAGATTATTCGCTTATTTACGGCTTGTTGATGAAACCATGGAGTTTTGAAATAAATTATTAAACAAGATAGTCTGTCTGTCTTAACTTTATCCAATTAGGACTGTTTTACTCGTTATAATTTGAGATTATTTAAATTGCATTGCTTCCCTTACCTCCTTTTCCCCCATTGATAACAAACACGTTTCATGGTACTGTATTTTTTAGCACAAACGCGATCAAACTTCGCCGAATAAAATGCGATAAATTGTTCTGAATGACACAAACGTTCTTCTCTTTGTACATTGTAAATTATCGTATATTTTCATAAAGTTCCAACATGTAATTAGTACTTTGTTCTTTTTTAAATAGTTCATTACAATACGGTGGAGATAAATATTTGTCCTCACTTGATACAATTCAAGAAAACACCACTTCACAACCGGTTGACTACCAAAAGATTTCTGGAAAGAAAACCAGTCACCAGCAAGGAGATGGTTTTCAGTAGGGCTAAAATCGAAGAATTAAAGACAAATTAGTATCACGCCTCAAAATCTAGTTCTGCAGAGTGATAACAAGCTTCTTTAAGGTACTACAAAGCTGAAAATTGGTCTTGGAACATTCTATGGAAAGCATATGTCAACATGGCGGCAATATTCTAACAGTGAAATAATGCCAAATCGTTGGTCATTCATCCGCTAGTCTCTAGGGAGATTATTGGTGTATCTATAAGTCTAACTTGATCGGGATGATAGAGGAGTTTCGGTGATGGGAAGTTATCCTTAAAGAAGATAATGTATTCAACAAAACATCTGTTCTATTAGTTCATTCTGTTTCTACTTTTATGCTCCAATACTGCAGAATAGTGTGGCCTTTAAGCTTGCATTCAGTGGGAAGAATAATCGCCTCAATGCATTAGTTGTGGTCTAGGAATGAGGTAAATAATCTTGCAAATAGATGCATCAACCTAAGGTGTCCTCTTTCAAGTCAGATGCTTTAGTACAATATTATTAATGGGTGAAGGGAGTCTCAGGTGAAAAAGTGGAGGAATGGAAAGGGCAGAAAGCGAAACTTACCGGGATTTTCAATTCGGTGAGTTGGTGATAAAAACTACGTCTCGTGGTATTATATTCCTTTTAGCTCAAATGTTGACCACGTATCTGCGTAGATTGATAAACCTCTGGCGAAGATTTTATGCCTACGTACTCGCGTTGCGCGTTGAATCTCAGTGAACCCTAATCGATTGCAAACGTAAAATTTGATATTTTGAATGAACCTTACTCATACAGGACCTTGTAACTTCTCGATGATTCGACAATTTCGAGTGAGTCATGTTCACATCTGTTGGTTTCACTTTGAAAATATATCAATGTATTGGAGATATTATTGCAGATAGTATTGCAGATAGCTTGAAGTAAGAGTAGAAGATAAATCAGTTACCTGGATGATGTGGTGGCAGGAAATTCTCAGGGTTACCTGTTTGCGTCCGGCCTCTGGAGTGGGGAAATTTGGAGGCATCCTAGAGGAAGCGGAATTCGGACTGCACTGAATGGAGGCATTCGTAGTGTAGAAAAGACGGAACAAATGCAAGGCGAATATTCAAATGAATTGGAGTGCAATAGACAGGGTTTTGCATTTTGGGGGTCTTTGCTGGCACCCTAGAGGAAGTGGAATTCGAAATGCATCTTTTTATCGATGAAGCAAAAGCAAGTTGGAGAAGCAACAATCCGTATGGCTTAATGGTCTGAAACCGGTGGGAATAAAAGCCGCCTTTTTCGCTTAATCGATAATTTACTCTTTCCAGAGCATTTGCAATACCTAGTGTGGCAATTATATGTATCTGTTCAAGGTACCCCCATTGTATGTCATTTGGTTGTTATTCAATACAATTTTCATATTTTCCTTTGAGATTCTTTAAATTACATATTTTTGAGGAGGGATGAATTGGCAATTCTAATGCTCTAGTGCATTCACTTTTTAATTAGTGGCTTTCAATGAGCACTTATATGAAGTCGCTTAATACGAGATTTCTTTCTTAATACATTAGCCTTAGAGTGAGCCGCTAGCGCTATTAATAACTGCACAACCTCGTTTATATGAAGCGATGTTACCGGACTAAAATCTAAAATGGAAAATCTTATTGAAAGTGTGGAGTTGTGAACAACTTATAGATTACTTACTGTCCCATCTTCTATTATGCGGGTGCAATATACATATCTCATTTTCCATTCTGTTTAATTCGAACATAATTAATTTGTTGATTGAAAGGATGTAATTAGCTCAATTAACGAAATGGAATTAGAAATATTTTTAATCTCAAAAAATAAATACTAGTTTTGATCAGTTTAAATGATATAAAGCTGATAATAAGATGCTAGTTGACAAAAATAAAAATCCGAAAATTATTTAAATGCTCAAATCCATAGTACAAAATTAAAATATTATAAAATGGAATTTTATAATTATTATAATTAAACAATGGTTGTTTCTTTATGTCATAACTAGAAATTCTGTGCAAATTTAAGCATATAAATTAAAAGTGCGAATAACGAAGAGAGCCAAAAGTCGAAAGCTGCTGGTACTTACAAAGACCGAGGTCATTAATTTAGGAGTTAAGACGAATGGCTAGCTGTTAAAGAAGCTCAAGCGACAGTTCCAAAATTGGAGAAAAGAGTTGTGCAGGCCAAATTGTTTTGAATTAGCTGCAATAGAATTTCGAGGGAGAGAAAAGGAGGAATGGGGGAGACATTGAGGATGCGAGTGAAGTGCACGAGAAAACAAATGACAAGTGCGAGTGTATGAGGCAAGGTGTACTTTGCAAAAAAGCTGGCGACACTTTTATTAAAAGAGTGTGAATCAATAAAAACAAATAGGGGTATAATGCATAAATAATGCAAGCAAAGAACCGTCTATGAATCCGTAGTGAGTCGTCTGTCACTGTAACTCCCAACACTAGTAGGTCAGTTGCAATAAAATGAGAAGAGAGAACAGTGATTATTTTGCTTAACGTCTGTTGATTTGGATTTTCGTTATTCGAACTTTCAGTGTGTTGAAGTTACTTAGGTGCAAGGAGGAGCGTAAGAAACGGGTCAATTAAGAGATTAAGGAGGAGGAGAGATAAGCTTGCCCAGACACGACAAATAGATCTTTGGGTCATGAGGCCATTAAGGCGAAACTTCAACATGTTTGCATAAAATAATAGGACTGAGGGGTAATCCATAAGGAGTTATCCCCCAAGGTGAAAAATGAGATACACAGCAAGTGTCTAAGAGCATACAGCGCACATAAAACGTACAGCTGAAATTCTTTTGCATTTTTTCCTTTTCAGAAAATATACGACGCCACAACCGCAGTTCAGATGTCTATGCGAATTCAAATCGAGTCCAGTCTGTTTCACTCTAATTTCGAGATCACCGTGGCCATTTGATGTAGAATCACCGAGGCTGGATCACATGGTACACATTACTGCCATAAAGACTCATTTTAAACTTCGTTCTCTTTAACGTCAGATATATACGCTTACCCATTCTCCGGATTCGCTGACTAGTTGCTTTCTTTTTTGTAATTAGTTGTTAGTTGTTAGGATTAGTAAATAGTTTCAAATTTATATAAAAGCTGATCAAAATGGCAACTGGGTGGCACAATGGCAACTAATATAAACCCTATTTTAACGCTTATCAATGTTTTCCTGATTAGGCCTGAGAATAACTAGTATTAATAATTATACAACCGTGCCTGTGTGAAATGATGTTACAGCACTAAAATCTAAAACGAAAAACCTTGTTAACAGTCTAGAGTGTTGAACCACTTAGTGATTATTAAATGTCCCGTCTTCTATTATGTAGGTACAATACACATATCTCATTTTCTATTCTGTTTTATTCAACTATGATTGATTTTTTTAACTAGGTAAAATTAACTCAATTGACGAAATACAAATAAAGATATTTTTGATCCCAAGAAATAAATACTGGCTTTTTTATAATGAATGAATGAATATAAAACTGATAATAAGATGGCAGTTGCCAAAAACATAAATCAGAAAATTATTTAAATGCACAAATCTGTAAGGTCAAAAAAATATTTTCAAATAAAATTAAAATGACGTAATTCGTCATTATAATTTGGCAGTTTTTGCTTTTAAAGTCATAAAAATAAATTCTTTGCAAATTTAAGTATATCAAGAAAGCGGATAATTTAAAGTTCGTTAGTGCGTGACTTGTGTATGTCTCAATTGTCTTCTAAGATTTAACCACTTTTGTTCATTTTGATGGTAAACCACTCAGATTAAAAGTTCACTTTTACCTTATCCTATTCTATTTACATAATTTTCGTCCAATAATATTCATTATGCAATGTGGTCTATATGATATTCTTTATGTTAGCATGTCGCATAATAGACGCTGACCTCCACCTTGCGAGGCCAATGAGAAGGAAAAAAGTATAATCATATGCGTTAACCATTGCGCGTGCGTACTCGATGACATCCTGCAGGGTGCAAGAAGACATGACCGCTTCATCGCTCTTTCGCGGTGCGAAAACGTACCAGAACATGTACATCAAGCTTAAATTGATATCAAGAAGTGTTCTTAATCGTTTGTTCTAACGGTCACATGATCTAGATTGTATCGAGGAAACGAAGGACTGTTGGTGGCAATTTTTGTCTAATTTGGACAGTGATGTGCATCGTTCACCTCACGGTTCCTCGGATTCGAAAAAAAAGATTGGCGTTTTTATCGACCTCTGCAAGCCTAGGTCGGTTGATTGCGGTAACTAGCGAAATTACGTTCCTACAAGTCCTTTCAAAGTTTACCAGTTCACTTCTCGTATTCTTACTTTCTAATTTGCCTGATACTGCTACAAGATGCCGACATTCCGAAACTTCCGAAGTTTTAAGTTCTTGTTTTGATCTTGTCGATTTACGTTTCAATTTATAGCTAAAGAGTGTATTCATATTTACTTTTAAGGTTTCTAGCCGATAGCAATGCAGCGTAGGAATAATTTCGAGTTTAATTTTTTCAAGCGGGTGAATACTAGGTGATTTAATACTAGTATTTACAGATTTAAAACTTTTCTGCCTACAATTTTTTATTTACTTTGAGATTTAATACCTTTCAGCTTTAATTAAGATCGAAGGACACTTTTATGCTTGCCTTAATTCAAGGCGTGGCATTCAATATTATGTGACCTTTTTATTGTTTTAATTAAGTTTTGCTTTTGAATTTTAGTCTGTGGATATCCTCCCTTTTATGATGAAAATAATCACGATTTATTTAGCCAGATTTGTAGCGAATTAGCTACCTAACTATGCCTGTCTAGTCTCAGAAACATCCAGTACAGATTCCCCTAGTTGGTACGCCCCACCGAAGTAGATAAACTACTATAAAGTCAAGAAGAAGACGTAGTAGAAAGAACACGCTTGTTCGCCGTGTCAATATGGCGTACTATGATGAAGTTTCCGGAACAGAGTAGAAGTAAACTGCGATCCTCTGTCTGTCGTGATGACGTATGAAGCACCGAATATGGATATCCATGATTCTATCAGGGCTTTTGCCACCGACGCAGAAGAGGTGTCGTGTAAGGGAACGGCCACTGGCCAGCGCATAAAACGATCAATGCAGGTTAGGACGTAAGAGAAAGAGTTTGATGGCGAAAGGGGACTGACGATGTCGACATTGATGTGTCGAAAACGGACTTCGGGTAGAGGGAAACAAGCGAGTGGACTTCGTGTATGCCTGTGAACCTTACTGGCTTGGCAAGATAGGCAATTTTTGGCCCACTGACGAACGTCCTGTTGGATGTTCTTCCAGACGAAACGATCGGTGATCAATGCTTGGGTGCGACAAATCATGGAAATGGTCGAAGATCTTCCGCCGATACGCTTGCGGGACGAACGGTCTCGGCCTGCCGGTTGAAACGTCGTAAAGGATTCCTGTGTTAGAGTCTGGTAGTTTTAAACTTTGGAACTATAACGAGAGATTTGGAAGCAATTTCTTTAAGTCGAGATCTGGTCTTTGCTCGGATGTCAGGGCTTGCAGATCAAGGGAGAGTGTGACGATTTGGTTTATTTCCATACGGGACATTGCGTCAGCAACCACATTGCACGATATGTCGCACATGGCTAGTGAATTGTGCGATGAAATCCAAATGTCGCGTTTCCCTGGGAGAATGGTGATCTGCGGCTGCCCGAAAAACGTAGATTAAGGGTTTGTGATCAGCGAATATCGTGAATTGACGCCCTTGCAGAATTTGTCGGAAGTGTTTTACTGCTAAATAGATTGTGACCAAATGTGCTGTACCGCGTCTCCGTGGTTGTGAGCTTCTCCGAGAAAAAGGAGAGAGGCTGTGCTTCACCCTTAACCATCTGTTGAAGGACTGCTCCGACGGCCATTTGGGATGCGTCGGTCTTCAGAACAAGGCTTGTTCCGCTAGAAGTTTCGGGATGGTTTGACGTGGTCGCCTTTGAAAGCTCCTGTTTTACTACAGAGAACGCTGATTCCGCCTCCGACGTCATCATGAAATGCTTCGGATTACCCTTAAGCAAATACGTGAGGGACTGGAGGGCGTGAGCACAATTTGGGATGAATCGTCCGTAATAGTTTACGACGCCTAGAAAGCGAGGTAACTCAAGATAAACTGCGTCTTTTCAGGGAGCGGTGTGATTCCACGACCGCTGATGTGATGACCCAGGAAATCGATCTCTATGTGACCGAATTTGCATTCCTCGGGGTTAACCGTGATTCCGTATTGTTGAAGACGTTGAAACACTTGTCGTAGGTGTTGTTTGTGCTCGTCCGGGTTGGAACTAGCAATGAGCACGTCGTCAATATAAGTAAAAACGAAATCTAACGCACGAAAAACTTGATCCATGAAGCGTTGGAAAGATTGGGTCGCATTGCGTAGGCCGAAAGGCATACGTAAGTATGCGAGTAGACCGAATGGTGTGATGACGGCCGTCATAGCAATATCTTCCGGGGCCATGGGAATTTGGTGGTATGCACGGAGTAAATCAAGCTTGGAGAACATGACCTTGCCATGGGGATGTAGCGAAAAATCATGTGTGAGGTATTGGGTAACGGTCTACTACGGTAATTCTGTTGAGAGCCCGATAGTCTCCACGAGGTCTCCGGTCACCGTTTTTCTTCGCGATCATGTGCAAAAGGGAAGCCCATGGGCTGTTTGAAGGTCAAACGATGTCTAAGGATGCCATGTTTTGGAATTCTTGTTTAGCTGCACGTAGTTTGTCGGAGTGCATGTGACGGTGGGCTCTAGCAAACAGGTTGTCCCTTGGTGACGATGTGATGACATACCTCGTGTTTGAGTTCCAAACTCGTTGTTTGTGGACGAAAGATTGAAGGAAACTCAGACAGGATATTCGAGAAGGGGTTCGCAGCAGGTAGGAGGGAATTCGAATCAAAAGAGTTAAGGGTCCGAGTATGGCAAACCACTTGGAGGGAGGTGACATCGTCGTGTGCACAACACGGTCTCTAAGATTGACGAGAAGCCGGAATCTAGAAAGGAAATCGGCACCGATAATGGGTTTTTTACGTCCACGTTCAGGAACACGAAAGAGAACTCTCGGCGGAGCCCTAGGTCCAGGTTGAGAAACTTTTGGTCATATGTGCAAATTCTTGAGCTGTTAGCTGCCAGCAGAGGAGTACCGGTTGATTTCAGACAGCGTTTTTCTCCAGAGCGAGGGATAGCACTGACTTCAGAACCGGTGTCTACCAGAAATCGTAGTTTCGAATTCCTGCCGACCACGTAAAGGAGACAACTGGGGGGAAAGCCAGGCTTAGTTGTCGCCTTTACTGCTTGGCGTGCTCTTTTCCCGAATGGCCACGTGAGGTGTTCCTTGCATAAGTGCAACCTGGCTGACATTTCCTGGCCTTGTCACCGAAGGTTCTGTGGTAGTAGCAGACTGTCATGTCTCGCCGGGCTCCGCCATCTCCTTGGCGAGATGGGACGCCGTCTGTTGAGACGTGATGGAGTGCTTGATCGGGACGCCTTCAGTTCCCGAAGCTGCTCCGTGAGTTCGTCCAGTCTTTGAGTGATGGAATCTGCGGCGGTTGGAGCTTTGACTGCGTTTATGGTTGTCCCGTCCTGAGGGTCATAAATTAGATCAGCCTCTTCCGCTAACTTATCCAAGTTGTCTCGAGAAGGGCTGGTAATTAAAAATGGTGTCAACTTTCTTGGTATGCACTTCATCCATAACTTTTTAAGAATTTCGTCATCCGCAGAAGAACCACTAGCCAAGGATCACATGTGACGTAAAAGTTGAGAGGGAGAACGGTCACCGAGTTCAACTTGAGTAAAATGTTGGTCTAAATGCTTCTCTATACATCGATAAACGGCTGTTGATCGCTTGTTTAAGCCGGTCATAAGAGTTGTTGTCTGGCGGCATGGATGTAAATTCTTTGAATTGGGTCACGATTGTGATCGGAAGGACGGAAACAAGACGCTGGAATCAAATTGTTCGCTTGGTTATTCCTTTTAGTCGGAGAACCATTTCGAATTGCGTAAACCAGGAATCGGAGTTTTCTGAATCTAAAGTTTGAGTACTCGGGGACTTGCTAGTTCGGCTTCTTTAGACATTCTGAAATGGCAGAAATGGGCGATAGGGGACTTGAGAAAATGGTGATTGATCGAGAAGGACGAGGATCACCAAGTGAGTCGTGCTATTGGAAAGGGAATCGCAGTGCAGCTAGAGGTTGTTCTGCTGAGTGGATGAAGTCAGGCTTGGATCACGTCAGGATCACCAATTTGTAGCGGATTAGCTGCCTAACTAAGCCTGTCTAGTCTCAGAAACCTCTAATACAGATTCTCCTAGTGATTCAACGAGCCCGTTACGAATTTGATTCGCCTTACTGGAATATTTTTGAATCAGGTGATTGAATTAACTATTTTATCATTTAAATTGGTTTTTTAATCTTTAGTTATTTTAAATGCATTTTAAGCAATAGTATTTTGCGATGTAATTTCCGACTAAAATTCCAAAAGTAGCAGCAAGCGAGGGTTGGCAATGTTAGGGCTCTCTAGTTACCTAAAATGATTTGTGCACTGTGCGAGGTGAAGTACTTAAAAATTGAAAATTGGTAAGCAGCCAAAATTAGGGGTTAATAACGTGATAAAACAGCTCTAATGTCTTCATTAACACTTTACTATTGTTCAAAATTAATAGGTGACAGTTTAAACTAAGCTGAGCAGATAATATTGATTCTACGTTGGGAGAAATCGAAGTACCTATAATGCCCATACAATGTAACGTGCTCACGATTATTGCAGACCGTTTACCTATTTTGTTTTACTTTGGCTAGGGATTTCATCAGAGGTCTTTTACAGAAGGATCCCGCAAAAAGAGCTAGCTGTACTCTAGCTCAGCACATCCGTGGAAATCTCTGAATGCTGCTTCCGATGGCGACATTTACGCTCAAGCCTTACCGACTAGGAAGATCTGCCACAGAGATTTCTGAACAGTTGTGGCTTATTAAAGTAGCTTATCAACTACAAGGTCAACGATCCGTGTGGCTTAATGGTGGCAATGAAAAAGATATCCTAGCCTCCGCCTTGATTATTTGTTAGCAGCCATAACCTATTGGCATTGATTTACTTGTATAATTGAGGTAGGCCGGTTATGATGAATTGGCCTCATTGATAAAAAGAGCATATCATGACGTTATAGTTGTACTCTTTTTAATTATTCTAAAGACATAATTTGTAACCCCATAGTGTGTAACTTGGTTTTTATTAGATAAAATTTTTACTGTTATAAGTTGAGATTCTTTAACTTACATATTTTTGGGGTGGGGTGAATTAACAATTCTATTGCTTTAGTGCTTTATGTGAAGTCGCTGATGAGCTAGGTACCATGCCACTTGTGGGACACGTCATCGCATGAGCGCACAGCGTGACTTGAAGGTGCGTCCGTTCAACTTCGCATACGGATTGAGTGTGAGGACACACAGCCAATGGCCAATCAAAAGCCTCCACTCGCTTTACTTAATCCGCCATGTTGAATGACTAAGCTTCCTCCCTTGTCACACTCCACGCCGTGCATGTCTACAATAAACGCGTTCTCTGGATACCTCTGTCTCTTCTCAGCTTTGCAATAGCTTAATTCTGGGGGTCTTAGGAACTAGGAGAAACTGCCACTGAGGTTTCTGAGTACAGTCAGGCTTAGTTAGGTAGCTAATCCGCTACACACTACAATTAATGTGATGCAAATTACCACTGGGTCAAAAGCAGTACGATTTCACTTACTTTTCTTGAAGTGTCTGATTTTGTACCACTTTGAGAAAGGCGGGATAGCGACAACACCAATTCACCTTCGTCTTCCAGCAGACGAAGTACCGGAGCATATTCTTGAAGGTGTCCTCGGCAGTTGGCGAGTCAGTGACCTTCGGTGCACTTTTTATCCTCCTGAACCATATCAGGTTTGTTAATGGATAATAATATCATCATTTTCGGAAATTTAAGATATCATTTTATTGATGGTTTCAACAAACTTTTGGTAGGCCAAAATTGAATGGACGAGGAGCTATCGACAAGCGGTAAAGTCAGCGACTCTAAAATTGTATATTCCTGAAAGCTTCAATTCTACTGTTACGAAGGCAAGTGTACACAATTTTTCAGTTAGATATTTCAAGAATTGGGCAATCGAAAGCATCAGATAAAGGAGATTTAATAAATCGGGTTATATTTATTTCAGGACGCATAAAAGACAATTTAAGAGAGACCAGTGGTGATTTTTCTGCACACTTTAGGTAATCCTATTACTAATTGCACCAGGGTATTTACGCTTTGCACGCAGGTATGGAGCACTTTTAATAATGCAGTCACTAGGCAACTATTCAACTCAGTAGTACACTAAAACTCATTGATGAAGTGCTTGAAGCCTACGTCACACGAATCTTGTCTAATTGATTGTATTAACGTGGGATATTTAAATCGATATTCATACTATGGAGCCATTACGAATGGACACATGCCTGATATCAAATTTGTTGGGAGTCACCAATTTCTGCTCCATGAAGACTCTACCGATTAAGGAATTACTAGGACTTATGTGAAATTTACTAATTTGCAATGGGTTAAAACACGTCTGCTAATGTAATTCGTGCCTCTTTTGCAGGCAGGGAGAGGAGTCAATGAAATCTCCTTTTTAACTTTTTTTCATCTCAATTATTTAAGGTAATGCGGTGAAAAATGGAGGTGCAGATTCATTAGTGGACGAAAAGAAGTGATCTTATTACTAGTAATTAATACTACCAACGCCAAATCTCATAACTCGTGTCAAGGCGTCGCTCTTGAGACCTGATCAGTTAATCTGAGGTCACAACGGATGCATTTTATCATTTGATTTGCACGCGAACATAACATATCAGGTTTATTAATAAATACAATATCACCTTTCTCGGAAATTGAAAACACCATTTTACTGGTGGTTTCAACTAACTTTTGGTAGGCCAAAATTGAATGGACGAGGAGCTATCAGCAAGCAGTAAAGTCAGTGACTCTGAACTATACAAATAGCTAGCAGCCCAGCATTCTAGAATACTACTGTTTCTACGAAATGCATTTAAATTTTTTTGAGGATATACATGGGATGAACTAAATTAAACTATTTGGATTCAAGTGTAGGAGATTAAATTCATTAATAAAACTCCACAAAACTTTGACGTTACTTTGGTTTAGTGTCATTTAGTTTGAAGGAGTGAATTTCTTGTTGCTTACTACGTTTGGAATTTAGTACTTGCGAAAAATCATCTGGTAGAATTAAAAAACTTCATATCATCATGGTACTATTTACTTTTAAACATTGGAAGATATTTTCTATGTACTTTACTCTCCTTTAATTTCAATATATGTTAAAAATGGTTGCGTCGATGCAACATTAATAAAGATACTAAAAGAGGAAATATGGTCAACATATTCGAAATTTAAATTATTTATTATTTTAAATCCTGTAGAGTAGTTTATTTTAATAATAACTGGAGCATAGTTTGTTTCGACTATCTGTAGTAATATGGATCCTCCGGTTTTTTAATTTGTACCTCAAGGCTACTTGTTATCGTGTTGATTTTTACAAAATAATTGCATTCACTTAGTGGGTTCCGTGTCTTATATCTTAAACTATGCTTGTGTTCCGACATATATAGTTAAGCTTTGACAATAATTTTGAATTCGTCAATTTAGTTGCTGCATTTTAGTCTTAGTTATTTGACCCTTAATTCAACGTTTCAGTTCACATCTTTGAAACTATGCGTAACTAGATGTATATGTGCGTCATTTTTATGGCTATGCATACAACTTGCTCTCTATTGGAATTAACCTTTGTAATGGTTACAATAATGGAGATATCTACAAAATATCTTCTCATTCCGTGTATTCTAAATAGACTACATTTTCTTTCATTTTTGAGCGTCATGGATGCGTCGTCTCTGCATATTTTCTCTGTGAATATTGGGACCGTCATGCAAATCTGGTCAGATAAGGTTTGTTTCCATTCGCAATTTACACTGTGCAGACTAACAAGTGGATCATGAATAATTTCGTTCTTCTGATTTCAATGTGGCCCAACTTGTCTAAAGGTTGTTTATCTGTTTCCGAAATTTTTAACTTATAAGGTTTAAAGTTACGCCTTTTGCAATACACGAGGCCACTAACAGAAGCTCTTTGTGCAATTTCGATTAATCAATCTCCGCAGTCAATTTCGAAGTATTTAATTGATAAACTATCAGTAAATCGAATTTGATCTAAGATTCATTTTTAGGAATGTTCAAAGATTGCAGGTCTTGAGCCTAGTGTCATTGTTGCCTTAAGTTTGGCTGGTGATGCGATTTCTTTCTCTGATATTCAATTTCCTACTCTTCAAATGCTGGCTTGCAAAATATCGGTATTATTAGCCTTTTCTCGTCTATTTTAATGAATTTAGACCGATAACACTTTCCCCCACTTGTTAACTCTTCTCTTACCACCACTTATCGATTGTACCGTCCAAATTGATCCTCATAAACTATGCAAAAGATCCGAATTTACCAGGATAAATAGTATATTGGAGGAAAATCTTCTAACTTTACGCGTAATTGATCTCCCAAATCCATTGGCACGAGCACTTCTTGTAAACTTGACGAGAGTTGCTCATTGGCTTGCTATCGAAGCATTGATTATCAACAACATGGATTACTTCTCCGTCTCTCTGGAATTTCTATTTCATGTTTACTCTAGTTGTTCTCGCAGCGCAAATATCGGAGCTCAGTTTTTGGCATCTTACATGTTTACTTCACTGCGGGCTTTTGTCAACGAGCTACATGACTCCGAAAATCTATCCGTTAATCGAATTATTGAAGAAATTTTTCGAGATATTTCGTCGATTTCTCAACATTTGTCTTGTATCTTGTCAGAGGATACTCTAATGTCGGTTGTTTCGTCGCTATTCAAGGATCTTGTGGCTTTATACGCTTTCAAGTCGAATGTCCCCTCTGAACAACTTACTGACCTCTTGAAACTTGTTTATCTGGTACGTTACTTTAGTTATTTAAGTAGAAAGGATTTTTGGAAGTGTGACAGTGTGGTCACGTACACTTGACATTCCCATATGTATTTATTTTCAGGAGAGAAATGTGGATGTTACGAGAGCTTGGATCAAGTTTTGGCTCGTCAATGATTCTACTGGAATTCCGATGGATTCTTTTACCTAATTAATCTAGACTCAGTAATTGTTGTAAATACACTTTTAAGACGCTTACTAAATGGTTATTTCGTTTATATGCCCTCATTCTAATGTTTCGCCTTTAGTCATCCTTCTGTTGGCCACCTACGTTAACCGTTCCAATTGATTATTTCATTGGGTTAACGGTCTATAGAGTCGAGGGTCACACGTTTGATATTTATCGATATATCTCCAGTGTATGCAATGATTAATCTCTTTAGTTGAGGTCATTTAATGTTTTTTTACATTTGAGTGCCGGAAGAAATGTATCTTAATGGGTTTGGGAATTAATATGTTCCAAGTTTAATCTGCAACGTCGTAGTAGACCGAGAGTGTCGTCTATTTGGTTGAATATGAGAATCATTTTTTAGTAAATGGGGTAAGGATTGGATATATGCTTGAGGTGATTTGTGAACTATGAGGTCCTTCTCTTAAATTAATTCGCATTGCTTACTATCAAGTCTGCTATCATTGGTTATTTATTGTTCTCTCTTTTCTATAGTAGGCCTATAATCTATCTTCCATTTAATTTTCTTTTGTTCCCACTTTTGTACTGTTCTATCATCAGCCTAAATTTCGTTATTGATTTACAACTACAATTGTTGGCAAACGTTCATTGGTAATGTATTCAAGTATACCCGCACATATCCGGACATCGGAATGTTTTACCACTTTGTTCTATTGGCCTTGAATAAGGCGATTTCTAAGTTAATTCTTCCCTAAATCTCTTATCTTCTATATATTTGGATGATATTGAAATCTCTGTTCATCAGAGATTTTACAGAATGAGCTTGAAAATTATTGCTGTGGCAAATTTCTCTCTTACCTGGTCATTTACTCGTAAGGTATGAAAGGTATCCAAGGTACATTTTGATTGTAAACTTCCGTGTACAGCTTTGGTCTGTTCTTTGGTTTATTTCTGACGCCATTCAAGTTAAAATTCTCTGCGGCATGCCGCGTTCGGTTAAATATTTAATCTAAAGCACATTTAGTTTGACGTACATGTAGCTCTTGTTGTATATGAATTTTGGCAGTTAATAGGATTGCATCGTGTGGAAGTATGCGATTTTGGAATGTTAAATAAAAAGGAACTTCAAAACAATATGGCTTGCATCTTCAATGAACCAAGTGAAATTGCTACGTCACATAATTTAACATGAAAGTATGAATGAAATACCGCTAGTTAATAACAAGCAACTCTGAAAACTGCTCTTTTTAACTCAAAGCTGGTTGCAAATATAAATTCGTATTCTCCTCTCGAATTGTCGTCTTTGCGTGTCATTCAAAGGCGAATTAATCAAGATACCAGGAAAATCCTTGGTTTAAAAGGTTAGACGTGACTGAAATAGCCAATTACGTTGATTCCGGGTGGCGTTTTCACTCTTCCACAAATGTAAGTCAACAGAGATTCCAAGTGCACAATTTCGAGATGTTTTAATTCTTAAGAATGCCAAAAAATTGTAAAGCGCCACATCTTAATGTCATCGCCAAACTTAACATTAAGTTCAACGCTTATACTTTCGAATGACCTTTTGAGAAAACAGCTAAGATAGTGCCTGTTCTTATAAGATAAGAAGTGAATTAAAACCCATCCGTCTGTGCGATTAATACAACTTACATTAGCTCCATGTGAACGGGAATAGTAACTGTCACCGTGCAGGAGCTGCATGCAAATTTTAGTTCATACTAACTGACCACTCTGTTACCTTTAAGATTTATTAATTTTTTCACTTCACGGAAAGATAGTGTTAGTTAGCTCATCTGTTCTTCAAGGTTATCCCATTTTTCTCCGATAAAAACGTTACCATTTCTATTTAAGCTATCCGCGATGGCAGCGAACTAACCCTAGCCTGACTAACTTGGTCTACCCCATACTGCTCTGGGGAACCATTGCCACACCAGACTTCTGTAAATCTTGACTGATAACGTGTCGAAATGCGGTCCTGTCACCTAAGCCATCTGATGGTCAGCGTTTGTGCCGCCAAGATGCACATCGCACTAGACACGCACGCTCCTGCATTAAACGCGCACTTCTAGCCTAGTCACGTAGACTGGGGATTACGTTGCGAATATCTTGAAGCTCGCAAATGAAAAAAATGACCACAATACAATCCTCAGTTTCTGCCCCATATAAGTAGAAAAATTCTTAATAGCCCTCAATACTTGGATAACGGAGTAAAAAGCCCCTGTATTGACGTCAAAATTCGTCTAATATTAACCAACCCGAAGATAAAAACGAAGTCGATGCTTGATGTGTTCAACAGTGATATTAATGAGAAACAACAAATTGAGATTGAAGCAAATATACGGTGTCATAATTCGACCAGTTTTGAGAAATACTGGCAACAAGCCATCTTTCTCACATTTGTAATTTATTTAGCCTTGCCCTGGTTGGCAACGCTATTGATTGCAGCCTTAACGGTCTCTTCATCAGCAAGGTAATAGTGCTTTATTGGTCGCAAATCCTTGTCCAGTTCATAAACCAATGGAATACCTTTTAAATTTAGAGACAAAAATAAGCAATATAGACAAAGGATGGCGCTGAGTATCTAATTTTGTACCACTTACCAGTTGGTATGTTAAGCTCAACAATTTCGTTATCTGGTATATTGTCCAAGAATTTGACAATAGCGCGAAGGCTATTTCCGTGAGCAGTAATAAGAACACGTTTACCTTGCTAAAATATTAAAACCACATTAAACAAACTGCATAAGAAAAAAAATCACAACCGCATGACATACTTTGATCGAAGGGACGACTTGATCAAACCAGAAAGGCAGAGCACGTTCGACGGTATCTTTCAGGCATTCTGTGACAGGGATGCATGATTTATCAAGCATCTAGGAGGGATAACAAATGATAGTAAAGCTATTTATTCAAAACAAAATAGAGGTTAATAGCAAAACGCACCTTGTATTTTTCTTCCTTGCCAGGCCAACGATCGTCACAGATATCCAAAGCTGGTGGAGGTATATCATAAGCGCGACGCCAAATTTTAACCTGAGCTTCACCGTGCTTGGCGGCAGTTTCAGACTTGTTTAGTCCTTGCAATCCACCATACATTCGCTCATTCAAACGCCAAGACCTGAAAGAACGAAAAACACGTTAAACAAGATTGGGCGAATTTTGATATATTAAAGGCCAAGTAACTGCTTACTTGTGAACGGGAATCCAGTGAAGGTCATTGACTTCAAGAACAGCATTCAAAGTCTTAATGGCACGCTTAAGAACGCTTGTATAAGCAACATCAAATGAAAGACCCTTCTCCTTGATCATTTGACCAGCTGAACGAGCCTCCTGCTCACCTTTAGGAGAGAGATCTGCGTCGTGCCATCCGCAGAATCTGTTCTCTTGGTTATAAACACTTTCACCGTGTCTGATGAAGACAACCTTGTAGAGACAAGCCATTTTAAATACGCCGAAACACCCAAGTCCGCCTTCAGTTACTGAGAGAAATCATTGAAACAAACTCTTCTATTTGGATTGCGGCTTTTAATTCAATTAAACATTTCTCCCAGTCAAAGTAAAACGATATATTTAAAATTGCTATTCTGGTATCGTATTAAACGCTAATTTTAATTATTTAAAATTATTTTTGAACCCCTAATTATATCATCGACATTTTTCTCTTTTTATTTTCATATTAAAATTTTATTAGTTTCTCACATATAAAAAATTTCTTTTTTGTACTTATATTAGTGAATCGGGCTCACCAAGTCCTAAAAATTTTAAAATAAGTTAGCAGTTCCTTTTGGCATAATTGCGTTAAATATATTATGTGGTTGGACAGCCTGTCAGACGCACTTAATCACCGTAATTGAGTTTTAAAATATAAAATTAAATAGAAGGCTACACATTAAGCATTAATATAACAATATCTGTATTGATATTCAGTGCGAACACTGCTCCCGAAATCAACAATAATTTTATATGATATTGATTATGAGACAGAATTCCTCAACCATCGAAATTGTCATAATTTCAACTAATTGTCATCATTAGTTGTCTAAAACAAGTTATTGTAACAATGATTTAAATAAAAATGGCACTATGGAGATTAATAGGCTGATACCCGTCAGAGCAGCTCTAACATCAATGAGGCCGTCTTAAGAAATAGGCGAAGTAATATAGAAAACTTCTAGTTGAACAAACGCGCTCAAGGCTAATAGATTTGCGATACCTTTTAGCAATTTAGCAGAAAAGATACTAAGTGGAATATCGTATGTATTGGACAATTGAAATGGAAGGAAGGGGGAGGAGGGAGTTTGTGAAGGACAAACTGAGAGAAAATATGAATAAAGAGAACAATGCGAAAACAATTTGGCTTGTAGAGAGCATTCGCTATGAAGCAAAATAAGGCAGTTAACAGTTTTCCCACACTTCGTTTATTGACGACAATTGGAATGATAAAAATTTAATCTTTTACATAAAGACTGAATGAACATGTATGTCCAAGTGCTCAGGTACTGCAAAATCTTTGCCAACCACGATAAAGAGATTTCATTTTGGAACAGTGAAAACTATTGCAGTATTTTCAATTCTAAAGATCGTGCCCGGCTAACAATTACGTCAATAACTATATGCGTGTGGGTTCGATGGTTTTTAATTTCATCAAGGTTGAGCGTATCGCTCACTTTCAAGTGAAAATCTTTAAATAAAATGTCAAATCCCGAGATGGAGATAAACCAAAGCAGGTTGAACCCAATTTTGACTTAAGGTTATTCTTAACTAATATTAATTAATATTTCAGGAAACATAATTTCTTGCATGGGATCATTTAAAGTTATTATGGGATCCTTTTATCTGTTTTATAAACTTACATTTGCTTAAAATTATCTATATTACAAACTTTTGATGGTGCAATAATTGAGAACATAGTTTAATTTAATTTGTGTTAATGGAGGTTGGCAAATCATAAAATAACGACTCTACTGCTTTCAATACGTACAATTTGTGAAGGTATTCTCATTATTGCTTTATTTTACCAGCCTGGTCATAATTGGCTGACGATTTTGTGTTAATGGAAAGATAAACTCATTTTTAGACGTGATTATTATCAATGAAAAGCCTTCGATAGTGGGCCTTCAATTCTCTTTATGATTAGTATCCTTTGTGCACCGACTCAACCTTCATATTAGGATACCTCTTGAAGGACAGATGGTAAGATATAGATAAATACATGCGCACGAAAGCATTAAGGGCACTTCATGTTCGACTGATTTAAAGCATGAATTATCGTTCTCCCTCTAAATAAGTATTTAAGAATATTAAAATATCGGCAATGCTCCCAATTGGTTGCGTTTCTTCGGCACGTAAACCAGTTTCGTCCCCTTCAATACCTTTTATTTAACTACAAATTTTGCAGCTTGTATTAGAATCGTTTACTATTCTAAAGTGGAAACCAGTATAATAGCTTTAAACAAAGGTTGAAAGGTTTAAATAAGCTAAAATGAATATGACTGTGGTTTAAATAAATATTTTATTGCATGACACCACCAACAAACAATACAGCTCTAAAAATTTCTCCAACTTGGTTCTAAACCGCATATAACCCTTTACGGTTTTTTTATTTTAAACGTACTGAGAAGGAAATAAAAGCAATCTTTAAGTATTAACTGACTTACAAAGCAGAAAGAAATCATAATTTTCTTATGTACTTACGCAGTTTCGTGGCATTAAAATCAATTTTTCAACACATTTGTTTCTATCATAATATGAGAATGGGTAGATTCAAACAGACTTTAAATATATATGAAGCTGGCAATTTTTAAAAATAACTTGATTTTTTTAAAAATTTTATAAATTTAAACCTGTATAAAGGAATTTTGAATATACTTCGAAAAGCTCTCGTATTATCGAATGAAGGAAATGATAAAACTTCAATAAATATAACATTTCAATTCTGACATCAAACTACTTCAGATGAACAAATAACAATTCTACAAAAATATCGTTTTTAGAATCACCAATAAACCAACTAACTTTAAGTTATTACTCGACATGAAATATTTTTTAAACACTTCAATTAAAACCATGTCTTTTATCCTTGTTTTGCGTTGAAAATTAATGCAACAAATCACTGGTAAAAAGCCTCTCGTTTATCACAACTGTGTTGTTTCCCACCCATTTGAACTCGTTTTACTACTTCTTATTTTTATCAATGGCCGGTGCTTGGAACGAACGGTCGTGGTGGCCTGAGCCAGATGGTATATTGGACTTAACTTATTTTACTTATCTTTAGAGGCCGATGTATCTCTCGCAAGAGACAATCTAGAACAGATTCTTGGCGCTTACAGGGAAAATCCAGAGAAAGCGTATGTCTAATTCTATTATACTTATTGCCCGTTTCAGAAAGGAGAGCTTAAAGTACAAAGATGAAGTAATGATCAAAAAGGAAGGTATCGAGAAAGACAAATATAGGGCACCTCTCTACAAAGTTAGTGGTCCTGACATCAGAAGTAGGAAAAGACGTCTACAATCCGAAGAAGAAGATATCCCTAAAGGCATGCGATCTCGTTGTATTTTAGTGTTTATTTACATAGAATCCTTTGTTATTAAGGTTTTTGACAGGAGTGTTGATTTTGGGCAATTTCCGGAAAACGCTGCCCTTTACTCGATGGCCCGTGCCTGGATTCGCAACTTAAGTCAGAATGACAAATCAACGTGGAATGACATTCCCAACAATGATGACGACAGAGATGTATGCTTTTTTTCATTATTTTTGCTATTTATTGATATTAGTCCGCTGATCAACTCCCCGATTGTCATTATGCCCTCCCAAAACCCAACGACGGTCTAACTGATGATCAAGTTCGTGTTCCACCACCAATGCCATCATCTGGTCAACCTTTTGTCATTAATGTTGAGGTACCAACCTTTCTTTATGTCTTATATTACTTCATAAATTTGTTCCTACGTCTTCACTTTTCTTTCATTCAGAATCCCCCTAAAGAAATGTCACCAGAAGGCTTGTTGGAACAACATATTACCCGTTGGCGTGAAATCCGTCGGAAGTAGGTTTCTCTGCGTTCTATCTATTTTTTTCAAATTGATACTGAAATCCGCCATTGGCATACCCTTTAATTTTTTCTCCTTTTAGGTGGAAAGCAGCCTGTAGGGAGAACGAAGAACGTTATAGGGAATCATATATTATCCTTCGGGAGATGTATGACAAATTTTGTAAAGACCTTCCCTAATTTTTTTCATGTAATTCTATTTATATGCAGCCACTGGCATGCACATATTGTAAAAATCGGTTTCTATTAAACTCTCCGTTTTACACCACTTCAACCAGCCTTCTTTCCAGAGAAATTCCAAATCGGGTTCCTTTTCTCCACTTGCGGTATAGTAATGTGGGTCGAGAATTAGCAGGGAGGCTGATTTCGAGTCGAGACTCTCTTTTAAAGCGAGAATGCACTTGGAAGAATTGTCCTGATTACCGCCCATCATAATTGGTGCACCTTCAAGTTCGAAGTGTTTGCGGATGTGATCCAAATGTTCCTCTGTAAATTTGCCATTCTGAACTTGAATAATCCTATAGTCAGTCTAAAGTGGGTGGTTATTTCAAAGGAGAAAGAAAAGGAGTAATTACATGAGTCAGGTGTTGGATAACGGCCCCGACTTCAACCGAGCCAATCCAATTCTTAGATTTGAGATAAGACCTCGGCACTATGCTTGCGCTCACAAGAATTGACTGGATATCTTCAAGATCAGGAAAGGTGGATTGAAGGGAGAGGTTGATTTTGAACCAGGAAATTATTGTTTGCAGTGTACGGTAGCCACATCCCCAACCCTAAATCAATTAAAATTTAACACATTCTACTTAATTTATTTAATTAGTTGATTCTTATAATTATTACCCTATCATCGGTGTTTTGTGCTCCATAGTGCCAGTACTCACAGACACCCTTGAAAGTACAGACGGACTCCTTATCTTTATCCACCTCACGAAGGCAATCTTGACACGATATTCTTAACATACTCTAAAAAATAAATAGGTTCAAAAATTTATTACAACCGTACATAAGAAATAGAAGTTCACCAAGGAGTAAAATTTGATTACAAGTCCGCTAGTTTACCATTGCTACAAATAGTAATTATAAAGGGATTAATTGTATTTGCTTTTAGATTCGGAGCCCTAATACTAGTGTATCAGTACTTACGTATCCTAATCCCTTACTACGACAAGTAATGTGTGATAATAGGAACCAATATGGCGAATACAAAGAAAATAAGTAGATACTCTGAACAAATTCCATTTCATACTAATTTAATCATCTCGGCTCTTCTGTTTTATGTCCTGTAAGGTGCTAAAATAATAACGGAAGATCGTTCTGCCTCCTTCACCTAGGAAGCAAAGATACAACGGAGAATTTGCAGGAGTAACCAGCATAATAAGCGCTGAACCTCTTGGATAGGGCTATGGTCCCGTTACCTGGGTAGCGAAGCATGAAATTTGAATTTTGGAACGTAAAATATCCTGTAAGTGAATATTGTACAACCCAAATCATAAAATCAAATCAAGAGATTATTGTGATATCATGACTTTATTGGCAGCATCCCGTTCCGATCTCCTCCTCATTAATTGGACTAATTGTTGACAGATTTCAGTTGCTCTCCAACAACTAAAAGCCATAATTGGTACTATATAGTGGGCTATTGTAATAAAAATGTGATCTTCACTTAAAATCTAGACCTTTAAGAGGTCTCTCAACGGGCATTTACAAAATAAGCTCCAAGGCACTGCGACATTACTGTAAAAATTGTCGAATAGATGGTCGATTACGTCCGCTAGTAACACTCACTCAAATTTCAACAAAAGCTTTTTTGTCTTCCGGGCCTAATTAAGAGTGAGTTGTGTTACGGTTTTCGGTATTTACAAATTGAAAACCGTCATCCGACTATCTCTAAAGGGATGGAAGAACCTAAAAGTAAATAGGCCTCTGAAATAACTATAAACAAATCCTAAGTTTCACATTTGCCTTTCACGAGTAAGTGTTGTAATTAGGGCCGCACATACCCATATGCTTGATAAAACTGAAATAAGTAGAGACACTGCTATTCATTTTTCTGAAATTGGTCAAGTTACAGATAAATACTAAAAAAAATGTTGAACCTTCTCGTAACATCAATAATTAATTAAGCATACGCTCGTCTACGAAGCCATAGGTCACAAGCAAGAGAAATGGCCAAGAACGATGGAAAAATTCGAATTCCTCACCAAAGAGGCTTACTAATCCCACTATCTAACTCAAGCGTCGGAAAACGCTTCTTTTTGTCATATCTCTGAAAAGCTAGTATTTCAAATAGAATAATTTTTAACCACCAAAACCATATAAATATGCATTTTCTAACACTCATCTTGAGTAGAGGCGAATAGAATCGTGGCGAATTCACAATGAGATGCTTGAATTCTGTCACCCGCTTAATAAGTCAAACTTAGTCGATAAGAAAAGACATTCCACTCGTTGTGCATAGAACACGTGACCTCAGCTACCTCAGACGAGCCCGTTAACAGCCACGCCATTGGCGAACTCCAGGAGGGCTATTATAGATAAATTTAAGGTCGAGAGTGTGAGGTGTAACCACTACAAATTGTTATCGATTTGACCAAGTAAAAGTGCAACTTTTTATTGATGAGAAATTACTGAAAAGTTGCCAAAGATTGGAAATCCCAATGTGAAAAGTAGAAGCTTGCAAATTTCAATGAACTATCGAAAAAACAGAGATATCAAGAAGACAAAGACTGCGGGTCAATGATTGTACTCTGAAGGAACAGATGATAGCCATGATAGCCGTTAGCCATTTAACAGTATTTAATAACAGTTGTTTAATAAAAAATAAGACGCAGAATCAGCAAGAAGTCTGCTCATCCTCATTCCAAAATGCGATTAAGAATTACAGCAAATAGTTTCCATCTTCAACTATTACAAGCATTTTTGGACCCAAAAAGGGGAACTAAATTTAGCACCATACATGCAAAGGTAAAGACATAAATAGCTTTCACTCCTACATGCTTAGAAGATCATTTAAGTAAAGAAGCAATTCAAGTCCAGTTAACAAGCGAATCGAGGCGATAATTATGGGGGAGGGGGTGGGAGGAATGCTAAAACCCAAAACTGATTGGGGAGCTTCTGATAAATAGCAAAAAAAAATAAATAATCAGCACACAAAGCCAGATTAATAACGATGTACCAACTCAAGTAAAGCACAACACATGTAGCGAGCGCAACTGCATGAGAGCCAACAAAAGTGATAAAGAAAGTAATATACAATGCATATATTTATTAATTTTGCTGTCTCGTCTTCTTCTTCTTCTTTACGAAGGAGGGAAACTGATCACAGAATTACAGATAAAGGAAAGCAAGGTGTGTATAAGAATTTTACACAACACGAAAAAATGGAGGAAGAGAGGGGGAGGGGGAGGGAAAGGAAGGGAATACAAGTTGAAATAATCATCTAGAGAGATGGAGGTCTCTGATAGCCGGAGAGGGGGTAGATAGGTATCTAAACTAACAGGGGATCTGATTCTGATAGAACTGGAGCATATCGTAAGACCTGGCACGCCAATGATCGACACAAGCTCGAACAAGTCGAATGTAAGAATTGCCAGCGTCTCGGTCAGAGAGATTGGGCATAAAGCGTTGACGAAGGAGTTTTATCGTCTGTCCACGGAAACAAGGCAGGCCCGAATCGAGCATAGCTGATACGAGGGCCACAATAGCTTCACGATAGGGCCGTAGAGCAAGGAAGGCGCGGACGGAGAGCTGTTCGAACCACTGGAAGGCTGAACTGTCTATTGTGCCACCCATTATCATTAACATCTCCTTGGTGAGCTTGATATCCGGCTCCCAACCCAAATTTCCGCCTGGACTACTTTCAAACATGAAGCCAAAATCTAGAAAAGGGAAAAAATTTATCCGTATGATATAATTATTACTTTACTAAATAAAACCTACACATGAGTATGGATGTACAATGAACCGAGGGAAACCCGCTCTTATAGGTCTTTATGCATTTTATTCTACCAGTGTATTATACCTAGTCTGAGAGTTCAGAGAATTCTATCTACACCACACAAAGCAGTCAATAAAACTTCGTACGCCTTGATCTGCTATTTTTATTACAACCTTGTTTATAATCACCCTGCAATGATTCATATCCTCAGCTTTTCCATTAATAACCCCTTTATTTACTTCTTATCTTCACTTCTTGCGGTCTGATCTGGAGAAAGCGACTCTCATACTCCAGATAAAGGAAATTTCCCCTCAAGAAGACATCATCAAATTTTATTGCAAATCAAAGAATCTAATTGCCTTGAACACAGGTGACACAGGCTTAGAACCAAAAAAATCCACTCCAAATCCCCTCAACCAACACTTAATTTTAGTGGATTTATTGAACTGGTTTGTTCTCTTACATGTGTATGCAATGTGGATTTCGGTTTTCGATGTGTACATCTTATTTATACTCTATTCAAACCAATCCCATATTTCAAGAAAACAATTGTCCATCCAAAGAGAATCTGAACAATAGATTTCTACAATAAATCAGAGAAAAAAGGGAAGAATTCCCTGTAATTTATTGATTACTGGGACAGAGAATGACAAAACTTTACTATTTCACTTAATTTCATCGCAGTAAATTGGTTTTGGAACGGGGTTTCATGAAGCCATTTCCCATAAAAAATACTAAAAACTAGAACTTTTCTTGAACGAACTGTAGCGGACCATGCCGTAGTGAAATCATGCAAGGCTATAGAAGAATGGCATCTTGACAACAGAAAGAAAAATTAACACTGAGCACCGCAGGCATGAAGTTACTCAGGAAGCCTGGGGATGAAAACATGATAAATTGAAAATCATTAATAGCCAAAAAATCGAATTTAAGAGCCCTTTGATTTCCGGTCTCAATCTCAACTTCTGCTTGACCTCCCTCACCCGCTCCCTTATAGTACTATTCCAATAAAGAAGGAGTCAAGAGTCAAGACAACGTACCAATATGGATAATGTGTCCATGTTTGTCCAGCATGATATTCCCATTGTGGCGATCTTTGATTTGAAGTAGATAGCAAGCCACACTGTAGGCTGCCATACTAGTCACAAAGTTCCTTCGAGCCTATTAGAGATAAGAGAAGGCAAAAGGGGGGTGAAGACTCAAGACTTTGATGAAAAAGTCAACTATTTTGAAGAGTGAAAAGTAAGGCACGTCGATGCGTGTTCATACCTAACTACGCCAGTCTGGCCTCCACATTTCCTATAAAATGGCCCCCCCCCTTCCTTCCTATGCACTGACACTTCTTAATTTCTTCATAAAAGTTGGTTGTTCCTTTTCAGTTTTCAACTTTCAGAAACTAGTTTAGTATTCACACGTGGTAGCATGAATAAGTAAATCCAAGACACAGGAACTTAAGTATGTCGGCTAGACATGCGAAATATATTCCACTTGTCTCGGTAACATGTAGTACGATTTGACGTAGATTATGTTCGTTCTATTTGGGTCTTTGTGCGCAGAACTCCAATAATAACCGATGCAATCAGGTCGTTCGATGCGGATAGATAGATATAAACCTAGTGACTTCCGAATGACTTACCCGTTGAAATGCAGGAGTTGTTTCATCACCAAAAATACTCTGAAAGTAGTCGTACATTCCACTATCCGTTTGACGACCAATTTGATCACGTGATTTACTATCCGGAACACACTCAATTACACCAGACTAAAAGCAACAAAGGATTCTCGAAATAGATAGAGGAATGGGACAAAATACGAACTAAGGATATTAAATTGCCATACCCCTGGTCCCGTAGCGACAACATGATATGGATAGAGGAATAAATCAAGACCGTATTGATTAAAGACATTCTGGAATATCCTGATGACTTGGAGAGCGAGAATATCCTGTCGTACGTCATCTCCAACTTTAAAGATGCATGCCTGCCAGTAAATATTCTCTGAGGGACAAGTCTCTTGAAGCTGTTGATTGGTTGAATCGGTCTTTGAGGCTTTGGGAACAAATTTGGGCAGGTTAACTGAGCTAGTTTGACGACGAGTCCGAGCACTAAAATCAAATCAAACAAGTAAACTCAATAAAAATGATATTACGCCAATCAAGATTCAATCTTCCGATGTGATCCAGTATTGTGGACCTGGAGTGATCTGGAAATAGCTCAAAGCTGCAATATAAAACGAGGTAATCTAATTAAGATAGTCCCTTTTCCAAGGACACAAGCTCAGCTACCGCAAAACAGGAATAAGACAGAATCGACAGTAAATAGTTTTTTTGGGAAAAGCAACAAGTAAAGTGGAAGTTAAAGTTACAATACAAGCGTCGGGAGGGAGGCAATAAACCGATTGGTTATAAAGAGAATGGTGAGGAGACGAAAAACCAGGTGAAATCAATATGCGACTTACAATAATTATGATGGAAATAAATTTATTACAATCATTTCATTTACAGGACTGAGCACTTAAGCTGCCTCGAGTGTCATAACCACACGTTATCACTTACAAACCCATTCATAAAGCAAACTTTTTTCAATCTTCCTTCCCATCATCTTATGGCGGTGGAAACTGTAATAAGCAAATAGCTCAAACATGCCTTTTTCTCCAAACTCCAGAATTTAAAGTTTCCCATCTCTAAGAGAGATGGCAATTTTAAGCAAACTAATCGTCGGTCATCGGGATAATAAATCACTTGCAAGATGTGCATCATACAGATAGAAAGGGAACTAGTGTATATACATCATATTTTGAGCTTGTAGAAAGTAAAAAGAAACACATTGAAGGCAAAATGTATCACAAAAGAGAACATTTGGTTTCAAAGCCCCCCCCCCTCACCCGCCTCCCTTTCCTCCCTAAGAGAATTTTTACCTTAGGCAAAGAGAAGGCCCATCCCAGAGTGTGAAACTCGAGGTAATGTGATCGCACTGCTTACCGGAAGCGCACATAAAGTCCTGAGTTAGCTGCTATTACACCACCGTGATGCATTTGATTCCATACACAAGTACGAAAGTGCAACTTACAAGGGACTTCGGAGGGAGAAAATATGCGAATCTTTCCGCGAGGGTACTGCGGTTTCAGTAGTAGGTTTTAGATTTGTGGTTGAAGCTACTGAGTTGTTTGCTGTCTCAGAAGCAGCTTGAATGGCTCTTTTTTCCAATTGAGTTATACCACATCTTGAAACCTGCCGAAGAGCAGTCGGTAAGCCATTAAAACAATTAACGTTGGGGATGTGTATATAGTAAAGATGAGCTTGCCTTAAACTTTGCCAAATAGGGAGCTTTAGCTGCAGATTGCATAGGAGTGCCAGAAGTATAGTCGATTTCCAGAACAATAGCATCAGGATTCGAAGGAAGATAACA
The DNA here is from genome assembly GCA_000469805.3 of Hymenolepis microstoma. NCBI lineage: Eukaryota > Metazoa > Platyhelminthes > Cestoda > Cyclophyllidea > Hymenolepididae > Hymenolepis > Hymenolepis microstoma. The sequence continues at coordinate 35,404,377 of LR215989.1, read as the reverse complement.
TCCGGGTTGAAGTTTAATTTTCTTCAGAGCTTCCAGACAGGCCTTTTTGCGTTCTGGACCCTTTGGATAGGGTCGAATCTCTCCAGATACTGCGGTGATTTGATCAAAGAATTCAAACTCGCGCTTGTAGAATTCAAGAGCGGGACCAGAAAAGCACTTTGTGATCTCTTCGAACATCCATTCGAGTTGGGAACCAATATCAATGTCTTTTTCACGACCTTCCTCGTCCCGATAAATATTGGTCTTCATGTTCCAGAGCAATTGATGCGCGAGGAGTGGTGAACGGTGGGCACAACTCAGAATGAACTCCGACATGTAACCCAACTACAAAAAAAAAAACACGTTTCGATAAAATATCAAAGGAAACGAAATATTTAGAAATGAGGAACTGCAACAAAAGTGACTCAATGTGGAGTAATCTAGGAGCTATCTTTCAGCCGCCTATCGATCTTAAGCAAATGTGGGCACTGACTGTTCTTAACATCTCTAGAGTTAGTCTGGGCAAAACTATCACCAGTCCAGCGGATGATAAACCTAAAATCGTACATTTTTTAAACTCATATTCCCATAAAGGTTGGGCACACACACGACCAATTACAGTGGTGTAGCTTGTCGTCAAATTTATCTTTTTCTCCTATCTAAAAAATTACATTTAACACCCCACACTACGATGTGGTCGAGTTAAGACGCAATCTAACTGGGTTCTTCTTGGGGACTTCGTTTTTTGTGCAAGGCTTTCAATTGACTCTATTTTGAATGTTACGAATTTGAACTACCGCATAGGGAACAATCTAGACAGAACGTCAAGGATAGAAAAATCGCTAACAGGCTTTCCCTTGTTGTGCACTCAATTTTACACCCCAAGCATAGGAATACAATATCACCACTACTGGAATCGTTATTTAAAAAGAGAACCGATCAAGATAAACGACTCATTCTTTTTAATAAATAGGTTTGGTATTTAGAGCAAAAATAATCTCAATTCCTTTTTCTGAATCTCAGCAGTTTATGGTATACCAGTGCTGATTGAGACTTAGGCCAAATAACAGTCCTAACAAAGAATGGACACCAACCTTATCATATCGAGTTCCCTGTACAAGTTGAGGAACATAGAATAGTAGGGTCTCAGGAGTATAAGTGTCAAGGACACGAACAGCATACTGATGAGTAAGAGGATGTTGTGGATACATGCGAGAGAAGAATGATATGGCGGTAACTGGGGCAACAGGAGTCCATGAGAGAACGTAAGAGAGCTGAAATGAAAACGATGCATGGGGATAAAGTGGATATTCATATAGTTAGAAGAATAAACTCACCTCAGGAATGTCGGCTTCAATATTGGAGGGATTCGCAAGGTACTGTAAAGCAGCTGGCACGTGAGATACCAGGATGGGTGATTGACGCACCAAACGGCTAACTTCTTCACGAACAGAGTCAGAACCTCGTAACCTAACGTGTGGATATATATTTAATTAAATATAATTATATAAGCAGTAGGTATTTGAGGGCTCCAAAGAAAAACATTAATCAAAACAGTTCTTCAGAGCGGTAAATCTATCGTTACGTATCATAAAGTGAGTGATATGTTTTAAGGCGGATAATGCTAGAAGGAAAATGGAAACCGGAGAGGCAGGTGAAAAGGCTCCCTGAGATACCTCGCTGCATAATAACAAAGACCAAGTCTAAATTTAGAAGTAAGTCATTAAGTGAAATTTAATATTTGGTTTCAGTTTTATCAATTCGACAGTGCCTCCTAGCCTCACCTTCATTCGTAAAGATTCTCTTTTGCGCACACATTTCAGTAGTGATTGATGCTCGAAAAATCGAAAAAATAAAAATAGAAGCCGTTAACCAAATTTTGCTCTCTTTCCTAACCGAAAGCTTGTTTAGTATCCCCTTGAAGTTGCCTTAACCGATTCAGAGGCACATGCATTGCATTCATTAACCTCCTTCTTTTCAGTCCTGAAATCAATTAACACCCCCACCTTATCAGTGACCATTGTGGATAAAGCGTACTACTAAATGGCGCAGCTCGAAAAATGTTTCCAGTATCTTCACTAGGGTTTTTACTTGATAATAATCTCGACCTTAGAATCGATCTAAATCTCATTATTTGTCTCTTGACCATTGTGAAATAAATTTAACAGAATCGGCCAGACTCCCATTATTCCCCATTGAGTGAAGGTAGACAAAGGAATTAGGTTGAACGATCATCCATAAACTAACTAACCTTCGTTGAAGGAAGATAGCAGCAGCAGGACATAATTGCCAGGCGAGTTGAGCACAATGGACAGAGTTCTTTTCACGAAGAAGTTCCTTGCGCAACCACACCTCAACGTCAGATTCACCTTCAAGGGACAATTCTGCCACGCCTTGCGGATTGTACCACACCAACAGCCGTTCAATCTCAGTCGCCTATGGAGAGAGAAAATAGATGTATTTCATAAATAAATGAACCACGACAAAACAACCTGTGATAAAACAAAATGAAGACAAGAATTACCAATAAGAGAAGAAGGAGCTCACGCTTCCGCATATAGAAGGATCTGATAGTATCATCACTTACTGCCATCGTTGCCATTCGCTTACCTAGGGGAAAAGAGCGAATATGAGCCTCAATGGGGTAGTAATCCACCAAATAAAAACAATAATCCGTTTATTAACTAGTAGGAGCCGCAGAATCCTTTCTTCCTGTCTCGGGATCCCGTAGTTGATCCATTGAAGTCACCCATCGGCCCTTATCAATACGTGGACCCACGTCAACCAAAATACGGCCCTATTCTAATTAATCAGTTCAGATTAAAGAATGTGTGTTGGCATATTTTCATTTTTTACACGTATTTTAGGAGATCATTCGGAATTCTTTAGCAATGATCATACCTTGCTCACACAAATATATAGAAGATAAGTCACTGTTAACCAGTACACAAGGTCTAAGAATAGTAATTTGATACGGACCCTAGGTTCGTTTGTTTGTTTGTTTTTTTGAGATTATAGAAGCGATAGAAGTGCCGTAACGGAAACGAGTCCCAAAGATTTCAAATACCTCGGTTCTAGTTACTTTAGATGCCTAAGGATAATAAAGGTGCCATTTAGCAAGCAAAACCACATAATACGGCTTCAGTAAAACCACCTGTTACTTATTCCAACAGAGAAATCTTATCAAACACATCATATTAAGGCCTTAAACATGTTGAATATACACATTTAAATGTATTTCAGATTTTATTCTCATTTGCTAGCAGAGTAGAGGAAATTATATGTTCTAAATAATGTAAAAAATCTCAAATTGTCGTGATCCAAGTTTCCGCCATTTAAATCTCTTCTTAGAGTGGTTTCTGTGCATGAGATCAAGAATTCTTGAAGGCTAATAAATGTTATTCATGCAATGCCTTACTGTTACAGTAAGTTATATCACTCACTTAATGCGGATGATCTTTTCGAGAGAAGAGAAACCGTTCCCGCATAGGTTGCATATGTTTTCAGCTGGCTAGTTCCATTTACCATTCCCGATGGACAGGAGGAGTAAACATTACCTGTCCCCGCGGCCACCTCATTATTCGAGTTAATAGTAGCCGCTGATGCAACTGCTACAGGTGCTGTAACAAAAGGAGGCACACCAGAGTGACCACCGTTGCGATACCTTCCAGAAACCCCTGGACTTGTCGTTGTCATCATGGGATGTGGTTGACCGCCACCGCCAGGATGATAAGCATGCATAGTGGAGGAATGGAAACTGGACGATCGGATTATAGAATGGCCTGCAGGCAAAACCACATTGGATGCTGAATTCACTGTACCCATAGGATCGAGACGACTTAGTGTACCTATTTGGGGACTTATATCAGCAACACCCCCACCACCGTGACCAGAAATCTGGGTCAGTGCGTCAGCCTCTTCACTAATGAGCCGACGACAGGAGAGGTAGCGACGTTCAGCGATTATTGCATTTCGAATACCGATTAGAACTTGGATGTCATCACGCAAGTGCACTCCGGTTTTCAGGGGATAAGATGGCTCCGTACTAGAAAAAATGAAAAGAGAAACTTTCATTCTATTGAAACCATGAGGGCTAAATTTGGGTGAGTTTTATATTGCTAATTAGAATATCTACAGCAATATGCTATCAATCGCAAAAACCGGAGTGGCAAAACACCCAATCAAGTCAAACTGGAGCAAGAAGAGGTTTATAGAGTCCGTAAAAGAAAGGTCCATTTCAAGTAGTCTTGTTGAGACACTGTGTACTAACTTCACCAAATTTAAATAAATCCGGAAACCCCAGCAAATATAAAGAGTAAATCTCACCAGAGCCCATTAGCAACGATTAGATTGGGTGAGTGTAAGGAATCTTGAAAGTACTCCAATGAGAGGTTCACATTCCCTAGGCCCTTTTATTGACCGAAATAAAAGGGTGGAGTTAGAAAAACCCAGCAAACTATAATTTAATTAATAAACTATCTCCATACCTCTGGTTTAGACTTCACAGACACTAAACACCCGTTAACTTATTAAAAGGAAGAGTACCACCTTAACTAATCACTAGAATTTCTGAAAAAGACAAACCTGAAGTAGTTAATCAAAGTCGAGTAGACTTTTTCTCGAAGAGACAACCGTACAATCGGTGAAAGTATAAGCGCAGTGGGAACCGAAGAAATTTTCGAGAATAAATAGGCCCCGGTACCACCCAAGTCCGTGGCAACCGTGCCCATAGATGAGACGGCCATATTTGACTGTCCGACCACAGGCGTGGGTGAAACATTAGCTTGGACACCGGCACCTCCACCAGTTGTCCCGCTTCCTGTGGAAAGGTTATCCATAAAATCATTCGAGCTAGTGTAGGCTGCTATGGAGCTTTGTAACAATCCCAGAGCCATTTTGGCCAGACGGAACCTGACACCCATTGCGGCCATCGAACGCGAGAGACGAGCTCGAACGGGGATCATTACTTTATTCAACCCGGTCCCTGTTCCATTGTCTCGACTTCTAGCAAGATAATCCACCTCTCCCGAGAGGCTGTGTTGAAGAAGACTAATGTAGAGTTTAATTTCCTCTTGGCTAGAAGACTGGGCCACATAAAGACGTTCTGAAAGAAACTGCAAGAGAGAACCCCAATGATAAGTCAGACCAAGCGATGAAGAATACAGTTCAATGGAATGGTACTCACTTCTGCCCATAGGCAGTGAGGAAGAGCGTAATTTCGTTTTGATGAAGAAGTTCCACGTTCGGAGAGCATCATGAGTGGGCTATCCTTGTCTAAACCATCCGCTTCATCAGAAAACGCACCCATTCCTTGGTCTACTGTGGATTTCCAAGCAGCGTTCATTTCATATGTGAACTAGATATTGGGAAAAGAAGTCTTTCTCAAACCTTGAAATACTCTAAATAGCTCACAGTTGTTACTCAAAAACATAACTTAAAGAAAACAATCTTACCGGAATGTAAATCTTTTACCATGGGCCACAATACCGGTTATCGGCTTTCCATATCTGGGAAAACCCTGTCCTTGATCCAAACAACTTTATATGTCCATCCATAAAAGCGTTTGCAGATTTCTTAACAAATTAGCATTCTTAAAATGACTGACTCCAATCACTCTAATTTAGGATCTGATTAACCGAAGCAATAAAATGTCAATATGAACTAGAAACTGAATAAGAAAATTCAAAATATTCCCTTTTCTCAGCTAAAATATCGTTGTAGTATGGAACGTTACCACCAAAAGCTGAAATTACAAAATTAAGAAAGAACGTAATAACGCGTTTGACTTGGGTAGAGAAAAGGTATTTCGAAATCATCTTTCGAGAAATTCACATTCTAACATCTCCATTGTTAGGCGAATTTCGTGACTTTCGACTCTGCAGACGCGCATGTTGAAGTGCACTTTTCCTGCATGAACTCAGCTAACCTCAGTCCTAACAACAACATCCTTACTGCTCCAAAGCACGAAGTGTGAACTGCATATTGAAAATAAGGGTCATTTTACACACTTGGGCCCTTACTTTGAATCATTTAATAAATCTGAGTGGAAGCGTAGCCTATGGGGCCTAGTCTCTCCCTCATAAGAGGCCAAAACATTCTCACTAGTGGTTGAGTGTCGACCTTGAATAAAACGGCGATTGAGACTGAGGAAAGGCATTTAAAACAAGTTATAAAGAAGGATATGGACTACTCCTAAATCTGTCAGATGAATCATAAAATGAACAATCATACTTGAAGTTTGAGATTAGCACGAGCAGCCAAAAGCCAATACCAACAGGAGATTGCCAGTTCAACCATCATCGGGTTGAATATCTTGAGGGGAGCACGACAGAGTTGCTGTAGGAGTTTTCGTACCATCGCTCCCTGCATCACGAAAGCCTGATTACGCTGTAGAACAGGACTGGAGGGTTGTGACCCACAAGAACACATCTCCGGATCAGAATCGAAAGTCTCATCAACATGATTGAGTTTACACGCGATTGATGGCGGTTGGTCATCACGAGCAACTAAAAGAGCTGTGATAGTGAAGAGGCTAGTTTGAATAGCTTCAAATTCCGGACTAGAGACGTTAATCTGATCATTCACTTCTGCTGAGGATTAAAAATCAATAATTCGATTAGATATGAGAATAGTAAATGCGATTGCTAATAAGGGTATTCAGAGGCAACACCTTTAGCACAGGCGTTTTCAAAATCCTGAATAGCCTTAGCAGCAGCACAATTCAGATCGGATTTCTCTTTGACCAAACCACTGATTTGTCCGAGGAATCTACTGCGCAAGGTCAAATTGCATATGAAGTTCGAGTAGTCATACCGAGCAGAATTTGGTCGTTTATCCATAATCCCAGACTAAAAAAAAGAGAAACGAGGCTCAAATAAGGATTTCGACTGTTGAGGGACACTTGGGATGGGACTTATAGTGAGCTTGACGTGTGTATAATCGTAAAGCTAACTAGGAATCCCATTTCCTAGTCAATAGTCCGTTTGTCCATTGCAGACTGCTTATCAATAAACTGGAAATTGATTAACTCTTAACGAATTAATAAGAAAATATAAGCCACAATTAGCGCATAAAATGTATACGTTTCAGACCTCTGGGGATGCTGGATCACGTCCTCATAATATCCTGATGTGCGCAAAAATTACAATTACAATATATGGGAATCGCATCTATGACACGACTTCGGGTCAAATGGATCAAATTATTTCTTAAATGAGCTTGGAAGTTCTTTAAAAAAAATAATTGGAGGATTATGGGGACTTCTCGCTTCCAAATTTTAAACTTGCTATTTCGTTGTAGCCGGGTTATCCGTGTATGATCAAATATTGAACTACCTTCGAGACGCGGCGTCCCCACCAGCCCTCAAATTTGTTCGCTTGGTCAGCTGTAATTGACACAGCAAAAAAAATAATATGAACTAAGCCCCAAACTTTTCTTCTCTATGGTCTTCTGATTCTTCAAACGTATTTCCAATACGTTATACCTTTGACATAAGACGTATTATTAATATCCCTCTATCGTTTACCTCATTTTTCCACTTAGGTGTTTACAATTAACGCAATATACTAAGTGATCTAGTTAAAATGGGATCTCCATGGAGTCGTCCGTGGTTCAATTTCACGCAATTTCCAATCTTAACAAGGCAGAGAGAATAGGAAGAAAACTGAAAGAAGAATATGCATTCATACCATTTAACCCTTGAGTAAGTTCTAATGAGCTTTGCAACATTAAATGCATCACTACCAGTTTCATACACTCGCTATAAGTTGTGCAAAAATACAAATAAATAGGGAAAATGAACAACTGGCTATCAGGATTTGAATAGAGCGAGCCTTAATTGATGAAAATTGAACACTACGACATCACAAAATGATTCCATTATTCACTTATTGCCAACCCCACTTCCGTTTTACACCCTTTACTACGCTCCTTTGTTACACCTCAGTAATTCAAATGCTTTATCATGATTAAACTCGTTAATGCATACGATGTGGCATGAGCAAAAATAAAAATATGCATACTAGGACAGTATGAATAATACGACTTGGAGGTCCATTGTAATTGAAAACGAGTTCAGAAGCGAGTGCCAAACCCGTGTGTCGATGAAGACCTTGCCAAGAGTGCTCTCTTTGAAGAGCATATTCGGCGAGATGAGAGCGAACCAATCCCGGGGTCCATTTAAGACCTTCTTCAATCACAGAGGTGCAACGCTTGACGAAGTCGGAGAGGATCTGTTGACGGTCTTGCCGTGTCTCCATGACAGATAGGTAAAATGGAGTGTCGGGAACAGTGTAGACCGGTGGAACGTGATTCATGCCCTAGAGAGAAACAGAATGGGGTAAATGCTTTTAAGAATCCATCAAGAGCCCGGATATATTGACCAAAAAAGGAACACTTACAATTTCAAGGGACTGCGCAAGAATTTCGGTGATATCGAGCATGGTGAACAGCACTCTTCCACTCCACATAATGTGTGGAAATCTGTAAAAGAGAAGTTATCACATACCTTTAGAGTACAGCTTCACCAACAAAACTAAGAAGATTATTATTGATGGACTAGAAGTACGCTAATCCAGTGATCTCCCTAGCAGTACAGAAGCGCTTGTAAGTAGGCAGACTAACGTGGAAGCAAAGTGAATCAATAGAAGCTTGAACAGAGTCTTAACCGCAATCACATAATCCATTAGAGGGTAGTGATCACTAGAGCAAAATGACCGTTTCCCTCACTCTTTTATCCCTTAATATTTATTGGTGCATTCTTCACCACTCAAACTTATTGAGACCGCGATTAATACATAGTAACCCATTCCAGAACAATACACCATATTTTGAATTTTTTTCTTTTTCAGCGAAACGCCTGTGGATGGCTGTTCTTATGTATTGAATAACTTTGAGCTCACATTAATAGGACAAAGCAAGTAGAGACTGGCTAACTTATGGTTACACTACACCCTTGAAATTTATTCAAGTAACGGATCACAACAAGAAAAAGTCCTTTGAGCCCTAAACATCTGCAAAGGAGTTTTCGACAGAAAAAAACTTGTTTTTCATTCCAAATGAGCGCCATTTTCCCCGCCTTTCCCAGCGCTAAGAATATACACACTTCGCACATACGTCCAAACGTGCAGCTACTCTTGCTCTCTCATATATAGTTCGCTGGACTCAGTAACAATCTTCAACCAGAGGCCTCTTCTTGTTCCGTGGTGAAGGTCGGGAGTAATAAAAAGTATACCTACTGGGTCAGAAGCAAGATATTCGACCTTAACTCTTTTTAAAGATGTATTTTGGGTTAGTGAGTGCAATCGTATTCGTGTTGCCTAGTTAGTTAATTTGGATGATCAAGCAAAACATTTCAATTCAATTTTGCTTCTAAGGAGAATGGCGACGAATTTCTTCAAACCAACCTCTTCTTAGGCGATTGAATGCTATTCTTTATTCTTCCAAGTAAAATTATTTTTATTATAAGAACACTGATTTCGTGCCGATATTTACGTTTACCTATTCTAATAACGGCGAAAAAGCGCAAAAAATTACTTTGACATTTCGAATAATTCCCTTCTTATACCGCCAAAAAAAAGAATTTTTGCGATAATATTAAAATAAATAATAGCACTAATATCAAATATTTGATAATAAAACAAGTTACATTAATACATTCTCCCCAAGGTCTGTGAATTTTGAGATTGGTGAGTTGAAGAGCTACTTGGTTAGCGCCAATAAAACATAGGATCAGATCAAATTACTAGGAAATATTGAGGTCTTATTTACTGATGATTGGGCCGCCTAAAAAACTTACACTCTAGCTAGATCGCTCAAGAACTGATCTGCAACGACACGAACCCCCTTCTGAATATGATTGAATTTAACCAATAGGAATTGTGCGTGCATGTCCACTAACTCCTCACGCTTCGAGTCCATTGGCTAAAATAAAGCGAAAAAGAAGAGAATTTTAGTGCAATTTACAATTGATAGCACAGAATTCAATAATAGATATATTGTATTACTCGGGCACATATATTGCAACAACAATTCGACCACACAATTTGGAAGTTAATCGGAAAACGAACTTCTAGAGGGATAGAATAAATTAGTAAAGAATGAATTGACATGGCAGACGAGAAAATTCAATAAGAAAGCACGGTGAAGGTGAAGTGTGTTGGCTTTTGGCAAGGGCAAAGACTTTAATGAGCTGATGACTAGCGTGAGAAAATGGGCAATAAGTGGCAAAATCATTAATTCTACAAAATTAATTAATCTAGTTTTAAGAAGCGCCGGAAGTGTCAAATGAGCACAACAAACAATGAGACAGTAATGAATGAAGAAGAGAAAGCAATGATAATAATAACGTAAGAGTAGCAGGAGGGATAACCGAGTAGATGCCAGAAGTATAACTTATGAAATCATCTGAACAAAACTGGTTCCTCGAGTGATTACATTTTCAAGAATTATTCTACAGCGCAAAGTAGTACCTGGCGGCAATGAAGTGTATCACTTTTTGCCACTGACTAGCCCAATATCCAAGTTCTTAACAGAGGGAAGAAAAATCATTGCTTGAGCAACAGATCTCACACGCACGTACCTATCATCACGTTTATTCTACGGTAAACATTTCAATCGCCATTTCATTCAATCTAACACTGGTCACATTCATCTTGAGATCTATTGAGCAAAAAAAGTGGGATGTGAGTAGATGCTTACCATTCTGTTCAGACGATGAAGAAGACGTTGGAAGATCCTCACGGCAACTTGCGTCACACAAGCCCACATATCTACAAAAGGAGTTATAAAGGGATATCATCAAAAAGAATCTTCATTGAGCCAGTAAAGTACCAATTAGGAGAAGTAGCTGAATTTAGTCATGAGAAAAGCAGTCATCACTCATAAATAACAAGGCCAACCAGTGACCGAACTAATAATGAAGTGATTCGATCTAAAACATTGCACGAGCGATAAAATTTGGACAGAGAGATGCATATCATTAAATAGTGCATTTATAGGAGGAGAAAGATTGAAAAATTAAGCCCTTGTACTTGAACATTGAGGCCATTTTATTACTCTTAGGATAAGTAACAACGTAAAATTTAATCGAATATTAGCTTGCCCATATTTTGAATGGAAAATCGGTAGCTGCTAAGTAATGATAGACCACAATAAAATGTAATTCCTAAATCATACATTCTGGCATTCACAATAAATTCATCCTCATAAGCTCGTAGATAGAGCAAAAACCGTGGATAAAACACTCAATTATGCTTCGCCAGGTCATTGGAAGGCGACCGAGCTAAATTTTCGATTAGAGAAGACGCAGGTAACAATTGAATTTTGATATTAAATAACTTCCGTAAAAAGCTGCAAATTTGAAGAGAAATATTAAGCAATTACTAACCCGATTTATCAGCACGAATCGTGTTATCTTCGAGATACTGAAACATCTTATGAAAAGCCTCGATATCGTTGGAATGCTCGATTCTGACGGAAAGAGAAAAAATTATTTTAGAAATGGGAAAAATTAATTGGAAATGAGGCTAAGATTAAATAAATTTTCATGAAAAGCACTCATCATTGCACTGCCTCACATTCTGCAGTTTCACGAATTTAGGATTTATTAGGATGATAACAGCAGAGGCGATTTCAACAAAGTGATGGTAAATAGTCATAAAGCTAACAAATCGTCTTGAAGATGTAATAATTCAATCATTTAATATATTTAGTTTCTTAAACAGTTGAGGCATTAATTTATCGACCTCGAATCCCCATATGATAGAAATTCTAATCCTACTGGTCTCATTAGCATGCCTATCGAGTCACCTAATCCATAAAACCCGATCAGGCCATATTCTGATTAGTCAGCAATTATTTATTTTACAATTTGCTTGTCTGCGAGTCATCGGCTCTGTTTTAAAGCAATTAATTACATATGCATTCGTTACAGATTAACACTGACACAACCGACAAATACCAAAAGATGTGACAGGTTAAGGCTTCACATGCTACTTAATATCACGTGAGATCAATTATCTTTCTCAAGCTTTGGAAGAAATAATGGTTATTTCACAGGAAATCATAATAATACAAACGGCCAATAATAACAGAATATCGCGGGCAAGAATTTTCCCATTATTGTGGAAAACAAATAGTGAAACTTGATCTACCTTTTAATTAAACCGTAAAATTAATTGAAGTAAGACTCCTTTTTAATTTACAAGACCGATTTCATTCGCTTTCTCCCAATTAAAAATGGCAAATGTTGTCATTCAAAGGGTTATGTTATAGCGATATCAACATTATTTGTCAATCAACAACTAACTCGAAAAAAAACAAATAAACAAAATCGGGGTCTGTTTTGACTAATTTCGAAGATCGGATGTCCTTCAGGGAATTGGTCGAATAAAAATAAGTACCCTTACAATGACGTTGAAGAAAGTTAACCTGGAACAGAACAACAAGGTCGATTAATGACACTATCAGCCTTGACCTCAAAGCATCTGTAAAACTTCAAATAGTTTCGAAAGTAGAATTTTCGTTCTTTTACAAATTAAATCCGATCATATATCTGCAATTAAAATAAATTAAAATCAATTTGGCGAGAAATACAAACCTAACCACTAAACTTTAATTGCCATTCCACACACTGGGCATCAAACTTGCGGCTTTTTAAGTCATAGAAAAGTGTGTTAGCCCCTGCAAAAAAGGAGATTTACCATTAAAACGATCGAATTCTATAAGTCGATTTAAAGATCCGACGATGCAGCACATCTGGCACAGTAGAAGTAGTGAAATTACAATAGTTATTGATAGTCGATAGAAATAGTGATAAAGTATGAATTTGTCATATAAGTAACGTTAAAGCAAGATGTTTCTACCTTAGTAGATATGGAAATATTTGAAAAGATTCGAGCGTTTCTGAATTTCGTTGAAAAAATGGTATTCATACGTGAAATGACGGTTAAGTGATAGGTTTAACATCAGAGACACAAGGTTTACCTTGGGAACGAAACCCTGTTGTTATTAGAGGAATGTACGTAATTTCTGCGAAAAATGTGACAATCTACAGGCAAGAAATTTTAATTTTTAACTGCTAAATTCAACAAGTTTATCATGTGGGAACTCAGCTACATTTTAAATACCTGTTCATGAAGCAAAGTGGTATGAACGACCATCCAACTCAACTATTGGCCTGCAAGCTCTAGAAATCGCGAAAATGAAAATTTAGATTTTGTTATTTTGGATATTATAAATTCTTCTCCTCCCCCCCCCCCCCCCGCCCTTACGCAAAAGCAGGGAAATGAAATAAAGAAATATTTTTGACGTATGAATTTAATTGTATACTCCTATTCGATGAGTGATCATTCAAAGTAGACTTTTTTTGCTATTTTGATGTCCATGATTAAAACTAGTACGTTACTTACAATTAGATTCAGCTGGTCACTAAGCCATGAAAATCGCAGGCTCGAATACTGAAAAATCTATGCTTTAGAACAGTAGGTCATGACACGATAAGCTCAATCCATTCACTGAAAACGATAATCAAAGAATTTTAGAACTCAAAAGAGGTAAGACTGCTGGTGCCCTGACTACATCCTTTGCGCTAAGATGTCTTTCCATGAAAAAATTTAAGATAGTTTTTCGCTTTGCCATAGATGAAAATAATTATTTAACGTTAGAGCAAGACAAATAGGAAATTACCTGAGTGACTCAAGTTGATAGACAGACATAAGATAAGCCGACTGAGCGATTGTCATCATTTTAATACTCGTAGCAGTAGGTCTGTCCAGTGTGCCCGCTTTGGTAGTCGGTGCCAGAATGGTACATAGTTGATCCTTCAAGTTCTGTTGGGTCGCCTACAGGAGAAAAAGGGACATTTTCTTGGAATTGTCAGACACGTATATTATGTGATTATAAGGGTGCATACGCTTATCAGAACAAACAGCAGGGAAGTAATGCTACGAAGAGAAAAATGAGAGCAGGCAACCAGGATGAGATAGTGTGAGCGAGTAGATCAGTCGTTATAAGAGATAATTGATCTAATATCTATGCTCATCATCAAATCAGTGGAATTGGTCAATCGATTATCAAGGGCTTACATCTCCCTCGTCAACACCCCATAACCCCAAAAGGACTTCAAACTGCGTGAAAATCAAACTATTTACGCTGAGGGAGAGCGATGGGAGATTGTTGGAGCACATTGGTGTAGTTTAAAGACTTCAGAAGTGCGGATGGTGTAATGTAAATCGATAAAGGCATTGGTAAGCTTTCAAGCAAATTTGTCTACTGAGTTACTTTAAGTTGGTCAAGTTCATAAGTAAATTATCGATTTTAATGATGCGATGTTTAAAATCGGCCAATTTGATACGAATTGGTAAGCACGTTATGAAATAGTGAGCGAATAACAAAATTAAATAAATTGATAAAACCCCAATAACTCTTTAAAATAAAGTTATAAATACCGAGGCAGTTGTAGAATATACCTCATGGTAGGGTTATAATGAAAGTTGCTTTTTTGGTAACGAAGAAGAGGATCCGATGTAAAAGTATTACATGATAATTTTTAATTAAAAACGAACCTGATTCATATCTTTCCACTCTGAATACTGCAGATCTGATCGCAATGGTTCTCTACTTAGAAGTGTAGGAGATTTAGCCGCAATCTCACGGAAACTAAGAATCAAATTTTGAGGGTCTACAAGAGACGAAAACATGTCATGAGATTCCAAATCCAATGAGCCTGTTAGAATAAAGGTCGTTTAATCATGTAATAACTTAAAAAAATTGAAACTAGTTCAAACTTACACGGATCAGAGAAAACCAATTTAGTGCATAAGTTTATAAATTTGCTACCGAAAATGGCAAATAACTTGATGAAGTGATTCGACTTACTGGATTCAGATTGAATCATATCTCTTACGACGCTATAGAACCAGAAATCGCGAAAGAGTTTACGTAGACTGACATTAGGATTAGTGATAGGAGGCAATCGACTGAGAAGCTAGAAGAGAAAATCGATTAGACATTTACGAAAATTAATATGGGATGCGAAACAAATTCAGAACACTTACAATAGCGATAACTGGAATCAAGTGATCGATGCAGTAAGACGAAGAGACCTAAAGACGAAATCAACACAATTTATACTGAAAGAGCGCAAAAAATATGAAAATTAGAAGGAAAATAGACTTGCGATACTACTCTTCTTGAATTCAACTCGAAGTTCAACATCCAACTGGACGAAATGCATCAGAAGACGTCCGAGGAGGTCGATCAATTCTAACTCACCTTGAATCCAAGCGGCCATATTGGCGAGACCGTTTATAACACAGAGAAACATTCGTCTAGAGGGAGAAAAAAATGGAAACCGCTGGACCGCATTCAGATAGAGATAATGAAAGCGTAACCGAATTTATGCTCCCTCCAAGTATTGAATAAAGTACCACAAAGATACAATTTCGTCATACTCCCTTCGAAAATAAAGCATCCTCATGAACGAATTCATACACACTAGACGACGGATAATGAAGAAGGGCGAGAGGCACCCAGGGCCAACTACGTAAGTCCAACGTACGTGCTTGATTTTAAACAAATAAAGAGGTAAACCACATGAAACTTTAACGCTATATTTCACAGACACACGATAAAAGTACAACACTATGCTATAAATGGATGGTATCGACCCAAAGAACGACTCTTATTTTATATTTCTCATATTTCATGAAAGAACATGCATTGGTCAAACGTGGGAGGGTAGAGATCAACAAAATTCAGTCTTGAGCAGGCCAATAAGCCATTATATAACTAAAAACTAATGGAACTTGTAGGAGAAAGGAACCAAATATTTTTTAAGTTAAAATGCTATTTTTTGCATCCCTTCATATAAATGATGCGGAAGAACAAGTTACCGTCGAATATCGTATAAGACTGGTAGATTACTTGGGAACCAGCTCCTGAGTGTGAATGGCTCATTATGGCAGAAAGCATTGACATTGTGGCCTTGAACCATGTTTTCGACGTCCTATGATAAATCTTCCCATTACCCGATTAACTATACTCAATCAACTCTTTCCTGTTTTGATATTGGGTACCACCAGATTGATATTCGCAAGAGGCCAACCTTCTCCGCCTCTCATTTGTTGATCTATTAGTAGTCATATTGAGCAAAACTTGTTCACATCACACTTCACCTTCGCCTGGTAGATTGCTAGAGTTAATTAATTACAGCTCTTCCTCCTCCGTCTTTTCTAGAGTTACCTACGTACAGTGAAGTGATAAATTAGCCGATTGGTTTACAATGACCCCATTCCTATCAACTATCATCTCAATTCGCGTACTAAACGCAGAGTCTAAGTCTATTATGCGCATATGCACCACTTAAATTCCCTCAAAAGTTATACATTTTCAGCTAACTGAAATGGGTCAAGTTTAAGTTATTGGAAGAGCACTAAACAGCAATTCATCGGACGATTGCAATACCTGGAAGAAACACGATTATAAAATTAGAGATTGACAACAACAATGCTGAAATTAATTATAAGTAGTATATTAATTAAACTTACTCATGCTCTGGACTAGGAACAGGTACAGAAGCGAGACAAAGTTTGGCCGATTTAGCACTTCGATCCATGAAGAGAGCCATAATCTGATGATACACTGAGGGCTAACCAAATAGACAAAAAACACGTTTAATTAGGTCAAACTAAACAAATAAGATAGTGACGATGTATAGCCAAGTGTGGTAATAAAATATGTAAAGCGAGTTGGTCTAACTACTACTATTTATACTACTTATACCTATTAAGTATTGTGTGGTGCATTTAGGGATTCACCCGATCGATATTTTTAGTTCGGGAATCTAAAGCGACTATTCATATTAGAGCAAATAGGAGAGGGGGTAAGAGCGAAATATGAAGGAAAGAGATTGAGGAAGTGGAGAGGAAAATTAAGTGAGTACGTTAAAAGTGACTAATATCGATTCATTTTTTGTGAGAGGGTGCTGAGATGTTGAGTGCACTTACAGCATCTTTGTGCACAGGTTCGCTGGGCTAGCAAAAAAGGCAATAATAAAAGCGGTTGAGGTAAATAAATCACAGTATTTATTATTGATTTATAGAATGTTAATGTGCCGCGATCATTTACATTACTTACGTTCCAACATAATGTTCAAGTGTTGTTTTACAAATGTGACTAAATATATGAATCATCTGATTTGCGATTATCTATAGAAAACAGACCTAATGACTGTCATGCAATCAATCGATTATTCAAGTTAACTTTATCGACTGATACTTTACTTTAATCCTTAAATTAAAACGAATAGCTAAAGTTCGCAGTGAAGGATAACATATAGCTTTAAAAATAGGAGAGCAAAGGTGGTGGAAGATTTTATCTCGAAATGTAAACATAAAAAAGATCGGAGTTGTAGCTTGTGTCCCTAAAGGTTCCACCGTCACATGACCAACCTGACCCTACTTCTAAAGATCGCTGTACAGAAAAAGATGGGAATATTCGATCGCCATAAAGGAAAACTTGCATTCCCTTGAACTTTCCTAAACAATTATCTCAGCAACTTGAAGGTGAAAAAAAAGAGACCTGGGTTATAAGCTACAAAGCAGTTTGTGTAAATCAATCTTCAAAAGCGTTCCAAGCGTTAACGACACTTGATTTTGGTAGAGGGAAGAAATCCGGACTCTACCATTACCATTTTTGGTCAGAATTAACCAATGAGGTTGGCCAACCATATTAATGGATGTATACCGAAGAAAATCAATTCTGTGAGCTCTGATCTGAAAGAATAAACCGGTGTTCTAATTACCTACTTCTGACACATTCGAGTTGATTTGAAAATTTCAAACTCAGAAATAAAAACTCAGCTAGTCCCACACCTCCTTATCCCATTATTCTTACATATAGAAGTGCAAAGAATTTTTTTTATAAATCATACCATCATCAAAACAAATACTTCAAATGAAAATAAAACATGAAGAATTACTAAGTATCTGCATTTACATGTGCGCCTATTTTACCCTAGCATGGTTTATAAAATCAAATATATAATATATACTGTGGTAATTTAAGATTATAGTAAAACTATAAGATATCCTCAAGCCCACTTAGAGAAGTATTCGCCAGCATTCATCTTGAACAAAAGAGAAGCACCATGGAGCATACATGGTGAAAACACACGAATTCTATCTTTATTTTAGTTAGTTAGACTTAAACAATGTGCATCGGTGGGGTTGGATCCAGACACCCATAATTCAGACACTTGCAAGGAATATCTCTACCAGCAGAAATAATAAATATGATCACAAATATGGTACGACTACACATAGGGTAGAGAAACTTTTATCGTAGGACAGGAAAAACAGCTTTATTCTAGATCCAATATTGTAGACTAAATTGTCTTCAACTACTCTGTCCTTGAAAAACGATATAATACGTGAGTTTATTTCCCAGTGCCATACAATAATAACGCCGAAGCCGTTAGGATATCTGTGATCTTAACTTACACATCCGGCGATAACCATATAGGCGCATTGATCAATGATCTTTTCGATTAACTCCAAGGAGACACCAGGTATTTCAAGACATTGTTGAATGAGTTGAAGAACCTGTTCTTGGGTATTGGGAACATTGGCCAATTCAACGCCAACGCTACCCAGAGTAAGAATTACATTCTGATAGATTAGGTCTGTGTCCCTGGAAAAAAAATGGCAATGTAATTATGATAAATGATACCGTAATGCTAGTTTAAATGAGATGAAGTCAGTAATGGATAGGGACAGACTTGTCGAGATGACTATGCAAGCGCTTAAGTTAATAAGATCTGGGAATCACGTATAAGAATTCGCTTAGAAAATCAGAAGTCAAATCGTGAAATTTGGTAAATTAGAACATGACCACTGATGAAGTAAATCAACAAGGTAAGCCCTCCCCCCCTCCCCTCCCCCAATCCTTACGGGACTATTTTACTCTCTCTCCAGTTTAAACGCTTTTTCGTGATTGGAAATTGCACAATTATACGCTTGTCATGAAAAATGTTAATAATTTTTACTCTAAATAGGCTCTTGAATACATTTTTGTGCAACGCTGTTGTACCAAAATCAAGCACATACTCCAATAGACATATTGGACCTATAGAGAGGGCGAACTGGGATCTCAACAACAACGTAGTTATTGGCTAAATCAGACCATATAGTCACCTGCCACGATCACTCTTGATGAAGTTTTGTGACAATGAGTAAAGATGGTCGCCACTTCTCATCATTCGTTGTCTTTACAACTAGGTCTTTAATCTCTCCTCTAATAGTCTTTAAGGTTACTTTAAATATATGAAGCACGTAAGTTATTTTGACTCCAAAAGGAGACATTTGCTTGGTAAATCTTATTTCCATTTCCCTATTCTTTAGCAAGAACGGTTGTAACATGGAGACGATGGATTGCCGTTATCGGTAAGGACCTGGTGTTCTGAGTCCATATAACTTATTTGAGTAATAGAAAAAATGGAAAATGGGTCTGAAAATTCGTAATCCTCTATGCAATTATCAGAGCGTAACAAGGAAATGTGATAAGTTATAGTGTTAATAAAAAATTAGAAAGAACACAGCGATTTCTACGCCTTGAACAGGACCCATTTAAACAAATACCAGTTAACGCCTTAACTCTAAGGCATAGTGGACAGGTGCTTACTCATGAAGATAACAGCTGCACGATAAAATAGTACTAGAGACTTGAAGTTAAACGCTAACTTGACAATGTGGCACCTGAATCATCCCAAACCACGAGTTAGATTAGCCACCATCATTAAAACATGACCAGGCTCTAGATTCTCAATTAAAAAGTGCAGGCCATCTTTTACATATTTCATTTTAAATAAAATTTCAGAAGGACGACGAATGAGCAATTCACGTCCCCCTCGTGGTCTATCCCAATCAATACGCGAGCACTCCACTTCAGATATCTAAATGATTAATCTAAGTACAACTCCCTACGATTCAGAGAGTGGATTGAATAAAACTCTCAGTTGTAAAGATGGGTTCAAAAGAACACTTCCCCTAAGTATAAACAAAGTTGTTACTGAAATCAGGTTTGTAGAACCCATTCCTCTTTCATTCCATTTCTAAAGCAAAAAATTGTATGAGTTCCTTGCAACGCCAGTAACATACATTTGGATTACTTTTTTTATTTATGAGTTACCTGTCACTTTCAGTGGTTGCATTGTATAGCTTCCTCGAGAGTTCTGCAAGTAGACTTTCCACATAGCTCTTGTTTGTAAGAAGAACTCTAGAAAAAGCGCAAAGGACGATGTAAAGAAGGTATCGCATGTAACCTTACACTACTAAGCAATAGAAAATAGTTTAAATACCGACAAAGGCTCTGAATAGCAGTTGCACGTATTCGGTCAAG
Source organism: Hymenolepis microstoma (assembly GCA_000469805.3). Classification (NCBI taxonomy): domain Eukaryota; kingdom Metazoa; phylum Platyhelminthes; class Cestoda; order Cyclophyllidea; family Hymenolepididae; genus Hymenolepis; species Hymenolepis microstoma. The sequence goes on along the minus strand of LR215989.1, from coordinate 35,384,001 downwards.
AAGGCGTTGCACGCGTGGAGATCTACTACCGTGTGCCCATTGATCTAAGGTCATAGTTCGAGCCTAAATGAAAACGTAAACACATAAAAGAATCAAACACAATATACACACGTAGCCAATGCGACGTACATCTACCAAGGCATACTCTCTGTACACTCTATCTTTGTGAGAAAATGGGATAACTGTCTACTAAATCAGAGGTTATTGGTTCGATTTTCATGGGTATGGAGTAGGCGGGAAACTCCCACAGGGCAGGGTAATTCTCTGGCCAAGATGAGCGTTAGAAAACACTTCCTTCAAATGAACTTTAAACTTACCGTACTTCAAAATCCCACATTCAAAATATGAAAAATAAATTTTTGTGAGAGTGAGGCCAGGAAAATCATATTGATTACTATGAGGACTTGTGGATAAACAGTGGATATTGGAGTACTTGAATTGTCACTCAATATAGATATGAATATATCATACATCTTATCATAGACATTGGTGATTAACCATTCATTTTTTAGAATGCCTCCTTCAATCCTGACCATATTAACCACAAAGCTTATTCATTTTCGAGAGAATATTTGGAAGTATACCTGTTCCCGAAAGAAGATAACAAATAGACTAGTCGTAAGATAATAAGAAAATATAAACACATGCTTTCCAGTTTGAATTGGCTGATTCAGTGACTGATTCCTCCTCCTCTCTGGTCATCTACTTAACTAGTCTGTAGAGATGAGCATCGACCTCGTAACCTCTGGATTGACAGGCGTAGACATTAAAAACTGCCCCGCAGGCACAATCGTATACCCTGCAGGCTTATTGCGCCAAAAAAAGCTAAAAAGGATAGGGTGCAAATATGGGAAAAGGATGAAGCTAATTCAGTCAAAATGTTTCATCCATTTAAACGCCTCCATATAGCCATGATCACTAAAGCAACTAACCCTAGTGCTGGCAGAATTGTTTGACCGTCGGCCACTAGAGTTCCTGCTTATACTGCGATTGAGTTTGCTAAGTGTAGGACTAGGGAACAGGAGGAATTCGCTGAGACAATCGAGAGTGGTTTTGGAGAGGTAGGGGATGTGTTGAGGCAACTCGCCCACACAAGCCAGCACAACCACCAAGAGACCGGCGTGAGCATTGGATTGTTGCTGCCTAGCAACGCGGTAGAGGTTGTTCACCTCGGAATTACGAGGAAGGACGTCTCTTAGGTAAACACTGTTGGGAAGGGTGTCGTAGGGACCTGAAGCTCCAGAGGACGATGTGAGAATGTGAGAAGGAGGATCTATTCCGGATTTCATTCTTTCAATAAGACGATTCAGAAGACTTTCTGCATCTGAGAATAAAAAAGCAAAATTTTGAAGAAAAAACTAAGTTTCTGTCAATTGCTATTCAGAACCTATTATCGACCCTGGTTAAGAAGAGTTTCAGAGCTCAAGAATTACTTTCTAGCAGTGATTTGACTTCTTTCATCGGTGTAACTTCAACAAAAGAATTTTCAAATAGAAAGAATGGAAACAAAATCAAAATAAAAAAAAAATATTTCAAGATAATACAGGCAAAAAAATACAAACCCTAGTATCTAACTCTTAAATTCGAATTAAAGACCTATTTCAAGCTTAACAGTTATTAAGTAAATGATCCACACACAATATGGAGGAAACAGAAACAGATCATGAATGGTAAAGGGAAGAGACCAAAGGGATTCATTTCGCAAAAGTAGGCAGTGGGGGATTTCCCATTTGTTAGTAAAAGCAAAAGCTTCTTCAATGGTACTAAGGCTATCCAGCATAAAAACAGGCTTAAAGCTCTCCTGAATACGGCCTGGAGCCTGATCTTAGGATTATGATCTCATAGATCCATGATATGTGAAGAGATTGATCAGAGGATTCACATGTGGGGAGCGATGAAAACAAGGTTCAATGAAGAAGACGTAGCCTTTGAGCTGCTATGAAAGTTCTTCCAAATTCTCTTATCCAAAGGCTTCTTTTGAGTCATAAAATTGAAAGTCAAGAATGGTCAAAACGGCTCGGATTCTGTGCGACCATCTTAAAAAGATCGTTTAAAAAAAAACAACATTCGGACTGAAGAGAGAAGTAATTATTTCATATCACATGGACCAAATCCATCAGTCTAATTCAAAAACGTATTAGCCTCTAAACCGAGTCAGAAAGATAAACAACTATAATATGCACAAGTGAACATGAATTATATTTACTTGCATAAATTGAACGTCAGGAACAAACCAAACGTTCTAGTCAAAAAAACTGGGAATGCCTATCAATTTGCTTACTGTCCTATTTATGTTAGTAATTTGACTTACTTCAATAATTTGGTAATAGTCGTTGTAAAAATATACCTCTCAAATACAACTTACCCTTGTACTCGGAGGTTATTCGAGTAAGGATCTGCAGACAGGCAGCCAAGGAAGCAGTCACTAGTTCAAAATCAAAGAGCCGAGTTACCACGGCATCGTAATCGATTTGAGAGTTGGTGGAGGCGGCCGAGGTGGCGGTAATACCAGCGCCACTGCCATTGGCTGAGAGAGTGTTGCTTCGAGCCCCATCTGTGGAATTCTGCTAGGGCAGGAAAAAAACAATGTCTCAAGTCACTATTTGATGGTGAAGATACAGGTTTGCTAGTCTAGGGAGGTTAAGTAGCGGTTAGGGGAACACCAATTATCTCGTAAGGGCGAAGGTTTTAATGTGAAAGAGGGATGGATGGGGTGTTACAGTAAACAAAGAAAACGAATAGTAACCTTGATAAATCGACCAACAGATGGCTTTCTTCCCTTGGCCTGTAATACAAACAAAAAATCTATACTCCAGTTGAATCCTCTTAATTAAATGTGCAGCGGTCATGATGCGCTAATAAACCTCATATTAATATAAACCCGTGCCACAAAAGAGAGACATTCTTGATTAAGGAAACAACGAAGATAATAGGGTGAAGATTTTGTAGACACATGGGCTGATTAGTTCATTAGTTTAGTTACTGGCGCCATTAAGTGAAACCCGTTTAAATTGCGCACAAAGAGACAAGTAAGGACAGAAGACGAGTAAGCAACCTTATAGCGGTTGAATGGATAGGTATCAGATAATACATATTTAAGAAGCGAAATCACATAGAGGAAACCTTCCCCTCAAATTAGTTTCCAAACCTCTAAGTTAGTCCAAACTATGACAGCTCATAAAGAGAAGATAAAAAAATAAAATGTGGATTAACGGAGCTATAAACACAAACCATGTTGGAAGCAGACTTGCAACCTTGCTGAACTAAACCGAAGCACATACTAGGGGATCATTGTGACCATTGGCTAGAGCGGACCAACTAGCACAGCCCCTTCTTCATAGTCGGCTTGTTTATAATGACGTGCCATGCCACTTTAAAAGCAAGGCGACGTAAAGATTGATGAATTGAAACAGCGCTTCGAGCTAATCTACAGTGCAACCGAGTCAAAGACATTAATGTTAGCCTGGCAAGCGGTAGTGGAGGTATCAATGTCAATTAGCGCACAACCAATAGGCTGAGTGAACAAGTGCATTAGTTAAGCTCGCTAATAAATGAAGTTACAAAACTTGTTTCTATCCAAGAGGGTTCCCTGAGATGAATGTAAGAAAACGTTTCCTTCATAAGGCCTTCGGAGACATTGATTTTTGCATATTGTTAAAAAACTATTTAGCCTGTTGAGCAAATCCAGCGAATTTGTTAACACCTATCAACTAAAGGTGAGTTAAAAAGGTTTTTCAATCACAGTGCAATAGGATTCCTTTTCTACACCATGATAAAATCCCAAAGCCCATTGAATGATGAAGAACTCATTTTCTACCATTCCTCAGAACCAACAAGTGCACCAATCACCAATCGATCATGTGATCCCTGATATAAGTGTTTTGCGATTGCAAAGTAAATTCATGCTGAGGTTGGTGATGAAAGTTTAAGTTGATAAATTGACAACTCAAGGCCAATTAAGGTTAATCACAATAAGTGACAACGAAATTAATGGCCAAAATAAAAGGTATAATAACATAATAAGAGATTAGGTTGAATAAATACACTTACCTCATTGTCGATCGCTCTATTTTGACTAGAATAACCATCAGGTATCAGGGTTTGATCATTCTGTTCAAAAGGAGAGTCCAGGGCTCCTAGGGTGCTCTCATCAAACATTTCATCAACCCCTCCTTGAGAGACTTTTCGCGACCTCTCTTCCCAAGCCCCACGGCAGGTATCACGAGGTCGACCCAGAGTGGATGCTTTTCGGGTCAAATGAGAAGACAGATCAGCGGCAATTTCGGTTTGCTCATCTTGGTTAGTAGAGAATATATCCTCAATTATGTTTTGCATCGTAGAAGTCAGTTTGTCATTGAATTCTAAATAGAGAAAAACGAAGGCGATTTGTATAAGACCATTTATAGAGAAGTTTTGACAACATAAAACAAGAAAAAAGGTTAGAAAGTGATAGTTGGGATCACAGATTTATTAAAATTGAAGCGCTTGAGAAATGAGTTCAGATAAAGTGACTGTGACCCGGATAGCTAAAAGTTTGTTCAATGACACTTTTCTTCAGAGCGCAATTTCATGAGTATCAATTCAGCATTGTGGTCGAGAAGCTCCTAACTTCTGAACATGGTACAGAAATATACGACATAGAATGCCAACAAGACAACCTTACAAATCTCAGAGTAAAAGAAACAAGCCAAAATTGCGGGAATCAACTTATTTACGGCGGTTTCGTGGACAGAAAAGGCTACATTCTTTTGGCTTTTCGTACCCGTGTGCAGTAAGTTCTAAATGCTTATGAACTATCTGGCAAACAGACCCCCCCCCCACACACACACACACACAGACCCATTGCTATACAGTTTGTAGCTTTACATTTTAATCAATTAAGATAATCAAGATTTAATGTTGTGTCGATGAAATCAGATTTAGTGCCATTTGAACTTCACTAGAGTTTATTGACACAAAGTCAACAATTTTTGTACTTTGAAGGAAGAACGAATTCATCGACATCCACAGGGTAAAACTGCTACATATTATCTACAATTTGGGTGTAAAAAAATAATTTCCTTACAAAGTTACCATGTCAAGTTGGAAATATCTATTTGGATAGTGGCCAATGTATGCATCTATCAAATCAAAGATGACAAGATAGATACTCATCTGCACGCTTCCAGTGATGTGGGTGACCAACCGCATCAAATATTTCTGGCCAACAAGAGAGCTGGTGGAATGGGAGTTTCCAGTAGGAGCGTGTCCTTGATACCTTCCTTTAACAGGAGTCACGTGGTCTTGTCTTAACGAAGCAGAGAAGTTTGATTTGAGCTTAGGCACTCTGGTAGTGCAATACACATCTATTGCGCCAAACTTCAAGAAGTGATACGGACGGCTTCTAATAGGAACATTTTCTCCTTAACCCAAATTAAAGGTTGAAAAAGCCTTGCCAAATGGATTTTATTTATGTACTTGAATACCGACAGGAGGCAGAATTAAACATTTATAAACGAAAAGCGGTTCTCGAGCATTAGCTATCCTCTCTGGTTGTTCTCTCATGCTATTATATGATAACTAAGACTTCTCGCTGCAAAATGATTGACTAAACAAATACCAAAATGTGAATAAACATGATACTTTCTTAATAGGGAAGACGACTTTATTTAAGTCAAGTTACTTTCTACCTCTGGCGGTAAACTAGTGATATGGGCCACATCTAAGTAAGGTGTAGCAGATGCGTCACATGCGCCCGAAATGGTAGCATCGACCTATAATTGGTACATACAACTTAAATGCTAAGTATACGCATTTACTCAAATAAAAATTGAAAACTCCAGTGTCAAGCATACGATAGCATTCACAATCTTTGTGGTATTTCAATGGAAAATTAACATATTATGATAGATTCTATTCATAGCACTTCGCTAAATATTTGGCAGAGTAAAGAAATTCAACTTAACGCTTACTCTGATGTTTGTTCTGTATAATATCCCTGAAGAGTAGGAGGTAGCAAAGGCGAAAACAACAACTGAACGAACGATAGGGATAGCCAATTCCCCTTTGACGACGCTACACAAATAGAAACGTTTTTTTGTGAAAGAGATAAATCCACATATTTACAAATTGCAATAGCCTCAGTAGGTGAGAGTAAGAGAGGCGACGGCAATAGAAAACACGCAAAAATCACACCATGGCACCCAGCATGGAATACCGTTTCGGTTACAGAACAAACGCATATACGGTCACTTACACGCCAGTAGAGGGCTGCTAAGGCGTCGAACCACTTAATAAAACGCTCCTGTAGAAGGACTGTTGCCTGGAAAGAAAGAAAGCAAAGACGTAGTTAATCCCTCTAAACTTTAACAGACTTTCCAATTTCAGTACGGTTATCTTCCCTTGTTCTCTAACCTGACTTAGTTGATTTTACACATTGGAGCACACGGTACTCCTCATGTTGATTATTGCCTCAGTCACAATTGGTCGCCTAATCACAATCACCCACCAGACAACTTTGCTGCCATTCCCACTTCGTGTTTTATCACTCCTTTGGTCGGTTAGTCACTGTTACTTCTTGTTATATTTTCTATTTTCAAGATATACCGGTTTCTGCTTACTCATTAAAAATCAATTCGCCTCCTACTCCAGTTGACTAAGCTTATAGCTCGCATCAATTGGATAGTCAATTCTGCATCACAAGTGCTGGCTTCTTGACTCATTAAGAGCGACATAATCACATATAAATAGGCTTTCGTCTCTTTTCCTTACGTGCTCCATGAGATAGTTTAGAGAACTCGAGTAAGCCCTTACAGCTTGTTTTTTTGTTTTCAAGATTGAGTTTATGTGGTACTTTATATTTTAAATCTAATTATCCGAGCTTTGAGCTAAGCTTTGAGAATGGTTTTACATCTAAAAATCGCCATTCAGTTGCTTTATCCCCAATGCATACACAATATAGTTTTCTCCTCAGTGTGAGCATCGATCTTCGTACCGTTGATTTGTTGCCAGTAGAATTATCATGAGTTCAAGATAAGAAACCCTTCACTTATACGGATGTATCACGCAACATCCCCACGAACAAAATCTCCTAACACTCAGCCCAAATTATGGTCCAGTAGGTATCCATTGACATATTATAATCAACACTGGCTTCAAAAAACAAACCGCTATTAGGTAAAAGGGAGGAATGCATACCATTTTGAGAATAACCTTTATATGATTAGCGGAGAAGGTTGTCATTACGAAATCTTCACAATCATATGGCTCCTCGGTAGCTAAAACAGCTCGATGGGGAAGACGACTTCCATAAACCGAGGCAACGTTACCAAGGAGATATTCACTTCCTTGACGAGAAAGCCAGCTTTGTCCACTTCCATTGCGACAAGGCGGGCGCTTCTTGTGTGGGCAAGGCACGAAAGAGCGTAAATGATGGTTTTGACCACCGTTTTCTGAAAGACTTGAAGATTCCTCCATAATGGATGATGCGGCTTCACCATCTTCGGATACTCGTGGCTTTCCACAGGCCTCACATGTGTAATGGCCACAAGGTCCAGAAGCTTAAGGAATTAATAGGCGCAAAGTGAACAAGCTGTACAGACTAAGTTCAAGTCAAGAGAACTGCAGCTAAGAATACTCCGATGTTCCCATGAAATCTGATGGCATATCGCAGTATACCATAAGGTAATTTCACAAAAAAAAAGATGACAAAACACAAAATGGTGGCAAAACGTTTAAATATGGTACGAAATTGTATTGAAGACACAAGACGAGGAAGAAATAAACGAATGCAACTGTTCTCGTAAGAGCGAAAGCCGACTAATTAGACCAAGAGATTGCTAGACTACAGTAAACCCAAACTCAGAAAGACCAGAAAGAATGCAGCTATTGCAAGAAACATTGCTAAGCACACAAAAGCGTTACCTATAAAGTTGTCCTATAAGCTTGATGTTTGGAGATCAAAATACCATCAGATTGTTTACAGTTCAAGTCCAAAATAACTGTCAAGTTTCCCGGACTGCACCCATATATTGATAAGGATACAAAGTTGGAGAAACGTGGGGAATCGATTATCCCGAGGTCAAAAAAAAACCGACAGCTTTGGATCTTGTCTTGTCTGCTTACACTGAAAGACTTCAGACCATGCCTCTACAAGGAATAGGTTAATGAGACTATTTTTATAGGACTGATCAGAAAGTTTACCTTATAAGCATTCCTATGGAGAGAATCTTTTCGTCGGGCAACACGGTGGCCCCTGCGCGAAGAAAAAATCACTAACATTTGACACAACGGAACAAACAAAAAGCATAACAGTATGGCTACAGAATGGATGCAACGTTTTTGAAAGATTCACAATCTGAGCCTGCAAGCTTAATCATAAACAGTTTCAAGCCAAAATAGACGATTAACAGGAAAATTTCCCCAAACAAAAAAAAATTACTCACAGAAACTATGAATGACTAATAAGGTGGCGGCACTGAGATTAAATGTTTGCTCAGTAATCTAGCAATTCATCAACATCTTGATCCCCTTCAACTGGCAAAAATTAAAGTAAATTCACATCCTGAATAACAAAAAAAAGTATTGGAAAGAAGGAAAAAAGGCATTAAACAAATCCAGTCATACCACTTGGCAGCCAAGTTGACTAGACTTGTACTTATTAGCAAGTGCAATTATTAAGCCTTTAAGTTAAGTAGAAAAATATGTGCATGAATAAAATGCAATTCGAAACAATGTTTAAAATAGAAAAACATGAATAAAAAAGTAACTAAATGGAAAAAATTCCGAAATTAAGTTAATATTATTAATCCGTCAAAACAGTGAAAATTACTTGCAATGAATAATTTTAGAATTCGATAATAACTTTCAAAGTATAATAAATTCTAGATTGAAATTTATAAATCTAAACCGATCTTATCTTCTGAGATCAAATAACAAATAAATTAACAAAAGGAATAAAAATAAAATTTCTTAACAGGGTCTGCACCTTCATGACTGTGTCCCTTACTCCGTTCAAGTTTATTAGCCAAAGGTTGAGGAATAATCGACCGAAAATCGGGCATAAATTTGTGAATCTGCTCGAAATCCGGATGGTCAGGAAATGCGTTGAGGATCTTAGTAATGCTAAGCGGAGGTGGGAAGAGAGCAGAGACAATACTTGGATGACAGCTATTAGGATGGAATGCTCGTCCAAGGCCTCGTAAAAGACCCAGGAGAGAGGGCGCTAGGAACGTGCAAACACGGGCAATGCAACTCCACTGTGAAGAAGTAATTAGGTTAGATTCAGGAGGGTAAGAAACTGGGACAACACCACCCATTTTTTGACGAATAATATTTGTAAGACTTTGGAAGGGTTCAATTAGTTGTTGATAACTGTCCTCCAAAGATGAGATTAAACTCTGAGCTGAGTCAAGAATGGTTGTGATTATCTATGAAGGCAGTCATGAAAATAAAAGATATTTAGCTATACCTTATCAAAAGAAGGAGGATGAGACACAGCCACTTGAGTAAGGATAGATGATAAACAAAACGCAAAATTCTCCGAATCCGGAAGTCCTGTGAATAGGTGACTATTAAAAATCGGAGACACATACGTTTACATTTCTTCGAATGAAGATCCGTTGGAGGCATAGAGCATTTAAAAAGAACTCTTTGGACGTTCAACAGAAGAGGCAATATTTTGTCAATAAACTATAAAGTGCGGGGATTAAAATCCTTAAAATTCCCAAATACCGTGAGATCTGATTCCACCAAGTATATACCCAAACTAATAATAGCGCATTGCCTATCGCTATCCAGATTGAAACCGGATTTTATATCTTTAGGTATGCATAAGTCATGTAATCGAGAAATCTGAAAGGAAAATTAAATTTACTTACACATGTTATAATTGTAGAATAAAAACTCAGATAGGGCAAAAATAAACCACACCTGGTCCCATTCATTACATCCAACTAAATTTCTGGCTAAGCTCAGATAGGAAGTTTGAGAAAGAGATTCAAGGGTATTCATCACAATTCCGAAAATAGACACAAAATCATCGAAACACGAGAAATAGCGAGTTCACACTACCCGCCTCTAAGTTTATTGGTTGGCAAAATTTACAGCATTAATACTAGGTTATGTCAACAAAATTTCCTCTTGTAAATTTATTTATGAATTCACGATGATATGTTATTAAATAATGGAATTATTTTGTATAAAATAAGATTTTGATATTCTCCATTTTGGCAGTGTATATAATCAAGACACAATGATTGGTTGATTGCAATAAAAGTGACTATCATATTTTTTATTTAGAGACTTCAACTTCCATTTGTATTTAGTATTGTGAGGTCAAAATTAATTTTAATTATTTTCTTATCTCGAACTTCGAGCAATTTGACGGCTTGGCCACCTTCTACATTGATTATTTTACTATCGCCCATCATGTGTGTTTTAAATGAAACATACATGATTAGTAAAACTCTTGCAAGGTTTCTTAAGTCATTTAAAAGTATTTTTCATAGCAGCTATTATATTTGGTGAGTCCCACTGTTTTCAAGCATATAGAAATTGCTCAGACCTCAGAGAAAGAAAGGAGACTAGATAAGATAGGCTTTTTACCAGAGCAGATTACCTTTATTGGTGTAATGAATAATTAATTTCTAGATTTGGAATGAAGTTTGATCTAAATGTGATTGGTGGAGAAGGCTGAACTGATCATCGATATTTTCTGTTCGACGTGACAGGATAGGATTGGTCAGATATCGTACCATTCAATGAATGATGCTCGATATTGTCATGTGTAACCTGTCGTGACGATAAGTTGGAATCTATATTGCACTTCCGATGTACAACAATGCACTGTTTCGACTTCCAATCAAGATCTTTTTCCAATTATATTGCCTGCACTAATATTTTGGAAATCCCACTTTTGACTATTTCCTGGAGTTACTAATCCATTTGTTCCCATTTTCAATCACCCATACATTGAATACACTTTTTAATAATGCGTTTTTCTTTCCGCCACTCTATGCTCTCCTAGTGCATATATCCGTATCTTAAACTCTACCCTATTTCCATTCTGTTAGCAGTCGATTTAATGAAACATAGGTGGGTGTTTGTTTGTTGAACTGCTCTATCAAACATAGGTAGATCGAAAATAAAAAGTTGAGAGAACAGTCATAACCTAAAATTCATGCCAATCAATGGAGAAACTTAAATTTCCGGATTATTCATTACCATTGCCATCCGAAGTATGTGATTTTTATATCAATTCAACTGTTTGTCTCCAGTTATACCAATATTTGTCATGTTATAAATTAAAAAAAGCAAAAGACCAACCCTGATCAAAAGATTGAATGTTGTACAATTGTGTATCTTATAAACTAAATAAGGGGCATTATTCGTTAAAAATCAAATGAATGACTACAATCTTGGCTTTATTTAAATCAATTTCAATCAATCTATGTCCATAAACGAAAAATGGAAAATATCCTTTTGAATTAATTATCTGATTTCATCTAGTGATGGGGTTAAAAGCCACACCCGGTGTCCATGACTCACTCCTTGTAATATCATCTCATCGCTATGGCAACGCTGATGACGCAAAACAAAACCAAACGCCCAAAGCTCCCCGACTCAGGCTTGAATCCAATCGCTAAGGTTATTAGTGCTCAAATGAGAGAGCAGCCTGGGCAATGCAAAATACGCTGCTATAGCAACATAAATGAATGAATTAAGAGTCACCATTAAAAACTAAAGTAGACAAATAAGAAAACGCCGTTTGTATCGGCTAAGGTGGAACATATTAGCTGTGGAGACAAATTTTTCATATTCATTTGTAGACTTGACTACATTGTGGCTGTGTTAGTATCGACCTCCTGCTGGTTTAAAAACAACTGTACTATTCCTACCATTTTGGTTTCAGTATAAGATAGATGGAACAATGTTAGGCTCTAAAAAATTGATCATGGGTACTTAGTTATCTGTTAAAGCAGGCATACTTCTATCGACTTTTTCTATTTAGTTCTATTCTCTATATGAACCACCCACTGGTACTTAGAACAGAAGTGTAGCGATTTAAGCTGGTGTTGTTAAACTCTTACTAGTCAAATCGAACGAAAATCTGCCTAAGTTTGAGCCTGAGTGGTTTGGTGAAAATCTTGGAGCTTAATTCTATAGTTTGCTGAACGTCCTACAGTAGCCAACTCAAACTCTAAATAACGAAAGGACCAATATAACATTAAATTTTGAATGTGTTAAAGAACAAAGCTCCTTCTTGGTCAAACCATTCGAAATATTTGCGCTATCTATCGTTTAAATGATTCCCCATAATAAAAGTTTAGATGACCTCTTGAATTGTTAAGGCTAATAATAGTGATAAACAAAATATATAGAAATAAACGCCAGAAAGAAGGTGAAATATCAATGGAAGACAAGAAAAGATACTTTTAAATTGATGAACGTATTTACAAGGTGAAGGTTAGAGACATATAATGCCAGTGTTATCTTGGGGTTTGTAAGCAAGAAGTTAAGGAAAGAAGAGGGGCTAAGTTAGAGGCTGCATTTTGTGAAACTGGAGCAATTCTGGTATCAACAAGGAGATTTCCATCAGAATCTTTGACTCTCACTCTTCCAGAAGCATAACGAGTCTCCTGACGGCCATCGGAAAACACCGTTTTCACCGTGCCATCGGGATAGATTCTTCTCTAAAATTTATAGGCATAAAATCCAATCAACGTCACAATTAAATGAAACTCAACTGATAACCGGAGAGATACTTTACAAAGACCAGACACATTGATGACCAAAGGGTCTGCTAGTGATTGTGTATCTCAAATCTAGAAGAACTATGATTAATGGCAAATAATCAATTTTTAAAGTATTTATTAAGACTGCTTGATTTGTACTTCACAACCCATTAATGGTTTCCAAGTCGGCTGGTTCCGAGCGAAGCTATTATCGGTCAGGAGACAAGTTGATCTTCAATCCCCTATTAGAAGATGTTTATGTTCATAAATATTTTTTTAATTAATAAGTATCCAAGATATTAACTTCCAAATTCGACTTTATAAATGGCATGAAATGATTTGACGAATTACCTTAAACTCTGAACAATGAATTTCCCTTTGCCCGTTCGGGAGACTTATAATTTTATCGCCATTTGCGAAGATCTGAACAGAAATCCCATCTGGATAACGAGATTCCTCGACAATTTCTGGTCGATCTAAAGAGTTTTTCGAATTGAGCCCACGTCGATATGTAGTCGGCAGAGGCAACTGTTGGTGTTGAGAATTGGAGAAATTGGATGTGGGCATCGTTTCTTGGGAATAGTTGGTTTCCCTTCGACCGCTATTGGAAATAATGCAAAGATCCTGATACAAAAACTTAGAATAATTCAAAATGTGCTATCTAATCCGAATGATACGAGAAGTTTCTTATAATTTTCAAATTAATGATATTGCGATTACTAGATGATACTGGCTCGAGGTTCGTATTCTATAATAGATTAAATCAATTGATATTATTAGATTATCAAATAAGAAATCGTTGACATTAGAACTATTAAAATGTTTTCTATTCCAGATTATTTGCATCAACAAAAAAGTGCTCATTCATAATAGTATTTAAGCTTATGTCCTCAGGTTTGATTGACTGATCTGAAAAATCTATGTATTTCGAACTCTAATCAATTGATCGAAAGAGTAAATGAAACTTACTCATTGTATACTATTTCTTCAGTTCCGTCAAGTTTCGTTGTTTGTACCGTGCCATCGGCTGCATATTTGTAAATCTAGACGAAAAATAGCAAGAATCAGAATGTTCGAGTAAAAGGGGGAAGAGGAGAGATTTCTAAGCGTTTGATGCCAAATGCCAAAGTTGACCGTAGGCACCGAGCGCATTATAAGTCGATTCTCGACCTTACTGGATCAAAGAAATACGCGCACGTCCTCCCATAAATTGATTAATTAATTGAACCTGGGAGGAAAGTGTAGTCATTGGCTAGATCAGGCAATATGGTCATTTTCGTGGCACTCAGTCTAGATGGAAGGTTGTAGTCTTCAAAGCAAAATGGTTACTTCCTCTCATACTTTGTAATGTTCGGACTTCTTTGTTTCTATTTCCATTTTTCCTACATCTTATAGAATCTATACCGTTTTACGATGTATCAGAAGGTACTAACTAAACAAATCAATTATTCTAAAAAGCGGAATATGAAAGATGATCGATCGAATATTACGATTGCAATGATAATATAGTTCATGACTATCAAGAAGAATTCCGATAACCGTAATTCCCTCTCCCAATTTCTTCTGAAAAACATAAATATTATCGAACCATAAGAAATAGTTAGGAATTATCTGAGATATAAGCTGAAAATCGATAACCTACAACAGTTCCATCCTCCATAGTTTGTTTTGTATCGCCATTAAAAAGGTAGACTGTTGATGAAACACCATCTGGGGATATTTCTTTTGCTGATCCATTGGCATATCCGATGGTTCGTGATCCGTCACAGTATAGACGCTCAAACTAGGTTTAAATGAATCATGGAAAACAGTAAGTGAGTGAAAAGGCAGTGTTTTGAATAAATTACTCACTGAACCATCAGGATGACGAATTTCACGTAAAATGGGTCCGCGATTTCTCTCAGGTAGAGAACGTGAGGAAAGAGGAGTTCGACTAAATAGTAGAATTTATCATTTAGAATGAGCACTATAAAATTTGTACTTTAAAATATATATTTTATAAAATCATACGAAGAAGTAACTTCAAAGAAATCAATCAACTGGATAAGTGAACTTTCTCGATTACACAAGTGAAATATTGGCCAAAAGGCATTATGGCCTTCATGAGGAAAAATATTGATAAAACGCAGATTCCATAAAAATTGGAATTATACACACATGTAGTACGATTCGAGTCACCTTGTTTTCGGCCTTCTAAAGACTGTGCACCTGTGTTTACTACAAGCATAGCATAAATTGAGGCGGCGAGGGTTGGGGACTAAATTTAGACTTATAATCTACATCTAAGTGGTTCAAATGAATCTGAACTTTGACAGCGTGGAAAAAGGGTTTCCAACTGCATACTCGAATCCACTTTATTGAATTAGCATTTTTCATCTGAACTCAATAGATTTTATTTGGGCGAAAGTGTTGATTGGCAAATATTAGTGAATAAATTGAAATCTTCTTTTACGATGATATCTTCTCTACTTTGACCCAACTTCCTTCCGCAGTGTCGATCACATTTCTGCATTCACAAGCTTGTGTCAAAGACTTGCACGTATGAAGCGCATTCGATGGTGATAGAAGACATTCTAGAACTCCCAATCATAAACAAATACATTCAGCAATCGTTCTATAATATGAGAAGTCACACTGAAGTCAATACTACTTTATTATTTGTTTAAACTTAAGCTTAGTGAAAAATCTCGAAGTTCCTATGTTTTTGATTAACTCTAATGACCGAAGACATCCCACGCATTTGGTTACGTCAAATGATAAAAACGAGTTTTTTCACGAGCAATAAATAAAACCCCCAGGCAAAATTTGTGAAGTCAGCATGGCATGCTTGAAGACTGAAGAAATTTACGAACAGAACAGGTTTCGAAAAATTCATCCAACTTTGCATCATCTCACCTAATGCTATTACTACTTTCGTTACAGCCGCTGATATTTTCTGATGATGGTTGAGATAGCAGATGAATCGGCAGAGAATTGGTCGGTGTTTCCTCTACATTCAAATTTCCATTTATTGACTTCGAGGAAGGTAACACAGCAAGTGTCAATGCCGATCGTCTTGAAACTGATCCTGCTGATATTGCACGAATGACTTTCGGTTCCTGGGTATCAGCATTCAAAGGATTTGGAGATTTGGTATTAAATTGAGGGAAAGTAATGCTTTGCGTTATGCTGTCTATCTGGTTCTGGCTTTTGAACTAAAATAGAATCCAGCGCAATTTAGCAAAAAGTGCTTTATTACTATTAATACAATCATAACAACGGTGTATAAGTTGCATATTTTTTGTTTATGATAACTAGCTGCTCTAGTGTTATGAGTGTGGAATTGGTGCAGTTGCTCGATTTTCAATTCTGTGTATGCACTCGACTGTTAGCCAAGGTATTAGGACTGCTTTACAAATATAAACATACTTGCGAATTTCCATTCACCATTTATATCATTAATTAATCAGTCTTTATCGTTGAATGTAATAGCCAAAATTGGGTGACAATAGACAATAGAGGATCGAAAAGAAATTGAGCATAAAAAAGCAGAGTACCAAGAATGTTAGTTCATTATTTCATTTTTTAACTCGAAATGCACAATATTTATTTAGTGAGTCGTTCACGTTTTGAAATTTAAATGTCAAGATTTGGCATCTGGATTGCTGAGCTAATTCTCGTCCATGATATTCCGTAATTGTTGGTTGATTGATTACTAAGGAAGGTCGGCATTCCCACTGCGATTTATACTCCTACTTCAAAGGCTGAGAAAACAGGACGATTCTAACTTACCTTGAGCTCGTAGAGCTTACTAGGGTTAATTTTAATATCTGCAGTTTTTTAAAGCAGCCACCCGCAGATATCGATTGATCGTAGTAGTTAACCCACTTTATACCCAGAGCCATGCGAGATGTCCTAATGGTCAGGAATACGTATACACAAAATGTGGCGACTTGCACGTTTTCAGATTATAATAGATAGAATGAGAGTGGGAATTTATCTTTTTTACCTAATTCTCTTATTGTTTTAGCCATAGACACCGTTTGATTACACTTGGAATGCTTTACTCACTAACCATGTACCCTTGTGGATTATTGATATCTTCTAAAAGGAACATCCACTTCGCGTTTTATAACTCAGTTCAGAGAGTTTATTCATACCACCTTCTTCAATAATACTTTCGTTGGGGTATGAAACTATTATGATAGAGCCTTAGACAATAATCCCTTTTTAAGAGCGAGGAGAGTCCACTCTTACTAGATTAAACTAAAACTCACATTTCTGTGAAGCTTGTTAGATCCATTGAGTGAGTGATTAGCCCTTTCCTCAGCAATTGTATTTTGCATAGCCAAACGAGATTCCTCTAGCCTCTTGATACGCTCCAAAAGCTCATTCTTTTCCGTGATAAGCTCTTCTATACGGAGACGTTGTCTACCAAGTTGATGTTGAAGACGTGTTTCTCTTTGTGCGGCCTCTACTTTTTCATCGCTCAACTGATCAGAAAAAAGACAATAAAGAAGGCTAAGCATCAATCTATCTTGAAGAAAAAAGGAAAATATTGAATAAATCGAGGCCTGAAAGTTTATATATCACGAGAATTCATTGGATAATATCGGTTTGAGGCCTGTTTAAGTGCGTATAATGATTAAATATGATCTGAACTTCGACACCTGTACTAGTTGAGAGGAACATTCTCAAATATTTCAAGTGCTGAAGATCGAAATATTCGAATTTCACTTTGACCTCTCCTCATTAAATCTAACATTGGAAACTTTACAACCATCTCTCTCCCTCCTATAATTACATCTCTGATAACATGAGAGCGATCCATTCATTCATTCCTCCGTTAATAAAAGTGTACCCATTTAAGTAATCGCCGTGGATAATAAACATGTTGTTTGAAAATTTGTAAAATTATATATAGTAAAATACCAAAGAAGCTTGTGGTGGTACCTGCTGTTTTAGTCGTTCGATCTCTTCCCGATCACGCTTCTGTGGCATTGTTTGCAAACTCTTTTGGTAATCTGAAAGGACTTTGCGTTCTCTCCTTCAAAGCAAAAGAAATAGCTTATTAAAAGAAGAGTTTAAATGTATTATGAGAGAAAATAAACATACTTGAGTTTATTGATTTCATCCTGCCGATAGGACTCAAACTCCTTCATTGTAGTCTCCTTGAAATTTTCGAATTCTTTCCTTTCCTTTTCAAGAGCTGAAAGTGCCTGGAATTCAAAATATATATTTATTATATTAATATCCCACTATATATTAAAAAGTGCAAGTTTATTATAAATATTAGATTACAACTAATATTGGTTAAATCTGGATGGATGACAACAAGAATGGTTGGCTGGAGCCCACCTGAATCATAGAAGAGAATAACTTGTACCATGATGATTTCCATCAGCCTTAAAAAAAACACGAAGAATTCCAATGACGTGTAAAAAGCTGCTATGGTTAAAAGATAGCAATATAACCTGATCATCTGCTTTGATTGCAATCGCATAGCAGATTTCCTCGAAAATGCATTGCGGAAAAAGGTATTGGAACACCATAGCATTGGAATTAGGGCCTAGTCGGTGCAATTAATTTAATGCTCAAACCACTATCATGAAGCTTGAGAACCAAAAAGACCTTTGTTGCTACAAGCTCATACAAGCGTTACAAAGGTCAACTTCTCACAGTAAAGTCATGCGAAAATAAGATAAGGAAACATCGGGGCAAAGTGAAACTTCCTGTTGAATCACAACCAGGTTTTGTCAAGATCAGGCTCACAGAATAAGAAATGGTTTACTTTGCTACAGCTTAAAAGACACTCCTCGAATCATTCAGACTAAATTTCGCCAAACTGTCATGGTTTTGGGATGTGGGTCCTCCGAGTCGAAGATGGTGCCTACACATTTGTGTAGAGGAGATCAATCTGAATTCTGCTGCATATGTGGAATTGCTGACTACTGTAGTTGTTAAGCCCTGGATAATGAATGAGGATAGTCAATAATGGGTCATAGTTATGGGACAAGTTTCGGCTCACCGCCAAAATGATTTTCAGCCAGTTTTCACGACTACACCAGCCCCTATCTTTGGCCATTATGAATGTAATGAGGGCTGTCGATAAAGACATCAATTGTCGTGAGAGTACTACAAAATTTAATTGTTACTAAATAGTCTAAAAATAGCTTGTGAGACCCTTGTCAAGGAAAGTGTAAAATCAGCTTTTCTAGTTTCCAGGATTGATGTCGAGGCCCGGTTGTCACTGCATTAGAGATTAATAGCGACAATATTTTAGTACAACCCTTTGACATTAATGGAATTTCCTTCTCTATCAAAGTTCTTTTGACTCTATTAAGGTTTGTTACCAACAGCTTTTCATTTGCAAATGAGATTGTCAAATTTATTCTGACTGCACAGTATATATTATGAATTATGGTAATAAAGGTGTTTCTGCTAATGGACTAGTTTTGCCTAGTTTAGCCTCTGCCTTTCCTCCCTCCATAGGATCCGAGGAACAATAACAACAAAACTGAACTAAGTAGGAACTCATTCCAGCCTCAATATCCCCATATCACTCTATTTGAATTTTTAATCCCACGAAGGGTATAATTTTCGACTCCCATTAACCCTACTCGTGATGAACATTGTCTGCATCCCCGTTAGCCCCTTCTTAACGGTGTGGTTTTCCGTTAAATTCACTTGATGGGCATCGAACCAGTGAAATTTTACTTTACATTCGTGCAGGTTAGACGATTTATCATCACCGTCATTATATTTTCATTTGATGCGAAGGAAACTGCTAATTAGACCGCTCTATCTCGACGTTTTAAAGGCAAGATTGACTACGACCTCATCTATCAAATTGACTCTTAAAATTCACCGTATTAAAATCATACATTTAATTACAGTATGCGATAAAATAATAAATTGCCTGACCTTGCTAATATTAATAACCACAGTGCATAACTCACTTGTTCCTTTTCTGTTCTTAGTCTGATCAAAGTGCCGGTTTCAGCATTGAATCTATTCACTTCAGCTTCCAAACGGGCGATCCAAACTTTGACCGAGGCTGATGATTTATCAACAGTTTCTTCTTTGGACTAAAAGATTGATGGGCGAAATGACGTTTTATTTATTTAAAGTGCCTATTCGAATTATTCTATAGATAATAAACTTGCCGAATTTAAGGGCAAATCAACACAGTTTTCCTTTTCATGATGGGATTCAGAAGGCTCGTCTGGAATATTGAATCGAACTGAGGGTAAGGACTGTTGCCTACAGGGAGTTGCTTCTACGGAGGCTAGATGAAAATGAATAAAAGCCATAAGAGAATGGAAAATTTACTTAGCTCTGCTATGCTGAAAACGTATCTGATAGTCTCATTTACCTGCCATTAAGCACAAGAGAATAAGATCGAAACTAGATGACATGACCAATCAATGATAAAAGTAAGTAATCTATAAACTCTGAATGTCTTTGGAATGAAACCCAGAGGAATCAAATCACGAATTTGAACATTAGGACACATACACAATGAACTCTGATCCTTATTAAAAAGCGGACAATGACAAAGGTACAAAATTTGAGTAAGATTTTTGATGTCTTTCCTTTCTTGCCTTCTTATCAACTCACTCTTGGATTTTGCTCCTCCTATTTTTCAGATGCTTCAGCATGATTACAACTTTCTATATCGGGTAGTAAAAAAGGGGTCCAGAACATACGATTGTCGGTGTTAAATCCTTGGTGTTAAACCGGAATTTGTAAGCACTTATTGGGAGATTGAAATGCTGAGTGGTTGGTAAATGTGGGTTACTCAATCTGAAAAACTCCAGAATATATTATTTATCCACGATATGAACAAAGATGGACTTATCTTCAAGAATTAACTAATGTTAAATTTTTCCATGAAAGATATGCACATTATATATACAATTGCACCAAAAAAACTGTCAAACCCAAGTTTAAGTTAAGTAAAATTACAAGTTAACGAATCTAAATTGTCTTCATCCTCCCACGGTTCCTGATCATCACATTCAACTGAAGTTGACTCGATCGCAGAAAGGTGAGGCTTTATGGGACGTGTTGAAGAAAATTTAATTCGATTTTCATGCCCGAAACCCAATTCTCTGTCAGCACTGCTAAAATAAATTATAAATTATAAAAAATATTTGATTTATGGTAAAATAAATTGAGTAAAAACCTACTTATTTATAATTACTCCGTTATTATTCATCTGTTTGCCGTTATGAAGTACACCATCTACCGAAGGAGACTTTTCAGCCGAATCGCAAGTTGACCGTTTCGCATCCAAAGCATTTAAATGATTTTCCGTAAGACGCTCCAAAATTTCAAATTCTGCTAATTCTCTTTCATCCCCAGTGGTATTTAAGGTATTATTCGAAATAACATGGTTCTCATTCTTTTTGAGATACGTCGAGTTCGAGAGACATTTCATAGGTTTATGTGAGTTATTTGCAGAATCGCAGGAATCCATATTAATAAACGGCTGAAAGACGCTTTCAGTTTTACGACATTTAATTTCATTATAAAGGGGCTTGGAATTTCCAGACGACATTTTCTGGTTTTCATTTGAGTTTAAAAGCGATTTTCTAGAGTTATCCACATTTGTAATGATTTTATTTGAGGGCGAACGCAAGCGAGAACACCAAGCAGCTCGACCTTGATTTTTCCGAAGAAATGGTCTTTTTACTTTCACAGAATCATTGCCTCCAACAGGAGCCCCTGTGTCAATAGCCTAAAAGTCATAAGCACAGAATAACCATTATTATACAATAAAGTTACAATAGTTAATAAATTTAGCATTATTTTCAAGTTTAAACCTAGGCAGTATTAGTTATTATTTACCTTCCCATTGAGGCTATTTTTAGTAATAAGTTGACTAGAGTCGGAATTCGGATTAAGTCGCTTTTCCATCACAAAGCTTTTCAATGTATCCTCAGGTGCATAATCTAAATGAACACCAGAACGTGAGAGAGGGCTATTAGCGGGACTTGGAAATCCGGATGTTAGCATTTTGACAAAATTTTTAGCACGTTGACACGATAACACATAAGATATCTAACCCGACCGCAAAGAATGATACGTATTTAAACATATCATTTGATTATGGACGCACATTATTTTAGTTCTCACAAATAAATAAATTTTCGGCTATTTCGTTGTAAAGAAATATTTTATTGAAGTAAAATTACTTCTCATATTAACTGTTTAAACTTCCTTAATTTTACTTTTTTAATTTAGAATTATCCCCTCCAATTCCAGTCTAAATCCCAATTCATTTGCCTCCTAGTGGCAAACTTGCATTCCTTTCGCTCTATAATTATACTCGTAGATTATGATTATCGAAATTTATTCGATATAGCTTATGGCAGTTAAACAATCGTATATCTATTAACCCTCCAGTAATTACATTTTATAAAACTTTTTGAAACTTCCACAATTTTATTTTCTCTGCACTCTTCCATCTAGATTTGGTCTAGTAGGTAGCGGATTTGCTACCTAAGCCTGAATGTACTCAGAAAACTCAGTGACAGAATCTCCTGGTTGTTAGTTCCCACTAAAGTAGCTACGCTACTGCAAAGTCAAGAAGGAGACGAGGTGGGAAAAGAGACGTCTATTCGCCGTGACAAGATGGCGGAGTCTACTGTATGTGTATATGACGTGGAACTTAGTAATTATATACACTTTATGATACGATGACCTCATATAACTTGGATCATTGATTGGTCGGAAAATCGTGTACTGAGATTGACCTTGATTGATCGAAGTTGGTATTGGTCATCGATTCTGCATCAGTCATGCTGAAGTTGTGTCCCCACAAGTAGAAGGTTGGAAATTGTGACCAAATTTAATCGATCTAAAATATTCCATCTTAAATGATAATATAGAAATCCATTTTTTCGCTAACTGCAGGCACTACTGAAAGCACTCTAAGGTAAGTAAACAAAAGCGTCCGAATTTTGTCCAATTATATAAATCGTTTGCACGTATTCTAAAGTGGCAATGGTGTAGTTATACTCGATTGCCAAGTAGATTACCCTAATTTTATCCTTAAATATGCAGCAGACATTTTGTTCTTTTAAGAAAAAAAAACAATAAAGATCTAACTGCCCACTCCAAACATAAACTTTTCTAGTCAATTAAGATATGGTATCTTTTCTAGCTACTCCAATAATCGAGGTTAAATAACTACCTGTGCAAATCGTGTTTATAAATACACTGGGTGCCCAAGAAAAAATATGCCTTTGTAATTGCAGAAATGTAAGCCAACATTACGGTTTTATCTAAAAGTAGTAAATAGAGAATATTGTGAATAACACATTGAACATTCAACACTTCACAGCAGATGTTGAACGTGTTCACCATGTGAGGAACGCAATTTTATCATGACAAAACAGAGGCCTCTCGACCAATCAACAACGAAATTCATGACGACCGATCAATAGCCAATGTCATTACGTGGTTATCATGCCAAAAAGCGTATATAAGGATTAAGTTCCAGGTCACTGTATAACTGTGCTGTGACAGACGGTGCCAATTAATCGTCGTGTCGAATAATTACCGCGCCGAATACACAACGTGCTGTTGTACGTCATACCCAATAAACGCATTCAACCTCATACATCTGTTTCCTCTATAGCTTTGCGGTATCTTAGCTAATTCTGGGAGCGTTTCCAAACCTAGGAGAATCTGCCATAGAGATTAGTGAGTACAGTCATGGCTTGTTAGCGTAGCAATCCGCTACAACCATGAACCTTGACGCGCTACTCGGTCCATTTCTTCTATCTTGGCTGAGTTGTATTTCAGGCAACACAGCGATTTATAAGGGAGATTACAGCTTCTCCTTATTTTACTAAAAAGTGTTAGACCGATCAGAGTGGGCGGTAGTACATGTGAATAATTTACCATGTTCGAGCAGATAAATTTACGCGAAAAACCCAACTGTGCATGTGTTGAGTCAGAAGTCACGTGATCGATACTGATGCCCAAACGAACTGGATAATCCAAACTACCAATTCGAGTTGCGTAAACATTTACTAAGGAGCACCGTTCCAACACCACTTTTGTTTTAAATCGATGATTTTCACCAAGGCCACGAAAAAATTAAGCTTTTGTTTCCAAAAGATTATCAGCATAAATCTCGGGTAAGTAAGGAAAGCAAAATGTTTTCGAAGGTGGATCATAATGAGTTGCTTGGCTATAATCGATTTCAGTAACAGGTCTAAATCAGATTATCTTAAGTTACTTGAAAACACGAAAATTACCATTTTATCGTAACTCATAAAGCCGGTGAAAAATAAAGATAGAATCGACAGTGGAAATTTATTTACATGTACCGATAAATATTAAATAAAAACGAGTGATATAAGGACTAAACATCATACAGATAAAAAATTAAGGTGTGGAGATTTGGATAGATTCATCAATCTCCTCTTCATATTGTTCAGCGTGGCTCATGGTTACCGCAGGAACTTCTGATGTCAATTCGGCCACAGCTGCTGTAGATTCATCAACCTGGTGATAAAAATAAAAGGAAAATTCACATCAAGAGTATATTTAAATTACAAAGGTAGGTAGGGACAAATATTACTTCTGCAATGCTTCCATCACCACCAACTACCACAGTAGGAGTTTGTTGAACATCTAATCAGAAAAAAACAAGATCATCATCAATATAGAAAAAAAAGTATGAAAACATCATGAAATAATACCTTGTTGAGAATGACTATCTGCTTCAAGAATGGGGTAGAAAAGACATCCTGAGATTTTCGGATCAACTGGAGCCGCGATAATAGCAGCGGCGGAGGGTTGAATAGGAACATTGTTTGCAGGTTGGGAGATTTGCTGGAAGGTACTGGATGTGAAGAGACGATGGGAAAGATAAGAGGGCATATTACCGAGTACAACGGTAAACGAAGGCGGAAAGACCGAAGGAACATTATCGCCCTCAATAAGAGCTGTTGCACCTTTACCAAGTCTTGAAGTTGGAATTTTTGGCAGTGTGCTCAACCGAGCTTCAAATTCAATAACCGAGTTTTCGTGATCATCTAAAATGAGAAATATACATTATCATATATAAATAAAAAGAAATATAAATAAAAGGAAAAAGCTGAAGACTTACTTAAAGCGTTACCATCATTTAGAGGGGTCCCATCAAGAATCAAACTACCAGCTCCAATTTTATAGTCAGGTAATTGGTGAGAATTTTGTAAAGTAGGCCCAGAAGATGGCGCATTAGAAGTAGCCACTGCGGCTAAATGATGCATTATAAAATAATGTACGCCTAAAATTAACATGGAGACATGAAATGCGCATTACAGAAATTAGAAAAGCGTTGCTATTCTAAATTTCGTTCCACAAGGCAAAATCATTAGTATAAAAAAACTAAATGGATAAAGGGTTTAAACTATAATGTGGAGTAGATCGAAAAATAATATAAAAACCAACCGATGCAATAGCCAAGTCCTGAATGAAAAATAAACCCGCAAACTCGAATTAACCACCGAACAAATGGTGTCAAATGAAGAAAAGCAAGTGGGATAAACTAGTAACAATATTAAGAAAATTGTCTCAACGAGTGTATATCTTCATGATTTGAAAATAATGCACTCATAAGTTTTTCTCTTACTTCCTAATAATTAATTTTTGGTGATGAATAATTTAATAATGAATATAGAAAAGGCTCCCCTGGAACGGCTATCTCAAATAGTTCTGAATGACCCATATTTCGAAAATCATAACTATTTAATTAAATCGAATAATCAATAGCGATCATACAAATTTTTTAAATTAAGAAAATATCTTACTGAAATATAAAATATTTCAGTGTTAGTTAATTAGGTTTAACTTGAAATAGTTTATTTAATCAACATATTGTACAACAATAACATATAATAGTCATATAAGTATATTAAAATTTATTGATCTTGCCATAAATTAAACATTTGTTTTAATTTATCCAAATTGTTACGAACTGGTTGTTATTTATCTTGGGCTGCCGTAGTGTTATTTTGATGCCTGTTTGCATTAGCAGATAGTACTTGGGTCAATTCTTGAAAAATAATAACTTGGAAATAGTGTCCTTGTTAAAGTTATCATTTCTTATCTCAGCAACGTCCTTGTATCATAATCGCTCTAAATACTGCCAGTCATGAGCTCTCGTCGCGTGGACATCCGGTGCGAAATAATTTTTATTTTTATTATTCTTATAGTACAACTCGGAAGGCCCGGCCTATTCCAGAATCGATCTCAACGCCGTCTTCGAATACCAGGACCCGGTAGGTGTATTTATGTCATTGTCACGGTATATTATAAATATGGTTAATGAATGTTTGTCTTAATTTGCTTATAGTTCAGATGTCCGAGCCCCACAACAAAGTGCAAAGAAAAAAACTGGCAAATTTTCTAAGGGTCCTTCATCCAAGAATGATGAATCTGCTTCGAAGACTGAACAGGCATCTCCAAATTTCGATACGCAAATGAAATCTCGTCGTCGACGTGCAGATACATCTGACTATATTCGTCGTCGATTCCTCTACGATGACAATGATGCCAATAATTCGAAGGAAAAATCTAATAAATCAAAGTCTTCTAAATCTCAGAAACGTGTTTCTTCCCATGAAACTAAATATCGAACTTCTCCTTTAGCCTTAATGGCTGCATCTTCAGCGAACTACCAAAGGAATCGAAAAAAATTAGCTGACAGAAGTCCTTCACCTGTTCGTTCGCGGTCCCCACGCGGTCGTAGGGGCAGAAGACCAAGAGCATTTTCTCCAAACATGGAGGAATTCTCTGAAGACAAGTTGTCAAATTATGATGTAGAGGCCTCTGAAGAGGAAGAATTTTCTGAGGGTATTGAAGGAAGAATACCCGAAAGTTATTCGCATCGTCATTCACGAGTTGAATATGATGAAAATACCCAATTGATAAAACCAATCTTTCGAAGGGTTCACAAGAGGGATTCTTACCGTACCGGAGAGTTTCCTTCTGAGTCACACCAGGTGTGGTTAACTATTAGTTTTTTTTCGTCAATTTATATCATATCTGTTACCTGGAACTTGGTTGGTGTTTAGAATTATGAATCAAACATTCCGGATTTAATTTTCGATGATGGCATACCGGATTTTACTAGACGTCGTGAACCAATATCTTTAAGTCGACGGGTTCGTCATCGTATTGTTCCTCGAACGTCTCTATTAAGAGACGATGAGAATAAAGAAATGCCGGATTATAATGAGAGTGAATGTAAGTTATCTTATTATTTCCTTTTTCAATTTTGACATTTTATTCTTTACCGTCCCTAATATTTCTAGACTACGATATGGCTGATTCAGATCCCGATTTCAGACATCAAGTTCGCGGTAATTTCCCCCTGGACCATAGTATCTCCATGGAGGATTCTAGTCGCTTGGATGTGGGTGAATGGGGCGGACATATTGGCGGTATTGAATCAGATGATCCAAACTCAAACATTAGGCAAGCGCCTGTGGATATTGAAGACTTCGCTGGTGATTTGTTGCCACAAACTGCAACAAGCTCAAACTGTCCGCCCTCTTCGGGCAGTAGTCGGCGAAAATCTCCAGTCCGTCCAATGCAGGTTATTCGTAATGAAATACCTCTATATCACTCGGAGAATGGGAGTAACATTGGCCATTCTTCAGGTGCGAATCTTATTCAGCCTACTAGTACAGCCTCTGCTGGTTTAGTGGATTTATGTGCAGCTGCGGTCCTCGATTCATCGTCAGGGCAGACTAGCGTTCCAGCCTCTCAAACTTCCACTCAGATTCCTATCTCGAATGTTCAGTCTTCATCTGTTCAACCAATCATCGCTAATGCTGCTCAGTATTCTCTTATTAACTCTGGGTTAGTTTCACTTCAGCCAGACGGTATGTTTTTCAAAGTATAAAACTATAATTACGATTTTTTGCTTTTGTTTAAGTCTTATTTTTTATTTTCAGGCCGAGTGTTTGTAGATACTAGTGTTAGAGCCCCGATAACTGGATATACTATAACTTCAACTCCTCCCATGTCTAAAATATCATTAATGCAAGGGAGAATAAATTATGGGACACCACAAAATGCCTGTAAAAGTAGGCCATCCGCTTCATTGGCAGCCTCTTCAAAAAGTGGTGGACTGTCAAATTCCTTGGCTAATTCCAGTGCTAGACGTCGTCCAACTATTCTTAAACGCAAGGAAGTACCCCCAACTTCAACTACAATTCCACCACCACCTCCACGAAAAGCTTCACCAGGTTTGTTTGAAGAATGTATTGTTGTTTATGAATCACGATGTGGTTAATCCAGGGTACTAATTTTGGTTCGCTTTTTTACTTTAGTTAACCGTCCACCGCCACCACCTTTCATGCGTAATGCATTGAGAAATATGCAGACTTCGCCTCTTATGTCTACTCTGCAGCGTTCTGTTCGACCAGTGACTTACACCATTGTTTCACCCGGACAAGCTGGTGGTATTTTTACTGTCACCCCGACGTCTAATCTTCAGCAACCCACCGCTCCATCGGCTAGTTCTCAAACAGCCAGTTCACGTCTCTTTGGTCCCAAACGCACTTCTGCTGGTTCACTTACTGAAGTGAGACCTGTCCCACCTTCACAGTCAAATGTTGCTGTGATTTCCTGTTTACCTGCTCAATCGATTGTCAACCCCTGTAGGTTATTGCCGCGTTAGCTTGATTTGAGATTTCGCTTGTTTTTGTATGCTTGGTGAATTTTTACGAGATATTGGTGGGTTGCGTTTTAGCTGGAACAAGGTATTTTGTTTTTAAATCGTCTCAGCAAGTACGTTTGCTGTGAAAACTGCTTGTTTGATTTTGCATTCGTTGGTAGTTAAATATTTGCTCTTCTAGCCTATAGAAACTGCGAATAGAGAGTGCGGGCGAGAGTATTCAAAGGTGGTTCCAGGTAATTCTACGAACGACTCTCTAGAACAAGAAAATGTTCCTGTTGATGCATGGACAGTCTGCCCAGATGGTTCCATTGGCAACTAGAGAGTATTTAGATAAAGCGCATCTTTTAACTGTAAATACTTATTTACTGCTACTTATTCGTTTCCTTTTTTGTACACACCTTTATCGCCATCCCCCTTTCACATCCATCTTGCATCCTTTATAACTTACATTTATTGTATGCCACTTCTATTTTTTGGTGTAAATAAGTAATACATGTACATTTCAGGTAACAGAAATTCTGTAATGTCTTACCATTGTCATTTTAATAATAAAATCGGTCATGTTATTTATGAAATTTAAGAAGAACTAATTTAATTTTAGTGAATTGAGCTAACTTATAGTGAGAAGTACCGGCTTTTGATGTGTGAGTTGCTTTGTAAATAATTTGAGAAAGTACCATATGATTGCTGGAGTGTGGAAGGAAGCGCGATTAACGACCTTCGGGTGCAAAAACTTCAAACAATAACAGCTTTATGGGTATTACACTTTTATCGCATAGGTGTATAGAATATATTTCAAGATTAATTTTTATCATATTGGCCTGTTAAGATATTCAGCAGAAAAAGCTTTTACGATAGTCTTTCACAAATCTTGCCCACTTTATTAAAGCCCTATATATGTGAATAATTTTTACAAGCAATTGTATATACTTAAAGAATAATTAGAAGTGGCCGAAAAATTACTTTTCTTAGGGAATGGTCCTGTTTTTGAGAGATTACATATCTCAATCTTTCGCTTTTGGCATTGACGTCATTTTTCATGACCGAAGACTCGGAAGTATTTTTAAGATTCCTTGTTTTCAGTGCCTGTGCTGTAACACCTTTGCCATGTTTAGATATGTAGACCATTAACTGAATTTAAAAATATATCAATAGGCACCTGAAAGAAAAACTGAAGTCAATATAGAAAATCGTGAAAGACCGTTTATCCGTTTGATACCAATGGTCAATGATTTTGCGCAAATCTGACATAATAGATTCTAGCAATATATTTTTAATTAGCTCAGCAAATATTTTTTAAATCCTGCCAATGCTGAAATCTAAAGTTCATTTAAAATAATATCTTAAGTCGTGTTTTTTGCTTTCCCAAATCGACTTAGATTTCATTCCAGACATTAACTAATTCGATGACAGATATTTCGCACATACCTGTGGACTTGGCCCTTAAGTTGTATAGTCATGCATCTAGACGTTCTCTTGGTCAACGAATTATGCATAGCTTCTCAGTTTCTCTTATTTCCTCAGTGGTAAAGTTAATATTTTGGCGGCACCAATTCAAAATGGTTAATCAGAAAGTCTTATGGGATACTGTCAGAAACAGACCTTCCTACAAACCACTAATAACAGTTTCAAACCATCATTCGTGTCTGGATGATTTTATTCTTTTTGGTAATGCTCTTCCATTTAGCATTCTTTCTGATGGTATGTCTCTCAGTATTATTTTAACGTTGTAGCTGACAGATTTAGATGGGTATTAACCGCTGTTGATATTTGTTTCCTGAATACTCCTTACTCCATTTTCTTTGCATCTGGAAAAGGTATTCCGGTTTGGAGACGTGTTCGTGATCCTAAATCAGGAAAGATAGTCTTACCTGGTTTAGGCGTTTATCAGCCCAGCATGGATTTTTCCCTTCAGTTGCTGAATTCCGGATTTTGGATTCACTCATTTTCCCAGGTTCGGTGGTCCTTTATTTCCTTAGTAATTACGTTGTCAGGGTCGTGTAATTATGCCCCATGAACGAGATATGGAAACCCAAGTGCGACTTCGATGGGGTATTGGTCGGTTACTTGCTGATGCAAAAGTGGATCCAATTATTCTGCCTGTTTGGCACTGCGGTATTGATAATTTAAGTCCCTGCAAAGAGCCCTACGTACGTAATACAATTAGGGGCGTTTTCGGTCCACGGTTAGCTGTTACTGCGTACGCTGGTGAACCTTTTGAAGTTGGTCATCTGGTGCGAAATTCAAAGTGTACGGGTCCCGACCTCCACGCTCGTCTCACTGAAATTGTTCAGCGCGAATTATACAAACTAAAACCTCTTGCAGAGGACGAGCATGCAAAAAATGCTGTCTCTGTGAAATATTGACATCTTTTCTCTTCTTGGGCCGCGTTATAGATTTTTTTCTACTTTAATAGGTTCTGTACTATTAGGTTGTTAATAATTATCTTACCATTTATTGATCCGGTATTTTTTAGTGATTATTAGTTATATACCCTAATTAGCTAAGATTTTTACATAACAGTCGTTATTGGCCGAAGAATAATGTTTTGAAGTCGCTTTTTTGTTATCTTTTTACACAGCTTTAACCAGATTATATGATCAGTTCGTTCACTGAATTTTCAATGTGAATCAAATTCGTGGTCTCCGATCTGGCAGCCATTCGCGCTAAAAAGACAAATCTGATTAATTAGAAAGTATTGAACTAGAATTCATCGGCAGGGTTCTTGCAGTGCTTTTTTTCCTTCTCAGATAAGTCCTGACATAAATTTTAGTGAATTCGAGGACATTGGCTCCTAGATTGTGATGATTTTTTTGAGAAACTAATATTTTGATTGAATAATGTTTAGCTGTACTATTTAAAGTTTTGATTCAGAATATGGTGGTTTCCGTCGCCTATGTAATATTTTGAAGAACATGAACAGGTCATGGAAGTACGCAGTACTCATTCTCAAACGACTTCATTGATGAACTACTGATCGCAAGACGCTGGTGATTCAGCCGATTTGCAGTGATTTCCGTTGCACGTTATTTTCTTATACTTTGAAATAGTTTCAATTTAATTTTTGCATTATTCTACCTCCATGCGCACTAGTGGCTAGTTAGAATCCTCTAAAGGTTCTACAATCAGTTCAAAATTTGATAATGTACGAGTGACTTAATAGCCTTTTGCAAAGAACGTTCTCCTCTTCTGAATTACCGGGTAATTTTATTCCAAATTTGCTTCTAATCTTAATTTACTGCTTTAATTTCTCCGATTTTGGAAAGTCTAACATTTCCTTTTCGCCTACTCTTGAATCATAAGTATTTAAAGATTAGTAGCTTTCGTTTCTGTAGGTCAGATGTTTTACGCACTAATTATTTTAACACCAATAGTACTCATTTTAAATAAGTAGGAGTAAATGTAAATCACTATCGTATATTTTTGACAAAATAATGCTTACTTAAATGACACAAGCGACACCCGCTTTATGCTATATCGCCTTTTTGCTGATGTCATATTATTTTATCATTGATGTTACTTTATTGAAAGAGAGAAAAAACAGCGAGCAACCTAATTGTGCATAATTTGCGTTTTATGAATAGTTTAATTTTGTCAAAAATTGGACCGAATAACAGTCCCTTCTATTGGCATATACCAGGATGCAACTTGATAGTCAGTTGCTCTCACGACTCTGATGCAACGACGATTTTTAAAGTATTGACAATCTTTCAATATGGAGAATTTTCAACAGGAACTGGGGGTAGATAGTAGTTGGGCTCCAAAGCTACATCTAGACTCTCATAATAGTCGGTGCACGACAGAATAGATCTATTTATCCACCGAACATTAAAATAAAGTCTAGCCCATTTTTCATAAGAAACTGAATATTCGGAAACGGTTTTATTATCGCCCTGCCATGATTATATAGACCAAGAACTTCTTGAATTACCACGGAGAAAGGCTGAACTATCACCTCTGCTGTGAATGAAACAGTGGAAGCAGTAGAACGCACAAAATTGCAGATGGGATTGATGTGCAGGTCCAAAAGACCAAGTTAATCTAGCTAGTCGAGACCAAGCAGGTTAAGTTTAGAGTCTGCCATATAGGCTGCTGTTGAAGACCCAATGTTCTGGTAGGTCAAGTTACAGCTTGCTTCCCTTGGCAGTTTGACAGACTCGCCACTGGCATTGGTTGTAGATGAGATGAATGGCTCTGTGGGTTGGGATTATGATTAGTTCTGAAGGAGTGTCTAGTTATGGATAAACATGATTTCCATTGATTTGTAAATTCATATGTTTCGACTTTGCATAGTGTCGATAAGGAAGGTAGTTAAGATTTCGTCGGATTCAGACTAATTTAACATAGATCTGTAGTGCCTATTCTTTTTATCAAAAGTTGGATGGTTTTGTTCGTAATTATTCTTGGTCATGTTATTTGGGGAGAATTCGGGAGTTCTGAATGAGGCTTGTGGGCAACGGCCTTCTTTATGTTTAACTTTTTGGCACTATTTACATCGATACTGCTTGAAAAGACATTGTTGAGGGAAATGCCTATCTTGGTAGCATGGCCAGGTTGAATACAGCTTCTGTTCGATAAAAGGACTCGGGTGTGCTACAAGTTTTGAGGATTGGGGTGTAGGGACAAACATTTTGCTCACCGGACGCGTAGGTTTGGCGTTAGAAACAAAGAGAACTGAATCACGCATTAGATTCTCAATCTTGATTCGCTCTCTAACCATTTACTATATCTGTACTTTGGGGTTTCCCTCCGTTCACTTCAATAGATGATTTTTTAGTGGCAGCCAGGTTTGCTTGAAGTTCAGAAATGTAAACAAGGCATTTGAACTGTTTTGTTAAGTTACCAAAACTTAGCTTGAATGTGATATTTGACCACTTCCACAGTACTCACCTCACTTTACCTTTTTCTCTACCTCTGTGTCTGTCTCTTTTACATTTGTGAATCACTCTTCTGTTTCCCCTCTTGACTTTTTGTCACTTTGATGTTCCTCCTCTCTTTGAAGTCCAAAGTCAACTAAAGGGCTAATAATAACTATCATAAAGCCTGCCATTTGATATAAATAAATACACATCATGGGCATTTCCTACCAATCGAACTCCTATATACACTCAAACCATTTTCGGGCCACAAGCTACATTTTTTTCAAATTCGTAATCAACCTGTGCTCGAATAGGATCTCACTATATCATCTCACTATATCATTAAATCTCCTTTATCAATACTTGGCACGTATTAAAACACATTAAAAATCTCACCCAAGTTTCCTGCTCTTATCGCCAACACGTGGTGCACCCTGGGCAGCAAATACTCATACGGCAAAAAGGTCTATGAACCGGCAGTTGACTTCAAACTGCCATGACCCCACTGCATGTCACATTTGACCACTTCCACAGTACTCACCTTACCACTTGATATAAATAAATGCGATGGGTTTCTCACTTTTGATCTTACACACCCAAGTCTGAACGTACAATTTTAATAATCGATAATCTGGTGCAAGGAATGCGAAAAATTTGAGCTTTGATTTGCATTGGCTTTTCTTGTTCCATCAGCAATAATAATGATTGAAATTTTACGTATGGATTGGGGTGGCTCTGTGAAAACAACTAATTACAATGTATGGTAGTGGACTTAAAAGTAACTTAACGACCATATGGGCAAAGCATTGCAAACCTGAATATACAAAAAGAACAGACCAAAACTACCGTGTCCTCCCCGTTTCGCTTTTAACTACATTTCACTGTCATTTCTAATCACAAGGAAGAACAAATTGCCCTAAAAGTGACTTCTAATTACTGACAAGCCCGTACGTACGTATTAATTATGTTCATGATGGCGCCATTTTATAAGATAGGTAAAAAT
Source organism: Hymenolepis microstoma (assembly GCA_000469805.3). Classification (NCBI taxonomy): domain Eukaryota; kingdom Metazoa; phylum Platyhelminthes; class Cestoda; order Cyclophyllidea; family Hymenolepididae; genus Hymenolepis; species Hymenolepis microstoma. The sequence continues at coordinate 35,349,753 of LR215989.1, read as the reverse complement.
TTTTAAGAACAATTTGCCAGGTGACTCAGAAAATGACAATTTTATCAGTTCTAATTGTAGTGTAGAAATTCATTACATATAGGCTATATCGTGTGTAGTACTCTTGTTTCACTTTGGAAATGTTGATGTTTAGAAATCAAGAGCGATAGATTGAAGGAATAAGATCTTAGTTGAGTACATCGTAAATGTAACTGTCTTAATTATACGTTTAGTAAGAAAGTTTTCAATATTTGATGTCAGACATTTACGAATCTGTGAACTTAGAACAGCACATGAGCATCTCTAACCTAACGCACTTTACGAACTACCATCTTTAATTTATCTCAAAGAAGGAGTTTTTGAGTGATCTGTTGATGCTGGTGGATATCAGGGGTGCAAACACTCAGTCTTCAAGGTTGAGTTCTACTTGTGGCAATTACGGTTACTTGATCGCTAATCATTAGTGACGTCGTACTTGATGAAACGAATAACAAAGTCTGGTTGACACAAACTTGTCAAGTATTTACAAAGGTTCTTAAAAAAGGCCAAAATAATGTAGATGAAAGTTTGTCATAAAGAATCAAATTGAATTATTTGCCATATGGTCATATGATGAAAATAGCCTTTTACCGAACGTTCATTAACTCAAATTATTAAGTTAGTCCACTTAATACCACCACCCACTGTTTGATGTATATTCAATTTCATACCAATTTCTTCCAATTTTAGCCTATTAAAATGACAATTCGACGATTTAATTAACAATACTTGCGGTGATGACTCACATTTTTTGAGACAGTATGCACAAAAATCGGACTGTCTTCTTTTTTGCAGCTTCAAATCGCCTGTCATACTCAAGTGGCGCCATCCTAGCCACAAACCGCGAGGAGATTCATAATTTTACCCATCAACCTACAAACATTTGGAAGAGGGAGTAGAGAAGGGGGAAGAGATGGTGGCTGAATCCCCAAGTATTTCTTTTCGTCAAATTAACCAATCAGCGCATGCTTTAGCCTCACGCGCACCATAGGATACGACGCTAACCCCGCCCTTCCCCCCTCCCCTTCCCGAATTGGCTTCCCAATCCTCCCCTTCCTCGTTATGATTTTGCAGCGTCTATTCCCAACACGCGAGTGTGAAGTGTGATTTTGAGGCATAACTCGAGTGGAAATAGTAGTAAGCATAATGGCAGACTGAGCTTTGAATCATACAATTCAGAGTTCGATAGAAGTTGTAGATTGATTGCTGAACTAATATTAATGCTCTCGATAAAGAATACTTTATGAGCTAAATTAGTCTGTTCCCGACTTACCTTTGAAATTTTTCTAAGGGTAAGTAAATTAACACAAGACGATACAATGTTTTATTAGAGGATGGTGATAGTATGTACATATTTTTGGAAGTATTTTGGCCATTAAAATGAAAAAGAAATATTTGAAGTGATGTGAACAGGCATCAATGAGTTTTTAAGTCCTCGACTCGAGAGCATGAATTTACTCAGGAGACCAAGCCCGAAATGCGAGTATTGAGTCATTAAATAAGAACTAAAATGAGCACAACCTGAATCTAAAGATCAACTATTTCGATGGGGAACCCTTATTTCTACGTCTACTCGTTTATCTACTTTAATTCAATGCGGGTTGAATGGTTTTCAACAATGGAAGTAAATGTTCACTCTTGTGGTATCTCATATGAGAAAAGGATAAATAGAGGCAGACAAAGAACTAAAGAAATTGAGGATTAAACGAATGTTTGGAAATTTGAAAATAAAGTATCGAGGAGGTGCATTTTTCTTGAAACCTTCTTGATGGTGAAAGAGGTAAAATGAAAGCTGTCAAATCAACATTTCGTTTCTTTATTCTTCGAACCAGTTCTGGTCTATCTTATCTTGAAAATAGATCAGGCTAGAATAGACACCAGATGTCTTAAGGCTGCTAACATCTTATTACTTCAAGGAGTGAAATTGTAGGTTTACAGAGAACGTATTTTTTGGCTTAATTTTTTTATGTAACTTCGAGCTTAGGGAATGAATACATCGCGCTTTGTGTCAATAATTACTATATAGGGTGATGAAAATTTACCTGGAATACTTTTTAAACACCATTTATAGGCTGACTCTAGAAGAAATGTTGTTTACTTTAAAAATTTACATATGATAAATTCGAAAACTTAAAAGAGAGAAAGACCTATTAATTCTGTATAAGTTTAGATAATTAGCTCCTGGTTTGCTGTACAGAAGTCCATAAATCAGTCAGTGGCCAAAATGAAACTATAACCAATCAGCACAGAAAGTGTTAAAATCTAATGTAAACAGTGTTTCCTCTCGTAGCCGATGTATACGTACTTCAGGTGCATATTTGATGGTTGCAATTAAGGTATTTCTATAAACACAAATTCGCACACCACTCCAGTATAAACACAACACCACAAGATATTACCATTCCGACAAAAAGGCACTAATCGAAAATTTAGGTCAGTTACAATAGTTGTGAAAATTCCCACGAATAATAACAGAGACAATTGTACTCCTTAATCGCAGTTATTTACGTTAGTTATTTTATACGTTTAACAGAATAAAAGTCCGCACAATTCAAAGTGTGCGCATATATATTTTGATGGATTGAAAAGGCCTAAATCAGTACGTGCGAGGTTGCCTTCCAAACATGAATGTAATTATTCACAAAGAATTCGACCAGTAATATTAGTGCAAAAAATCGACAGATCAATAAGCCCTACATTAACGTCCTCTACTTGGTTTTTCAAATTCGGGCAAAGTAAACTTAGCATCTTAAGATAAATGGATTTATCTTAGCGAAATAGCTCAATCTTAGTAACTTTGAAAAGCCATTTTACAATTGCACATTTCTAATTAGCGGGAATGATTTAAGAAGCAAAATTCACTTTATTTTTTACATCCTTCTCTCGCTGTCTCCAATCTCCCCTCACCTTTGCAGATGTTGCTTAGCCCACGAAAACTCGCCCCACCTCCCTATTTTGAAAGTTTGTGACAATTTATGGCAATAGGGTGGCAGGCCTAACGTGCCTTTTATTGCTAATTAAAATCTCTTTCATTAAATTACTTCGTCAGACCTTGCCATGCGCCTGCATGGCCCAATGACTACTAATCGGACTTGGAAAAATGTGAAGCTGAAATTTAAAAAATTAAACATATATTTTATGAATTCAATTATATTAATTGAATTGCCTTGTTGAATTAAACAAAAATTATTTATATCACCGATCAAGCTCACAGCAAAACTAACAGTTTGCCACCCAATGGTCCCTTCAATAATTGAAGAACATTCTATTTTTCTGCAATTATTTACATACACAAAAATATTTTGAGTTTCATTTGAGTCTGGCTTTCACAGTTCGAGAAAGAGGAATCGACTTTGTTTAACTTTTCAGTCAACAAAATAAAATAACTAGCTTGCTAAATATTTTAAAATCGTTTAGAAATTTACCTACAAAATTTTACTTTGTTAGAGGGAAGGTATCTCAAAGCCGCTATTAGAAGAAACTCGTATTTCATCACCCCTTTGTTGATCAAAATTAAATAATACAATTACCCTATCACAGCTCTAGATGTGCACCGGTGAGCATCGATTTCGTGAGTTCTCAGTTGAAACGTCTATCAACTTGATCTGGAATAAACAGAATAGTATTAAATTATATTTGTATTTTTTTGTCTGAACCTCAACTTCACTCTTTTTTTAATCACAAAAAATTTTCTATTTAAACCTGAAACCTCTGTTCAAAATATAGTTCATTTTCAGCAAATTGAGGTTCCCTTGAGCGCTGTTTATGTGATATTATTGAACAAGGATCATTCGTTTACTCCAATATGAACAATCGTAAACAGCCGTGTAGGCAGTGATTTGACCCAATCATTTCACCGTCTAACTGTCTGTTTCAATCAAATAAAATTTCTGTATAAAGTATAAATTTAACTGAAAAAAATCGTGCCTGACGGTAATCAAAGGTGCTATGGTCAAAGAAAGCTTCTTTTGGGCCCTCAGATTCAAATGGCAACAAGAAAGGTAGCTAAGGCAAAGTCTTGGCTAGGGCAAATCAATCAAGATGTCATATAAGTTTTTGGTTATAATAACCAGTAGCCACAACTCCTAGCTCTGATAGAGTGAAACTTCACCTCATAGGAACGAGAGCGAAAACGGCGAATGTGAACCCGAAGACTCCCCATGACTGTTCACGTAAAGTAAAGCAATCTTTGGGCACTGTCGACAAAGCCGCTGTCGCTCAAGCGCAATGTTAAGCAAATGCTTTCAGCGCATACGTCGGATTCCGCACTCCTCTCTTCCAAAATAGTCTTTTAAAAATAAGTAGCATTTACTCTTCGTACTCAGAAGAGGGGAGGGGGGAGGGGTGGGGGTAGCTATCTCGAATCTTATGGACCGAGTTTCCTCACCCGTCTCCTGGTATACATCTCCACCGCTGTATTTATGTAACCGCTTGCCAAAATAGTATTAATGAACAAACAAACATTAGGATAAAATAATTTCCCCCTTTTTAGCTGTAAGTGTCATAAACTCGCTTCTTTTTAAATTGATTGAATTTGAATTGCTTTATTGAACCATTGACACATTTGATCTACCTAATCATTTACCTCTGGATAATAGATATCTTGAAATTTTGAACCTACTTTGGTTAGAAGTATTTTTAGTATTTATTTGACTCCGAGATTCGGATTTATTGCCCTGCCTACATTTGTCTATTAATGAAAAGCCATGGCCAATTGAACTTTCAAATATTTCCAAGGCTATTATACCAGGTAAAGGCGACAATATCAGATTTAAATAAATTTTTTAAACTTTTTGGGGCTCAGGATCACTCAAAAATTGCTTACATAAGCCTTGTCTTGTACTTGATTCAAGAAATAACGGGGCCCTAGCCTTTAATTAACCCCGGAGTTGTACATAGTTGTGTTGGTGGGTGATGTTCAATTCCAAGTACTGCAGTTTGATCATCTAGTGTTTTGCATAGTCCATCATATAAACTAGAAAATTAGTCTGTATCGATAGGCAAGGTCTTTTCACATGAATTTTTGCCGATTTCATGGAAAGGTCCGTTGATTGAGCTCCTTTTAACGCGATTTTTGAAATGGTAAACTTAGGAGGACTCCACTTTTGATAGACTCATCCAATTATGGTATATCGGGCATAATTTTCTTTCATTTGGACAGTGTGCTAAAACTAAGTTAAATAGGACAGTCTCGTTATTGCACCTAACAATTTGACGTGTTCTATCTCTCCTAGCCATGTTTAACACTTTGACTTTTGCTGGCTCTCAACTAATCCCTAAGTCATGATGGTAAAGTAAAAATATACACATTATTATGATTCCTTCCAAATACACAGCGAGCATCTTTAGATGTGTGAAATGTAAATGCAGAGGTAACTAGTCGATTAGTAGCGGACCGGTATTAATCACCATTGAGGGGTTACTACTCATATTTGCAGTGTTTGATTCTGTGTCTCGATAAATTGGATGTGTGCACAATTTCTAGTCCCTAGATAAACAATAAACGCTCCACCTAATAACCCCTCCCCCCGCATTAATAGGAAGCATAGAAAGACACTTAAACACTCAACTCATTCACTCATGTCACTTACCTCCAAATAATTTGTAAATTTCCCTTCGTAACTTTCTACTCACTCTCCATGTCCGGTTATCTAGATTTCGCCAGGCGCCAGAAGAGCGGTAAAAGCATTCCTTCTGCTCAAATCACAACACAGGAACGACTGTGTGTTGCTAAGAGATGTGATAAGAGTCTTTACTGAAGCGGGTGGAGTAATTGCAGCTTAATTGACCGTCCCTCTCGCCCCTAGTTCCTCTCTCTCTCTCTCACTCACTCTCATTGAGTTAATGTATCTACGTGTATATGCATAGGCGAGGATGAGTGAAAAGATCGGGAAGGTTTGATAACACAGGTACACAAAACAAGTGGCCACTACTTTCCAATCCACCCTCCCCTTCTTCTTCATTCTGCGTGCGTTCTAATTCCTTTTCACCCACCATAACAGCTAAATGCAATGTAAAATTAGTTAGGGGATAATGAAGGAAACAGGTGATTTAAGACTGGCTAATTGGAGTGAATGAATGGGAATATTAATCGTTAATCCGGAAAGAACACACATTTTGAGGCGATATATACGGGCTTTAGGGAACCAATATTAACTCTCTGCTTCTCTATACAAACGTAGAATGGTGAAATTAGGGAGAATTGGACACCTTTTTCGCTCTAGGTCGGAAGATTTGAAATGCGTTGCAATGATTTTAATATGTTCAATATTAGAAGTGCAAATAAGAAATTGAGTACTTTCGGAAAAAAATTGAACCGACATTTGTTTTTAAATTATGTATATAATACCATATAGTGTAATTTCTGACATCATTTGCAACGCTTTTCATTGAGGACGTGGTGAAACCTTCCAATTTAATTCCTGCATTTTTGAAAGATCATCCTTGCATTGTTTAAAGAGAATTGGCCATTACGATTAAAAAGAACTTCTACGTTTATTTTTTAAGTTCTGATTTTGCCTTCACAATATTAAATTTCGGCTGTAATTGTTTCGCTGTAGTTTTATCTATTCATAGCGTATTATTTCACATATGTCCTCTCCAAAGAAGTTACTGAGGGTTCAATTATGGTTCAAGAGATGAAATGGATGTTTGAATTGGAGACAAACATTGTTTTTCTCGTTCCCAGCAAGCATTTGGTGTAAAAGTGGGGAGTTCGCTGTCGTCAGGACAAAGAAGAAATGTACCTGTTTCTTCACTCACCTTTGTTATACTGATGGAGTCCCATCATTATCCCATCCTTTTGAAGTTACCGACGCGCTTCAAGGATAACTGTACAGATGACCACGGTCATGAGTCTGCAATAAACCCCCCATAGTTAACTGAGTTTCTGATCCAAATAGGAATTTTCAAACGTCTTCATTTCAATTTACAGGTCGTCCTGATTTGAAGCAACACTTAAGCGCCCGTTGCGCGATTGAACTGTTCTAGACCATGGGCGCTTGACCATAAATGATAGTGATGGTTTTAGTATCCTAGCATGCAGGCCCTCATGCCGTGATGTAAGAAAAGGAGTGTCCAATGCCTGTCCGACGTGTTCTTTGTCTGCCTTTGGGTTTGACATATCTACTCTAGGCAATAAGATGGGATTTACAGTTCATGAATTACCTTGAACAGGTTGTCTATTAAGGACAAAACTTGCAGAGTGGTTGCCTTCACCGTATGTGGGCACAAACAGAACTCGTAAATCTATTTGAATTAAATGAACAATAACTGGGATGAGCCCACAAATAAATATTAAGCGGCTCAGTAGCCTGCATAAATACATTTAATTGATTGGACTAACCTGAAATGCATCGGTCAATATTCTTCACGGGCGGTCGGGATAATTTCTTTACAAATAGTGGTGAACTAATTCCATAAAATTTGAAAGCATCGTTTAAGTGCATAGTTCTTATAATTTCAAAACCTACGAGTTTATCGAAGTCCAATTCATGCAGACGACCATCATCACGGAATATTTTTAATGAGAAACATATAATACTGCCTCTCTTGTTTACTTATGGCAATCAGCGGGATTGGCTATTTATATCACCTCTGAATTAGCATACGTGTTGGATGATCACTGCACTACCGGTGCAAGACCAAAGCTAATGGTGATTTTGCGCATTGACCACCATGACACCGAAACACTTTATTACGGAATTCAAAATTAAAAAAAAAACTGCGTCAAAATTTTGGAGACTGAAATAGAGTCCAGCAGTCCTCTCTTGGTTAAATTCTCTATATAATAATAACTATTCTTTTTATTATAACAAATAACGCTTGCGACGTCAAAAGTGTAGAATGGTTATGTGTGATAATATTTCAATATCTTAAGGATTTCCATTTAATGTACATTTTGATCACCTCGTATTAAGTATTAAGTAGTTTAGAAAACTACTTAATATTTAGGCGTTTCAAAATACCTTTTGCAGAAGCACTGTTTATAATTTTTGTACTTGTTTTTAGTCCAGTTGGTGCTTTTTTTCTAAAAATGGAGTCTAAAAACACAAATTTTCAAACTACCTGATTTCACGTTCAAACCCAAGTGAAAATGAGAGCATGATAAGAAAAATCAATAGAATGTCGATTGTTAATTTAGAAAGTTGGCGTGTGGATGATAAATTCTTCACGTGAGTAACTTAAAGCTAGAAAATCGATCGAATTATCGCTATTTGTTTAATCACTCAAATAATGCAGAGAGGTTGAGCAATGCACATTCTTTTGTCAAATGTTCTCTCTCAGTATTACCAGAAAGGCGACTTATAGCTGTGAAAGTTCTTCTGTTTATTGAACTTCGCAAACTGTAATTTTATTTGGACCGTTTGAGAAAGGCATTTCAGAAACAGAAAGCCATGCACAATTCCAGTTTGCAACTATAATAATTTGGATCAATAAGAAAGATTTTAGAACGCGAGTTTTTCATAAAAACAGCTCCAGATACGTACCCTTCCAAATCAAGTAGAAATTCAGAGCTGAAAGGAGAATGTACGTACATGCATCGTTGCTCTTGATAGGTTAATGCTGAGCCTAAATTTAGAACTAGAATGGCGATAAAAAAAGTTTTTTTAAGATTTTTAAAATAAAATCGACCTTATAGTCAATTTTAGCTCTCAAGACAAGGAATGGTCCATTTTTGACCAAAATTCTTGCTTTCATAAACCAATCGTGAATACTAGATTTCTTGAAATGTCCTTTCAGTTCTCAACTTCAATTCGTTCTAAATCCAAGTATTCTAGAATACCTCTCCGGGATTCCTGCCTGAATTGAGATACATATTAACCCTTACTTGACCTCTGTTATTATCCCATACTGTAAATTATAGTCCCTGAACTCGGAAATTGTTAATTACTGATTAATATAGTTAACAGGCTACAAGGTAAATTTTTAATCCACTAAGTGGGTAAAATCCAATGGAGGGAGGGGGCTTGGCATAGCAACTCCCCTTTAGTGGCGCACCTGCCTGTCATCCTACTCAAATTCACATTTACTCTAATACACCCGGTTATCGAAAACTGAGTTGGAATGAAGTAGTAAAACATGGGAAAGAGAAGATAGGCAACTGCATGCAGTCCCTTACCTCCCCTCGTGTATCATTTGAGAATGCAAGACTTCTCAAACACTAATTGATCATAGTTCTGATGAAGACGTTAGTTAATTACAAACTCCTGGCTCGAATCCCTTTTAGTACCTTGAGCATCCATATCCACCTGTTAATTTCCATTACAGGTGGCTTCGAAGTCGTGATCAAAGTCATAACTTTAACATGATACTTGACAACTGAGATTAACCGATAATATCGTAAAAATACACATCTCTTGGGTGTCGGGGGGAGGGAGGGGTCAGGATGGACCCTTAATACATTATCACCATGGCCAGTTTTTTCTCTTCGTCACAGCTTCGAGGGGAGCAAAATCTGGGTAGTCAAGTCAGTTTTTTCGGTTCGGTTGTGAAGACCAATCAGAATACATTTTATCCCCAATAAAATGGGGCTCAAAAATTAGAAAAGTTGTCTGGAGGATAATTTTAAAGTAAAACTAGAGCCTGTAGCAAAATGAATCTTGAAATTCATAATATATTCTTTACACCTCATGAGCTTATGAAAATTTTTTGTAACGATAAGGACGATAAGTATTCCAAGTTGATTATCAGAGTTTACAGACTAACTAGTTGGTATAAACCCACTGTAACTCAATTGTTGATTCCTTGTTATTCAAGTCCTGAATAATATTTAAGGTGAAATTTTTGGAATACCTCATCAAGGATAAATTCACCAGAGAGGTCAATTTTTCAACAGTGGAGTTTCAGAAAGCTTTTGTAAACATATTTGCGCATTTGGAACTGTGATCTGCAAAACCCGAGACCACGGGTTTCGTATCCAGTGGTGTGGGTAACTGCCCACCATGGTTAATTCTAAACAACAAGGAAGTTATTAGAATGCAGGATTCTGTTAAGTGCTCCGCCAGGTTACCTTCCCTCTATTCAAGCCTTGTGCTGTGGAAACTTCCACTAATGGTCCTGGACGTCTAGGAAATAATAATTTGCTTTATTCCTTGCAATCATAAAGCAAGGATCATAGTCATATTTCTATGAGAATGGTAATGAATACATTCGCTTATTTACAAGGGTATATTTAATTACCTTGAGATATAAAAAGCAAGATCTTGGCGACCTCAAATTTATTAATTTTTATCTGGGCCTGAAATCCTTCAGTTTTAGCGAAGGAAAATTTCACACTATTGCATATACAAAGGGGATTTTCGGATACAAATTATGCGCAGTTAATGATAATTTAGAAATTTGAGTGCTCAATCGCAAATTTGTAGAACTAATAAAGATTACTATTAGACCCAGTAAGGCAGAATAATCAAAGCTATTAGTCGTAGGAGCACATTCCGAATGGTGGAAGAGTAAAGTGTCCATTAAGGGGTAGCCGATGGGATGCGGGTAAGGGGGAGGGGGGGGGGAAGAGGAGACTGAATTTGTGTAGAAAGAAGGTACCAGAAAGTATCAACTTCGCTCGATTTTGCAGTCACCAGTTTGTCTACTAATCTCTAAATAGATATCATCAAGTGCTTCATATTTTTATGATTCAAGTTCAAATTTAAGAATGTCTCTCTATTCCCTGAAGTCATTCATTTTTTAACTTGGCTGATCATATCATTTCAACATTTTTTAAAGATTGGTAACGGTAATATCAGAATGATACTCTGTGCTTTTAAACATAGCGTAGCTCTAGATATGAACTCTTTTTCGTGATTTTCATAAATAAGGCCAACGGTTTTAACAATTTCCCCTTTCTCATTTCGGTCATTATGAATTTGTAAAGCCCATTGGTTGTTAGCGGCTTCCTCCGAGACAAAAAGCCGTCAATGGTGTCGTAACAATCACTTTAGAAAGTCTCTTTACCGTTACTCTCATCTAATAATCTATTTAGTTACATTTGGTATGTGCCGTTTGGAACTCTATTTAATCCGACTTCCAAATTATGAGTAGCTGATCTACGACCGATATTTGTGAGCAATTAAATTACAGTTCTGAAAAATTCGCCTATTTCAACTAATTGAAGTGATCCGCTAAACTATTGCACTACCCTAGAAATCTTCATATCTAAAATATCACCCACTGCTTTAAGACTTTAGATTAACCAAAGACGAACTATCACTTTGACTTAAAGAGTAGAACTGTATGTTTAAGATTAAAATCAGTGCTAGATAATTAATTCAGTCAGAAATAATGGAAAATTACACATGATACTACGGCTGCTAGGTAATGTCTTCACATAGATTTAAAAGCAAATCTAATTATGACCTTTTGCAACACAGTTCGGTCTGCCAATTTCAGCTTTCTTTGTTTGAATAATACTTTTAAAATGGTCTTACTTTATTATACGTAGAAGTCACATCCCCCCTAAATTTAAAAAAATGGATCAGATATGCTGAAACTACTTCCCTCGGCTTCATAAATAGCGAAATGCTACTTCCAAGCTTCCAACCGGACTGATAGGATGGATTTTAAGGAGTTGATAAACACTTGAATGGCGCCGGTGTCATTAACGTTACTCCCGTTTTCACTATCTCTCTGTGAGCTCTTAGGCTGTGAGTGAATATTTAAAGTGCGCTCCACACGACTTTATGTGTGTGGTCGTGTAACTACTGGCGCCAGTTGGGCGAATACGCTTTGTTGCCGTCGCATATACGCACGCACACTGGGACGCCAAAATAATATAACGCACGTCATACGTTTCAACCAATAGGAAATCGAGCAGGGTAGGGGACAGAATATTCGCAAATTGTTTTCTCCCCCTTTCTCCCCCAGTAGTTTAGTGAAATCGATTTTTACTCCTTTAATTATTGGTAATACGGTAAATGCACTCAAAATCAATTAAAATGAAAACAAGTAGTTTATTAAGAAAGAAGCATACAAAAATAGAAAATGAGTTAGATAAAACGGCCATTTTGAATTAGATACACCTAAAATTAAAAATGTGGACATATTAAAACCATTTCCATTATAAATATTAACATTCAGCAGTGTATTTACCGCGAGCCTTTAATTTTCAGTAGATATTGATGGTGGGGATTCAGTAGAATCTATTTTCTTCACTTCAGCTTCAACCCCTTCCGATCTAGAATTTTCTTCAGGATTTTTTGACTCAGATGGCCATCTAATTATTCTTCCGAGAGCTAGCACTTCTCTTGGACTCCGTACATTCCCATTACCGATTGCCTGATAGTAGGGGATTTCAAGAGAACTGAACTGGAAATTTCCCCCTTGACTTCGACTGTTCATTCCACTATCATCGGCGATTCGAGTCCCAGATGGCTTGAGTATGACAGGATTCAGACTTTCATGGTTTTTGTCGACTTCTTTAACTGATTCCAAAAATGCATCGTCCAGCGTTTTCTTGATTCGAAGTATAGGTAACCGTACATCGGGTATTGCATGCCAACATTCCTGCATTAAGCTGGCACAACGGGAGAGAATTTTCGATTTCATCCATCTTTCTGAAATGGGTGGGCGCTGGCCTTCCACATAAACGACCTGACGCATTTCCGCAAAGCTTGGATCAGATGAAACTTTATCCCAGTAGGGAACATTAGCCTGGTAGACCTCGCCTATGATTGGGAAATTTTGCATCGATAAGTCCTTTTAAACAAGTTTGTGCCAATCGATATACAAGTCCATAACTTGTGTATTTCGGCTTTAAATGATAAAATAAATATCCCTATGTGCTTAAAAATGTGTCCTACCACCTTATAAGAGTCCTGATGAGCCTTCATATTTTAAGGGTTTGAAATACCATTAAGAGATAAATTCAAGTAACTTGACAACTTCCCAAGTTTCAACTGATACACTATAAAATAGAACAAAATCTTTATATTCGCATGAAATATAGCTTACCCTGGTCAGTAAGACATCGACGGAAAATCTCCCAGAGCACTAATCCAAATGCATATACATCAGCAGCCTTGAGTTCTTCAAAATTGAATTCCAGCATTGCTGTATTCTGTGTTATATCATTGGCGCGATTTCTACTCTGTAGATAAGCAGAAATTTCCAAGTCATTGGGTAGGATTCCTTCACCGGACTCTGGGCATTCCTCAAAATTGCCATCAGCTAGAATTTCGGGTGCCATGTAGCGTTTGGTTCCAACTTTATGATTGGGTCGACCAATGTCCATTTCTGTGGAACCGGGAGCTTGCATTACGGCCAGCCCGAGATCCCCGATACTACAAGTTCCATTTGCTTGAACGAGAATATTCTTGGATTTGATGTCTCGGTGAGCGATTGCAGGCTTTCCCTAAATAATGACAAATTACTGCTTTAAGAGGACTAAATTTTAGTTGTTATAATGACCAATTTTAGTTAAACTTCATGCTTTATTTAGTCAAAGAGGTTTAAATTGTCGATTAACTTCTATAGATAATGACCGTGAAATAAACACTATCATACTGGAAATTCACTGGTCAGTAATAAATAATATCACTGTTATTACACAACTAAGGTATTGAGAACCAAAGGCTCACGAATAGTTTTATATGTCTGAATAGATGTATTGGTTTTGGGAGTGGGTTTCTAGCTGAATAATGATATGATTGTTCATAAAAAGCATTAATAATGAAAGGGAATTTCAGTTTTTAAACAGGCAACTTTATAAATATTATTACCATCTCATATATTATATTTAATTAACTTCCATATGATTGTGGAATTTAGCTGGTCCTCACTGCTTTACTGAAAAGTAAAAACAAATTCCTTATCAGAAAAAGTAGTAATTCAATAATAATCTCATCTACCATAACGAGGGAGAGATGCTTTAGTTACCGGCATAAAAATGCTTGAGTGACAGATGAATCCAAAAATATTCAATATCAAATATCCTAAGTCCCAGCTCCTGATACTTTAGGTCAACTCGCCTTTAGGGTGGCTGTTAAATAAAATAACGAATGAAAAAATAATGCTATTTTTATAACTTATTGCCAGTTTAAAGGTCAAAAGTAATTTATGTCAAAGCTTAAATGGGATTCTAACTCGTGCTATCGAGCCAAATAGATCAACTTACAAACGGAAATTAGGGAAATTTGTCGAATAATAGTATTTTTGTTAATCAGGAGGATCAGTGTTCATATTCTATCTGTATGATGGCAACAAAAATCAGAGCTTAGATCTGTTGGGATTTTGGTTTAAATGCCTCTAATCAATATAACCAATAACGATTTGGCCTAAAGTTAAAACATCTTTATTTTGATGGCTCTACGGAACCAGCATCCACCATGTCCATCAGACTCCAATTTCTAGTTTCATTTGATGAGTTCAGCCACACATTTCATATCCGAGAGCAGAAGGTCTAACATTGAAAAGAGAATGGGAGGAAAACATCTGGGAAAGATCTTTCACAAGTGTCATAAATCAGACAATAAGCTGACAGGAGTATCCCATAGTCAGCCTTCGACCCCAGTTTCAAATCGCCACTAGGCACGCAACAATAGTCAGCAAACCACAATACTGAAATTTGCCATGCCTCCCCTATGTCTAAAGTCGGGAAAGCGGAATGGGGATTTAGGCGGGGGGCGGGGGGGGGGGGAAGAAGTGACGCCTGCTCAAATTCCCCTTCTCCATCTTATCAAGGGGCACCAGTGGCGCCATCAACACCTGGCTTTTGCATCGAAGACACACATTTCAGTTGCCTATCTCTTTTTTCAATCAATTTATTTTCGCCTTAGCGTGGGAATTATATAGGGCGTACTACTTAAAAGCACTTAAGTGACATTGTGACTGTGATAGCGCTACATTCTCAATTACATTTTAAGGTCATATCTTCTTATTCAATCAAGTTCTAGCACTCAGACCATTCACACCTAAGGAAATGAAAATAGTATACAACATAGTAACGAATAAGCGGCTGTTACTCACTTGTAAACCGAGAATGCAAGAATGAAGGTAGCAGAGACCAGCAGCTGCTGTTTTTGCAAGTCGAATTGCGGCAATTGTGTCAACCACGTGAACTTGTAAGAAATCGTACAATGAACCATACGGATGATAGTGTGATATGATCCACAACTGAGTGCACCCATATCTTTAAACAAGAAAATTAAGGATTAAATATATTTTACGACGAATTGATCAATTTTGGAACAAAAGGTCTTTATGATTAAAGAATTTCATATCATGTGAAATTAGGGTAAATTATACTTCTAACAATATCTCTAGTTTAAAACATTCACCCTCCTAAAAGTTGAAATTTTTATAATTCTCATTTTTCTTATTCAACAATAACTAAAATAGTCAAAATCAGTCATAAATTCGTTGGAAATCTCTCAAATGGGGCGGCGCATCAAATCTCTTTTAATCTAATTAGAGTTTGTTCATTTTGAAGATTTTTCTGTTTTTTAAGTTGGCATTCTGTAAACTGACAGACAAGCAGTCACATATTTACGTTCTAAATGAGGCGGTGGATGATCAAACTATCACTTATAACGGGTGTGAAAGGTGATGACCTTCTTAGAAGGATTATATAACCCCAGTAATCAATTCGGTGAGCGAGTGGTTAACAGTACACAATTAGAGATTATGGGTGACCATCGGCGCTAACTCAAGTGGAGGGAATTAGAGTTTCTCAAAAGGGATTTTTCATGATGTTAGCCCTGGAAAACGCTTTCCTAAATTCATTTAGCTTACCGTGATGTGATGTCACTGGCATAGTATCCGAGGATATTTTCATGCCTAAGAAGAACGCTGCTGTAGATGTGTGTTTCCCGAGCCCAGCTTGCTTCATCTCGACTTGAAAAAATTTTCACGGCTACGTTTTCTCCTCTGTAGACACCTCGCCACACCTCGCCATATCGTCCCTTTCCTGAAACAGTAGATTAAGTCAATTATTATCCTAATGATGAGCTGAGTTAGATAGCATTAAAAGCGCTAACACGGCGTCCATTTAAGTAAATATTTAGACCATAAAAACTGTTTCGTTAGCCAAAAAGGCTCCGAACAAGCAATTGAAAATGTGCAATAACATTGACATTGATTTTCAGAGTAGGAAGTTTTCAATTTGAAACACCAATTAAAATTACGGGAAAGTCACTTTTTGCTTAGGTGTAGATGTTAAGGATTTTGTAATATCAATCTTAGTCTCCTAGTTGGAAACTTGCAGCTTATTCCCTAATTTGGAAAACGAGAAAATGCTCTTTGAATAAGTGGTCTTGCTCGAAAACTTATAATAGCCTTCTTTTGAATTCTAACTATAATTTAGGATTGACTTATTTCAAGGAAATGTTTTATATACAAAAATGTACGTAATGAATAGTGAAATATTCGGACAGATAGCAGCATTTACAAAAACTCTTTGAGAGTAAATACCTTCAAGTTAAGATCAATGATGTGAAAAAGGTCAAAGTTTAAAAATGAAATTGGACAATTGATGCACCTAGAAATTGTAGGTTATTCCAACTGCCAAAGATTAGGTAAGTCTATGAAAGTGAAGTAATCTCTACTAAGAAAACAGCTGTTTGAACAAGAGCCAATTCAATTTTGGGGAAGTCCTTTATATAATCAGCAACTAGTAATCAAACTCCATCATGTAAATTTAAAAAGAAAGAAGCTTGAGAACACACCAATACACTCTTGGAGGGATATTTGTCGAGCCACGGTCGCCTGGACAAGAAACGGCACTCCACTTCCGCTCCCACTAGACATTGTACCTCCACCATGAGTCTGCAAAGGTAATGTAAAAAAATTTGGTCATAGTTGTTAATTCTGTTATAAGTTTGAAATTAGAGACGAAATGAAATAAATCTATTAAATTGGGAGGCATTCACGATTATGAGGGTATGCTAAATATACTATCGCATTCATAGAAAACACTCGCTGAAGTGAAATTAAATGTACAAATGCAGATGAACTCAATTATCATATTCGGAGAAGAGATTGAGATCGGAAAATGACTCCTTCAAAAATGACCAGGGTGGGGTGAGCGATAGACTAACTTGCACGTGGTGCGTCCTGGGCAAAGTATACCCATACGCCAAAAAAAGTCCATAAACCGGGAGTTTACTTTAAACTATCATGACCCACCTGTATGTCCTATTCCACCACCTAAACTTCCATAGTACTCAACTTACCTTTTTCTCTACCTCTGTGTCTGCCTCTTTTACATCTGTGAATCACTCTTCTGTTTCCCCTCTTGACTTTTTGTCACTTTGATGTTCCTCCCTTCGGTGAAGCCTGAAGTCAACTAAAGGGCTAATGATAACTATTATAAAGCCTGCCATTTAATATAAATAAATAATGAGCAGGGTCATCTTATTTTACAGACAAAATTTTCCAAATTGTTGAATTATGAAAGGTATTTATCGCGTCTCTACTTATATTATCCTGATGAAATAGCTCAACTGAAGCAAAACAGGCAACTCGAATTTCAAAGACACCCCAGAAAAGATAAGCAGGCCGGTAATCGCTTCTCCCTCTGGTTAATATTGCCTTTGTTAATGAAATGAGGACATGTGAAGCCAAGATTTCACGTGACTTTTAGCTAGTGAAAAATAATTTTGTACTTCCTTTGGAAGCTCTCGGTACATCAAAATGTATACAGCAGGAATTGATAAAGTAAACCTTAATATCTACAACCTTTATATGAAGTCAGGATGTAATCATTTCATGACTTACTGGAGCGATTTTTAATTCTGAATTGGAACTGCAAAATGCCCTATTCAGCAGATCGGAAAGGACAAAATACCAAGTAGTGCATAATTTTTAAAAGAAAAAAATTTATCGCTTTAATCCATCATTATTAGCCGCACTATAAAATTATTAAACGCCATGTTTGGTGCCAGATAGATGTCCAAACCGATAAGCCAGCTTCATTTGAGACGTCTACAGAACTTCTTAAAGAAAGTTGGACCATATTTTTCAGCCATATCACTCATAACAGACTCATAGTGTGTTCACAGCCCATTTTGTCGAACTGGAATTGCATTTTGTGGAAAGCTATTATTTATTAGAATTCAGACACCCCACAGTATGCCATTATTTAAACATTAAAACAACTTTTTAATAGAAATAACAGTACTGAAAACTAACCAAATGTGACAAAGTTCATGTCGGATTTTTTATAATTTTACCAACGAATGGACGAAATGGAGAGAAAGTGATTCCTCGAGTATTACCATTAGAAGGAAATCAAATCTGGAAAAGTATGTCAGACACAGAAAGAGTAACTTTAAAGCCCCGGGAAGTTCTTGAAAGCTACGCATGCTACTGTCCAATTCGTATGAACTGAATCATGAATTGAACGTGCCCTTTTTTATTAATAGTGTATTTGAATTTCAATTTTAATCTAACACAAATAGATAAGCAAGCTATCGTAGTGGCTATAATCTAGTACATAATTTTGAAAAAGTAACCTTCACTACCCTTCAGCTCATTTTCGCTGAGGTATGTTATTCTAAACGACTGAATAAAAAAATAATTCCAACATAATGCTACAAGATCACAAAATGTCTAACTTTCTGGTGATAAAGAGGAAAGATTTAAGAAATAGAAAAAATATTTCAGGAATAGTAGCATCAATTATGAATCCAGATTAAGGAAAAGATTTCCATCTAATGCCAATGAATTCTCGAACACTTTAACTTTCCTGGTTCAAATGGGTTGGAGGATTTAGGGAAACATCGAATCGCACACCTTTTACAGCCCTCCCTTCTCCTTTCAGTAAGCAAAAGTGTCAAAGGGGAGGAAAATGAAAAGGGTGGGAGGGGAACATGGTAAACGACTTGAGAACATATGAGTTTTATTTGGCGTAAAGAGCCTTAGCGCGATAGGCATCGGTATGTCGGAAAAGGTGCACTCTGAGAGTCTATCTTGAAACCGCACCGAGTAAGAAAAGCTATCAATTTAAGTCGTTTTCCCTGCAAATCTTCGAGGAAGCTTTCAGGTACTAATGGATGTGAATAAGTTTTCTGAGTAGAATGGAGAGAATATTGACTGGTTTATAGACTTTAAACATAAAGTAGGAACATGCTATGAAAACATTTAAAATTTCTGACTCTATCCCAAAACTGTACTACTTAATTGTTTCTTTTACAGTGGACAGTTGCTTTAAAATTAGTAAAAATTATTGTTTAGCTGAATGAACATAGGGTTCATTGAGATTTTTCATATAAAAGCCGTTGATGGACACATCTTACGCGCCCAGTAGGACTGTAAGGAAATATTAAAATCAAGTAGGCTATTATTAATCCAATAAAACCCGACTTTTGAATGAAAAGAAATTAAACAAAGTAGTGAGACCGGCCATTCTATTAATCAACTAGTTGGTAGGTAGACGTGGAAGACACGAATTTGTTCAGTAATTCAGAGAATGTATAATTGAAGCTGAATGCAATGCCAAAATATTATACAAACAAATCTATAAAATTAAACGAAGTAAGGCTCTTTTATTACTTTTTGTTCCGAAAACCTTTTCAATCCTTTCCATTTACCCCTAACAGGAATCGAGTGATACCCCATTTCAGTTGCTATTCTATGACAAGAATGGCACATTTCGTGTTGCTGTAGTTAATAATAAATATAATACTCAAGATACAACAAGACAAATTTATTTTACTTCAAGAAATAGAACTAATGAAATTCATTTTCAAGGATCGAAGATGCACCCATTGAAGTAATATCGTCATTTGAGGTCGCTAAATCTCGTTTAAGCTAGGTATATATGCAAATTGTTGAAATATAAAGTTGAAAATAATCCGATGAATAAATCCTTGATGTAAGCTTTGTAGATGGAAGAATTCATGGGTTTTTAGACTGTATCATGAGGTTAAGCAAAAAATTTCCAAGACGAGACGAACATATGCGGATGGATGTAGTGCATACTACACAAAACAGATTGTTTATGTTAATAAATTTTTAAGGATACGTACTCTATCTGCTCCGGCAATTCATAGGCAGATTTGGGAATATAATGATAGAGGGCCAATACATACTTATCATAAAAGTATAACTAGAAATAGTGAAATAAGGTCGACTTACATTTACGGGAGCAGTTGTGGCGGAGTCAATATGCTTTTGAGGATAACTGTTCGAATTATTGAATGAGGGAATACAGTGACTACTAGAATTATTTTTAATAAAGTCTACTTGGGGAAGGCTGTTCAAAGAAGAGTGAGTATAATTTTTGATACAGCATTTGAGTAAATGAGGACAGTAGGCATTTGATAGCATATTTGGACTTTGGCCATATAACTGCGATTTCGTCCAAAATTTACTCAAGTTGGAGGAAGATTGGGAATCCGATCCATAAGAAGGAGATTTGCAACGACAAGAACGTCTGTCAGAACGTTTTAAATTCAGTGATATCAAGATGAGGAATATTAAAATGCAAAAAAATAAAACGAAGCAGGTGACAGCGGCAACAAAAATCGCCTCGTTTGTGACGTAGGAGAAGGTATTTCGTCCATAAGAACCAATGTTTGCAAAAGAAGATTCGATCGACGTAAAAGTATCGCTTTCCATAAGAAGATCCTCATCTAAGAAAAAATCACATTTCAAAACAAGTAAAACAAATTTTGTTGTTTATTAAAAGCATAGCAAATATACCTGGAACATTAATGCGATTACAGAAGTCTTCATTACTGCAACAGAATATCGAAGATTTGGGATCCGATTTAGCTCCACACATTAATCTCATTTGAAAGCTATCATTGGTGAAGCACCCATAGGTAAAATATTCAGTGTTGTTTATGATATCTCTGGCACTATAACATCCAGAATTTGTCTTGCAAGTATTGTTGGCGTATTCGTCTGATTCGCAACGGTCAGACGGATAACAAAAACAGCTTAACATTTTATCTTGATGTAAACTTGATTTAAGTGAGTTTTAATAGTTGAAATCAACAAGTAACACGAAGACTTGGGGACTATTTAAAAATCTGCTTTTACGTCAACCTTGAAACTGCTTAAAACACTGATTGAATTGATATAAAATTAACGAATTTCATAATTCATAGAATTATGTATCTACTTAAAAGTGATATAATGTTTTAATTTTAAAGATATTTAAATATTTCGAATGAAATCAGATAATAATGTTGAACGGAACAACGTTACCTACAGATTAATAAAAATTAGAATAAAATGTATATAGTTATTGAGTTATTAATACTATTAAAGATTGTTTGAAAGGTTATATTTTATTTTAGATAACTATGGTTACTATTTCTCCATTGACAGTATCAAATCAATTTATTTTATGTACAAATAGTAAAATTGCTATTAATATAAGGCAAAGAAATGTAGTCTAACTTAATTAATAAGTTTTATGTATAAATCATTAAAATTAATGAATTCCCCTGTTTTGTAGCTTTAGTATAAGGTGTTATTAGGTAAAGAGATGGTGCTTTTTATTGATGCGAATTTGTTTATTACTCAGAGTAAATTTAATCTCGATTTCTGTTATCAATTCATTTTAAAATAAGAATATGTAGTTAAATTTTGATGAAATTTGGTTCTCCTGATCTCTGAAATTTTCGTTTTTTCCTTATTCCACTCTTCAAAATATGCTTCACTAACCGTCTCTGCATACTTTATTTCTCAATATGTTGCCTTCCTATTATCAAATATAGTAAAGAAACTTGCAAAGTTTGAAAGTAAGACCCGCCAAACAAATATGGGAATCTAAACTGAATAAAGAAACTAAATGGTTTATCTTGTTTAGTTTAAACAGCCCCTTTATACTTTCCTCAGGTATTTTTTACACACTATTTAAAGTTTGCTTACCGGTTCTGGCACTAAATATTTTTTGCCATTTGCTTTGCTTCTCACTAGTGAGTTTGTGAAATCTCTAAAGTAAGTTTTGAGATTACAATGGATTCTGGAAGAAAATTATATCGTATGGTAATATTCGTCTAATCATGGAGAAGCAATCTAGGTAGATTACCTGATCCTCTGTATTTTATCGAGGAATGAACAATTACAGTCCTGCCCTGATTTACGCATCTTTCTCATTGTATCTGCCGTCTATTCCTCGTCCGTTCGAGTCCTATAAACTGTTGGTCTCCAGTGTCTACCTATCGAGACGCACCTGTTAGTAACTCGTTTAATATTTGAAAAAATGACTATGGGAGCTAAGCCACATGGAAGGAATAACTCAAGGGGCATATGTCTCAAAATAAGTAAGTATTCGTAAACAAAATATTTATTCAAGTAGCTTAGATCATGTCGTTTCATCGACTTAGATATCCGTGTTCAAACGTGCGCACCCACACTAATGTCCCTATCTACAACGGTTTCAAATTCAAGAATCTACAATTATCTGAATTAATCAGTTAGGTATACTCTCTCTTTATCGTGTTCAAGAAACCGAAAATAAATTAAGTAGATCTGGGCGCAGCAACATCAGGAAAATGTTCCTATATATTTGTAGTATAAATTGTGAGAAGCCGAAGCAAAACATATTTTATATTCTCTTCCTTTCTGGAGCTAGTTAAATAAAAATTTGTGGAATTCATTATAAATATGCGTTCCATTTCAATACAAAACAATCTACTTCAAGTGCTAGTACAATCTAAATGAAATATTCAATGAGTAATGCAAAAATTTATTTAAAGAGTCTGTCAACTGTTTTAGAAGTGGACGTTTTTTATCCATTTTACTCGTTTCTCGTTAGGGTTGGCGCTATTAATATCGATTGACCTTGACTGATGCTAACTAATCATTTATGTCCTACCTGTGTCTCTCCCTCTCTTTGTTGCTAATAGTATAACCAAACTGCTTGCAATGCTACTTTAACATTCTGTCATTCGTTGATATATTCCTTTAAAAAGTACACACTGTCGTTCGTTATATTGTCGGGTTTTCATTTGGTTTGTTTATATTCCTCTCTTTGAGGCAATTTAATCATGAAACTTCCTAGCCCGCCTAAATGCATTTTTTTATCATGATAAGCGGAAGCCTATGAATTCGTTTTTGAACGACCTAGGCCTAGGTTTTGTCGTGGTGTTTAGTATCAGTGATAGATGGAAATAAAGTGTCAATAGATTTGTTACATAAAATATGTCCTATTAATAGGATTTCATATGACGATTTGTCATTGCAAACTTTATTACCTCTAGAAATTGTGAACCCACGGCGCCGCTAAGGCTGATCAAAGGGATCTCATGTGCGATAGAACATTTTCGGAAGTGCGGTGTGCGTGTAAAAACTTATAACCAAACCATCCATTTAGTTTATGAAACATAACATAGCATTTATTGTACCTAAAGACTAAGCATGCTGGGAGTTGGTGATGCTCGCTTGAAATTCGAATCACTCCGTACACTCTGGGTTCCATCTACTGTTGACGTAACTTGGTTAATTTAGGGAGGAATTTTATACAAGAGGATTTTACCAAAGCCAAATTGTATTGGCCTGCATTTACTTGAACTTCCTATGGGATTGTTAAGGTTCGGTCAAGGTCTTATTTGTGTAGCATACGCTACAAGCGTCATGTTGCGAGTATCCCCATCAAAAATTATGATAATATCTGCCTTTCGAACCCAATTTCTATTCCTTGATGTACTTCTGCTCATCCACTAAAGGAGGCGTTTGGTTCGATATAACTAGTTTTAAATAGACACAACTAATGTCTTTCTTAGCTTTATGAATTTATCAATAGGAAGGAGACAATTTCGATAGCAAAATTTTTCTTATTCGAGGAGAATCGAGAGAAGGTGACGGTTTTGTGATCAAAAAGTCGAAATCAGAAATAAGATTCAGAATAATGTTCAAAACGCACAACTGCAGAATACGTTTGTGGACAGGTCCAAAAGACTAGATTTGTCCAGCCAGGTTAAGTTGAAAGTACGCTGAATAAGCTGTTTTTGAGACAGCTAATAATATATATATATATATGAAAGTGCGTCTATTTGCAAAAGGCATCACTTCTTTTGATCTGCAGATTCATATATTTTCTGCTTTGCTTGATGTCGATAGGGAAGTTAACTAAGAGACCGTTCGACCTGAGCCATTTTGGTTTCAATCAATGGAATGTATGTCAACTTTGTTATTGACTAGTCTTGGTTAATTTCGTGGTGGACAACTCACAAGTACTGGGGAATGCCTATGGGTAATAGCTTTCGTTGTGCCCAATCCTTCGACACTGTTTGCACTAATATTACTTGAAAGGAAATGCCCATCTCAAATGCGTTGCCACTTGTTATAAACTAGAGACGTCTCCAATGAATCCAAACTCAGAACTCAGTAATATACGTGGAAGTAAGCAAAACCTAATGCTAGCTACCCATAATAAGAGTATTTGAACATCTGTGTAAAATTGTTATAATGCATTGTAAATTTCCGCGTTAGCCCTGGCTGAGATGATGTGCGCGGGTATTGGTTCAAGAGACTCTCATGTGCAGAGTGAATGAAACGGGATTTTAGGGATTTCAAACTGGAAGGAGGTACTTCTACCTATTTTATATTTTTAAAAGGGGTGCCATTTGGTTTGCATTCATTATTGCGAGGCAGTGATGTTATCTTCAATTTATATAGTCTACCTTAGATGATGCTAATGAGCTCTACCACCTTAAAACTTTCGATTATCTCATCCACCCGCTCAAGAAGCTTCTAGAAGCTACAACTGAATAAAAAACATAAATAACCTTCGAATGCAGAAAGCCAAGAACACAAACAAAAACATAGGAATGAAATCACGAAATCGGAGCATTAAGGCTTACAGAAAAAGCATAAAGTATGACTTTGACAACCTTATATCATTATATACTTTGATTTAACCGCATTACTGGCCAATTTTGACATTTCACGAGTGCAAATGCTGTCTCGTGGTATAAATTTTTAGTTTTTTGTAGTTCCACGAGTAATAAATTTTACCAAAAAAGACGTCTGATTTAATGATGGAAATGCGCAAGCATTACATTAACGTTTTAAAACTACTCAAAGTTTTATCTCCTCAATTATCTCCGATAGATCCACTAATGACTCCTAGACATAGCACAAAATACATACCATTCATTACAAAATAACCAGCCAACCATAGAATCGACAAACCGCAAAATTATGAAATAAGACGTATCCTTCAAATTATAATTTTTATGGAAGAAACAACGGTACTCAAATATATGAATAGTAAAAATTTTAACCACGCCGTGTAGTAAGCAAAGAGGAAACGAATCAATTTATGGAAGAGAAAGAATCAAAAGGAGAGAGAGAAGAAATTAACTCAACATATGATCAAATGAACATCCGACAGAAGTAAAAGTGACATTCGTGGGCGCATTGCGAACTCCCTGCTCACCTCGCTTCTGATTCAAAGAGGTCTCTGCAGTGAGAGCGGCTTGGGAAGGAAAAGGACGAGTCCGTGTGGATGTGAGACCTCGTAGAAGCAATTCGGAGGACTTGGTCGGTTCACCTCGAGACACGGCTAGACATTCGGTGATGAGATCGTTGGTTATACGCTCGGTTACTACTGAGTCACCGCGATAGTTCGGATGGCGTTGGATTAAGTAGCGCAACCAACGTGCGGTGGTCGGCAGCTCACCTAAAACAATAAGAAAGAATTTGCTTATTTGTATATATTCATAATAAAAGTCATATGACAGAAGGAAAGTAAGTATAGCATAACTAAAGAGGGGTTGCCAGATTAGTCAACCGAAATGAATGGGAGCTTGGCAAGGTCAGATTATCCTCAAGTTCCGTTCGCAGGCTATCAGCACTTATTAAATTAGCGGTATCCTCCTATTAATTAATCTGTTTGTCTCTAATCATTCATTTAATATGTATGTATTATGTATGTATATAAATAACCTCGAGTCTGGAAGATTTACTAGAATCAAGGCAATCGATGAGGATAGTGATCATTGAGAAGAAGAGGGCTTGAAAGCCTGCATGCGAGGCTACCAAAACCATCACTGCTACTTATGATCAAGTGCCTATGGTCTAACAATGTCAACTTTGATCTAGAACAGTTAAATCGCGAAGCAGGCGTTTAAGTGTTGCTTCAAATCAGGACGACCTACAAATTGAAAGGAAGACGCATGAGAATCGCTGTTTGGATCAGACCATCAGTTAACTATGGAGGGATTATTGCAAACTCTCATGAAGCGCATCGGTAAATCCAAAAGAATGGAAATTTAAGTGTCACCCTCCAATGACTCCATCAGTATAACAAAAGTGTGCGAAGGAACACGCATATCTCTCCATTGCCATAACGACAGCAAACTCGCCACTTTTACGCCAAATACTTAATGAGAGCGAGAAGTGGACGGTTTGCAACAACACTAATAGAAAAACAATGTCGACTCCAATCCAAACACCCATTCCACCCCCTCAGCCATGATTAAACCCTCAGAAACTTTTTCATGTATTTGGTGAGGATGTACGAATAATAATCCATTATAAATTACCCGGAACGGATACAGGCGGAGTTTATTATTGTTAACAATTGTGAAGATTAAACTAAAAAGTAAAAGATAAACGTCCAATGTTATTTAACGGAAAAAACGATAAACCTTCAAGGTGACAATGCCCAGCCCTCCCCAAAATAGGCGGGAATGGTTTCCAAAAATGCAGTCAGGTATGCAGTAGGCATACAAATTACAAGACCAATAAGGAATAATTGCAAATGGCGGAGGAAAATATATTATACAATATCATAAACATAGTCTAAAATAAATTACGTTTTAACGATGTTTTAAAAAAGCACGATTTCTTTTTGAATATATGCCCTGTCAATATGTGAATGAAATAAACAAAATGGGAGGCATGACTAAGAGTCAGTCGACTTTCAGCTACCTTTGTGGTGAGGGTCAGAAAGTGTGGTGAGGACACCAATAAACACGTTTTAAAACGTATATGGTCACAATAACAGAAAGCTAAATAAGTGAACGCGCACAAAGACGATGTCAAACGTGAAAATAAAGGAATTCCAAATTCATCTTTAAGGAAAATGGATTCCACCAATTCTTTTACAATAATCAGAACAGTACGCTTTTCTTTCAAGGTCGAACAGTAGCTTAAAGTAAGCCATTCTTATACGAGAAATTATGTATCGATATGAGCCAACTTCGTTGGAGCCTTTTCATCTTTCCAATTTAGGCAAGAATCCCAAAAACCTTCAGCTCTTACTGGTCAACTTCATCAGCCAGATCCCCCAGTGAGCTTCCATCTAAGGTGAACGATCCAAATCTTTTCTTAGGTACCCACATGTTTGCAACCCTCTGGGCATACATCTCCGTTACATCTCACTAAAGCAATATTATTAAGTATTCTTTTGTCATTTTATTCTTTGTGGTTCAAGTTTACATCCTGCCATTATTGATGACCCTCTGGAGTTACCTTACAGCACTTTCAACTTAGAATTTAACTGTCGAGTGGAGGGAATTCTAATAAAAACAAAACAGCTGAAGACCTAGAACTGGTACTCAATTAGCACAAGTCCTTTTTAGGTGATTTTAAAATGGATGCAAATCTAAGTCTTAAAAAAAATCAAGTACATTAATGAATGGATGAATGGTATTGGAGTCATGAAAACACTAAAACTTTGAAACCTGAAACTTAATGTAGAGTTCAAAGCAGACAGAGAATGTGATCTAGTTTCATGAGCCGATTATAAAAAGCATTAATGTATTGAATAACAGATTAAAGTATGACTAGAAATAAGTTGGAGTGGATAATTTTCAATATTTCATGATACTAAGTTATGTTTTCTTCAAATGAATATACGAAAGTGTTCAATACCGACAACTTTCTGTGATATTAGAAGGAGGTAGCTAGGTAAGATTTTAAATCACAAAATCAATTGAAAAAAATTTTATTTTAATAAATAAAGGAGAGTGAGAAGAGAGAAAACAAATTCTTACCAGAGGCCCTGCGTGAGATTAGACTCAAGTATTGGTGTATGGTAAAGGCTGTGTTAGGATCGATCTCAATCAGGGTTAAGTAGTGTCGGATCAGTGCAATCAGACCGGGAAAGGAGTCCTATAATACAAAGACATCAACATGAAGTGAGTACAAGCCACTGAACAAATATTTTACTCAGTATTCATATCAATACAGTTCTATGAATTAGAAATCTACTACTTACAATGATAAAAATAAATCGACCACACTTTTCTATCAGCCCTATTAGGTCAATTGGTTGATTAAGTATGTTGGTTAAGGAAGGCTATCGTAAGACACCAACTACAAGGTTATCAACCTCGCCTAATGGTAGGGAGGAACCAAGACCCATCAGCAGGTCAACAAGAGAGAACACGTCTTACCATGGAGAAGATGATGCACCTTGTGGAATGATAGCCGCTTCTTCTCATCTCCGTACCCTTTAACGCTTCTTAATCCATGTATGTTCATTCATTATGGATTTCCTCATCTATAAGGTGCCCTTTAGTAAATATTAAGAAAACTCATCCTGAATTAATTGAGGACAACGATTCTTAACGCTTGTGCATCAAGCATTTCCTGGATCGATCGATCGGTTTAGAAACTAGCATTCTACTATTCTGGTCATTTGTCCCAATTAGCATTGACATGTCTGAATCAGTGTTGGTAAGCAGATTGAGTATGCTTTACATTGGCTCAATTAACTCACCGAATGATATATAATAGAATTCTATCCATTTGCGGAGAGATAAACAATGTAAAACAAGGAATATATCACCAGAAAACGTCTCCCAACTCATTTATCGTTAGCATAAGATGGTTCTTTTAAGATGGTTTTAAATGACTAAAAAAACAGCAATAAAATCATGTAGAGAAAATTCGGCTTACACTTCCATTGATGATTTCATTGATGGTCATGGTGGTGTAGCTCTCCTCAGGTTGAATTTTATTCTCAGAACAGCCAACACTAGAATCAACACCTTCATCTTCGGACTCGAAAAGACCTCCATTGGAGGAAAGACTTGTACTCAGTAATTCGTTCGAAATTGTCCCTTCACTGAAGTTCTGGGAGCGACGAATTCGTCGGCAAGCAGCTCTGCAGGCCTTTCTTGTCTTGTCTATAGAGGATGAGAAGGTTCCAAACTGAGGGTTTTAGATGAAGTCTGTAGACCAAAAGAGTAGGAATGTCCAGTCCTATTGCTAGTAAAACCCACTACAATGTTGTCCATTCTACTTGACCAAGTTTAAAAGTATCCTCTTGTAGACACCCATTCAAGGTTTTTCGATTCACATACATTCCCAATATGTACTTATGGTGTAGGAGTCAAAGTGGTCGTCTAAGTAGGGTTAAGCCGGTCTAGAGTGGAGATTCTCACCTGGTAACCCCCATGATGCAAGTCCTCCACTCAACATAAATGTCAGAAACGCCTAGGTTTGATGCTAAAGTTAATTACTCTAATTCCTCAATATGTAAACCCGTCATTTGGTAACCATATATGAGTTCATATGCATAATTTAATAATACCTAACATTTTAATGTTGTCTTCAAAGAATGCTTATATTTCTCTTTGATATCTTTAATATAATTGTGTAACACACCTTTTTTTCTAATTGAACGAACCAATCAAAAGACCCAATTTCCACATTTAAGCATGCCGCTAGATTTTGACAACTGAGGGAAACTTATTGCATTGACGAAATATTATTTGACAGAGACCAAGATTTAACCAAAGTGCGCGTTTGGAAATACGGGAGAAAACCTTTTTACGATTTGGAATCCTACTTTGATACAGAGGACGGCTAATAATTTACTTATTGACATGGATAGGGAGAGGTAAATTAAAACCACTCTACATTCCACAACTGCCTCTGGTTTCCAGAAATAGTCCGTCACTGAGGGTGGATAGATAAGCATCGATCTTGTGGACTCTGGCTTTACAAACGTACACGTTGATCACGTTGCACTGATAGCCAACAAATGATTGTTAAAGAAAGAGAATTGCATCTCAAATGTAGAGAATAAGTAGCGCACATAAGTTATTTTCTATCCAAAATTGAGAGGACCAGATGTCTAAAAGTTCGATTAAATTGGTGCTGTAAAAAGATCAAGAAGAGGAATATGTGTGAAATAATGTATCTATGCCTATAATAAAGGAAAGATATTTCCCAAATCTTTGGAATACCATTCCAGACAACCACATTTGTTATCCAAAGATTATAAAATAAAATTATCTTTCGATGTCCAAAGAATAGGACTTTATATACTGTGAAACCTCAAAGAAACAAATGTTAAAGATTACAACACTGATTGAATCTTACAGAATGAAAATCCAGCGCGATAATACTTATAATTTTAAAACCGTACTCATAATAAAAATTTTTTCTAACTTCAAAATTGTGCCCCGCCAACAATTTTTGATAGTATCAGCTGCCAAGGAGAAACATTTATTGTTCTAATTAACCACGCATTTCTATGCCTTTTTCACATAGGCAATGAAAATACACGAGGGCATTGAAGTGAGAAGGGAGACATTGGCAATTTCACAAGTGTCATCAACGTACAATATAAATCAATCTCCCCCCCAGCCCCCACCCCACCCCACCCCACCCAAAAAAATGCAAATGACCCCATCGGTTAGGCAAAAAAGCAAATCCAAAATCAAAGAACTCGTCGGAAAACTATGCATTCATTTACGTCATGATTTCAACTCATGACTCAAAATTATTATGCTTCAGTTTATAGCATTTCTTCGATGTGTCCGCACATGAGCATCGATTGCTTGCATATTTGATTGATAATTGACTCACCACGATGCTTTCTTGAAAGTTCCTCCCCTAGGTCGCTATTATATGATAATGTATGGGCTTATCGATCAGATTTACCTAAGTAAACCCAACTCACTACATTTGACACCTATCCAATATTCAGACATATTTTAGCCGAAGAAAAACTGGCTCAGTAGATAACGTCGTTTTTTAAGACTTCGCAACATATTTACCAGTTTGGTGAATATATAACAAAAACTATACATATATATATAGTCACTAAACGCACAAATTACCCACTATATGTAAAAACCACATATTCCAGGAGAGAAGAAACGACAACCCTATGCGAATCATAAAGGAAAAACTCCTCATTCATTAATCAAATCACGGGACATCAGAGT
This sequence comes from Hymenolepis microstoma, assembly GCA_000469805.3. Lineage (NCBI taxonomy): Eukaryota > Metazoa > Platyhelminthes > Cestoda > Cyclophyllidea > Hymenolepididae > Hymenolepis > Hymenolepis microstoma. The sequence continues at coordinate 35,318,656 of LR215989.1, read as the reverse complement.
ATGTTCAGCTGATACGTGTCCAGGGGTAGCGTCATAATAACTCCCCTATTAACTAGACTTAACCAGTGCGGTGGCCATCCCCTCTAGGTTATGCACCGTTAAATGTCTAATAATGATATCTGCTTTCACATAAGGGCATATCAAACTGTGCAAACGGAACACATCAACAGCGCAACCACCATTATTGATTCGTAAAGATATATTTCAACTAAAGAAAAGCACATTCAGGACACTTGATTTGAGAAAGCCTCATTAAATAACCTTCGTGGAAAAATAAGGTATCGTCGTGGAACCAGCACATATTTACTGAGTATAGTGGAAACCAAATCTTGCAAATTTAAAGAAATGTGCACAATAAATAGTCATCAGTTATCAACGGTACTTGTACTACCAGTCCTTCCCGAGCCAAGCCAATTGAAAAATTTTTCTATACATTTGACTTTAATACAGGAATGTTTGTATTGAACCGCTCTGGTGAAAAACTAGCAAAAGTACCAACCCTCTTTTTGGCAAACTACATCACTGGATGTGTACCAATAAGAACTTATTTCGTGACCTCTGATTCAGCAGAAGTTCACGTTAATCACTGTGCTACCAACGCACATAGATTAAGTACTGACCACTCACCAAAGAAAATGAGATCACCTCGTCTGAAGTGGAACTTTTCCCGGTTAACTGCATCCCGTTTGACTGCGTTTTCCATATTTTCTTCCACTTTCGAAATTGGTATAAGAAAGTCCAATTTCAAAGAGAGAATTGTACGAGAAAGAAGAACAATAAACGTCGCGAATGCGGCATTTTCAAAATCAGTCAATTGGACCTCCATAGGTCTAAACTCAACCCGCCAGCCAATATTTGAGTTGGGTGGAGGGGGTTTGAATCTCATTGATTGCCAATTGGTTGATTGAATGTTCTAGAGATAAAATCGATCAATTGGAAGCTTGAAACCCACCTACCTCAAAGTGGTCAGTATCATTTTCGTCATGGATTTCGAGTCTTTCCGCATAGACAGCTATAGGATCACGAATGAAGAGATGAGCGATGTGTTTGGCAAGAATTTTATCAATACCTGGAGGAAATGTGAATAAAGTGAAGCCAAGTTACCAGCCGCCTGAAGTTCTTCATAAATTTCCGCGTCATAAGGTATGTTTGTATCATTGTAAGCATCACCCTCTTGAGAAATGTACGCTGATACAGAGCCGTACCGAGATTTTGGGATGCGGAAACGGTCATTTACTAAAGGCTGGAGGAAAAGAAGACATGGGTAGATTGATGTTACAATTTCCTCTTATAAATTTATCAAATTAGGCATGCATTTATTCGGCTTTATCAGACATGAACAGAAAGGGACTATTATGAACAGACAAGCAAACAACTGGCTAAGAATGAACTTCTAATTCTACCTCCGAGATACATAAACTCAACAGTTGATATATTCATTACTTAATGAATGCTCAAGGCAACAAGTGCCAATTCCGATTGGCGTATTAACATGAATATACGACAAATGAAACCTAAACTTAGGAGAAATTCGGGCTAAAATGGACACATCAAAGGTAAAATTCACCATTAAATAATCACAATAATAATAATAAATAGAATGATAGATTGAAATTAAACAAAGCAATATTTGGATAAGAAATTCAGAATGACCAGCAATGTTTTAGATGCTCAGGTCCCTGTTTTTTCTAAAGGAAGAAGGGAAGCGCATAGGTATACTCAATTGTTAATGGAAAATTGAGATATCAGGTTGCTTAAGCCTTAGTATTACAGTGGCATATAGAGGATCAAAATAATTATAACAAAAAGAGAATGAGATAAGCCCAAATAATTTGAATAAGATTACCCTAAGACCCCGTTCTTCTTCAGTCCTATCATCAACAGAGGCAGATATAATACTCCATCGGCAGTCGGTATCCAAAAGGTATCCTCTAATAGCTGGTGAAGCCGCACTCAAAGCCATCATCATTGGACAAATCGTGGTTAGCTGATCGTAAAGCATCCGAGCCTCAGAAATACAACAACCCTGGAAAAGAGAAACAGTTAGCAAGACAAACAGATAGGTAATCTAAAAATCCGTATGAGTAAAACTTTACCTGAAATGTAACCTGAAGACAGCAGCAACCCATACCAAATCCCATGGCATCCAAATAGACATGATCAGGTAAAGCGGCCGTTGCGCCCTCTTTGTCAAATGGATCAAGATAGTTGGAGAAATCTTCGACAAAGGGTTGTGGGGTGTTATTATCATGAAAAACTAAAGAAAAAATAAAATATTAAAATTAAAACTGAGTAAGAGAGATCGAAAATAAAATAAAACAAAATTACTTGGTACATTGATGGCAACTTTTGAACCTCTTCGTTCCCTGATGTTTCGAGTGAGGACTCTTAATTGGAAAAAATAAGTAATAAATAGAAAATACAGAAATCATTAAAGAAATATAATTTTGTAAAGTACTTAAATCTTGGAAGAGAACCATTAATGGCCACCTCAGGATAAAAGAGGCTATGAGAAGCGCCTTCAAGTGGAGTCGGTTTGGCTGGTGGGAATGTGAACTCAGGGCAACCCAGTCTGCATAGATTCAAGAATTAATAAATTAAGGTAGTTACCTACCTTGGGAACGCCGATAAGCAGATTATGTAGCAGTTATCTGGAAGACGCTTTTGAACCTGCTCACGACGTTTTTGCATGTTAAACTCAACCGTATTCATGTATTCGGGTAGATGACCAAAGGGTCTACCTGGTGTGCCCTCAATCATATAATCAGCATATTCAGGTCCCCAGAGCACGTCGATTGGTGTTCCACTACAAAACAAATCATTTTATGATTAAAATCATTAGAGTTACACATATTATATGTGTAATGCATACGGTGGTAATTTATTTTCGTCCCATTGCATATAGGGTACAAGCTCAGAGGCTATAAGGAGTAATTTGGCATCCTTTGTCTTGGGGTCAACACGAATTAATGTGTATTCTATTTCATCTCCGAAATAAAGAGCAGCACCAGAAGCTTTCGCGAGTTTGTGGTATTGGCGAATAAATTGTCTTATTCCTTCACGGCGGACAATATCTGCGTGCTTTTTAGTTTCCGCCCATGAGAGAGCTTCACCAGATGTCTTTAGAACCATTTTATTAGTGATGAACAATGTTGACCGTAAAGAAAGATGCTTGTCGATTCCAATAAACACATTGAAGGACACTGATATATTTATTAGACAATATATAGATTACTATAATATTAACATCCACCAACATTAATTTTATTATAAATTTTATTAAATATTTTCATTAGGACTTCGGAAAATAATTGGCGAATAAATATTTTGCAAAAACTTAAAGCACGCACAATTTATACCGGTGCAAAGTAAGATATTGTAGGTCTAATATTTAAAACAAACGTGGTGAATAATCAAAAGTTCTAATTTACAAATTTAATCATTTACTGAGTAATTGCTTAAGTTAAATATTTCTAAGGATATCCCTAATTGTATCAATGGTTCCTGAAGCCTAATGCGCTATATAAAAAACACTTGCGCCACTATCATTGATAATTTTACAATACTCCGTCAACAAGTGCGAAATTGTTTTTGTCAAAATAGATAACAGGTCATAATTAGCCAAATGGAGAATACCAAAATTGATTGCTCTATATTAAGAAGTAAGAAATAAATATTCTACAGAGGAGGTTTCATTTATATGGCGATCAACAATAAAATTATCAAGTAAATTATCGCTGCTCATCTAAGTATTTGCTTAGTTCATTCAATTATCAAGCACTAATGGTTCAAACGAATGCTTGTTACCACTCAATGTTTTTTGCAATGTTGATGCCTTTGTTCTTAAGAATTTAGTTCTATTTTCGGTAAGTTAATTGCATACTGAATGGATACTGATAATTAATCTGTGAATTTTCGTGACAAAGAATGATAGCGCATTTACTCTTGACGTTTAGATAACTTAACGCATTTCAATTGTGCTCTATCTGTAATATAATAAGCAACGACTAAATGAAATACTTGCAATTAAATTTTTTCTGCAAGAATATGAATATCCTGTTTATTGTATTATTTTAGCGTCCATTTTATTGAAAATATATAGCCATATAAGAATGAACTGTTGAAAGCTTAGCAGGATTGTTCAAATCAAAATTAAAATTATAAAATTCAATGCGAATTTAACAATCTAACTTTTTAAAGGTGACCCATCGGTTTTGTAAAACTGAGTAAATAAAATTTTCAAAGTTTTCCTGACTTCTATCACCGGTGCAAGTTTTTAATTGGGTCGTTGTGTGCGTTTTGTCTATTGTCGAAATGTCAACGGAAGTTGAAAGTGGAGATGTTACTCCATCCAAGAGACCGAAAGGTCTGTATTCTGTTTTTTTTTAATTCCGTTTAGAGTCTAAATTTTATCAGCAAAAGCTTTGGGCTTGGCAACCTATCTTGACTGCAAGTAATATTTGTCCTTATTTCTACGTCGTTGCCATTCTATTCGTGCCACTGGGAGCCTTCTTTTTAGTCACATCAAATGGGGTGAATCAAATATTTCCTATTTAAATTTTTAGGTTATTGAGAAATCTATTCCCTACACTCATTGTGTGGACCAAGGCAACAGAACCTGCGCCGAAGTAATCAAAAGTACACCGAACACTCCGTGCACCTGTATTCTCACGTTAAACTTAACTGAAGACGTTGCGGTATGTTTTATTTTGCGTTTTTTTACTATCATCTTTAATGATTTAAAGTCTCTTTTTCCCCGATAGGGTCCTTTATACGTGTTCTATGGTTTGACCAATTTCTTCCAAAATCATCGACGCTACGTAATGTCGCGTGACGATGAACAGTTAAACGGCAAATTGATAACATCTCCCTCTGCAGATTGTGCTCCTTATCGTTACTCTCTTGTGAATGGAGTTGAAACGATAATTGCTCCTTGTGGAGCAATAGCTAATAGTATCTTCAATGGTATGTTTTTTTGCTTTTAATTGCCTAACAGCGCAGTTAAAATCATTGTTATTTTTTCTCATTCTTTACAGATACTTTCGAAATGGTCTATGTGGAGGATCATCAAGGTACTGCAAAAAATGATCCGGTGAAATTTAATTTTGATAACATTGCCTGGAGGTCCGATCGTGAAGTGAAATTTGGAAAACCTTCTACTTGGGAAAACACAACAAAACCTCTTAATTGGCCTAAACCAATTCAGGAAATAAACCCAAACGCGTACTCAGGCTACTCTCAACTTCTTGTATGGATGCGGACAGCCGCTCTTCCAAATTTCCGGAAAAGCTATGCCGATATTGTACATGAGGGCGTCTTTGCAAAAGGTCTACCTGCTGGCCAATATAAGATTACAGTTCAATACTGTAAGGACTGTTTAGTTTGTTTCCTTTTGATATGTCGTTGTTTGAATGGTTGTATACCCTCCTTATCTCTTATAGCCTATCCTGTAACTGAGTTCAGTGGGACAAAGCGTTTTATAATCTCCCAAGCTAGTTGGCTGGGTGGACAAAATCCCACTTTGGGTATCGCGTACATTGTAGTTGGTTGTATACACGCAGCTCTTGCTGTTGTCTTTACAGTTATTCACTTCCATTTGCGCAGAAAGTGAGTGATTTCTTTGTAATCTATCCCATCTATATAATGCATAATTTTTATTTTTTTGTAGACGGCGAGGAAGGTTCTAGTGCTGGAAAGTGTCTATTGTCACCTTTTCTTAGGCTGTGAAACGCTTTGTTTGTTTGTTCTTAATGATCCGCTACTCATTTATTACTTTGCGACATTTTTTCTGTTATACCCTCCTTTCATTCATTAACTGTGTGTATAGAATTCTTCTGTCTTCCTGATGGCAATGATGCATTTTGCTGTCACTATTATTTCTTATGTTTGTTAATATTTAAAAATAACCGTAATTGAAATACCACAATCTTTGCGATTAGCAATATTATCGGTTTTCGAATAATCGACGCTTTGTTAATTACAGATGGTTTCTTTACAACGGGTTTTATTTTGTAGAAACAGTCATGTTCTTTTTTCTCAGTCGTGTGTTAGGTGGACAAGTGACTAGAGTGTCACATGACCAGATAGAGTTGTGAAAGTTCATGTAAATATGACCTGCATCTGGGGCACTGGCCAAGGTAGAGTCGAAGATAATTTTGACTGGAAGGCTAAAATCAAACCTTCATTACCTGGTAGTTTTGAATGTGGAAATGGCAAGTTTGAAATCTTTAGGCGCCCATTAACGATGGAGCATTGAATATCTTGAAGAGAGGCCAGCGATGGTTGAGGTTACACAAACTAGCTTGATGGCGGAGAACCGATAGGTAATCTACTAATGACCGAGAAGAGTGGATGGGTTGGTCAACGCAGCGAATAGGTCAGCTGAGCATGAATGAAGATATAGCCAGACGACTGTACATGACATATTATTAAAAATAATAAGACAGGAGACAAATCAATAAATTCTGTTAAAACTCTTGGGTCATTATAATGCCACTTTTGAATGTATATTAGATCCATAGTTTAAGTGTCTTTCTACGCAAATAAGGAGGAGAGATAATGTAGAACTACAATTTCGTTTCTACGCTATGCAAATCCACTTTCAAAGTTCATGATCTGTCAACTGGTTGATTTACCAAGATCAAAACGGGGTAGTGAATGGTATGGTGAACAGGGCCAACAATTTCATGTAGAAAATTGGGAATTGATGTACAGATTAAGTGGACATACAGAGTTGACAGTCTAGTGCTCACTGTTAATCAGGTGAATAAGTAATAGAAATTTCAAATATGGCAGTGGGGCAGATGAGTCGATATGCAACTTTAATAAAGGCATAAAGAAAGGGAAGTACCGTATCTTCCATATGGACACCACACAGAGTTATGAGGGCTATTGTCAACCAATGCGCACCATGGCCTATTCCAATATGTCAGATTTATATTCAGTGTCTAGACAGTACCTGCTATTTCTCAACAAATAATGGATATCATGATAACGGGCCTCTTTTGTACTGTTGCATACCTAGACGACACACTTGTACTAGGCTTCTCTCACCAAGAACTTAAGGAAGATGTCATCGTACTTCGTCACAATAGTTCTTGATTATTCCTGTTTTTTATAAATCATCCTACATTTTCAATGTGTAGGTTCTACAGCACTCAAATAAGATATTGAGACCTCATGATACCACCACACACTATGTTGTGTAAAACACGTGTTTGTCATTGTAATCAAAGTGATATGATTCTCGAGAGAAAGGGAAATGGAACAGGTCATTATATTTGTGAACTCATTTCACATATCTATTCTGTTTGTAGTTTCCGAGCGCCAAAAGCTTACAGGCAAATGTGAGAAAGCTAAATTTTACTCCTACGTCACCGGGATCTTTCCGATGTTCCGGATTTTATTGGAAGCAAAAGATAGCGTAAAAAATTAGAGCAGATTCAATTGTCACCAAATAAGGATTTATAGGCAAGAGTTAAAAACCAATTTTACATCAAAAGCATAAACAGTTGTGGCTAAATCACCATGTAGATTTAAAATTAATTTACTCCAGAAAGGTAACAACTGATGGCTATAATCAAAGTAGGGCAAGGCCATAATTTAGTAGAATTTTCGCCACGATGACTGAGACGGTTCCCATCAACGGAGCAATAATTTAAATCGAGTCAGAGCAGCTATTTATTTCTGCATAATTAAATTTTGTGGAACATTTGAAGTTAAGTACTTGCTGTGAAAGTGGCGTAATAAGCGGAGGCTATGATAACGATGTGCCCATAAAACCTAAAACAGCAACGTTTTCAAAATGTTTCACTAAGTAAAATGGTCTTGGGTGGTTTTGAATCCGTAAATATAGACTTACACCTGTTAAACACTCTCCTAAAGTGGAGATGGTAGTGGAGCGAACACTCATTATCCCAACTTACGTAATTCCTGCCATCAGACAACTTAGGGTTGGATCTTAAAATTGTGATCATGAGGCTTCGAGGGAAGTGAAATCTCCATTCGCTAAAATTCAGCTCAATTTTCCCCAGTTGTCCTAATAAATATTCTCCAATAGAAATAAATTTCTCAGATACCTCAAAAAAGTGGTCAAAATGGTTCGCAGCTCAAGCCCCGGAAATGTTAATAAGTTCAAAGGCGAATCCTCCTTCCCACCTATTTGCCAACTGTAATATTTAAAGCTCTACATCTTTCCTTCCAAGTCGTGCTCATAACACGACCATGATAAGTATGGATGTTTGTGGATGACCAAACACAAGGGTTAATTGCAGTCAAAAAGGGTAGCGACCGAGTGCGAATTTCTCCAGAATACCCTCCTGTACCAGAGTCCAGAGTTTTTAAAGCTTCTCTTTTATAAACTTGCGTAGATTTTTTGCAAGGTTGTGATAAAATGCGAATCCGAAACTGATAGTACCTATCACACACCCCGCACAGTTTATAAAGTGTGCAAGGCTTTAGAAATCTCGCACACACACATTATTTATAGAATGGATTATGCCATACCTGAGGTGATTGAACGAACTATGCTAAGCTAGAGAAATCATTGAATATCTTATCCACCTGCTATTGGCTGTAAAATATGCAAAGAAACTGAAGTGGTGTGAGCAGCCATGGAGCTAAATCGATCGACCGTGAAGATGGTCTCACCCAGGAAATCCGGAGCTGCGGCGGGTACTGCACAAGTAGGCCTTGATTATATTTCAGCAATCTTTCTTGGTAAAATTCCCAGGTGTAAATGTGCTCCCGAAATTAGCTAAGCAAACACAACAGCATTGAATGAAAGAGAGCGCATGGAGAGAAAAGCGCATATTACAGCTTTTGGGCCATTGACACAAGGCTTAATCATTGAAATATAATTGTTTGGTTGACTGAGAGGTCTTTGCACTCATGCTGCACTTGCTCTTTACGCAATCAGCATCACTACCACACATTCCCGAAAGTTCGAGTGTGAATGGAAGGTCTTAGCTCAGTCTTGGCAGCTTTGTGCACGTCACAGAGTCTAAACATATTTGGTAACAGAATATCACACAATGAACTTGTCAAAATTAATAGCTTAATTTATCCTTACTCTCTATTATTATTAAAATCGCGCTTTACCCTAAATTTGTTTATGGGAACAAACATACCGATTGACTGACTGGAATACCGGCTTGTAGGTCGTAAAAGAACAATTTCCCTTATGATTATATTGACCGAATTCAATTAAGATACGCAGATATAATCCCATCCCGCGTTTCATACCACATAAGACCACTTTCCTATTAAATTCATTAGAATAATCTCTCATGCTTAAAGCTTGTAAAAGCTTTTGCATCGCTGTGACCGCTAAAAATAGTCTCAATTGGTTGCCAAATAATTCGGTGGAGGAGGGGAGGGGGGGGGGGAGGGAGGGATAATTAAAATAACCATAAAAGGCGTCAGCTCCAGGCCAAACCTTTGATCCAGGCATTTGAGTGAACTGTGGCAAAAATGCAAATGACTTAGGTTTTCCCCTCCTCAACGATCCCTCTCTGGACTAATGTTTGAAGAACCATAAGAAGACAACCGCGAAAAGTAGAATGGAACTAACATTTATTCATATCCATAATAAAGATTTCGCGATTACAATAAACCACACCAACCTGTCCAGAGCAGACATATTTACATACAACTATTAGATAAGATATTTGGATCAGCCAAACCGGTACCATTATAAATCCAGATTTCTCATTTGAAAATCCTCATCAGGATAGAGTTGGGCCGCAATCGTCCGACCAGCAAAGAATCGTCCATTGAGTGCATGGACAGCATTCACAGCTGCAGCATGGCTATCAAAGTGGACGAAAATTCGGACGGCGGCAGTATTCGACGACGTTGTCCCGGTTTCGCTTTCACCTGAGGGCTGCTTAACGTAGACGAGAACGCGAAGAATGTGACCGAATTTGTTGCACTCTTCAGCAACTTCTTCCTCCAAATCTGGATCCACTTCTTCAGGGGTTACCATGTTCTCCAAAAGTAACACTCTGAAATGGAAGACAAAAAGAGCAAACTTAAGTGAATAAAGGCACAGCGGATCGTTGATGGTCTGGCCACTTTTCACAATAATTTTCCCCCGCTTTTACTAAATTCTACCTAATTATACGTTACTGACACATCCTCTATCGATTTACAATCGCTGCATGTTAAGTAAACCATGACAGATCACCGTTATCTAATTTCGAAGACAGGGGCAAAACTTCCAAAATAGAAGTGACTTCATTGACATTCATATCATATAAGTGAAAAAATCGTTTGCATTGCATATATTCCACTGTGAATCGGAGTTTCAACACTAAAACACGAGATCCTAATCTCTATACGGTGGTATCAAGACTATCACTGCCGGCCCATTTAAAGCGTGACAGCCTGAATACGACTGACCTCCCCTGTTGTCAAGTCTGTCTGTCGATCAAACTAGTTATAATTAGCACAATACAGCAAGATGTGATCAAGATAAAACGTGTTTGCTGTGGGGTTTTCTACCGATAAGTTAAATATACCAAACGTTCTCATAACCCCTAAGTGAAAATTAGGAGGGGAATTGCAAAGGTCACAGAAATAAAATTTATTGCTTACCTGGAGAGTTCATATTCGAGATGAACAGGCGAAACAGCAGAAGGAGAGTAGGCATCTTCAATAGGCACCTCGTTCTGGTCAGGCTGCTGTGTCGTCGTGGTAATATCCTCATCATCCCATCGGGCTCCAGCGGTTGCTGAACTGCCCACAGGAGCTACGAAGAAATTCATTGAAGGGATCACACGAGTAACTAATACAGTCTTGCTATTATGATTATTAATGGAAGCACATTCATTTAGAAACAGATAAAGTAAACGACAGAGAGAAGACTCCACTATCAGTTAAAATCTTTGAAGAAAAACAATCGACAAATCTAGAGCTTAATAGACAAAGTCCATATGAAAAATTCTAGAACGTCATTTCAACATCAAAAATATTTGACTATATTAACTATCAAAATAATTTTCTATGTCAAACACAAAAGATTTATAGTAATAAGAGAACAGTCTCAAACATACCAGGTACACCAGAAGGTGCGGACTGTGACGGAATACCAGGTGGGATAAAAATGCCTGGAGGAGGCACTAAAGCACCAGGACCAAAACCGGTTGAGAATCCCGAGGATGAATTGGTTGGAACTGCAGATGATGCTGAAAACGATGTGACAGATGACAGTGATGCCTGCAAGGAAAAAAATGGGGTCAAAAGATTGGTTGGGATATAAAATTAAGGCTTCCTTTTAAGGTAAAGCCTGAAGTGTGCAAAGGTCCATCCCAGGACATCTTAACTGAAAGAACTTATAAGAGGGGATGTGCACGAGACTGCTTTCAGAGTTTATTTATAACAGAATAGGCGAAAAGATTGATGTAAGCCAATAAATAAAGTCTAAACTGTGAGAGAATAACAGAGATGACGAAGGAAATCAAAATCACCATCCTAATTAATATACTGTAGCATTTAAGCTCCAAGATTTGGATTCATCAGACACCGTCATGGCTGATGTATTTGGGTCGGTGGGACATCTAATGTTAACAAATAGTCATTCTGTTTCGCCAATGTACCTTTGTTATTGATGACCCCTTTTAGTAATATAAAAATTACATCAGTCCACGATTTCATGAGAAAAAATTTATACGTTGATGAATTGATAAGCAGATAAAGGTTGTTAGATCCCTTAAGTAATTGCTTGTTTTTAATATCATATCAATAAAATTTTATGGAAATTAGAAACTCATCGAACGTACTAGGAAAATCTCATGAATATTAGGAATTATTTGAAGAGTTTTATATAAAAGACAACATTTTTAGATAAAGTGTTCGTTTGAAAATCTAGCACATTTATGTTGTAGACAACTCAAACTAAGAATTATATCCAAGCTCAAGAAATAGATAGACTTATCCAACTTTTGGTCCCCACTTTTTAGATCAGTTGATGTCATTTACATCCACTGACATTGATAATACCAAAATTAAATTGGCAATTAAAAGAAAACCAAATTGTCACTGAAAATCAGATAATACGACAAAATCTGGTCGGAAAACGTTCAAGTTATACACTTCTACTGAATTAAATTAAGTAGAGCAGAAAGCAATAGCAAAATATTCGAAACCGATGGAGCAATTAAATAAAAATACAAGAAAGGAACACATAAATAGATAAATTGTAGGGATAAGAAAATGGCAACCATCACAAAATAATACCTTTTACTTTGTCCAGTCGAACCACGTGGTTAGGTATAAAAATGATGGAAAAAGTGATGTTCACATAAAATGAAAAAGACTCTAACAAGGAAGACAATTTGATTTAGATTTAATAAACGAGATTTAATTAACCCTTAGATGCAAAGGCTTGGTGAAAAACAGATCACTACAATTCACTAAATACACTCACTTTCTTCGAAATAATCAATTATTTATATTACTGTTTAGCTTCACATCTAATTTACGCTAGCCACGGGAACGCAAAGTACTCAAAAAATATGGTATTATCGTGCTGAGAAGTAAATACAAAGTATAGAAGGCATTGCGTGGATCGACGTATGTAAGTGTTTATTCGCTTTATGTCAATCACAATTGAATAGAGACATAACTATAAAACTGAAACAACAGCAGCAGCAAAAAAACTGAGATTCAAAAACAAAAAAAAGAATTCACTGTCAGATTTTCAAATCTCCCTGTAGTGATTTAGGTTCAGGTGTATATGCGTGACTGAGTAAATTAGGAAATACTGGAAAAGAGCTGTATTGAATTGATTAAACATACCACACAAACAATTATGTAGGAATGCGTGAATATTAATATACCACAATAAGAGGTTCAACAAAACTGCTGATAGTAGATGAGGCAATTGGAGTAAATTAACAATCATTAAAAAATCAAGATGCAAAAAGAGTAACCATTCCGAATAGACTAATATAATCATATTGCTGTGAATAGCAATGCTTAAAACAAAAATTATGGAGAGGCGGACAGCTAAACGAAGCACTTGAAACTAGACTGCATAGAAAAACCCAAGCATACGGGAATAATGAATACAAGTCTTAACATGAAGCTTCATCGGGGAAAAACATTCGGAGTAGCTTTCCAAGAGCAATTGCAGGACAGACATTAATTACAATTTACGATCGTATTTCGGTGCAAGCAAAATGTAAGTGACTTTTGGTTAGATGCTCTGATAAAAGAAAAACATCAATTACATTGCAATTGAAATAACTTAAAAACGAAAGAAGACACTACCGAGCAATTTAAAGGGAAAAATTTTATTGAACCGATTTTATATTTTACTAATAGCCAATAGATTAGAGGAACGTTAAACCCAAGCCAAATCGAGTAAAGATTACCTATTCAAGAGCAATGACTGCTAGATACAGAAATGCTGCAAATAAAATGCATACTGAATCGGTTAAATGAAACCGAACCAAGGCAGAAAACGAAATAGAGGACTGGTAAATATTGAATAAAAAACAATGCTTACATCATTTGAAGATTGGGACACATTTTCATGCTCCAATGCTGAGACTCTAGCCGAAATGCTAGCAGCAGCTGCCTGAACAGCTGCCGTGGCACTCGCAGACGGTACAGTCGACCCACCAGAAACAGCACTTTTCGGAGTTATCGCTCTCCCCACTCTCAATACCGTTTGTGCGATTTCAAACCCATTCATATTAGTTACAGCTGCAAGAGCCGCTTCTTCTGTCTCAAATTCAATCCACCCGTAGCTCTTGTGGTTAATTTCGGGTTGACCGAATTTGACATCTGGTTCAAGGCTAAAAGGAAAAGGCGACCATAACCAATTATGTCACTTACTAGCAAGATCTAACAGTCCCAAAAGCCTCAAAAACTGTTTGAATATCTCCTTCAGATAACTTTGGGTGAACCCCGGCTATGTAAATTCGACATTTATTCGAGGGTTCTTGTCGTAATTCAGCTTCAAGAGAGGAAGTTTGGGGAGCGTTGCTCGGTCTACCGACTTTAATTCCCCGTCCGGCGATCATAAATCCATTCATTTGTTCAAGAACTAGAGACGCCGCTTCAGGGACTTCGAACTCAACGAAAGCGAAACCCTTATGCTTTTGCAGGGCAGCATCCCAACTAAGAGAAATAGATTTTATAGGACCATAGGGCGAAAATGCTTTTCGAATTTCCTCTTCACCGATCTCGAAACTAATAGATCCGACGTAGATACGACTAAGGAGAACGAGGGCTTGAGTTTGTTTAATATTATTCATATCCTTGGAACTTGATAAGAAGCTCAAAATAAACATACCTGAGTTTGCAATTGCGTCATCTGTTTGCGGACGGCATTTTGAATACTCTGCTCTAGAGCATACTTTTTAGCACGATCAACTGCAGCTTTTTGTTCAGCAGATAGAGTAATTAATTGAAAGGGTGGAACTTCTTTAACCTCTTTACCATACACAATCGGTTCCCGTGATTCAGGACCATTATTTGATGTAACAGATTTACGATACGCATTAATATAGGCTAAATCGTCGACATTAAACATGTTCACTAAGGGAAAGTCCTCCGCCCTACACAAACGGTCCAGTAAATTGGTGTGCGCTGACTAAAAGCCAATAATTAAAATAAAATAATGTGACCGTTAGCTAAGCAGAAAACCAATAAAAGTACCAAATGGTTTAAAATCAACCATATTTATATTTTTAGCTTTAAGACTCACAGTCACTTCAATATTTTAAAAGAAAATAATTTATTTGAATTGTATCATAAAGAATACCTTCGGTGACGATACAACGTATAAATGTATGTATTGACCCTGCGTCTTCAGAATAAAGCAGGAAGGTTCAGTTTGAGCTTTAAATCAATTCCGGTATTTCTTCACAAATTATGTTGCGGTTTATACCCACTGCCACATTTTAAGACCTAATTTTGAATTTCATTTTAGGATAGAGTATTTCATATTCCTATCATTTGCCAATAACAAAAACATATGAGTCGAATAATTTTTATTCAAGCTCAAGTTATTTAAATTCAATTTATTTATTATAATTAATGTGGAGCATGAAACCATCTGGTACCTATTAGTGAAGATTTTTCAGTGAGATTATTGCAGTTGTGCAGATAACTATGTACACAGTTGGACCAGTGTTATGAGGTGCGTTTAACGATATCTTATTATCCTCGATTGTTTTTACTCACGATGTATAACAGATAAAATTCTAAAGTTGAAGTACTCTGTGCCGTTCAGGTATTTGTCATTAAAAGCGTCCCTGGACTTAGAAAGTGTAAACCAGTGGATAGAAATGAAAGCAAGACTTTAGAGTGCTGTCAAATGACAATTGTAAATCATTGAATACACGAAACCAGTCAACATATGATAACTAGACTTGATAAATCGGACAGATTTTATTAATTGGGGGAAAATTAGTGTGGATGACTAAATGGAACAGTGGATCTAGATAAACTAGCACTCAATTCCACTGATCGCTGAGAAATTAATCTAGATTACACTGGCTAGAATGGTAACAGTTGTAAAAATGTTCAAGATAATCTTACTTGGGACGATAGGTTGAATTCTTTGAGGAAATTTTGCTGAATTTAGTCTGACACGTTAATAATACTAGTTTAGTAACATAATATTAAGGTTGATGCATAGAAGAAGAAGTCTTCACAGCTGGAGGATGAAGGAAGTTTGTGAGATCTGAAAGTAACAGAAAAGTTATACCAACTAATACGCATTAAAATACACCACCGTAGACCGTAATTTATTTAAACACCAAAAGGCTGGAATTATAGCTAGTTCCATCATTCGCTTGTAATTAACGCGTAAAATGCTTTTTATAGCATCTAAAATAGAGATTGAACTTTATTTCATTTTTAGCTAACAATCAAGCTCAAGAAATAAAATTCCTATTCTAGTTGACGTTTAGAATCATTTGATGCAACAAATAAACTTATGTGCTATTAATTATCAGATTATGAAATCCCCATAGTTCCGTTTCTTTAATGATTTGATGAATTCATTCTTTTTTCTTTAAAATATTTCAACCGAAATTGTACCTTGACTCACGTCCATTAACATTAGAATTAATTTTAAAATTCACACATTGAAAAAACAGTAATGCCAAAATAATAAGAGGTAATTTACTATGTCAAAACATATTAACATTGTCCTTAAATATGCAGGTGCACTTTTGCCAACGCTAATCATGTTCGAGTGCGCACAGGTAATAGCGCAATTAATCTAGGAGATTTTTAATTTTTGAAGTACTCATTTGTAATTACGAATACTTTAGAATAACTTGATGCTTAGTTATATTCATTTACCACCTGGGGGTAAATTTAAGCCGTCGTGAAATGTATGATATTGACTTTTCTCGTTGTCATTATTTTATTTAAGTAGAGTAATATTTCGCCAAATTTCCCAAACTAATAAGTAACGTATGTATGGAGTGCATGTCGTAAATCATTTCGTTGTTTATTATTTTTGTGTGGTCTATTTCATTGTCTTCCTTTACGATTTCTTTTCATTCACATTGAAGTCACTTCATTTGCCTTTTTAGATGCTAGAACAGAAGGTTGGCCACTTGTGGAGTGCACTTCACCTTGTATTCTCATTCTGCTTTATTTGTTCACCGTTCTATGGATTGGTCCCTGGTTGATGTCCTTCCGGAAGTATGCATTTGACATGCGATATTTCATGGTTGCCTACAATGCTTTTCTCGTTCTTCTCAACGGATATAATGCTCAAATCTTAATAAAATCAGCCTGGGCGCTAAATTATAGCATACTTTGCCAGAATATATCCTACTCGAACGACCCTACTGAAATTCAAGTATATCTCCCCTTACTGGCTAGGCATTGTTTAGATCGCTTCAGGTTTGTGGTATTACTATGTATCAAAACTGCTTGAATTCGCTGATACGATTTTCTTCATATTACGAAAGAAGAAATCACAACTAACTTTCCTTCATGTTTACCACCATATAACAATGCCATTTTGGTGTTGGATTGCTGTTAGGTGGTATGCTGGCGGTAGCAGTAAGTACTATTGCTACAAACTGACATTATTTTAGCTTTTTTCATTCCTGCTATGAATAGTATTATTCACTGCATAATGTATGCCTATTACGGAGCCGCAGCTTTGGGTATCAAGTCTGTTCAAAAACGTTGGATCACTGTACTGCAGCTGGTTCAGTTTTTCATCGGAGTTATATTCGGAATATCACTACTCTACAACGACTGCATCTTCATTCCTTGGCCCCTAATATATTTAGGCCTTGCTTATGGAGCTACTATTATCCTTCTATTTATCAATTTCTACCGCAAAGAATACACAGAGAAACCTCGCAAAGTTCGAACCGCGTAAAGATTTTAGGAGTATCAAATCGTCAATGAATAATAAAATGAATTATTGTGGTCAGAAATATATACAACTTTACTCATATATTTCGAGTATATTCAAATTATTTTCCTTCTTGTCCTTCAAGTATTGTTTGAAATATTTTGACTTCCGGAATATCTCGATTTTCCTCCGGATCTGAGTGGGAGTGAGTTGGTATACGTTTTTGGAGTCTCGAGACATAGATTCCAAGTCGGATCCGTAGAGTTCCATCATATACATACAAAACATTCTGTCGTCTTCGGAAATGAATTTTTCTCGGATCTTCTTGGAGGACTTAGCATTTTTCAATTCTAGTCAAGAATTTACGGAAAGATAAATTACAATGTACCTCTCACTGTTTTAGTTTCGCGGATGAAGCCCTCTTCAACTTCAGAGTCCTAAACACAATTGAGGAGTATAAAAATGAAACATACTGATTTATAGATATCTTCATTGGGATCATAGCGTAGACCTATTCTCTTAAAATTAGCTGGTACGGAAAGGCTTGTATCCCAGGATTTTTTTATGATTTCACTAAAAAATTTAACGCGACTATGTGTACATACTTTTGTACGATGATATCTTTTTTCCCCTTCTTACGCTCCTTTCTTCGATCCTTTCTGTAATCAAACGAGATCCTTTTGCCTCTACCCATGCCTTTAGGATGTGTCTAGATAACCTTCACGTTAGGTTCTCGGAATGAGCGCATTCATTAGGACCTTTCTAAACAAAAATGCTAAATTTGATTTTTGTTTCAATGTGAGAATTAATTATCTAATGCTATATTGTAAATCGGTAGTGAAAATATTTTTATGTGGAAATAGTAATTATGGCTGAAACTTTTTTATTATTTGATATTTGCTCCTTAGCTTATCACTGATAATAAAATCTAAGCAATGTTTGAATTGCCTTTTCGACAATTAGACAAAAAGACTATAATTGGAAATACATGATAATATTACACTAACTAGGATTAATTATGGCTCACAATAGACTTTTATGGTCGGTATCTTACACCTTAAACAGAGAAAATTATGCTCAGGTTTTTTAAAGTTCCTATTCGTTCCACACTAAAGGAGATCCGAGTTTTAATTTTGGAAAACTTTTTTTGTTTATTAGTTTCTTCTCACATTTTCAAGACCTATTCAAAGTCGATTCACTTTATGCACCTTAATTTATACTTAATATAGAACTCTTTGTGGAACTATCATAAGTGATTTCACATAGATGACTTTACTCGTGCACTTAACTACTTTTTGTTAAGATTTGCCTTAGAAAGAAATATCATCTCCTGTTTGGATATTAACGATGTTTAAAACAAAATATATAAATCAAGTGAAATTTTTCAGGCACTGCAATTTCTACTTGGGTTTAGCTGAAACTACTTATGTCACACATTCCCGGTATTTTTTCCCAACAGCAACTCGCTAGCTGTGTTGGGATATTTAGAACTCGTCAAATATGATACTAGATATTCTAAATTTCCCTGCTTTTGTGTATTCATTAAGATCATTTGACTACGCTAATTAATCAATTATTTTTTATTTATGTATTAATTCTGAACATCGCACCAGCTTCAAGTCCCACTGTTCTCAGAATATATGTATATAGTTTTGTCTAAACCAGTACCCAATATACTTATTTCGATACACTATCACCTTGTTTAAACTATTTTACCACTAGGGCGAAAATCTCTCGAGGTTGCCTGATTAGCCATCAAATTGATCAAAACCTGTGAACGTTGTAGGCATGAATCCACTCAGGAACCCAGGGAACGAATTCTGATATTCTAATAAGGGGCAGATAGAGCAACTCATTAAGCAATCCTTGATTGTAAAAAAATTGAGTAGTCAAATTAATTAATCACTTCTAGTCAATTTAATGGAATTACAACTTCTAATCGCTTCTCTCTCATTCGCATAAGTCATCCCAATATTCGGATGATTTTTCCTCTATGCCTTTTCGAGAATACTAATAATATTGTCGATTTGTGTGTTTACTTTCTTAGAAAAGATGTCCTGAAGGGGCTCTCGTTTATCTTCATTAGAATCAGTTAGACTTTGCTTTTAGTGAATTTTTGTAGTAATTGAACTGTTAATAGTCAGTTTACCAAATGTTTTCAACCGATTTTATTTTATCTTGGAAACATGATGCTTCTAAGAGCCGTCAACATTAGCCCGCAGAGCGGTAAATGCGAGGGTGAACAGCACACATTGAGTACCAAGATAGTTAGTCTAGGCAAGTCTCTTCCACTGGAACAGTCATCAACTACGTTTTCCCATAGATAGTCGTATTATAATCGTTAATAGATCGAATTTTCTGAAAATACAAATCTGCCTTGTCTTCTTCTATTCGAGTCTGAATCAACTGTTGCCAAGGTGGAACTATATCTCCCGTCAAAAAGAGAGCGCTTACAAAACAATATTTTGTTGTTACCTAATTTTGACGAAATAATTACATAGATTTCATTAATTTTGAAAGACCTGTGGAATTTTTATCGTGAAGTAATACTGCACATTCTTGAATTTTTACTCGATTTACTGATAATACCTTAAGAGTCATTATTTACCGTTTCAAAAATATTTAGAATTTATTTTGGAATCGTGCGAAAGATTGTGTAATCGATACAGATTGGAGTTTTTAAGGTATGAAAGCCAAGTTTGCCTTCTAGATCTAGCGATTATTAGTATCATCATTGATCAAGTAGGTGACACTTTTGACCCCCCCCCCCCCCCCCTCAATAGTTTTGCGGACGTGGGTTCCCACGAGGAGTAAATATCCACCTAGCAAAGTGTCGTAGAGAGAAATTGGGGTTTACTGTATGAGTGCGAAAAGCACAAGAATTTAAGAAGCGATCTAAAGCATTTAGTCTAATCAAAGCATGTAATATTTCAATACCGAGCACAAAGTTCCTGAACTTTGAATCCCAATACGTAAGGCAATAAGCGCGTATTAAGCACGAACAGGAACTTAGTGGGAAGGGGATTCGACAGACGCAGAAAATAGAAATGCCTTTTTGAGAACGGAAATTGTAGAGGGAATCAATGTTTCTATTAATAAAAGAAATAAATAGAATGTATTTTTGTTTCATTACACATCCTTAGAACTTACCAATTTCATATCCAATGTATCTTAAGTGGCATTTTATTCTACTTTCGGACTTGGCGATTATCACGTTTTATATCACTTCTTTAGACTAATAGTAATAGATCAGGTACTTGATAAACTACAGTTGCTAGGCCCATGATACATGCTCTTGCAACTATATGGCTTTTCTGATTCCTGACAAGATGTTATTTTAAAAAAAACAGAAGTCTTGAATTACAATCTCGATCTTTAATTGTCACAATATAAAGTATAAACTCGGTTAGAAGGGACATTCTATAATAAATTTTTTATACTTAGTGGGATTTCAAACAGATTTCCATTTATATAGGATAAGCTGCGCGCCTATCCTTCAGTTAGACGTAGTGATAACCTAAATAAGTGAAATAAAATATCTTCTAAATCCATTTGAGAATAGCTTTTCATTTAGCAAGGTAAAGCAGATGTCATTTAGTAGCTTGGAAATCGAACGATAGGATATTGACTAACATCAGCAACAGCATTCCACTAAATCTATCTAGGGGCATGCAAGGAATTCATCACAGTCACAAAACCGAGACACCAACGATTGCACTCGAAAGACACCGCAAAAACAAATTTTGATCATTTGAAAAAACAGAGGGCAAGAATCTGATGAGATGAAAAAAAGGAGACATGCAATCAAAGACCCGCTACCAGGAAACTGGATAAACATGAATCTACCAAAATCGACTTTAAGTGACTTGTCCATTAGATGGAAAGTATCCGAACCAAGAAGACGGGAGGCACATAATAGAGTGGATCATGAAACTTTTAAACCGCTTTCTATCATTCAAATTAATTAACACATTATTGTCTTCGATACGCTTTAGGTAGAGACATACCTAATTTACAAATATTCTAAATACATTGACTCCAAAGTGATATCCGCCTTGCTTAAACTTCCAACTGATAAGAAACCTTACGCTCGATCAAGGTTAATGAAGGACATTTGAGTGGCCAATTCGGCCTTAACAACGCGATTTTTAACATCTAACTCCTCTTCCACTTCCTTTAAGCATGATTCATTTTTTTACCTATACACTGTTTATTTTTTACCGTGGCTTTCACTTTTACCGGCAAAGTTTGCGGTTTGAAGACCGTGAAAAGAAAGGCAAAAAGTGCTAAATCCTGAGAATGTTGAAATGAATACGTTTCAGAATAGTATTTCAATTCTCAAGACAGATACAACTAAAATTTTCTCCCGTACGCAAATTTAGGTCAATATAGAACGGACATCCCTTTAACAATAGCGGGTTGCAATTAATTAACTTGTTTCCCTTAACGTCATAAAGTGTCAACGATCCGATCCCCGATTTTCTACGTTCATAGACAAACTTTACACTAATAACTCAAATGTACTAAAGCTCTCACTTTTAAATAGGTTAGGACTTATTTAATCAGTGCAATAAGTCGGGTTGTGAAAATACGCAATTCTGCAAAACAAACCCTCGGCTTGAAATGAAGACAACTAGTGTAGCCTACATAACTGAGAGCCCAGAGAGTGGAGAATTAGGCAATAGGATCATAAGACATCTTCAATTTTTAAGGACAAAAGCAGTTTCCTCGCAGATTTTCAAAAGGGACTAAAATAACCGCAATTACCCACAGAACTATGACGAAAAAGTGACACAAAAATAACATTTTGTTGTTGTAGCCATTACATTACCGCCAGACTGGCAACAGGACCCTTCATAATCAAGCCAGTGGGGCGCTGACCAATATAACAAAACAGGGAACGTTAATGGTGCATAAGAAGAAAACGGGAATTAGAAATACATGAGTTTAGTGAAAGCTTTCCCGCATACCGATAGACATACATCAACAAACCAGCACAAATCCACAGAACTCACGACCCAGAGGGTAAAGATATACGACGAAATAATAAGGTGAAACGGACGAAGTTGGAAGGGCACTCGCAGTAATTAAGGAGTAGAGGGCTTACGGACTTGTGTACAGGGGACCAAACTGTATTTAATAATCATCGAGATCGAAATCTTCATCAAATTCAAGGTCACCACCAGCCATATGTTGGAAGTCAACTTGATACCTAAGAATACCTCCAATTCCACCAAAACCACGGACGAACTGGGATCCCTCCTGTGATTTGTCAGTTACAATCTCAAGAACGGCTCCAAATGACCGATAATTTAGGGCAAGCCAGTCTAATAGCAGTTGACTCTCTTCAATTTCCATTTCCGTCTGTGTTTCGGGATCAAGGAAATTACTTCGATCTCGTTCTTGCTCTGGTCGTAAGTGAATCACTCGCTTTTCTATTAGATAAAATGATAAAAATAGCATGAAAAATACCAAACCGACTAGAACTGAAATCAAACTGGAAATAAAAGACGCATAGGCTTATATAGAAAAACAAATCGAACATGAAATGAAATTTACCATCGCTTGATGAAGAGCGTAGCACATAGCGAGTCACCAAGAGATTTTCCCAAACAATTAGAGAATCTACTGCACCCATCTCCAAAGCTCGCAAAGTATCATCCACACCGAAACAGTACTTTCCAGTATCCTAAAGAGAAGCATACATTTCCGCGAATTGCCAGCTTACTTGGGAGATTTCATCAAAGTATCGTTGGATAAGTTTTTTTTCTTGGATAAATTTCACTCCCGCAAGTGTATCACTTGCGAGTTCGATAGCCTGATTAAATCCATTTTCACCACCATAAGAGATGTCCACAATTTTTAGCACTTTGGCTTGGAGTCGCTATACAACAGAGGAAGTAAGAATACAAACATAAACGAGAAACTTACAATATCAAACATGCCAGACTGGCTGAGGTCAGTTTTGAAATCAGCTAAACCAGCTAGGATAAGGCCCTCAACATTAACCCGATCGTTTGTAATGAACAATTGCACAGCAGTTTCCGCGACCTTACGAACGTAGTTATGACGTTTTTCCATGCGCAGACGTGCGAAACGAAGTGCGGATTGACCACCTCTCCCGTGTTTTTTCGGAAGTTCAACGCTAAATTTGTGAAGAATCTCACGAGTATTTCCCGATAAAGTTCCGAAAAGAGTCCCACTACCATCCATGATAATAAACCCAAATTTACTATCATCTGTAAGCAGAGCGGTTAGAGCTTCAGTATGGAACTTGTTATCACAAAGATAGAGTGAAGTATTCACTGGTCGGAAAGGTTCAAAATCAATGTTAACTTTTTTTTCCTTTCCATCGTCGGTAATAATTGTTCCACAGTATACAACAAGACCGTTTGTGGGAACTCTATTGTAAAGCTTAAGTCTTTGTTGCACTGAGGTAATAGCACTCAAGACAGAAAGACGATTAACGCGACTTTTAATGTTTGAAGCCGTACCGTATTCTTCGGCTAACAATTTTGAAATTCGAGTAATTTGATCCTTTGGTGGAATGATGAGGGAAATCATACTAGTCCCATTACTAATATCCAATAACGTTTGGTAATTTATTTCATACTTACCCTCGAGCAGCCTCAAGGCTTTTTATAAGCTTCTTAATTCTCCACATTTCAACGTTTTTATCAGCTTGGGAGACAACAGCTTCTCCATTTGAGGTCATTTTAACCAATATAATAAATTAAAGGAAGGACGACCACGACTAGATATTTCAAAAGCAGAGCGGGTCGTTATTTAAATTTCCACTTAAAGTTGAAATTAAAATGAAATCCGTAAAAATTTGAAAAATTATTAAATAGTATCTATATCTATTTATGGAATCTATATTTACATATTTGATGCAAAGACACGAGCCCAGCTGATTTACTATTACCTAATTATTGACTTTATATATCAATATGATGTTTACGTCATATGAATGCAATTAAATGTATAATGTAATAATCGTTTTCTCAGAAGTCTTCTGTTCTTCTGAACTATCTGTATTAAAATATCGGTGAAATATCATTTTTTTAAACCGTTCAGTACACATAATTTCCTTATTAGGGACTATGATGATAAGACCCTCTAAGAAATCGTAAGTTTCTCTAAGATTTCATTCAAGTTACAAAGAACGAATGTTACTGTTACTCATCACTAGTGGGTTTTGATTTAATAATTTAGTGAATAGGTATAATTAACGATTTCATTTTGCCTTTTGAATGAAAGTAAACACACCTGAGTTGTAAAGCTTTTACTTGCGTACATAGATGATTTATAAAATTAGTTATGGTTGCAGTTTATCATATTTCAATACAGGCAGTCTCTTCTCGGTTAGCTAATTTGCGGAACAATTTTGTACCATTCGTGTTGTGTCCACTACAGTCTATATAAGTTACCTGAATTAAATTAATCGTAGAATTTGTTAATGTTAAACAGTAACTTAAGACAGAGGATTTGCAATATACCAAATCTTTGAGCGAATATTAATTAACGTGCTGAGTACCTCAATTGCTCATTAAGATAAACATGCTGAATACCGTACTTATCACCTCTGAAATAGACATTGGTTATCGAAAAAATAGCAGTAGGCAAAGTGAAAACGACTGTTAGTTTTGAGGAATGCACTATGTATGTTCTTTGTCATGTTTCATTTTTCGATAACCAATGTCTATTTCAGAGGTGATAAGTACGGTATTCAACATGTTTATCTTATTGAGCAATTGAGGTAATCAGCCTACTGCTATTTTTTCGATCTCCCACATGGAGTGTAAGTACCTTTTATCATTACGAGTAACCTGTTCTCATTTCCATGGCAAGATAATACAGTAACTATTCTCGTTGGAGTTTAAAAAATATGAAACTTTCACTTATTAACCTAATAAATTGTTCGTCCCTTCTCATCCGAATACAGCTTCAGGTAGTCATAAATTACCACCGAAGAGTTGTGAAATGTATTAATTTAACCTGTCCGAATTCGCAAAGGTCCAACTGGTCACCAAATCAAGTTTAATTAGTAAGCGATATCAAGTGTACCTGACTCACTTTCCAGGCAAGTACCCACCTGGAAGATTGTTATTCAAAGTAACAAAATTAATTATGGAACTGTTAGTTATCAACTCAAACCGCGCTAAAACCATTCACCTGACTACAGATTCTAGCAGCAATAAAGCAATTAAGGTTACGTTCCTCAACCCCGCCTTGATGGATACACAAAGAAAAAATACGGTTGGTTCGAGTTAGTTAAAAATCACTTTTTCCACCTCATTAATATAAAAGCATAGTTGTCATTCGAGTTAATGAAAGGAGGAGAGAATAGTAGTAAGGACAGAAAGTAGTTCAGTGATGGATATTTCAAAGATATTATAGGCGAAGGAAGGGAAGGCATAGGCAGCTCGAGGATCTCATCAGAACTCAGTCTTAATTTGTCAAAAAACTGACTCATTACTGAGATCCATCCATTCTGTCTAAAACACGTTCGCCTTGCTCTTCCCAGTCCTTTTTTGTGACCCAACAATTGGCTGAGCCACCTTGCATAAGACGGGCTAAAATTGATCCACCAAGGAATACCATATGTTTACGCTGTGGTGGGTCTTCAATTCTGATTTTCAATTTCTACAAATAAATTAAACGATAAAAAATAAAGGAAACAAAATTAACATAGAAGAGTGGGAAAAAAATGAAGAGCTTACAGAAAGGCCCTTAGCATCACCCTTGAGGACATTCTGCACATAGAGCTGTTTCAGTTCCCGCTCCAATCGACTTGGGAGTCCTGGATACATGGTGCTACCACCACTAAGTACAATATACTTATAGAACTCAGATCTTGTATCAATTGGCGCAGACTGAATTGTGTTGAAGAGCATTTCAGCAATGCCAACGCTCTCTTTATCAATTAAATGAGGCTGGAATAAAGCTTCTGGGGCTCCAAACTGCTCACCGCCAACTTTGATTACTCTTCCGTCAGGCAACTGCCATTTAAAATAAGTAAATAACAATAAATAAAAGCTATAAGCATTTAGTGATCCAGGAAGTGCGACCTACAGTGTACTTTTTAACTAAAACAGTAGTTTCCAGAGCAAGATTTTGTTCCTGTTGGACATCATAAGCGACATAGCAAAGTTTTTCTTTCATTTGACGTATTGTCTCGAAATCAGCAGTTTGGTTAAAGGCATAACCACGAAGCAATAGCAACTACAAGTGAAAATAAGATGGTTGCAACAAGTATGAAGTCATTTAAAGACTTCAGAATAAAAAAATGAGTTACTTTTATTAGATATCGGGTAATATCTCTACCGGCGACATCCAAACGCTTGGTTAAATTGGTGAGGGTGTGACCGGAGTAAACTGGGCAAATATGTGTTACACCATCTCCAGAATCAACAACGACACCAGTCATTAAGCCTGCAAAGATGAATTATAAAATCGAGAAAAATATTGATGATACAAATAAAGGTGAAGTATTTTTAGTTACCTTGAGCATAAAGAGTAAGTGTGGCCTGGATGGCCACATAGACCGCATTAAATCCATAATCTTCAAACATAAGTTTCATCATCTTCAGTCGATTTGACTTTGGGTTATAAGGAGGTTCAGTGAGAAGAATTTTAGCGTGTTTTGTATCAATATTCAACTTCGTAGGACCGAATGTATAGTCATAAAGGTGTTTCATGTCATCCCAATTCTTGACAATTCCATTCTCCATGGGGTAAGATAGCTCCAACACGGACCGGAGCTCACTAGCTTCGTCACCAATCATGAGATCTTTCACCTCAACATTCCCGATTTTGTTTGAAGCTCGCAGAATCGGGCGTCCGAGAACAGAAGGAAATATATATTCAGGAAAGTTAGAACCGGCAAATCCACATTTAACAAACTGAGAGATTGAATTTTAATTTAAAAATTACCCCAGTTCCATTATCACAAACGATAACATGGTCGTTATCCTTATCCACTGCCATAATTCCAAGACAGATAAAGCTTCCGTTTCCGCTTTAATAAAGCCACCTATAGCTGACAGAAGACAACCTAACTAATTGATTCTTTTAAACATAGGTCTGCGACTATTTGGTCTTCTACAATAAATTTTCTAAAAACAATTATCTAATGGGAAAATTTGTTCATATTCTTATCTTTGCAATAATTTAGCAGCAAAAATGAAATATACATTTGAAAATGAGGAAGTCTAATAGTCTATTTCATTCTCCTTCGTTCTAAATAGTGTTTAATATATTTGCATATTTATAAAAATAGTCTCAGTGTAGAAATGGTGGAACTGACTTTGCCTAATAAAATTTTATTATTTGTTAAAGATTTCTGCTAGATTATTACAAATTTTCGGAGTTAAATATTTTCTCAGATATTATGGAATTACTTTTGGCATAATGTTTGGTGTAATGAACTAATGTGGTTATTTTTCAGTCGTACGCCATAGCGTTTGGTGATTGAAAATTCATTATGATTGGCTATTTCCAATCAGCTCATCAGCGGGTAATCAATACCTATGCTATTAATTGAGTTTAGACCTCGAATGTGCAATGATGCAATAATTTATGTTTCAGTTTTAATATGTTAATGCTTATGAAAAATATATTTTATGCCAAGTACCAACAAAGTTTCGGAAAAGCTGCGACATTTTGTATTATATATGAAATAGCGATTCTTAACGAATAAGAAGTCCTCAAGCCACAAAAATAGCAAACGTGTGCACTCGAATGACGATATTTATCCTGCACAATGCCAATCACCACGATACACATGGTCAACTTTACTGAACTTTCACGAAGAACTATCTTATATAGTAAATTGGGATGAATTTTCGACCAATCGAAATCAAAGAAATCTGATAAAACGAGATTCTAATATATTTTCAAAGTAGTATAGCCTCTTGATGTTTGAATAAAAGTTTGACATTCAATACGCTGTCCCATTCGAACACTTTTCATCTGAAACTCATACGTTAATCAAATTTTTCTTCATATGTTATCGAAAGTAAAAAAAGAATTGTACTTTCAGACAAGGTGGCTGTACTGTCACTATTCGGTTTTGGGGATGTTTTCCGTTTTTAAAGAAACACGAGGTAATGATGGGGATTTTTCAAAGCGTGCGAATTTTTACGCCACGATTACATAATTTCCTAATGTAAAAAGTTGTATAACTCACCAGGTAAGGCTAATACTCACATTTTTTCGACTAGTTAGATTCATTTGAATTAACAGACATTTCGATTTTACCACCATTCGGTACAAGTAAATTTGGTAATAGCATTGGCAAACATATATATTCGGTCAGATTAATAACGTTATTACTGATTTCTTTGTGTAAGGTCCATACATTTCGGACATGAAAAGTTCGTTTATTAGTAAAAAATAATTTTCAAAGTTTCTATTAGTATAAATAAAAATATAATATTGCCCATTACGAAGTTGTCATTTTTAAATAAACTTTATCGACTATCACATTCCAAAATTGGCGAGTAAACAAAGAGAAAAAATAAAATTATACGTTTTAAATATGTTATGATTTTTGTAGGTATCAAGCAAACTTTGAAGACTATTTGTTGAAGTTAATTAATCGGGTAAGTTGAAGTAAAGAGTCACAATTTTGATTTGGGTTCAACATGCATTTAGGTATGATTCGAATACCTGTTTTATCAAATTGTCCATATTTTTAACAAAACAAAAGAATTTTATTGTTTATAAATATTGATTACGCAGACATATTCTTTTATTTATGTAAACATAAAATGAATACGAAATTTAGTCTTTCTTCAAATTATAGGTGAGAGACAATCTTACGTCACTTTGGCCACAAACGATGAATATGCTATTGGTGCCTTAGTGCTTGGGCAGTCTCTTAGACTTTCTAAAACGGATAAGGAGCTAACAATCCTCATTACGGATGGAGTCCCACATAATTTTCGGTAAAATACCAAATAATAATTTATTATGAGTTAAGGTTTTCTTTATCCGTAATTTATCGCTTATTTCAGAATTCTTCTTGGTGATGTCTTTGACAATTTAGTAGTGGTTAAATCCTTTCATTCCGGGGAGAAAAGAAATCTGAATCTACTAAGACGTCCGGATTTGGGCATAACATACACCAAGCTTTATTGTTGGAAGTTGATCGAATTTTTAAAATGCGTATTTCTTGATGCGGATACCATTGTGAGTTATTTTTAAGGCCCAGTACTTCATTGAAATGAACTTAGCAAACAGAATTCAGTAGAAAATAATATTTTGGAGTCAATGAATTAAGTATAATCCGCGTTAAACTTAAAATTCTGCTATTGCTAAGTTACTTCATATATCATCACTTTATTAAAATGCCTCGATAAAAATTTTTGTTTTGATCGGAGCAATTAACTAACTTTAAGAAATTCTAATTATGCTTTAATATTTACCTGGTTTTTAAATCGTTGCTCAATGTTACTTATGTTGCAAAATGAAACCACATTTTTACTTTTTATTTTTTTCAAAAAGATAATTTCACTGAGTAGATAAGAGTGAATTTTTAACCTACACGAAGCCTCATTTATTTAAATTGTTTATAAGTACGTGCTAAAACAACCAGCCAAATGGTATAGTCTGATTACAAAACAATTTCCTGTTTACTGAATACATCTGGACTACGTTGAATTTCCTTGCCTATGGATAATGTCACAGCAAATCATGCTACTTCAATACGAGGTTCCCGATGATGGTTCGGGCATCACCAGCATTAATTTGCATTACAGCGCGAATTTTATTTGAATAATAGGAAGCTAAGTGAGTTCAAAGCTTTGTTTATTTGCTTTATAACCCACTTTAAAATTATGTTTAAATCACAATTTTATATCAAAATAGAATTAATTACTATTAAGTGAGTGTGAGTGAATTTTCTAATGAAGGAGTTCTACTTGAAGTACTACTGTAATAATAAAGAAATCAATTCAATGCTAAAATTTTAAACGTAGGAAATTGGAAAATGGTATACGAAGTACATAGCATTTTCTTGAGGGGATAGATAGTCGATTACTGCAGATCGATGAACTTTCCCAAATCTTTAATGTTTTTTACTCTGAGCTGAGTAATAAATTGGGGAAAAAATGTGAAGCTCATTTTCTAAATCTTCAATTATTAAATTAAAATGCCAAATATTTATACCAACGTGTATTCACAAACTGATAAAGAAATAAAATAGCCTATTTAATATCCCCTAAAATTTTTCAACTTTTTTGATGAACTGTTTAAAGTATTTTCAAATTCTACAGCCTATAAAAAGTTAATTTCTATTCGAAATGTGTCGATTTTATTATTGGCGCTGATATCGTAGAGGTCGTGAAACTTACTCGATAGCGACGATTGCTTACCATAGTGTTTGGTCTTTCTTACCAGAAAGATAGATGAGCACTGAGCATCACGCGTTTTGAAAATACTTTTCTTCGAAGTAACTATGTAGTCACCGTGGATGTCTATCAAAATTGATTTGTATGCATCCACTGGAGTGGATAACCAGCCGCCCTAGTAAATTTAAATTGGAAGGAATTGCAGTTACGAAAATATACTTTAATGGGCTAATGGGAAATGCTTTCTTTTAAGAACTTGGGAATTATACTAACCTTATTAAGAGTTTTAGGCTTTGTTTAAATTATTTAAAGATAGGCAAATATCTATCTTTCTACTTCTCATAATTTCATTTTAAATAAAAGGCAAAGATTGAAAGTATCATTTAAAATTCAATAAAAGCTCGATGGTTGAGTGATATCATTTTTTTCCTGCATATTCATGGGAAATTAAAGGTGTATAGACCATACCTTTTTATTTAATTTTAAAAAATTCCATATTTACTACATTCCACTTACCATCGAAAAACAGGATAAATTTAAGTAATTTAAATTAAAGTCAATGTAATCACTTTAAAATTACAGGTTCTACAAAACATCGACGAGCTCTTTCAACGTGAGGAGGTGAGTGCAGCACCAGATGCTAGTTGGCCGGACGTCTTCAATTCGGGTGTCTTTGTCTACCGCCCAAGTCTTAAAACTTTCGACAAATTGTCCCTTCTGGCCAAAACCAGGGGTAGTTTCGATGGAGGTGATCAGGTAGATTAATTTCCATTAGTAGTCTCATTACCATAGAAATCATTATTATTAATCGCGTTTCATATCAACAATATGAGTTGGGCAGGGAAATGTACAAGTGATCTTGAGTACGAACCTTTTGGATTGAGACACTCAAGTGCCTTAATTCGGGTCATAATTTTGACTTGAATTTTGTATAATGATTATCTGACTGGAAGGATTGTTCCAAAAAAGTTTGAGTCCATTCGTATTTCCAAACCTGTTTTAATTCATCTTATGGTAGAAAATGGATAGGAGAACACACCTTCGATGGCCCTATCTACTGAGAGATTAGGACAACTATTGTCTTTTTGCACTATTCAAAGTTGCTTTACATTTGTATCAAAATATTATGAAGTAAGGTTCAAGTCCGATTATGTATATTTTGTGGTGGAACCGTGTTATAGAGCGCCATTTAGTTTAAAATATTGAAATGTGTTTAGATTGCACTTGCTGTTTAAGAAGTGTTGAATCCGATTCGATTTTTTTTGCTCCGACAAGGTTAAGATATATGCAATGAAATGCGAACGAACCGCCTTCATTTTATCCACAACTTTTGATTTGCCTTATCCAATCATGCAAACGCACAAATTGCAAAAAAGAGCAATCGCTAAGGTGTTTTATTAAATAGCAGATCGATATCGTAACGTTGCGGTGAAATTGGTAAATATTTTATCAGAAAGCTGCATAAATCACTATCATTGTTTTAATTTATGTTCCAAACTTTCCGCAGTGGTGCAGATATCCATTGTTAGTGGTGCTGGCTGAGAGTAAATAAAAAGGTAATTCTAGCAAAACCAGGCATCTCTTGAAGCCAAAGTACTTCTCTACAAAACAAATTGATGAAATACAGATAGCTGGCATTAAAATGTGTTAATTATTTCCGAATAACCTTAAGTGAATTGGCTTTCTCTTTATCACATAAGCTGAAAACATGAAATTTTTGAGGCTCTTTTACATTTATGCATTTTCAGGCTTTTACAAAGTCATTTTTAATTCGAAAAATTCTTTAAAAGTTCAGATCTTGATGTGTTTAAGGCTACTGAGTATAAATCGGAACTTCAAAAAATCTTACAGAATAATCAAGATTGTACGATTGTGGTATTTGTATTGTTTGTTGAATTTCATTGCTCTTCTGTTTTCTTTTGCTATCCTATTATTCATGAAAAGATTATTTTTGTTCATATTTTCAGTTAACCCATTAATTTTAAATATTTATTCTAAGCTAAATTAAAACATAATGATTCTTTCCAAACATACTCTGAGCTTAAGTGTATTTATAACGATATTAGTAGTTAAATTAGATCTTTTACGAATTGCAAAGGCAATTTTTAACATTCTCTTTGAATTTAACAATTTGCCTTTTTTGGAGTGCAGTTGTGCTTGGCCAAGGCGCTGCTTCTTTTTATCGTGTTTCTAATTGGTGGAACTAACTTTGGTGGTTCGTTTAGACTGAAATCCATTTCGGAACAAGAGATAATGCTAGTCTTCAAGTGTTTCGTAGCTCATTATCATTACTTTGTGCTAATTATTTCCAGATAAGTTTATCAAACCTTTGAGACTTGCCTATAAGAGCTTCCTAATTTAGATAACACCTCAAATCTGCTATTCCATTTACAACTTCAACAAGTATTTGCTGTTCGGTTCGCCTTTTAAACTTAAAATCAAAATCGTTTTTGGGATTCCACAAATTTTGCACGGTATTACGAGGTGTAGCGTTGCTCTTTCTTTGATGTATGATTTCAATTAAGCTTCTGGGACCTCGGCGAGGAGGGTGGCTGTCAAATATGAAACTTCATAATATATCATCCAGATCAACCGACTAACCAGCTGACTTAGTGTAAGGGCGTATATGATACAATTCGTGACGCTTTTGTGAAAAATAGTGAAGCATATGGAAGATCCCTGAACAAACGTTAGATTAATCGTGCAGCATCTTTGCAATGCACAAACATTCGTTGTCATGCAAAATGTCTATGAAAAGAAGTAATTGATGAATTCAGATGTTATGGGCGGGTGGTCTAATTTAAACAGAGATTCGGTCTGCTATTCACCATTTAAGAGTGCGATGATTGAACGATAAGATTTAAAAATGGTCTGGAATAGCACTTTGTCCAAACAACACATTTAAAAGAAATGTGGCATCCAATATTCCGGCCAAATTAATCTAAATATTAAGAATAAGAAGATAATTAACCGAAGGTCTGAAAAGATAGACAAAATATGACGACGCAGACGATTTTTCCTGGTTTGAGACGTCAATTTTTACACGTATCCATTGTTTTCTTTAAAGTTGAATTTAATATGAAATAACCCGTAATAGGTTATTCAATGCCATTAATTTTCAGAGCTGATTGATTGGAGGGGTTGGACAACTCAGAAAATATTCCTTTTTTCTATCAAAAAATAGTCATTCGACTTAAACTAAGATGCTCCGATCTAAAGAACTTTGAGCTGTGATCTAATCTCGGACACATATTTTCAATCGAAACCAGGTCTCTAAGTGACTATTTTCAATTCTAAAATTGCCTAAACATTGAGGGACTGTAAGAGTAAGTTGAATGAATGCAATGCTTCAAACAGATGTAGTTTGCTGGTCAAAAGAAAAAATGGGTAATTTGTAAGTATTTTGTCATTTATTTCCATCCAGGTACAAGCCCTCAGAATTTTCTGAGGTGTAATCATTGTCGCAGATAAATGCATCATCGGCGTCTGTGGATTTTCGTTCCATTGGCCAGTGAGAAGCTGTTTAACTATCATATCGG
This sequence comes from Hymenolepis microstoma, assembly GCA_000469805.3. Lineage (NCBI taxonomy): Eukaryota > Metazoa > Platyhelminthes > Cestoda > Cyclophyllidea > Hymenolepididae > Hymenolepis > Hymenolepis microstoma. Next base: position 35,284,421 of record LR215989.1, on the reverse strand, counting down.
AGGTCTTTATATTACTGGTCATTGGTGCTCACCCAGTGTTGTGAATAGACAGCCGCACTGATAATAATTCTGATTAATAGGACAAGGTTTTAGAATCCACTCGATAGATATTGTGAAAGCTCTCCAAAGCGAATTGGGGAAGTTTGAATTACAAAAATAGCTTTTCCTTGCTATGGTAAAAAATGTACAATATCTCAGTTCTATTAATGGAGGCAGGGAACAAGTGATGTTTACTATTCATAGCTAGTGGCTTATTCAGTAGAAATGAAGAATGCATTATAGATGAAAAGCAGTGAGGAAAGATGAAAAGTGGATTCACAAAACCGGGGCCATTCACTAAATCTCACTAAAGGGGAAAGAACTCTAATTCGCTGTAGAGCCTGGAAGAAGCGGGATCGAGAAAAGGGGACTACTGAGCGCAGTGAAACTTATCAGCATCTAACGGCCTTGCTTGTGTGCGTGTATTTATTAGTCTACTATGGGAAAAGACATTTGGAAAGGAGTGAAAATTTTTGTTCTGAACGAATCGGATTCTTAATTTCTGGAGCAAGGAGAAGTTAATCCTCGATACAATCAAAGTCTAATTAGTCTACTATTACATGTTCTACGTCAGATTACTGATTATTTATATAAAAATGCATGGATAAGCACTTGGGGTGCGGCTCGAGTTTACCTTACTTGTTAGGGGCGTGTCACTGCCACATGGATTTGTAGACCGCACTTTTGACTTTCCATCCCGAAAAGTTAAACCACCATATTTCATGAAAATTTTCAGCGTTTCCTTGAATGCAGTCATTTTTTAAGGACAATAAGTCATTGTTACTTGAACAGTGAAACTGTAAGAAACTGTAAGAATTCGCAAATAGAATTAAAACCCATTATCAAACAATGAATTTAAAAAATGTGAATAACATATCCAGATAGTAATTTTTCTTAAATTATATGAGTATTTTTTGCTTTTAACATATACAAACTTGTTATAAAGTATTAAAATAATTTTATTTTGATTACTATTTAGGATTCAAAAGTGGATTTTCGCACCTATTTGCAGTTTTTATTCAGTTTTGGCCATTGAATAGGAGTTCATTAGCATAATAAATGTCTCTAAATAAAATGAAACCACTAAAGTCTGGTAACTATGTCTTCAAATTTAGGAATAAATCTAAAACAGGGTCTTTTTACGGAAGAAGCGATGATTGTGGTTGGAAGCAAAAAGTTATGTTTAATCTAATTAGTGGAGTTTGCTCCTGATATATAATCTTCTCCTAATGGTGTTAACATACCGACAATTTGCCATTTTGGTTGATTTATTAAATTTGGTAGTCCAGCCGTTGGGGTGTGCTAAGTTTATATTTCTTTAGGGGGTGTGTCACCTCAAATTTCGACAACATGTATCTACAACCACGTGGAAAAATTCCTGCGATTTGTTATATAACATCCGATTCTCTTTCGGCTGCGCATGGATGAGGACATGTTTTTTTAAGTCCTCATTCTATTGGAGTTTTTAAACATTTGACGAGCTTCCAGTCACGATGTCTTTTTGATAAAAATGTTTATTTAGGCGGTGGCCTTTCATTCAACTCCTGATTTAAGTGACAGAAGAATGTGGATTTTACATCTGAAAAAGAATTCGAAAAGCATGCACTTGCTTAGCTTTGCAATATCGATTATTAAACAATGAAGATCAAACTTCATGAATTATTAAATTCCCTGGACTGATTTTACTTTTAGTAAATTTATGTCTATCCATTTTTTAAATAAATTTTACACCACTGAATAATTAAACCTATTTTGTCCAAAGTTACAAATAAAATTAACAATAATGAAATATACTTCCTCAGAAATTAAATTTTATCACGGAAAAAATGAATTTGCGGATATATACATTTCCCTCAGAAATGGGACTAAAACTGCAGATTTATGGAACATTTTACTTGTCTTCATAGAATAATTTACTTACTCATTGAAAACACCTCGATTGTGGAAGACAAATCGTAATGTATTGAAAACTAAGTACAAAGGCCTAACAGTTGCCAAGGTGAACACATCGGGTTAAACCAGATCGTTTTGTGTTGTGTCAACTACAACTGATTAAATGGACATTTTTTTCGGTGAGGGGGGTTAAATGATTATTCAAGTCGTCTTGTCTCAAAGGTACCTTACTTAATGGCCTGACCTCGATAGTCCGGTTATCACACTAACTTAATCTAACAATAAGCACATTTTTGAACTCTTCATTTTTTTCGGGTTATTTGAAAAGCCTATTTTTTGGTGACTAATGCTTCCATTTCCGGAATTTAACAAAGACTGCGCAAGAAGCTTAATAGTTGATGTCAGGCAATCACCCTTGGCAGATCGAAGAAATTTTGTCTTTCACCTTCGACATTTTGATATTGCTTGTTAACGCTTGTATGTCTGCATGCGTCATAGTTTATTACCAGTATTGATGGTTTGCCATTTTTTGTGTCCATTTAAGTGAAGTCCTTGCACATTTAGTGTTTGCATAATAATCCTTAAAATTCGAAGCTTAGCGATATTTGACTAGGCTTATTAAAAACGTTTATTCAAGAATTGGTGTGCGCATAGTCAACGAACACGGTAATAATTCTCAAACAAATTTAGGAAAGCGTTTTTTTTTTCTGAGCTCATTTCAAGCAGAAATTGGCATCATCAAGACTTCTTGGTGAGGGATTCGAATTTTATCTCCTTCAACGCTTGCCAAATTTAACCAGTTCGGTGGCTATTTCACTCACTGGCAAGCGCCAACGTGCATCAAAACCGCGCAGGCGAGCAAGCTGACTACGTCGCCACCGGACTCACGATACTTATCTACACACTTCTATTGGGGAACATGTTCCACTATTCTGATTAAAAAATCTTGTGAAAAGAGCCGTATACATAGTTTCAAAATTATCTCTTTGTAAGCGGTAGTGAGCTATCAACTTAGATAGGGTTTAATATATCATCTCTACTGAAAGGCCATTTTATCCATCTCAGTTTAGATCCAAGATTTCAAATTTAAACTTCGAAAGTTTTCCACACAGAAACCTTTTATTACCAATAAACAAAGAAAGAATTCAGAGAATTTTTCTATGCTTTAGCTAAGTTATAAAACATTTTTTTTAATTCACCACGCCCAGAAGGTACGACTATTTGGACTTTAATTTGGTTTCTAAGTGTGAATTTTCTCAAGACTCCCTGTAGGTTGTTGGTTAAATGCTTTGTATACTTACCTTATTTCTAGTTAGTAGACTATTTCAATTTCATTCTTGGTTCCCAACAGCTTTTGTACGTGACCCCGTCTTCCACGTGGAATCATAAATAATGTTTCTCGTCTGAAACAGCCGTTCAAAAACGCAAATATTAAAAGTGCCTGTTTTGAAATATGCATTAATTTTCTAAGATAAATTAAGACAAGAATTTCATCCTTATCAGATTTTAATAATTCCGCTTTGAAGGCATTTGATATGATACTATTTAAAACTCTATTAACTTTATACGATTTATTATAAGTATATTTTTGTTTGATTTATTGATAGCTAAAATTGCTTCAAAGTTTATGGAAGTAAAAGAAGCATTATTTCGAGTGTAGCCTTAAATTTGGAATAAGTTAGTCGATCCTGCAAAGTTTGTTTGAGTGTTAATTCAACCCGAATTTTTCGCGAGGAGTTACGATTGGACTGATGATTGCGCTAGACAAAATGAATCTGGGTAGATCTCCGTTGAAACTGTCTAATGTCTAGAAGATATGCTTATGCTTCTGGGACATAGATGTTTGTAATGGTGCCGTCTATTGCTTAAAGTGTGCCTTTATGACATGAGAAGCTGTTCTTGTACAATGTCAACAAATAGCTCTCTTGCACAATTAGAATGAGATGATGAGTAAAGATGGGAGATATGTGAGTGACAGCAAATGTTTTCAAATGCGGTAGAAGAGATCTGAGTGACATTTTTGACCACAATAACTCTTGGTATTGCCTGATTAACGAGTACTTGGAGCAGGCTCTTAATGGTGGTACCTGCCGTTGTCGACCGCGTCGGGTGGTAACGAGCGAAAGTTTGATTCAAGTATGGAAACACTGTTCATAACATTAGGGGAATTTCATCATGGTGGACGATGGATCAGTTCTAAAGAAGGCATGAGTACAGCGACTTTCCTTATATCCCTTTTGAGCGGCATATTTTATTTGCCGTATGGCAAAAATGGATGTGGCAAGTGTTTGTTCCTCGGATATGGTAGTCTAGGAGATCAGTTACAAGAGTATGACTCTAGACATGTAAGGATCCAGTGTGCATGAGAATAAGTTAGTAAGTATCAATTTTTAACATCATTATTTTCTTGGATTAAAATAATTTACTTCTAAAAAAAGAATGAGTTTCTATTATTCACTTTACCTCTGTTTTTCATGATATGCAGTCGAAGATTTGGTTTAATATTCTTCATTATTGCTCTAAAAATGATAGTTTTTTCGTTTTCAGAATATATCTGAACACAGTAAGCAACAATATTATTTAATTTCTTTTATTAATGAATTATTAATTAAATTAAAGCCTTAAAGTGTTTTAGAAAATAGTTCTATTTTTCATCTTTGTCCTAATCATACTGATCTAAAAGTATAAGTTTAAATCTCCACGGAAAATATGCCCAAATTATTTCCCAGTAAAGAATTATTTTGTTTGCTTTTCTTATTTAAATTAAATCAAATTGACTTTTATTCTATTAGCAGCACCCACAAGTGCCTGGAAGATGAATTCTCCCTGTAAGAAGCTCCTTTAAATGAATTTTTATAATTTTTTCCCTATTTGATTTTTTTCGCCAAGCATATGCAATCATCTTTGAATGAATACAAAATCATACTTTTTCGAGTGACTAAAATTATCCATTTTAAAAGGCACTTTGAACAAATTTAAAGTTTTCAACATTTTAAATTCCTTCCATCATGTTTCAAATTCTTAATTTTCTGCCTAATTAGCGTCTCATATTTCACACACACTTTATAAATCGAGGTGCTTTTAAGCTCAATAAGATGAGGACACTTTCGCCTGTTTATCCTTGGGGAAAAAAACAAATCACATTAACCGCCAGGATAATTTAAATAAATATGAAATACTAAATATCAATTTATCCACGCTAGGTATTGATTTTAACATTCTAAATTGAGAAGATCTCGATAATATTTGTAGACCTGGTTTTGTTATTTAAACAATTTTATTTGAATCGATTTCTCCATTTATTTTAATTAACAGGGTCTACTGAATGAGTACTTTAATACTTGGAGCACCGATACATTGGACAAGCATCTGTCATTCACGTATAACTGCTCCTGTTGGATACTGCCGAATGACAATCTTATGTTCTACACTCGTCCTGCAGTCTGGAAGAAATTCGGGACTCAAGTAAAAGTGGCCCATTTTGCAGGATTCGAGAAACCATGGAAACATCGGATGTCTGCCGATGATGGAGCCATCTGCCAAGCAATTAACCGACTGGAATCTTCGGACACTATCTACACCACTGCTGAGCAGAGTGGAATTGTTGCTCTTTGGTGGGCTGTTTTCTTTAAGTGTGTCAAGAATCAGCTAGGCAATGGCATGGTAAGCTAACTGGACTTTACCATGAGCAACAATGTCTTATTGTATTTTATTTCCTAACTTCTTAACCATCGATTGTAATAGTTTTGAGTCGTGTTCCTATTCTGAGAATCAGGCTGTAATTAATTTATTTATTAGCTAAATAAGAAAATAAAATAACACAGTTTATAAATAATCGAAGAATAAAGTTGAAATCACTAAATTTAGTTTCATTTCAGAAAAGGACGAATGTGTCCTTATTGCGCATGAACACGCAGGAATTTGGCTATTCTCCGGAACACTATCTCTACTTTTTGCCATATTTAACAGAGGGAAAAAGTAATCGATTACAATCGCACCACTATTTGGCGCTGAAATGTGCAAGGTAAAATATTCGAAAGCAAACAATTATTGGAAAATAAAAGTTTTCCCACAATTCACTTTAAAACAAAAGAAATTGGGGGAAATTAATTAGGTGAAACAATGTTTCAAAGGTTTTACCAAATGGAGGCCGTTGAATAGGAGGGAAACTGAGCACATTGAATAGTACTTTTGTTAATTTAATTAAAGTGCGATCTCCCCTTTATTTGAATAAGGCGCTTCAGAAATTGCCAAATAAGTTATTCAATTTTAGTATTCACTCTTTTCCATTTTAAGTGAAGTAATTTCTAAAAGAAAGAAATGTAATGGAACATTTTCGAGAATTAAATGCATGCAATATCATTTTCATTACATAGAGGAGAACTCTGCGTTTTCCAAGCTCAACGCTAGAAATGGCTTCTGCTATAGATCCGTTTTAGTCATCGGGTTTATCTTGAATTTTTGAATTATTAGTTTCTTGGGTTACCATACAGATTTCTCCCCGAAACATGTACCATTCAACCTCCATTTATATTTTGACGGTCGCTAGTAATCGTTTTTTATCAAAAAAGTAATTAAGGCCACGAATGCAGAGCTCATGTTTTGGCAAAGATATGAATTACAAACACCTACAAGGTGTTCATTCTCTTCACGTGGTTAGTTGGATACGCCAATCAGTAGTTGGGATTTACCTTCGTTCAATGATTGCTTTTACCTAATTCAGTAACATACGGCTTTTTAATTATTAAAAGAAGGGGACTCTTGGAAGCGGTAATCGGCGATACTAACATGTTCAGCTGTTCATGTTAATGAATGACATTAGGTGGGACTGAGGTATCGAATTGAACAGTGTTTTTCCTTCATTTTTAGTTCCTTTCAACGACCTTTGAGCCCGTTCCTCCTCCGCCACCACCTCCATCTCCTCAAGACAACCGGCCTGAGGACCAAGAATTTTGGAATCAAAATGAAAAGTATCACCCTGAATTCGATGACAATTCTTTCGATTTCCTTCACACCAATCAACGAGTTGACGAGTCCAATCGATACGGGATGTATCACGAGTTCTTCGAGCCTCCAAAACCACCAGAACCCGAGCACCACAAGTACTACGAATCGCATCACCATAACTCCCATGGTCATCAGCCACCAGTGTACAATGAACATCACCAATGCCATCAAAATGAATGTCAATACCAGCCCCCGCAATTCAAGCCTTCTTTCGAGAAGTGCCATCATCAAGAGAATAGACATGAGGAACCTCAAGAATGGCATCAAGATCAACCCCAGCAGCATCAATGGCAAGATCAGCCACAACCTGAACACCATTCTCAACTGGGTAGGTAGTTATGTAGATGTGAGTCTCTATTCAAATTTATTCGAGGGTATGATTGCATATGCTCGAGGAAGAAATATTGCATTTAATTCAGTCATCTCTTCATTGAGTGGCGACCAACAACATCATTTGCAGAAATAAGTCAATTTTGATATACTAAAATCACCATCACCGTAGCTCATGAAATCAGTGATTTACCGCATACTGCAGAGGGAACTAAACTTAGTTGGGATTGAATTTATAATTAAAAGCTTATTTAAATACGAGCAAGTTGAGGGCCGAGATGAAATACGCTTTAAAGAATTTTGTAATGAGGTCATGGTCGATTGGAAACTTCCTCAAAATAACTATAACATCGGAGTTCTAAAATTACTCAAGTAGATTTGAGAATATATCGATTTCTATTATGACAACTGTTAAGCTCCCAAACTGAAATTCGAATTCTTCCATCCGTCACCACAAGTATTTAAATAAATGTCTAAATATACCTAGAACTTCCACTTCCAGACGTCTAAAGTGTACTTTTCAAGTTTTTGATCTGTAACACAGAAATTTGAGACTTATTCCAAATACATTCGCAAATATGCATTTTACGCTCATTTCTGGGGATTTCTTCGTTCTTTGAACTTTTTCTCTTCATTGATCTCCTGACGAGCATATTGCCCACGCAATTGACGGGAAATAAGAATCTCGTTGTGTTCCTATAATGACAAATAGGTTCGCACTTGTCGTTGTTTCACTAAATTTTCAGATGCTCAAATCTTTTACCTCAATTTTCCAACTTGAAGCAATAGTCGCATAAACACCATTTAAAGTTTTTTATCTAAGTCAGTTGGTTAAAAAAATGTAAGAAAAAGAAAATAATTTTCCTGTAACTATTTTATGCATTTGTCGCATTGTTAAAAACTTCTGGACATAGGACAATTTTGAGAACGGAATTTTATCCATTCTCCAAAATAGAGGCGATTTATTCATATAGGCAGTATTGATTGTGTTCACTTTGGTCCAAAATTGTACATTCTTACTCACTGACAATAATTTCGTAGATTATTTTTCTTATGCAATTTCATTTTTCAGAATATAGCCCTCCACCATCTGCGCCAATGAAACAGCCATGTGGGGAACATCATGAGCACAACCAAGAGATTCAGCATCACCCCCCACCCGGACAAACTTCGCCTCAACGACAGTGTGAAACATCGTCGCCAACTTCTCCTCCTGGATCCCGTAATGACAAGGATCCTCTCTTCTTTGCTAAAAAACCCATGTGCCGGGAGTGTCTGCGAGAACTTCAGTGGAGTCGACAATTTTTCGACTTCCTCCATCGGGACATCCCTATTTCTATGTCTCCGACTTATTTTAGATCGCGAGTAAGACCCCCATCTCACCCGAAAAGTCTCCCTGGACAGCAAACAATTCATGGAGTACTCAAGAACTCACCCACTCCATCGACAAATACCATCCTTGATGGAGATAACTCGAAAATAAACGCCAGGGAGCACAAAAAGGGAGACAAAAAGAAAGAGAAAGGTTTGCATCAAGTGCATAAGGGCAAATCCGTTCCGAAAAAGCGCCTGAAGAAACCCGCTGATAGTAGCAAACTTATTGACGCAGCGAAGAGAAGAATTCAAGCGAAAACGGAAAATACTGGTCCAACGGACAAAACATCAGTGGAACCCATGGAAAAAATTAAGGCATCTCCAATTAAAAACGTAGCTAATAAAGAGAAGGAGCGCAAGTCTGAAATAATATTAGCTCCTATTTCGAGGAGTGCCCTGACCAGGAGATCTGAGGTGAGTGAAGATAATCAACTAGAGGAGGCTCGACCAAGACTAGGAACAGTAACTCCACCCGCATCTGTCACTCGTGCCAAAAGGCAGATTAAACCTCTGGGTGGTCCTCAAAAAGCAGAGATGGAAGCGCTAATAAGCATGAAGATTACTAGCACAGAAACTCCTACTGCTAGGGGGAGCATAGAGTTGCCAGAAACGGATGAAGTGGTAAAGTCAAAGGCCTATCCAGAACTAGAATCAGAGCCTGAACTAAATACAGCGATAGACTTAAAGGTTCCTTCATTGCCCAAACCAGAGGAAAGGAAGACTAAAATGATTGTGCAGGAAGAGCTTCAAAGTATTCAAAAAGCAGAGTCGGTGAAAGAGATGACAATTCAAAAGACAGAACCAAAAGAAAGAATGAAGCAGAAAATCGACAATGTTGAGGCTAAGCAAGTGGTGGAGAAACCGGTTGTGGATTCTACTCCGTGGCTTCCACGTGCCAAAAAACCTCACTTCAGACCCCAAAAGGTGGGTTGGTAAAGTGATATTTGACCATGAATTGAATGTTTTATTATTTTCCAACACAAATTCGACAATTTTCACATTAGTTGACATCGATTTGTAGTTTGCTCGTTCGCTTGAGAAAGTGATTTGGATAACGTATCAAGGTGCACTTAATCATTTTTTATTGTAAAGTAATGGGCAAAAGTAATAAAATTAATGATGCTATGTGAAACGGGCCGAGATCATTATGACTTATTCCAGAATTTAATAGAGGTCTAAGCATTTGCTAAGAGATTGTAAAATAGTGGGGATACGTTAATAATTTAACTATCGATGCTCTTCAAAAATATGATGAATTTACGCAAAATCTGAAAATTCCAAAACATGAGCAACACCTTTAGTTTTTCCATTTGCATTTTTATCTGAACAAAACTTTCAGTTTTAGAATTGAATTACTGTATAACATTTGGTAAATTTAACAAAATAAAAATTTTAAATTGGTGTTAGCAGCATTTCGTCTCGATCAGCATTAAGTGAAAGTTATATGTTGCAAATCGTAAAAAATTAATGTTGATAAACTTGAAACTGTATTGCCTTTGTACGCTTTAAATTCTCATAGCCTTGAAGTATACTTGACTCGATGGACTGTCTAGTTAGTCAGGCTTGACACATAATTACTAATTACTAATTAGCCTCGACAGCCTTTTGATAAAATATATAGAATAATTAATGAAAAAATAAAAGTGTTCAAATCTGGATTAACCTAGTGACTGTGATTCATCGGCTAAGAACAGCAATTGATTTATAATTTTTTGCGAAAAAAATATTGTTTTATACTTAAATTTATATTTGAGTTTATAAACAATTTGTTTTTAATGCGTATTTTAGCAGTTCTCTGGCCACGAATACTTCTGTGATCGTCATCGACCACATCCACCACCTCCTCAATGGAAGATGTTTGCCTGGGAAAGAGGCGAAATTGATTATATGGGAAGCGACCGCTTCTCCAACATTCTTGCTCGAATTCGCTCAACTATCCAACAATCTAATGATAATGCACTTCCAATTGGTGTTTGGCTGTAGAATGCCGATTCTTTCCCCTCGTCTATCTAGCACTTGCTTATCCTTCTTTTCGCTATTCTATAAAATTCTGTCGTATCTTCCATGTGCCAATCAACATTTCAAACGCCACAATCATAAACTCTATTTCGCAATTATTTAAATTTCACTTCGCTTTTGTGAATTCCAGGTACTTCCAATTGAATGATGCTATTTTCCAATTGGTTCCTGTTAAATTCTTCCCAATTACTGTTTTTTTCAAATCCATATGTTTAGTGAAATTAAATAGCCGGTGTTTTGATCATGCCATTTGCTTCCAAAACAGGCGAGGAAGAGCAAGAATTGATTTATATGAATAGTTTAAATCCTCAAGCATACTATAATTTAATTCATTTTGATTGCAAACGAATGGATGAAAATAATAGATATAAAATAATAAATGATTGTGTATAAGAAGAATAAATTAGCTGTAAAGTTTGTCGTGATTTATTATTATTAATTTGAAATTTGAGGGATGGGCAAAAGTAGAGGAGTTTATTGTGCAAGTGTGAAATTATAAAAGGAAGTGGAACATCTCAATCGTATTAAAATTTTGACAATTGCTGAAATTATTTTGAACAGTTTTAAGAAGTTCGAGACGAATATCGTTAAAATGTCTATTTATTCAAAACAATACATTTATACATCAACTGGAAACTCTATAGCTCAATAAATTCAATTAACTTCCATTTTCAATAAATTTACTTAATCGTTAACTTAGTTACTTTAATAAAATTATTAACCGAAAAATAAAATGCAATGGGCGAGTTTCTTATTATAGTTTCACTAAGTGTAAGTAAAAATATGAATTATAATGTTATTGGTTTAAACTTAAAATATATCAAGACCTAATAAATTATGAATTATTTAATAGTTTATTCCTAGATTTGATGTTCTATGTTCATCGACGTACCGCTTTCACATAATTTTTTTCGCATTTTAGAGTTTCTCCGGTTTAGAGGGTTTCTATCACTTAAATAATTTGTATTTTACTATAATAATAAAGATAACAATGACTGTGTTTTATATCAACAAACCTTGTATATTTTTTTCACAGACATTACTATAAAAATTAAAACCTAATTATGCTCAATGTACATATGTAATATTATACCAACTAAACACTTGGAGATTTCAAAATGTTAATAATATATCTTTTGCTCAAACAGAACTCACGCCTATTTTATAAAGATAATTGAAATTCTTTTCTCACTAATTGTAAGGGTGAAAATATAGATTTGTTTAAATGCACCGTCAAATTGTCCTGTTTATCAATTTTGGTGCACGCTGACAGAGAATGGGTAGACCAGGTATCTGTGCTTTTTTCAAGTAATTATAATATACTCAGATTTTCGCGGTGGAAATCGTGGTGATGGAAGGTTTAGTGAACGCGGCACTGGATCAAGAGGTGGTCGTGGAGGCTTCGGTGGTGGTCGAGCTAGTTTTGGTGGTGGCGATGGCGACAGAAATGGTGGTGAAAGAGGTGGATTTCGCGGCGGCTTCCGTGGTGGCCGTGGCGATGGCGGTGGACTCCGTGGTCGCGGCGGTGGCAGAGGAGGTGATAGAAACAGCATGAGGGGTACACCTCGTGGACGCGGCGGTGCCCGCGGGGGAATGCGCGGCGGCAAAAAAGTTTTTGTTGAACCCCATCGCCATGGAGGTGTGTTTATCATAAGAGGAAAGGATGATTCTCTCGCTACACTCAACTCAGTTATTGGCGAGTCTATCTATGGTGAAAAGAGGGTTAGTGTTGACAATGATAGCGGTGAAAAGATTGAGTATCGTATGTGGAATCCTTTCCGCTCAAAGTTGGCTGCCGGCGTTCTTAACGGTTTAAAAGACATTCATATGGCTCCGGGTTCTCGTGTACTTTATCTTGGTGCTGCTAGTGGTACCACTGTATCTCACGTCTCAGATATTGTTGGTCCCGAAGGATGTGTCTACGCTGTCGAATTCTCACACAGGTCCGGTCGGGATCTACTTAATGTCGCTAAACATCGCACCAATATTGTCCCAATCATTGAGGATGCGCGTCATCCACATCGGTACAGGATGCTAGTTGGTAAGTCATCAATTTTTTTTATCGAGTCTCCTAGGTATGGTTGATTGTATCTTCGCTGACGTCGCTCAACCTGATCAGTCTCGTATTGTTTCTATCAATGCTGAACAATTCTTAAAGGAAGGAGGTTTCGCCGTTATCTCCATAAAAGCGTCTTGTATCGATTCTGTCGCTAATCCAGAAGTTGTCTATGCAGGAGAAATGGAGAACATGAAGAAGGACAAATTTTTCCCGCTTGAAAAGATGACTTTGGAACCTTACGAACGAGGGCATGCTATCGTTTGCTTCCAGTACAAAGTGTTAACTGCAGCGGTTCATCACTAATGATTCTTAACTCCCTTTCAACTTTATGTACATATATTTGCTAAAATTTAAGTCCCAAAATAAGGAAATCATATTTGTATTTAGTATATATGCATTTATTAATCATTTGGTTCTGAGGAAGGAGCGAATGCAAGAAAGTGGTGATTGACAGCTTTGACGAGGGGCAGCTTCCAACGGCTAAGCATTCCTCCTATTGATGATAATCGCTTAGCAATGAAAACTCTGGCAACTCGGGAATGAAGAAGTGCCATTGAACACATTATGCACGGTTCTATTGAAAGGTAGACGTCGCAGTCTGTTAGTAGGTACCGTTCGCTCTGTTTGAGGTTAAGACTAGGAAGGTTTTATTGGTTATATCGATTAACCTACCGGCCGACTTCATTTGCTGCGCGCATGGGAGCGTGATCAATACATGATTTGGCATTTTTGGATATCGTTTCAACCAACGGAGCTGGATTGCTACTTACATCAAGTTTCTTTACAGATGGCTTGTGGATTACGATACAGCTGCAAACACTATCTGGATTTACAGGGTCGCAAGAAGCGTTTGTGCCATTAACTGAATTATCCTTAGATAGATTTACAACTCGTTGTAGCCAGTGACTATGCCTGAAAAATGATAATGATTTCGAATGAGTGATTGCTATTTAACAATACCATTAATTACAGTTTAAAATAGACGAAAGGAGCTGTCTTCACTAATTTTTAATATCAGCAAGTCATTTTCCAGAATATCAGTGAAGAGACAGTGGTTGATTTATGAAAGTTAATTGATTGAAAAGGGGTTAATTTTAGACATCTCATGCTTCCAAGGATTTCAATTCTACAATTAGATTGACCCATGATAATAATAACCACAGAAATCCATGTCTACAATTACCTTGGGTAAATGAAGCCTCACTTCTGTACGAATAAGACGATTGGTCTTCTGACGATTTTCAACAAACAGCTTTTCATTGTAACCACTAGGCGTGTTGAAGCGATTGCTTTATTAGTCCTACAAGTGCGTATGTGAAGAATTTTGCAAAGTCAGAGATTGGAGGAGCTAAAAAGAGGCGTTTTCCTTTGAGAGACTACGACCCCCTACGTCTTTGCCAAAGTAAGACGAAAGACTACTTCCTCTCAAAGGGTTCGATCCTGTCTTTAAGTGGGCGATTAGTCCAAACAGATTAAACACGTATAACAGAATATTAGACTCTACAACCAAATAATATCAGTGTTGATTTCTGGCGATACCGATGACTCACATTTAAAAAGCGAGAGAAACTCCTATCTTCGAACTCAGGAAATAACAAGAGCACTATGGGGGTGATCTGGAATAATATACCAGGGTCTAGTTCATTTCTTTGATTGGGGACAAATTTAGTTCAGGATTAAAGTCTTAGAAAACAGGCCACTATGTAAATTTTAGACCAAATCTTTTTGAAGATGGCCAAATGATTCAATGATCGAGAAATTTTCATGCTAGCAATACGTAATAGTTGACCGAAACCGATTATTTTGAAATAAGTGCCCATATCGATGTAATTACCGCCAAGAAATACCGTAAATTCTGGATGGTGTGAGAAATCGCAAGTTTCACTCTTCGTAACACTTGCCTTGAATTTTCAATTGAAAGACACTTATCTTTACACGAATATAAGAGGAGTCCAGTCAATAATATAATGAGGAAATTTGTGGTCCTCACAAAGTAAAATAAATGTTTAGACTTAAGTAAGACAGAAACTTCAAAATGATTATAGAATAACAAGTACCACTCGAGATCTTCAACTGAGAAGTAAGGTTTAGCCGAATTGTTTAACCGATCCTTCAGACCGCCAACTGAAAGAAGCGATTCAAGCTTTTGATCTGAATGAAAGTTGAAGGGCCAGCTTCGAAGTCCATCCACGTCCTTTGTGAGAGAGACCAGAGCTTTCTGCTGTCGACATGAACGCGGTTGACTAAGAGGCACGAAGCAGGACTCAACTGTTGGTTCCAAGATGCCTGTCTCCTTGCAAAGTTGAGAAGCCAAGTCCTTCGCGTTTTCTTCTGTAAATCTAGTAAGAAATTTTGATTAGTTTGCATCAATATTCTGAAATTTAATCAACCGCAATATCACTCACTTTTGACTAGCAAGACCCAAAAAAATCCGGCCAAAGCAATTCGAACCAGACTGTTTTACATAAGCCCTTTTCAAATGGCCCAATTCTCTAGGTAAGGGTTTTAATCTACCCAATACCGAAATACAAGAGCTCATTTTTGATATTGGGTCAACAGAGGCACACAAAGCAGGAACATTATGTCCATTTGAACACCAGTTTGCAGGCTCAATAACTGCACATAACTGACTAACATCAGTTGTAAAAGCAAGTTCACTTTCTTCTAGTTTTGATCTTTTAACTGGCACTAACGACTCATTCTAAAAGAGGACAAAATAAAGTAGCAAAATCAAGTCCAACCTATCGACGATATTTCTACCGATGTCCCATGTATAACGTTTTTAGCGTTTCTTCGTTTATTAATACACTTAACCATCCATATCACAAGATGAGCTTCAAAGGTTCGGCTCTGATCGAATATTAGAGCCCGCTAAATGTGTCGAGGTCATCACACTATTGTGGTTGGATTTTGTTGCCTCATCTCCACGAATCAGCATCAGCTTTACTAGTGCACGAGACGCTTTCTGCTGGTATCTTTCCATTCAAATTGTGCTGGGAAATGCTATTCAGAATGGGGTTGGGAATCGTGCTAACATAAGCATATCTACTAACATGTCAAGAGTGAATTCCATTAGGATGGGCGCTCTCTCCCACTGCTGCCTTCAGTTAAAGCGCAATGTCTCAACTTTCCTTACATAGCCAAACGTACCTCCTTTCTGTTAGTTTTTGTGGCGAAAATACCTCAATGTTAAAGAACTTAGCTATCGAGTCAACTCATGGACACTAGCGATAGTCCCTTCAATAAATCGCCATCGTACTAAGCAGGCAATAGACAAACATCAAATCGATTTTTAGGTACAGTCAAAATTATGCAAGCTTAACAAATAAGAACAAATAATTAAAATAGATATAAAATCTGTCACTTATATATCCAAACATTTACGAAATCCGAGTTTCGACTTTACCTTATCAATTCCATTTTCCAAAGGCACAAAAAAGGTTTCGATTCCCGAGGTACTTAAAACCCTGATTATCTCAGAAATTTGCTCTGACTCTAAATGATCACCGAAAATAAGCAAACCTTTAGCTGCGTCTATATGGTAATCACCTATACCTAAAACAAGCAAAAATAAGTTAACATTGGCACTAAGATTTCATTTTGAAGATAATAACTTTCCAAACCCAAAAATTCAGAAAGCAGATGGTCGACAACACGAAGGCAATCAATACAGTCAATTGACTTGAGACGAAGCATTTAAGCTATTGGTAAATGGATATAAATTTAATGAATTTGCTTAAAAATATTAAACAAAAGGAAAAAAGAACAAGACTCGAAATGACTTTTGTATTTTGCAACTACATATACCAAAGTACAAATCTAATGATTATCACTTGGAAACTTCAGATTCGAGTTTAGTGAGAGCAAAGTCATGATGAACTATTGCTTTGCCGGTGAGAAACCCACCGATCAATAATTGTGCACCTGTTAGGAACATAAGGGATGTTTTAAAGCTGCCACAAGATCTCCGAATAAGTCCCAACACTTTTCGCGTTTTGTTGACCTCAGGAATTGGGTATGTTCTGAACGACAAGGAAGACGCGGCGCAGCAAACGAATGAAAACACGAGCGGTGCAACTACGCCAGACGTAGTCTAGTAAATAACAAATTATTCAATAACTACTATAAATATAAAATGCAATCAAGGAGTAATATAAACCTGGATGAGAGAACCACGAGTTTCGAAACAAGTTGGACAAAATGATTTTCTGAGTTCAGGATATCTGAGTCCAGCAACAATTTTCCGATCAACGCACAAATCTTGAAAGATAAGGTATCCAAAGGTTGGAAGAACTATACAAGGCATCGCAGTTGCAAAAAAATGGTGCTGTGAGTAAAGGTTGAAGAACAGCCGCATTCGAACTAGGATAAATAAACTGGAACCAGCTACACAACATGCACCAATTAGCATTCCTTGAGTAGCACCCCAGACTTCAATTTGTGGATGCCAGGCAGTAATTTTATCGCGATATTCCTTCAAAGGTTTATCATAGAACGGGCTGGAACTAGCCATCCTATAATGCGCACGAAAGTGACCTTTAAATTTACTTTGGCCGCTAATAGTTCTGTTAAATAAAACAAACCATGATTAAATTACTTATAACCATACAAGTGATTAAAATTTAGCTCCAATCACTAGACTTGCCTTTGATTTCAAACATAGATTATACTGCTTTAATCACAGAAAATAAGACTGCAGCACTAGCCTCAAATTGACCATGCACACTGGGAGGAATAAATCGCCTAACGAGATCTAATCGCCACCCCCCACCCAAAGGACGAAATAAGTAGCAAACTACGGTCAAGACGTAGTAGACGGCACCCCCCAAAAACCCAAAATATTCACAATACATAACAACTAAAAACAAAGGAACCATGTCACAAAATTTATTGAATTTACAATGTGAAAAGAGAACAACGACCACGCAAAACTAGGTTATTTAACATACGCGCTACCTCCACTCAAATGACTGACAAGCACGTTCTATTAACACGACCTCAGAATGCTTCCTCTAGAGCAACTGATAACTGCGCCAAACTATCCTCGAATCAGCTACGTTCCCTCACCGCTGAAAGTCTGTTTGAAACAGCTACAGAACTGCCACAGTACACGCCAATCCATTGGATATTCACCAACAGTTGATCTCCAAAAAAAAACCCAGCAATATCAGTAATAAGTGAACTCCGAACACCAACACTGCAAATCACCTTTCAGCAATGTAGAACCTATCAGCTCGAAACAGCATCTCAGGTCACCAACAGCCAGCATGTGTAGCACCTGGCAACCGAGATCAGCAAAACACGGAACCATCTTAGAGCAATACAGGAAACTCCGCTACAAACCAAACAAAACACAGTTAAAAGTCTTAAAAATTTTTGTATAAAAACCGTTATTTAATAACGATCTCGTGAGCGAGATCTACTGTCACGATAACGATCTCTTCTATAACCGCTGCTTTCGTGACGGTCCCTACTAGATCGACGTCTTGGAGAGTACGACCTAGACCTCGAGCGTCTGCGTCTTGGAGAAGGTGACCACCTAAAATGAATTTACCAAACGATTATAACTTTCCGAATTAGACCTATGCATACCTGCTGCCACGACGACGTGTACTCGGCCTTCCGTACATGGCCCTCTGAACACGAATTTCCCTTCCATCAATTTTACGACCATCCATTCCTCGGATAGCATCTTCAGCGTCGCGCTCGTTGTAATATCTTACAAAAGCGAAACCTCGGCTATCCATTGAATACGGATTTCTAGGTATGTAAACATCGCCTAAACCAATGAAATTTGTAAAGTATAGCTTTAGTACCAACGTCTCCGTAACGAGAGAATATTTTCCTCAAATCGTCAACTGTTGTTCTATAGGCGAGATTATCAACCTTTAGAGAAATCATCCCTTCAATACGAGGAGGCGAGCGACCGTTACTCATTTTTTCACTCATCCAAGAAAAGCCCCACTAATCAAGAGCAGCGATTAAAAATGGCTCGGGTTTATCAATGATTTTAGGTCACTTAAATAATCCCGTAAATTCAATTTCTTATTTAAATTTTTGCAGGTTTCTTGCAGCAAACAGTTTGTATGTGGTTTTTAAAAATATTAATGTTCTTAGACTGTAGATTTTATTAACCACAGTTTTATTTGTGCTAAATCTATTGTTAAATACATATAGCGGACATGATAGTTTGAATAAAATTCAAACGTTCAATATTAAAAATTTAAATAGTTCTATTTTAGCTTTCTTTTTCACTTTTTTGCTTCAATTATTGAGTTATATATATTAATAAGTCATAGAACGTCTTAATTAATTCCAGATTTCCTTTTTCTCTTTAAATAATCTAAGAATTAGGTTTTATTCAAATGTGTTAACTCAGCTTTCGCTTCCTCCAATAAATAGAAGTAGAAGGAAATTTTTAATTACTTTACAAAAACTGCAAATTTCTTCCTATTTTCTTCAGATTTCCGACAAACACAACTTCGACTGATAGACATTATCCTGTCAAACTCTCATAGACAATCAATCGGTCTTAAATACTTGATTTTTCTTTTTCAACCTCTTTATCATTAAATGTCGGGCAAAAGCCTCAGTCTTTGACTATTTCTATGGTTTCCTTCGACTCTAAACCTCTTAAATCCACAAACCATTTAACTGAATCTCCTACAGGCTTCTATCTCCAGCACCTTGACTATGTAGCGGATAAGCTATCTCAATAAGCCTCGACTATGCTCAGAAATCTCTGTGGCAGATCCTCCTAGTCGGAAAGGCTATCGCGGTGATGGCGAGAAGGAAGCTGTATGGCAAGCGGAACGTTTATTGCATATTATGAAATTGAGAAATAGGATTAGGTATTAACTAAATCTAGCGTGATTTTAGTGAATATTAATAGCAAAATATCTGATCAGTGTTCTGCACGTACAGCTGCACACTCCAAAATGTTCGATAGAGCATTTTATCGTGTGCAGATTGCGTACGCCACACCTGCCTGATACTGTTCATTAAGGTAATAATGTTCCTTAATATTATGATTTTAGAATCTTAGTGGATCTATATTTGGTGGATCTGGTTCATTTTCTACTGCAAGCGGTGCAGTTCCTACCACGCAACAACGAGGATGGAATATCAAGATTTATTTTTTCCCCATGTTTAAGATCTAGCTGTTTACTTAATATTTATTTTTCTTATATAGAATCGGACGAATGTTATTCGTGAATGTTATTGCGATTCAACGCAATGGTCATTAATCTTATTCTCTTTAAAGCAGACCGCTTCAGTTTTATAAATGTGTATTTTAATGTTCTTACAATCTATATTCGAATATCTCGTTCCGTACAATAGATCACGGTACCTTAATCTGACTATACAACATTAGTAAACAACGACATACCAATTGAAAAGATGTGCTTATTAATCCACAAGCGGCATTTAGTTGCAAATTTACATATTTTCCTCAAAGTACCAAAGAGAGGCTTAGGGGATATACAATAATGACTGACTTCTGAACCCCCTTGGTGATCAATACACTGTATTTAACTCTATCCCAGGAGAATGATATTACAACCTCTAACATTGGTATGCTTTCATAATAAAATCTTCCTTCAAGTAAATAAAACTTTATCTACATCGAAATGTCAGATTAAGAAAACATAGATCAATGTCCTTCCTATGCCACTGTGAAGTATTTACGTTAACAAGAATTAAATTTTCTAAGAGGGAAATACTTCCAGTAGTTTTCAAATTTATGGTCATTTCGTTACCCTATTTAGAATAAATATTCGCACATAAACCGTTTCAAATAACTATTTGATTGTGTACTAATAATAAATCTACAGATCACATTTAACTGAATTTCTTTATTATAATTAATGCAAATGATAGTGCTAGAGCTCTACGATAGGGGACAAATGAGTGGTAAAGTACTGAAAGAAAAGGTCTCTCTTAGAAACGTTGGCGCAGAATTACAAACTCTAAACGTGAAGGTACATTTTCACTTTCTAGCCGCATTCAACCTCCAGTCCTCTGAAATTAAAAAATGTGGCTCTCTGTCGCTTCCTATCAGGAGGAAACGTGCACAAGGGATTTAAAATAGTACAAGAGTCGTAAGAAATATAGAATTTCAAATGAATATACAAAGTAGAAGATTCGTTTTGTTCAAATAAACAATATAATTTAACTGGGAAATGTATTTCCTTTAGGTCTTATTGGATATTGTAGTATACATAGCATTTTGAGGTAGCACATATTTTCCAATTGTTCGGTAGTATATGTTCTGCCAATGTGTTACTTCATTATGTTCAAAATTAGAAGGGATCCTATTTCGACGCCTTTCGTCCATGCTATTGAGGGTGAAAATATCCTGTAAGTGCCAAACTACTAAATGTTTTATAAGAACTCGTTGAATTTCCATTCTGAGAGTGCATTCCTTCAAAGAGAAAAAATCGAGCAGAGTCTCTCGAAACTTCCATGTTTTTAAGCCGATCCAACGAAGCAATATTAAATCCACTGGTTTAACATCGGGATGATTTTGATAAGATTTTAGGCAGTTAAAATATTCAATCTGAGCGATTACAAGTTTAGATGGAATGAGTGGATATGGATGAAAAGCGTCCCCTATAATTGGCAGAATATTAGCATAAAATAATTCACTTCTACCTTCTCCGAATAGTACTATTGCCTTTAATAGCAAATATTCGTTATAAGTGAGCTCAAGATTGTAAATCAAATCGTAGATTCTCAGTAATTTCCTATTTTGGTGAAATTTATCGTCCGTAATTTGAGGATTTTGGAGAATATCTGTCCCTTGATATAGGAAATGGGATATCCTCAGCAATAATACATCACTAAATGCGTCCACCAATAAATTTTGCTGATCCACCACCTAATATAATAATGAATTAATTTGGTTTATTACTCTTTTGCTTTGGTAAGATCTCATATAAGTTGCTTTATACCATATTAGCTCAATTTTGGTAACACAAACTTTGAAAAAAAATGAATTGAAGTGGAGAGCAAGCACTCGGAGAAACATGTAATGAAATTTAAATTTTAAAAAATTAAATATTCTCACTTTCCAACTCACCAAAACCGTTTCTGTTGTTGTTCGGTCATTTAATAAAGCCAGATTGTAGTATTTAATGTTAAAGTGCTTCTGAAAACGGTTTATCTCAGTTTACTTAAAACTTTTTTATAAATGGCACACTGCAATTTTCAATTATCGTGGGGCATTCATCTAATGTTTGGAATCCCAATCGAATATTTGCTTTGAATTCGATCAGCTGGAAGATACATCATAGCAATAGAACTAGATCTCCAAGCAGGACTACAGCAAAGATGAGTTTTCCTTTATGAAAAATGATTGCTCACTTCACTAAGACATTAACACACATCTCTTACACCTGGTGAGGTGAAGTATATTGAAGTTGTTGAAGGGAACTGTCATTATTCAAGTTTCTAACTACATCCCAAAAAATAGGCAGACAGAATCTGTGGTCACCAAACTATTTTTGCTATTGGTGCATATGGATTTAATAATCATTTTTATGGGGGTCTCTCAAATTGACAGGACTTTTTCTCCTCCCTACGTTTGAGACACAGAGTATATCCTTTTTGTTGTAATTACTTGAAAGAAATCAAAATATTTTAAATAAAAAAAAATAGATTGGACCATTACAACAACTGCGCTAGCTGCAATGTGAAAATCCTTGTTTTACTCACGCGCAAGTAGACAAAATGAATCCAATTTATAAACAATTCAGTTTACTATTTACTTGGACTTAGGAAAAAATAAAGTTCCTGATATAATTTGCTGGTATAATAAATAATGCTGACAGTCGAAAACGGTAATTTAAGAGTTTAAGAAGATGGAATGCAAAAGTATCAGAATTTGCTGAGATAGTTCTAGTGAATGAGAACTGAGGAGGCTAAAAAATATTTTCGGGAAACATTTAGGGGGATTTCTTCAGGGTCCAAGCCTGTTAGTGGGAAACTATCAAAGCCTGGGAAGAGTAGAGCCGATAAAACTGACCAATATACTGTGGATGGGGGTGGAGTGGGGTTATCATGGAAGCGTTCTTATGAGAAATTCACACTCTTCCAAAATCGTTCACCATTCAAACTGCAGGGTGTGCGCTGATTTAGATAGATCTCGTGATCTTTGATATGTTACACAAGCGTATTGAATTCATAAAATTGCAACTTCCTCAACGTCTGATCGGTCAATGATTACTTAGCATTAAGAATATAGGACAATAAGCATCTGATGACAATACACTAAGGTAATTGCAACGTCTCCTTTTAGAGCTGCGATCAAAAATGTTGGGAAGAATTACTAACAATTACTTAGAGACTCCAATTTGAGAATAACCTATCTTTAGACATGCAATGGTTGGCCACAAGGGAACCTCGAAATCAAGACATTTTCAAGTAGGATGCGCGATAGACTTACCTCCACGTGGTTCACCCTGAGCAACGTACACTCATACGGCAAAAAAAGTATATAAACCGGCAGCTGAATTCAAACTACCATGACCCGACTGCATGTCATATTCGACTACTTCCACAGTATTCACCCTGCCTTTATCTTGCCACCTTTGTGTCTGTCTCATTTACATCCGTGAATAACTCTTCTGTTCCCTCTCTCTCGACTTTTGTGAGAAGCCCTAAGTCAACTAAAGGGCTAATGATAACCACCATAAAGCCTCCCATTCGATAAAAATGATAATTTTCAAGCTACTGCTACTCCTACCTTTATGCCACTGACAATCATCCACTTCATAATTTAATAATTATCAATACTTATTGGACACGCCTGATCATTAATATTAGCAGGGAGAATATCAAATCATAGTCAACTCACATTAAGACTGTCAAAAAATGGCATATTTCTGGCCCAGTTGACGTAGTTCTCTATAATGCAGGTTCTGCTTATTGAAGTTCCAAGTAAATTTTCACTGCACTTCAAAGCGGATAGTATGTCCCTAGGAAGAAATTTAAATGTCTCGCAGGTCTCCGAGGGATTTGGATCTCTTTCATCTCCAGAATGCGCGAACGGGAAAAAACAAGGTAATGTTTGCTGAAAAGCTACTGGAAAGAATTAATTAAAATGTTTGAAAGTCAGTCATACATAGATATATAAAACGACGCGTAATAATTTTTCAATTTTTACTTCCTTGCAAAGTTTCCAAACCAAAGCTTCACTATTGTCTTGCCCTTTATGCCAGTCCGGAAACACGCGCTGTTCTACCTCTGCTCGTGTGAACGCTTTTCGATGCCCCGAATTTATTAAGCTACCTTCCTATTACACTGTTCTCCACAGCTCTTGTTGCATCATACTCGAGAAGACATTCGGTTATAACAGTTGGGTACAATTATTCCTGGAAGAAGGTTATAACTATCTTATTTGAGAGTAGAAAGCGCTGTGAAACGCAACAGCTAATGACACAGCTGTTAACTTGTTCGTCTGTCATGTCAGAAGTCACGGTTTCGATTCCAATTTACACACACACTATTCACACTAGTTCACTTACGCAGTCATTAAACTGATTATTACAAGTTAGAGGATTAATTCAGATACTGGTAGCCCAGATCTACAGGACTGTTAAGGAGATAGAAGCTTTTTGATCCAGGTTAGGGTTAGAGATTACCAGTGACGACCCATCAATTCTCACTAATGAAAAGGGGAATTCATTCAACGGGAACAGCTTAATCTCCAAATAAATATCAAGGTCAAAATTTGACTGAAGCATTTATCCTGATCGATATTTACTTAAGTTAGAATATTTAAAATTAAAATTAATCAACAGGTAAACCATAGTCACTTTAAGAAAGTGTGAAAATAGTAGTACCCGTTTAAATGGAAAAAAGCGTTTACAGCAAAATTATTTGAGCGAAGTGATTATAAAAGATACTATCTAATACTATCGAAGGCACCTTGAAACACCCCATTTATTGTTACTAACCGCATTTTACAAGGGAAATTGGCCATTTCATCCCACTAGACCATACTGATGGTTTAGAAACAAAAGTAAAATTATTTTAAAATATTATGAACTTACTCTCTGCTCGAATTCCCACTTGGAGGCACTTCTGAAGTCGACAGTACTGGCATCTGTGACGTGTCTTTACGTCAACAGTGCATTGGCCGTTACATCTGCGTTCATATAAAAGGTTTCCCATAATAGTTTGTTGAAAGAAGGCCTTACATGCTTCACAAGTATACTGCCCGTAGTATTTTTTTGAATTCGCTTCTCCGCAAACAGCACAATTCCTGTTTCCCGCTTCTAAAGTCTCCCAAATTCCCGAATCCAGTGTTCGTGATTCAATAGAGTGATGAAAAAGGCGAGGGTTCGCGTTTTGAGGTGTAGCAGAATCGATTGGTAACATTTGAGAAGTATGCTCGCTGTCATCCATGATGATAAAATGAAAAATTTTTGAATTAACATCAGTAGTTTAATTCACGTAAACAACCAATCAGGTCGACCAATCAAAGAGTGAAACCACTCCTGACCTAGTTCAAGTGTGCTGTGATTGGCTTATGATGCATTAATTTAAGTTTATTAGAACTGTGGAAAATAGCGTGACCAAACTTCAGTGTTAATTGGACAACACCCAGTAACTTGACGTGACCTTTGACTTATAGCTGAGCTTGATGGACCAACGATACTTTTATAATTCTTCCAAAACACAGCAAAACTTTAATGAAAACTTAAGTCGATTCTGTTTTGAAAGTGCTTATGTTTGAACGCAAGAAGTTTTGCCCAAATTTGGTAGCAATTTCAAAATTGAACTCCATTTTCAAGTGAATGGCGATGAAAACATCGCACTGTTCATTACTTGAAACATTTTGACATCGTTTGTCCTTGACTTGAAGTACTTATGATTTAGTCTTCCTTTGTTGTCAAACATATAAACAACAAGAAATTATCATTTTCATAGTCGAAAAAACATTTTGCAATCTCGCAGATTTACATTGACATCCCCATACATACTTTTCTGGGCATTTTTTCTATGATTTTACGCATTCAACAGTCGGATTTTTATTGAACCTGCTGGTATCCTTGTCCTGTTCTATTATCACTAGTTGGGACAATTATGAAATGAAAACCAATTCTCTGGGTATCATTTAACATTAGCTGAAATTGCCTATCTCGATGAAATAAGTATTCAGGACTTCCAATGCATTTCTATTACCTGCAGTACTCTAGTAAAAAGCTTTGGCTGTTCCTATCTCAACTATGAAATATGACATTTTTAGAAATTCTCAAATATTTAGTTGATATTGTTGAGATTTGATAATGGGACTACAAATCGTACCGATTTAATATTGCTTGATGATTGCTTCAAGAGTATTTGTGTTCGTTATTAATTTTATAGGTACAGTGATATCATCCAAGAGGCCAGTCTAATATGGTGTCAACAGATGTCCTGGAATGATCGTTTACAGTGCCAAGATATTGTAAGACACCCGATACGAGTTAATATTGAATAAGGTGGTGGAGGGGTAACGAAATGGCGATTTCTCTCTGTGGGCAGCCATGACGAAAAGAGCCACCTTTGGCGATTCGCATCTCCAAAAGCCTAGTTTTGAAAAGAGAAAAAAAATTTATTTCATGAAAATAGTGTTGAGCCATTGGAACTGTTACTGAGACAAGGAAAGCTCATTTTTATCAACTACATTCAGAAGTTTAATTGAAATTTTACAATTTATTTTACACTATCGAAGTGATTTGATAATTAAACATTGAACCGAAGTTCATTCTACAACTGCCACACCGATTTACAATTGATTAGTCGCAGCATGATCGGTACATCAATTCGAAGTTTTGCTTCGCACACATACAATAATAAAAAGCCAATATTAGCACATACCATGGCGTTTATGAGGTAAGAAGATCGAGAATCGTGTTTGAAAGATGCGCATTCAAATGTTGGAAAAAATTGGTGGGGAGGGGGGCGGGGGGGGGTGAAAAGAAGGAGAAGGTGGAAGAAAATGAGGGCGTCAGTACTGAGCGAGGACAACTGGGATTGAAAGATGAAGGCAGGAAGCCAGGTATGGTGAGAAAGCTGAGTGATTGGGACCCAAATGTTAGTCGAAAAGCAACCAATAAAATTTCACCAAGTGACAATTTGACTCAAGGTCGTAAAGGCGAAGTATGTAGAAATATAGTGAATCGGATTTTGGAGTGGCTAACTCTATAAAAAATTATTTTAAAAAATACCCATCAGGAGATATTTCCCCACTGAAGACTTGCCTAATATTTAGGTCTTGCCTCAAGGCGTCCTAGTGACAGGGAATTTTTTCATATTTTTGGCTCAAAAGGTCTGAAAATATTCGCCAAAGCATTGTTTTGGACCAAGATCATACAGCAGAGAAGAAATTTTATGAAATTGTCCTGTAAATTTAGCCGAGTCTTAATGAAAAATGGGGTTTGACTCTTGTCACCTCCGTGTCCTTCTTATTTCCTATTTGTCTTTTGTTAGCAATATGTAGGCATTACTTTAGAAATAGGAATTGTTTGGCTAAATCCGTATTTCCTTCGAATTGACACTATTAGAAATAGGCTTGTACCAGTTAAGCTACAGTGATCTGAAGGAAAATAAGAAGGAGAACATTGCGAAGTTTACCCTCTAGGTCTAATAGATGTCAGTGGGACACAGGTCTAATTATTGATTACCTAAAGTAATATTCACCTTTCTCCATTATTTCAAAAAGGTTATTTTGGAGGAAGATGGATAAATTGATTATTTGGAGTATGTGAATTTTATTCTACCGATTTCAATGCCGAGTAACCAGTTGGACAGAGGGCAAAAGGGTCACGGGCTGTTCAAGGAGATATAAACGCTGTCGATATAAACG
Organism: Hymenolepis microstoma; assembly: GCA_000469805.3. Classification (NCBI taxonomy): domain Eukaryota; kingdom Metazoa; phylum Platyhelminthes; class Cestoda; order Cyclophyllidea; family Hymenolepididae; genus Hymenolepis; species Hymenolepis microstoma. Next base: position 35,256,843 of record LR215989.1, on the reverse strand, counting down.
TAAAATCGTTACGTGAGTTATTTTTCTAAAACTAAAAAAAAAATTCTTTTGCACTCGATTGGTCCATATTTTGGGACAGACGGCGGTGGGGAGGGTGTCATTTTTCAAGGTCTAGTGTGTGGAAGACGAAAAAACACAAAGTTATTTTGCAGATTTTGTGAAACTCTTCCACCTTCAATTCTATTAACTCACAATTATTCCTTTCTCCGTATCAAAAAGATATTTAAACCCAAGAAAGTTAGGATAGTTGAAAAATGCAGAATACAGAGAAGAGTAAGTTGGCGCAACAAGATTTAAAGAGCCATACAGAATCTGAATCCCTCAAGTTGACAGTTTAATATTGAGTTTGTCTCTTCATGAGTCTTATGGAACGCCCAAAGCCGTCGTCGCTGAACAAAGGTATCTCATGGGCACTCAGACAGGCTCGAAGGTGCAGCCATGCTACTTGTCGCATAGGGAGCACTTGCGGCGTGAGCACAGAGACCTCTCAGCCAGACGCCAATCAATAGTCTCTGCAGGGCTTAACAAACCCATCATTGTATATAATGACTAAACTCTCTGCCAGTCAAAGCGCACTTCCCAAAATAAACTAATTTCACACCATAGGTCTGTTTCCTCTATAGCTCTTCGGTAGCTTACCTAATCCTGGGAGCCTACAAGAATTAGGAGATCTTACCATAGAGATCACTGAGCATACGTCAAGGCTTATTTAGTGTGCCAATATGCAGTAGTCTAAACTCTCGATATTGGCCATGGTATTGCAATTTATTAATCGCATAAATGTAATTAACCACTAGTGCTATACGACTTACTGGCAGAATTAAAACCACATATCGCCTAAATTAACTCCATCCATATTGCAGATATCAAGCAACGAAGCTATATTTTATTATTAAGGTTTAATAATGCCATACAATGGTTTTGAAAAAGATTGGTATCGAAATAAAAGTCAGTAAATATTCAACCATAAACAGAAAGTCGACCATCCAAGGACCCAGTTGTTATCTGAAATATTTGAAAAAATAATTGGTAAAATGAGAGTTCTAAGCCAAAAAAACACTAGCCTTAATATTTTTCCCTGATAAATGTAATTAATTATTTAATTTCTACTCAAAGTGCATTAATAATGTAATAAACAGTTTTTAAATCCTTCTGTGACTAAACTCGGAAAATAAGTAAGAATATAAAACTCAATATGAACTTTACTGCTGGTCCGTGGGGATTTAGCCTGAAATCTGAGGAACGAACTAATTGAGAGAATCAATGCTCGGTTATTTACCTCAGATCGGACAGGATTCCAAGCTACAACGGTTGCAGCATTGGATGGACCTGCTCTTTTATTTGGGAAGTTTAATTGGGCGAGAGGACTGCAGGCTCTTCGAATATCGATGACTGTTGGATGGAGATATTGTGATGATGCGGTTTTGTGGGAAGAAAGCGCTCCAAAACACACATATTTTCCACAGGGAGAAAAAACAAGGGTAACCGGTGGAATTGCAGCATCCCTCACTGAACCGCCGCTAACACCACCTCCAGAAATGAGTCGACAACGGGCCAGCTCTGCCACATGGCCTCTGGCAACCCGCAAATCCCATAAACGGACACTGTCACCTGGCGCCGCAGTGGCAAAAAGACTGTAGGAACCACCGCAATCACAAAAGTCTCCTTCAAGTGCGGATCCTCCGGTGAATGAAGAATATAATGAACCCTTAGAAAGGAGAGATGCAAGTCCATTAAAACCATTGAATGAGCCTTTAACTCGAGAGTTTGGGGAATGGTCATTTATTTCGTTTATTTCAAATTTGAGCATGTGCTCCGGAATCTACTGAAATTAGCAGATTCCCAAAGCATCTGTGTAGCTAATTAGTCAACAACGTGTATATGGTCTGGAAGAATTGCATTCGAAGTTGTGGCATTTTAATGACCTTCCACTTTGAAAAAATAGACTTCTTGTGATTATTTTTATGAACGAATTGCATTTATGAAATGTGTCGTGTCAAATATATCCCTTTTGGCCACATTGGTCTGTTCATGAGGGTAGAGGTTCGTGACTAAATGAAGGTGCTTAATCAATAGGTCAATAAGCTCTAAATGTCGCTGTTACAATCTCATTAGTGAACGGGAGAGTCAAATGAAAAAGATTAGAAATTGTAATATCAAAAAATGAATTCTTTTCCTTAAAAAACATCTCAGTGCTCAAGCCAGGTAAAGTTACATTCATGCCATACTGACTCCCCTCGTTTCGGAACAAGTAGTAGTCGTGGTTAGTTTGCAGAGTATTCCTACACGAATAAGCCCTGACTTATTCTCGGTAATCCCTGTGGCAAAATCTGCTAGAATGGAAAGGCTTCCGAAATTAGCTAAGCTACCTTAACGTTGCAAATCACTGACATAGGGCTTAGTCATTAAATACTGCCTAGGGTACGCTGACTCAGTAATGACTGTTGACTAATGATTGGTCGAGCAGTCGAGCACTTGTGACCGCATTTGCTCACTATCGCGTTCGGCAACACTCCGCACATTCCAGAATGTTTGAGCACGCATGAGATCGCTAGGTCTAATCGTGTTAAGATTGTGTGCACCACAAGTTCTCTTTATTCAAGTGTCCTTCCAAAAGTAAAAGTCTCAAAAATTTCACAATTTTGACAGGTAATGGCAATAATGAATTTCTCATTTTTGAAAATTGCCTGATTTATGGCAATTCCTGTAACAGTAGCATCGTGGACTACAGGAATACTGCGAACAGTGATTTTTTTATTGATGTCCAGGACGCTCAACGAATGATCGGATCCAGCAGCCAAAAGAAGATCTGGAAGTAAACAAAGCAACAAATTGTATTGTCAACTATTGAAAGTGATTATGTTAAATGCAAGTAACTTACAGGAGTAAAATAAATTTGTTGAAGAAACAGCAGTTAGCCTGGTACAGTTGTCAAATTCAAACTTTGCTATTCGATTGCACGAAGCGACTGTATGACATCTAAAAGGTAGTATGTAGTCTCGGTATTTTTGAAAAGAGTATATTGAATTGAACGAAGTTGCATCATGTTATAGCAAATTTAGTGTTGGCTACTATCACCCATTGCCTTTATCCCCATTGGCCAAAACAGTGGCCCATTCAGGTCCGTAGAACAAGAAGCTGGTTCATTTTCCAACTTTTATTAACCCTTTAAGGCCCTTAGAACCGCACGGCCCTCTTTCAAAATATGTTCCATTGGCACTAGGCTCGTAACAGAAGGCGCCATTGCCGTTTGAAACATGCTCAATACGTCGATAGCCTTCGTTTGATACCACCAAAACCTATCACGTCGACATCAGTCTGCTGTGAGACACGCGTACATTTTTCAAAAAATAATTCGGGCGTTAAAGGGTTAAGAAATTATACCTTTTTACCTACAGCTTCGTATCGTGACTGTTCAAATCGAATAAAGCGATATCGAATACATCTAGTATTCATTTTGAATTAGTTGCTTTTCACTGAATTTTGACCAATTTACCAGTTCCATGCATAAATGAGTGGTAAAGTTAAGAGAAACCTACCTCTGGAGGGCATTGGCGTTTAAATCAATTTTGTATTTGAAGAAATATATTTCATTTCGGCAAGTTAGATGAAAAAAATTGTCCTCTAAATGAAACTTTCCAAACTGCACATGATCTGCAAAATTCGAGGAAACCTTGAGACCCTAAAATTAATGGCAAATAAGAAATGATTAACAAAATTAGTTAACATATTTCTACCTGTGTTTATATATTGCTATATATTCAACTTAAAGTATTCTTCAAATCGTTAAACACAAATAAGTGGATGATACCTTTCCTTTACTATTGGACGAGAGGGTTTCTCCGAGTCCATTTGCAGAGCCACCACGAGTTGTAGAGATAACAAGCCGAAGAATTCCACCACTTACAGACCAAATTCGGGCCGTTCGATCGGCGGAGGTAGTGAGGATTAGACGACCGTCAAGTGACCAGTCAACATTCGATACAATGCCCCCATGACCTGCCAGTACGGATTCTTCCTTCCAACAAAATTTGCCATCGGGTTTTCGTCCTACACGAAGGATTGAACAGAGACCGTTGCTTTGAGCCACGGCAACACGATCTCCTGTCACTGAAGGATGTAGATTAAAAAAGAATTTTTATAACTTCAACTAGTTAATCTTCGAGTACTTCAGAGTTGGACGCAAAAACCTGTACCGAAATCATTCTTCTTTTTCAAATTGGGTGAACATAACAATAATGGCCTTGGTCTAGTTGGGAATCAGGCAATTTAGGGCTGGATTGTGGAATATGTGACCATAAAGTAATGAAATAATTCAATCATTTGTTCATAAAAATCAGTGTGCTTGTCCCCAATCATCTTGAACACTATTCTCCATTAGAAGTGAATTTCTCACGTATCCAGAGCCTCAAGGAAGACATTTTTGTACTTAACGAGGCTCCCTATTCTCCAATAGAAATGACCTTTTCGTGAACCTGAAGAGATTAAGGACAAAGACGTGCACACGACAACTGAAGCTCAAGGGATATCCCTAATTTCCAAGAAAACTGTCCTCTTATTTATTTCATCTCCCAACTTTATAATGATATTATTTAAGCCTATGAGTATTTTTATGGCCATGAAGTAGTTCTAGTACTAATATCAAATTACATTTTTACTGATCAGATGATCTTATTAATGACCTTGAAAACAAACCCTCAAACCTGATTTACTTAACCTAATTGTGAGTCAAAGATTAATAAAATGGGTTACAAAAGGCTTACTGTCAGTGATATACCCACTAACCTTGTTAGGGCAAACAGATGAAGTTTAATGTGACTGTGGTGGCGTAGATTCAAAAGGGGGGGGGATCAAACGCTGAGCAAAGGCACTTCCTTCACATTATTAAGAAATATAAACTGTCGCGGATTATCTCCCCGATAGTTCAACAAAGAGAAGACTTCAATTCCAGGTACGAACGCTAGAAAAGTTAATATTATGAACGTGATATCTGAAATAATCGATTTTGTCTCCTAACACGGACATATTCATCATATTTTTTTATTTATGCACTGTTTGCGCACAACGCTGCCAAGGTGAGTCATATGAATCTCATTCGTCTCAAAACTTTCTGAAAAGAGCGCCCATGAGTGTAACCAAACGGCAATCGATTTTACAACGAGTAGATAACATTAAATATAATTAATGATTAAGCAAATGGTTAGTTGGTCCAACACAAAACTCTAATAAGCGATATTCATTCTATCGGTTCCATGTCCTCAATAGCGTTGAGATAACCAAGCCAATTTTGGGAGTAAGTTTATACTTGAGAATTTCGTCAGAAAAGATTATTAAGGCTTTGCAGGGCCTATTTGTATAGTAACCTCTCCGGCGGAGAAAAATACCAGCATCTCGGTGATACTTTATTATAAAAAAACAGATAATATTTAAGAATTACACAACGAAATTTATAGATTTACGCTATATTGATTGCCACAACACGAAAAATTACCTTTGATTCCTCAAGATAAGGTTGCAAATGAACTCGCTGGACCGATACTAGATGAAAATTTCAGATGTTCATTTGGCCAAAGATTCCTTATAAATTCTTACCAGTGTGCAAAATTACCGCTAAGGAATCTAAAATCCGAAATCACATATATCTTTGCAATTCTGCAGTAGAGATTTCTTTAAAAAGACCGACGCTTCGGTTCTAAAAAATCGATTCTGAATTGCCAGTAATAACGTAAGGCTTTTGAAAGTGGATGGAGAAGTTTAAGTTTAAAAATGGTTTAAGTGGCACCAGTAAATCTCTCTTAGCTGATACACGTTTCAACGCAGCCAAACGAAAGGAAACTCAATTATTTTCAAAACTGTTGTTGAACTTTGCTCAATTCTCTACTCTTTATTTGGTCAATTATTAAATCTTTTTAACAAGTATTGCAGGGTAAATGATGCAAACGTGTATTGTTTAGTTGATATTCTAAAAGAAATGCTCATTTATTTGAATAATATGAACTTTTGTTGTCTTACGAAGGAGATTGGTGACTTATTACTTTTATATACAAAGGTGATATCGAGAGTTAGATCATTATAATGTAAAATTTAACATGAAGGTGATCAATTTACGTGAATATGACACCGCAAATATCGGTGTTCCTTCAGCTTCCAATTTCTCAGATACCAAGCAGGAAAACGACGATTCAGAATCAACTGGATACCTGCTGTGAAGTTTGTTATTTAACCTGAAATTAAAATAAAAAGATGTTACTTACAGATTTAAGTAGATGTGGTGACAAAGTAGATATCTTACTGCACCCTCGATGTTTTCACTTTTGTCTGAGTTTTGTGAATTTGAGGTTTGAACATTGTTACTCTGTCGATAATAAAGACATTTTATTGATTCTGTTCATATTATTTCTGAGGCCAACTTAGCCTATTTGGACTCACCTAGGATTCTGCGCACCATATCCTGAGGATTTGATTTTTTGATGGAAAGTGACTGGACGATTTAAATGATTGTTACTCGAATTATGCTTATTAACAAGACACCGAACAGCTGGGCGTGTAATTAAGACAGAAGACTGTTTTGCTTTAGAAACATTAGAAGAGTTGTTATGAGCGAGTGCTTTGATGAAGGGACTCGACTCATCCAAGGCAGTGCTGAAATATGATAAGGAAAATAGTTGTGGACCCGTCTAATGATTTTATTTGAACAAATGATACAGAAAGGATTCGAAATGAGTGTATAATAGGACAATTTATTCGTGTTCTTTTCTGAATGAGCTGTAGGGAGTTATGCTATGCTAAGTTCATCGCTAACGGTCTCATCTATTTGCTCGTCGTCATAAAAGACGCCAACTTGTTTGGATGAAATGAGTAACCGCAGAAATAATTCAACGGATCAGCTAAAGCTGAATTGATGTCTTGACGTCCTTTTACGACTAGTTTTGACCCCCTCTTCCCTCCCCTTCCTCTAGTTGGCTACTCAGATTCTCTCTCATGAGTTAATCTGGTAGTTTTTTTCGCTGTGCAATTAAAAAATAAGAGTGGTATCAAAATGGCTTATTTGTGATACATAATTTAATATATTTTATGCTCTTCCTAAACTCACTCCAACTTCAAATTGCACTTTTTCTTTATTTCTTCTCAATTAAACGTAAAAGGAAGTTCCAAACTACAATTAATGATTGCTACAAGGAATTCCTTTGATCATAAATTTAGTTATGATATGAAAAGTATTAGCCACAAATTAGAAAATAACAAAATTTGCGACAGAAAAAGACTATCGCTCTTTCAGGGTGTTAATATTCCAGGAGTACATAAAGCTTACAAATCTAACAAGGACTATTAGGGTTTATTCGAGACTTATTTGCGTAATATTCGCTGAAACATCTAACTTTTAATGAAGAAGTTGGCGTTCCCTTGGATAGTCATATGTTTGTGCCTTTACAACTTGTTTTCGGTATTTTTTGGGATTCTTAGAAATCAGTGCTTTTGCACAACGAGCAGAATTAAGAGGACTCAAATACCTAAAACTGCAGCTGTTTTATTTCACATTGAAAGCTGTTTATCCTTAAAAAATTTGTTTGGCAGACCCATATAGCAGGGTCAGTGGAGCTTGAAGTAATAAAATAGGCACTATATGCAGTTTTGATAAGTTTAATGGTGAGTTATCTTCAAAATGGTTCTTCCTAATTCTTACATAATCAAAATATAACTAAATATTATGTTACTTAAAATTTAGGGGAAACTGAGAAATACGCTTACGTGGCCAAGAAGGATAGGGTTTCAAAACCACCTTCACTGACATTTCTGGCACTGTATCCATTATTAGAATCAGAAAATGCATTTTTATTCACGGAAGCCAGCACATATCTATTATTGAGTGAGTGAAGAGCGAGAACCATTTCATGCTAAATATTTTACTTTACATAAGTTGTTATGCTTACGTCTGACATGAAAACTTTTGCGGATATCGCATAGTACCAATTCGATTCAAATAGGTAAGCAAACGGGGTGGAAAATTCAAAGCTTCGTGTTCTTGGATTTAGGAGACAAACAGCAGCTGATGTAACAACGATAATGCTTAAAAGGAGAAAATGAATAAACAATAGTTTGGGGTTAAAGCAAGGTCATACCTATCAGTATTAGTTGTTATAGTCATAGCCAGTACTTCGGAAGCCGCTTTATCGGAAATCGATATTGCGGAAAATGATTTTGTAATATTCCATTTCGACCTGGATGATTCTAACAAAATTTTTGTTTTTATCAATGTTATACCTTTCTGCACATTCGTAAATTCATGGTTCGGAGAAGGTCTGGGAAGCGTGGGAACAGCTGCTAAGAATTCGGGTTGACTTTTAGCTGATGTATAAGACAGTGAAAAAAGCTACTTGAATATCAAAAATAGGAAGCCCTACTCGACCATTGTTTGTCCCGTAATACAAAATTCTGTTAGAAAATGCAAGAGAAGAAAATCCACCCAAAGTGATAGAAGAATGTAATGTTAAACTATCTGTCCTCCATAATTTAAGCAGATTTGACTCATCAATAGAGCCTACGAAATCATCGGCAAGAAATTTTGAAGAAATAACTTTACATTTATGCGTGCCAAGTTGAATAATTTGTATGTAATTATTCAGATAACTCTAAAAATACATTATGAATTAAAAATCGTATCTTACCAGATGTACAGCAGAACCCGAACAAAAAATAATCTTCATTTTTAAAGCTTCAAAATCGAAATCAAAAATGGGTTTACGAGGTATTTCGGAAATACATCTATAAAACTATAAAAAAATAACTAAGGAATTACTTGAATTGAATATTTTCATTTGGGCATAATTGAGATCGTCTAATTCTTAAGTGAAAACTATCATATGTTACAACATAAATAATATTTCCAATTTCATGGATAGCAACAATTTTGATATCATATGGTTCGCTACACGCTCTTATTGGATTAATTTTTGCCAATAATTTTATTTTATCATGCAGATATAGCTGCTGATTGTCAAATATGAATACCGTCTTCAAATCATTTAGTGGAACAAAACATAAAAACTGTTTGGATAAGCCTATAAGCTTAATTTCGCATCCATCGTAGTGCGTATTTATAAATGACATGTGTTTGGTAAGTCATAAACCCGCGGTTAGTTCAGGAAGATGCTGATTGGTTAATGTTATGGTAAACATACATTGTGATTAAGTTGACCTTAAAAGTGATCCTACCTAACGTATATTGAATGAACTTTTATTATTTAATTATTAATTTATATTTCAATTAATTATTTTCTATGGTAATAAAATATTAATTATACGGGGCAACTCAAATTAACTGAATGTTTTATGGATATTATAAGAGAGTCGATTGCAAAGTCAAATATTAAAGAACCTTACTTCATTGGATATCCGGATTCAGGTTGTATGATATTTTTAGAATATCAATTTGTGTTTAACGTTTTCATTTCTCGAATCGTCCACTCAACTTCAGCAAATGATTGTCCATAATGTCCAGTTCTTATAGACCAGTATTATTTAGTCATTGCTATTCTTCAGTTTAACCCTTTGACTTAGGTCTTAGAACTAATAGAAAACCGTATTTATGACTGTGACAATATCTTAAACTTCACCATTAAACTAGCCAAAAAAGCTGAGTATTCCTATATACATTGTCCTGCTTTATAAGTTATCACCCTTGCATATTATTCTTTTTTCTTTGATAAGAGTTTTATTAAATGTCTGCTTACTTACCTTTTCAATTAACTTATTAGATAAATTAAATAATACATTTATACATGAAGCTTTGTTTAAATTACTCTTGATGAGATAAATATATCTCTATGAACAAATTCATTTGGAATTACCTCAAAGTTACTTATTAAAACGCTAAGTTAAACATAAAGTGCCAGAAATTAAACTTTGTTTGTTGAATAAATGGCGGTATTTTATTCCCAACCAAATATCTTTGTAAAACTGACTTCAATTTCTACACAATTAAAGAGGATATATGTTCTTGTTTTATCTGCACTATGCATGCAAAGATTTATAAAACCACATAAATTTAACATTACGAAAATATTTGTGGTTGTAATTTAAGGTAAGTTTGATGTCTTTTTTTTAAAGTACGAAGTGAAGTCATGCACCTGTGAAAGAACCAATAAGAAGAGTCACTAGAATATTTATTAAAATTTATTATTTTCTGACATTTGTAGTCATTGTGAATATCTGGCTGTGTTGTAATAAACGGTAATAAACAGCTATAAACAGTATAAGTCATTCAGCCTCAGTTATATATGCGCTTGCGCATAGATATTACTATACAACATGCGGAGACATCGATGACGAGGCAGGACTGAAGTCGTATGATTCAACGTTTGAAAATAGACCCGAATTTGTTTACCAATAAATTGGATAACATTTCGACCACCTCCTTATTGTTCTACCGACATGGTTGACTTATCTTATTTCCATATTTATTCGTGATCGAGATAATCTATTTCTTATACGAGACCTCGACTCCCGATGCATTACATAAGGAACCTTGACAACTACATGTAAAATGCAGAATCATTTTAAAAGGATCTTATTTTGTACAAATACATATCACAGCCAATAATCGTTCACTTTTTGGGCGCTAGCTGCACCACCACCGAATTTTTCTCCAGTAGGAATCAAAGTTTCTTTCAAAGTCACATTTATTCGAAATTAAATTATAACATACTAATAAATAAAGTCTAAAAATGCAGTTCTACTCCAAAATTTTCTTCATTTTTTATGCGCACACATGGGCACTCACAATCGTGCACAATAAAATGAACCAATAAATCAGCCTGCACAGTTATGACCTTGTAAGCTGAGGTGTGTGGTAGGTCAACAAAATAAGACTGTATTCCAAGAGAATATGCACGCGGAGATTTAAATTTAAATAATTTTGTTTTATTGGGAGTGGAGGTAAAGGGAGATGAATACTAATATGGAAGAAGGAGGGGAAATGCGAGTATTAATCAGGCACCTTCAAATTCTAGTCATGGAAGATTTGAGTAGCCATAATATCTCCTGTCGAGAGAGTCTGAACAGCGATAGATGACCGCTCACTTAGGGGTGAATCAGCTGTAGCTACCGAGGACTTCTTCAATTTTGGTGTTGTTGAAGTGACGTAGGGTGGAAACTTCTCTGATAAACTACCATGGCCAGAGAAATTGACACTAATGTCCTCTATACAGCCGGTAATACTTGTATCCTCGTCTGAAGCATCATTGAGAGCTCGAACTTTGTTGTTTGTCGTTGTTGTGGCAGAAGCCTGATTTGGACCCAAGATACGTTCCAATTCTGCTTCTACATCGTCAGAAAGGAATTTTATGTCGTTTGCGAGATTTAATCCTTCGGCACGAGCGATTGCTGAAGCTTCTCCCAATTCCTCTTCAATTTCTTCCTCATCTACCAGGCCATAATCCGAAGAATCAGAGTCAATCTGTGTCTTTACTGGATCATTTGACCCTTCCCCATCACCCCGCCCGCTGCTAGCGGCATTGTCAGTTGAGGCGCTTCCAACATTTGAATGAGAATTACCAGTTCTTGAGCTACTTCGGTCGGTGAAAGCACTTCTGCTATATTTCTCCATAATCTCCTTGTCACACTCTTTCCATACCTGAGTTGCTCGCCATTTTGCGCGAGACTCTTTCGGTGCGAGAATAGCGTTGAAGTAGAGAGTTTCGTTGACCTAAAGTAAAACAACAAAGCAGTGTAAATGTTAATAAAGACCAAGATAGATTGGCTCGTACTTGGAGGACTAGCCAAGATGCTACCATGCAGTATTTAAAAATTACGGTTCTTAAGAATTGGCTCAATAAAACATAGTAATAGGTCACTGATCTCAAATAACACCCAAAAATGAAATCGAAATTTGCGGTTTGTTAGCGTATATTAAGCATTTTTCTTATTAATACTAAAACATTAGTACTACCAATAATGAATGTATGAAGAGTAACTCTCTAAAAGGCATTTCTAATGACATTAGACACTGTCAGAGTTATTGGGATAGCAAAAGATTCGCAAAAGCAACCGTTAAAAACAGAGATTGCAAAGGAATAACTGTTAAGCGTATGCCCCTAACTCTCTAGAAGCTTTTTACACATTGGTCAATTTCTCGCTGCCTCTGGTTAATACAAGATAAATGGCGCGAATCAATGTAGGAATGCGATGTTAGTTAATGAGCACTTGATGTCAGCATATGAAGCCCTAATCTAAAATTTTCACTTTATTTTTGCAGAAGCATAAGTAATAAAATAGGTAATTAATAACAATCTATTTAACGTGCATCGTTAGTTAAATAAGACTATTTCGACAATTTTAGCATAAATCTGTGCTCACGTCATAATATGCTTTCAAGTATCATTGATTTTAAATAAACAGATATAAAAAATCGTAGTTTATTTAAAGTATTTCCATGCTTACGCATAGTATTTTTGCATTAGTACTTGCAACTTGCTTTAGTTTCTACGATTTCTAGATAAATAAGGTGATATCCTTGCAGACATGCCAGTTTGTGATAAACTTATACTTGTTATAATCTGTATTTAATTCCACACATTTGCGAATCTCCCACCCCTATCAATAACGTGTGGGGAATAGGAGACCGTTTTAACATCGAATTAACGGAAACAAGCTACATGCTGTTTGACCCCTTTTTATTTAACAATTATAAAACACGAGTTAAAGCAGACTAAATACTGGTTGTAGTTCATCCACATGTGATATTTCGTGAAAACTAGATAAAATGAGTGCCGAGATTGGAGCGATCTTGGGGCCTAGCCATGGATACTGATCGTGTTTATCTAGTTTGCTGCCTTCTTGAAGCGTTCTGTGTATGACAAGTTCACTTTTAGATTTAAACATCTTATTAATATTCTCATGCTATCAAATATCCACTATTTGGAATTTACTCTGCCACTCAACAACAGCTTCGACTTGTCAGTCTGTTTTATAAATATTTTGCTTAAGTAGTGAACCATGGAAAGGCAATGCCTAAGCAATCTTTCATGCCCTACACCGCCTTCTAAGTCAAAATACCTCTTACAATCAGGCGTTGATCAATTGCTAAGCTTGTAGCTACGTCCTACCAGGATTCAAACATATTTAAATGGCAAAAACGAAAATTCTTGAAGAAAAAGTTACCCGCTTTTACATGCAAGTACTTCCAGGCTAGTTGATTCATTGTTTATGCTGAAGGTGCTTAAATAATCATAGCAATAAAGATACTATACTAGATAATACGCGGATGTTCAATTGATGTTCCTCTTATTGATCATGTGGTATAAAATGTCGCTGACATTTGACTCCTGTTAACAGAGCTAGCCTTTCTCGGTTTCAAGCAGCAAGCACAAGCACATCATCACAAAAGGCGTCAAATTCTCCTTCAGAAAAATGTGTATGGATAGAGACACAGTTTACAGGTGAAGCCCACCTACATTGATATTTGTTGGGTGTAATACATCTAAACGAAACCACAACCGAATTCCACAAAATGAAATCAAAATGTCAAGCGAATATGACCGCGTTGGAATTTGAGGTAAGGTCTGTGGCCATATACCCTGTCTTTCAACCTTGAGGCACCTTCTGATTTAGTAATTCGTCCATTAATTTGTGAAGCAGAGAAAAGAGCAGCCTTGAACGTATATCTGTAGTATCCAAGCTCTCAGTGTCTGGCTACGTGGTAAATCTCCCTTGAGACATGGTAAAAGTTGAATGTGATTGTCTCAACCCCTTTCGTCAGGTGTAAGATACGATCTGAACAAGACGAGTCCTCTCTGATATTTTCTGAGTTTTTTTTATTATGAAGTTAAAATATAATTATTATCTGCCTGAAGTTAATCATCTGCTCCTATATCGACTCTCTTTACGTCTGTTCTTGGAAACGTCAAGTTTAATTCAGGAGATAGTAAGATATTGATGATACAAAAATGTATGAATTATTTCCATAATATACATAGTCAAGATGAATGATGGTGAATGAGACAAAATTTCAACAAAAATAGAATGAATGACTGATAACAGAGGAGGCTTATCTTCGGATCGCGCCCTTGCGGAGTCAAGAAGTGCGGAAAGTTTGCGTAGTACTCCTCTTTGAAATTGAATGGCCAACCTCCAGCTTGACTATGACTTTAGGTCGTTATAAAATGTCATTATAGAATGTCCACATGTATTAGTGAATGAGACTTGTAAATCAATTTAATCTTCATTACGACTGGACTATACTTCCAGTCTATCAAAGATATTCGTTCATGAAGAACAGAGTTGTCGGTGTAATGCAGCTATTTTTCAGAAATTTAGAGAGTTAAAGAACAAAAGTGCTACAGGTCTCTTCATTTCTTTATTCTATTGCTCAAAACCTCGGTGAAGTTGTAGAGATTTTGTAGGCAGCTACGTTTGTCACAGCAACGACTAATTTCATTAACCAATAACTCAAAACTTTTAGTATACTCTGAGGCTTAATTCTGAGAACCGTTTATTCACTGTTCTTGAAATATTTTAGTTTGTTACCGATTTTTATATCTGGTAAGGATGCCCTTTACACACATGCATACACACAGGCACTCACACACACACACACACGCATATATATATATATATATATATTGTATTAAAATATGTGAACGTTAGTCCTAAATTTGAATTTTGGAAGCTTTCACTGATAGAGATTTTCGTTACATAGTAATTGTCAATTCTGCATGATCACGCTCCCCTGTTGGCGCTAACCATAGATGTATAAATGTTGTCTAACCCAGGATGGAATGAAGAAAAAGGTAAAAAATTCAATCATGTGCTTAACTGTTGTGAAAAATTGGCCAGATTTCGATAATAGTCCAAGCAAAAATGTGTACATTTGGGTCAAATAATAAACAGCATGCCACACCTATGCGGATTGTTCAATTGGCTAACCAATCACGGCCGGGAATTGGGATACACGGGCTCGCCAAGTGTGCGTGTCAGCATGGCATGGATCGATACAGAAGTGCGCAAAAACATAGGTGAAATGACCGGGACAAGCGAGTTATATGCACGATACCTCGTTTAAGTGACCTGTACGCAAGCCATTAGTAGTAAAACTCATCTTAAACAAATATCGTAATAAAATTTCTTTTCCAAAATCAATTAATATGCAAACTTAACATTTTTTACAAAACTATAACGATTTGAAGTGCAATGAGTAACCAGGCCGCATACCGACTACCTGATATGTAAAAATTAACTTCAAATAATTTAAATTTTTTGCTGATTCCTGAAATTCCAAGTTTATGTTATTACGTCCTGTTGGACTGATTGACCCCGGAAATGGACAAATCGTAAATCCTGTACTTCCCTATAAAAGCTTTTTCCTGAAAAAGCATAAAAATTGGGACTAGATGATGTTCTTCTGATTGCAATTATCATGTCTAAATGAAATTGTAGAAAATTAGTAACTTACTTTGAAGTGCTTTTGGAGATCATCGACATACTTGAGTATCGACTTATCGAAGAAGACATGTTCGTGTTTGCCCAGATCGATAATTCCCCAGAGTTTAGCTACGTGGAATACTCGTCCACACCGATTAGTCATTGTTCGAACGCCTGAATCCAGCGGTTTGTTTCCAGTAATAACGATATTAATCATTTTGAGGACACGTCGATTTGTTACTACAGTCACCGGTTGAGTGGTATCCATTCCATCTGTGGATTCATGAACTTCGAAGAAGATTGGGTGCTGAAGGATGAACTCTGCAAGTTCAACTTTTGTCCAACCAATGACACTCTGAACAGTTTCGGGTGCTTTGGCGGATAGTATTTGCATAAGTTGCATGTAGGAAAGACCCGCCTGTCCTGGACCTCCCCCCTTTTTGGCCAAGACCTTTCGAAGGAACATAATTGCCCGATATTCATTTGCAGTCATCCGAATACAGATACTTCCGCTTGAACAACTTGTTGTGTCAGTTTCTTGTCCTCGGCTTCTTCTAGCTGGTTGCCGAACAGAAGTACTTAGAGTGTCAATCGGAGAAGTGTTGTATCTTACTGAATTCTGGCCACTTCCCGAATTCCTAAGTCGACTGCTATTCGTTGCTGAAACGGTTAAGCTTTCCAGGTCTCTTCCAGGGAGAAAATGTTCAGATCCACTTGGAAGGTTTCCAAGACGTCGAATAGGTGCAGATACCGTAGTTGATGAGGCTTGAGACAATATGATAAGAGATTTTGGTCTGGAGACCTTCTGCGAATTGTTGAGACCGCTTGCTCCAGTACCTCCACGAAGATTCAAAGTAGAGAGACTGGTGGATGATTGGCTATTGCCCGCGAAAGACTTCGGTCGTTTAAAAGACAGAGACGAAGGAACAAAGAGGGGATCTTTGAGACCAACTAGATCACCTTGGACCTCAAATACATGAGGATGCTTCAGGAGGAAGCGTCGAAATTCCAACTGGGGTCCAACAATTGAGCGGACCTCTGCAGAGGCTTGCGAAAGATGACCCGCCAAACTCTTAATGGGGACCCATCTTTCCTCTCTTCTACTCAGACGCTGCTGGAAAAATTTGACAGCTTCTGTTTCCAGGGCAAAGTTCGCCATTTGTGGACATGATGAGACTTTGTTTCCTGTTCCTCGAAAGAATGATGAGGTATGATCACTGGAACAGCAGCAGTGACTAGTAGCAGTTGCTGTGTGAGCATGCTTGAGCATGTTAGAGTTGAATCTCTGCCCACGGTAATGACCATGGTGGTGTCCCATGCAGTTCATTTCTGTAAAGGGACAGTGAACAACAGTTGTGGCCGCTGTTGTGGCTACGTGAGCAGCCATTGAGCACATCTCACAGATGTGAGAGTTCCTGTTCTGCACAGCCGCTGCTGCAGCAGCTTGAGCTCGCAAAATAGGTGGTTGGTAAATTCCAACAGGCTTTACTTCATTCGTTGAACCCCCTCCGTTGCTAGAGCTCTTAAGTGATGATTTCAGGGGTGTAGCCGGTGTACTTGCTACTGCATCATTTGACGACACACTAGCAGGTCCTTGTTCCGGTTTGCTCACCGAAGATATAGAAGAGCATGTGTTTGGAGGATTTTGTTTAATAGAGAGATGGTCCATATCGATACTGGCCTCTGAAATCTCATCAAAACCGGGCATTTCAATGGCTACAGCGCTGACTAGTCCCGTGGGTTTAACAGTGAAGAGTGAGGGGTATTTCAGAAGGAATTCCTTCAAGGCTTCTACTTTTCCACCACCACAGGCTTCTCGCATCTCGTTGGAGAAGGACTTGTTCGAAAATCTGGCAGCCAGCTGTTCAACAGTTAAAGGAGTCTCAGAATTCATGAGAACTTCAAGGAAATATAGCATGGCTTTGTGACTGGGGTCGTTCATCATTTTGTAGAGGAATACTTCTCGCCGTTTTAAGTAATCCAAACATGATGCGGGGTCTAAAAGATGAATAACCAAAGACGTAGAGTTATTATCTTCTAAGAAATCAGTGTTGCACTTAGTAATGACCTTGATGTAATGTCGATACTTGACCCAAAAGGTGAAACTCTACCAGCTAAGTCCAAAATATCGCTAACATTAGGTGAATTCAAAATTCCAGCAGGTTGAATAAACATATGAACATGGATTTGGAGTACTCGCCAGAATTTTGTTTTTAAAAAAATTAACAACTTTTTTAATATTTATGATCCAAATTTTTAGGAAATAATTATTCATTGATTTGTAAACAATCTAATTTCTTATTTTAAATATGTCCTATATTCAGATTTCCAGTTGGCAGGCCAATGTGTCCTCTTTGTACGCTGTACAAAAGTTATGGTGTTAATTCTTGATCAACACTCGAAGGTATTGAAAATCATTAACTAATTTCCTGGTACAAATTAAAAGTGTACAGAGAATGCATTTCTACTAAATTTCACATACCTTTCCATAGACTTTAACAACAATCTATCTTCTACTCCCTTAGTAATTCTAAACTCTAGTAATAGAAGCGACTGGAAAGTAGCTTTCTAAAAAGCTATTAAGACATTCAATTGATCATGCACATGTCGAATGACTGACACAATATACGGGTCGAAAAACATTTGTTCAATTACAAAGATTGTGATGGCTCTTTAGCTATTCCAAAGAATGCATTTTCCATACGAGTCTCAAAATTGCAATAGATCACCCTGAGTTTTTCTAACTCAAGGTTAATGCTCTTTTATTCGTTCGTCACCAGACTAGTAAAGCATGCAAAAGAGTCCAGTCATCTTAGCGTCTCGTCATTTGACCTTTCCGCCACAATCTCGTTTTTATGCACTTTACTCTTTCCCCTTGCTCAACCTCTAGTGGTTAAGAAAAGGCTTTTGTTTCTTACAAATCTTTAGGGCTACTAAAACCTGTTCTACTTAGCGAAGATAGTGGTCGGACCGATGTAAAGACCTGTCATCCGAAAATGCTAGACAGCAGGTCCCATAAAGCAGTCGGAAGAGGCGTATGAAAGGACCTTTGAATGCCAAAGTTTACTTCTAATTGAATATATGGTTTAATTTAATCTCACGTTACTTATTGTTGTAATAAAAGCCTAATGAGCTATTATTTAATTTAAAATAAAAAAATATGCTTAATTCACCTTACGTATGGCCGAATACAGATCAAGTAATATTGGTAATATATTCTGTCCTTGAAACTGGTTTTTCTTTGTAATTTGTTGCTTTAAAAGTGCACGACTCACCTTTATCCATCCACTTTTAAGTTCATATCGATTTTGAAATCTCCTTAAGGAAGGTATTTCCCAACATGTATATTGAATAGAGAGAAGGATTTTGCTGGTGAGTTTCAGGCAACAGAAAACGATGAAGTTAGTGCTCATCAAAACTACGCGAACTCAGCCACCCTAACACTTTAATTGGACAAAAACAGAGAGACGTAGTAAACTTCGAAGTCGACAAAGTTATTCAGTGGTGAAAGAGGTGGGGGGAGGGAAGGAGCTAAAGGTCAAAGAGCAGGTGTCAAACATCAAAGGAATCCGATACGTCAAGAGTGAGTTATACACGCAGTTATATGATAAGGCAAAGTAAATGCCTTCACACTATCATATTGTGGGCCAGCTCTTCCTTGCACTTCAGCCAAGTGGACTGAACTTAACCAGTTTCCGTCATATATAGAAAAATCGATGAGGTTAGCTCACTGAATTAACGTGGCCTCGGCAATCCTGCTCTCATGTGCCATTGCAAACCGGTAAATAATGAAATGTTTCTTGCTGTTTGATAAAACTCTATAATCAACAACTGCTCTTCTTTCTGTCTTGTTATGTGGCGAAAATAGTAAAAAGTCAAGTTCCGTCACCAATCTCCATAGCCGAATAGAAACCTCACTAGTCCATGCCCTACTGGAACAGACACCTGACAACCTGAATACATTACACATCCGCCCATTTTATTCGTACGGGATTGCTTTGCCATTTCGCGTGTTTTGACGCCATGCCATTATTGAAACTCGTACATCTCTCGGCTTAGCTACGGATACTGAAAATACTGTGACACAGCTCTCGGTTTGCGTGATTTGTAAATCTTTCTTCCCTCTCTCCTATTTCATGCTGATCTATTTACCTCTATGTCGCAACTTGTGCATTCAGGCACTTCACTGAGTATTATCCGATACGATGAAATACATACAACCGGCAACCGCTATTGATTAACACCGGAAATGCCAAAGATTTGATGGAATACAACTTTTTTACTTCGTGACATTTTGACACAGAAATTCCATTGTTCCTGAAAAGTATCATATTTGCACGCTTTTATTTGAAAAAAAAAATTATATACTCCCAATTTTTCGTCAGAATCACTTTCAATTGACGTAAATCTACAACCATTGGATAGAAAGAAAACTCGGTTTAAGAAATTGGGGCACTTTATCGAACATTAGTCTGCACAGTCCTAATTCCCAATTTAGGTCAAGCTATTAAGGAACACAGAACAGCTAACCCCACTTAAGTTACGGCATTTTGACTCTTCTATCAAAAACCCCCTTTTCATTCACGTTGTGCTGACGCTGATCCACGACCTGCAAACTCATATTTTCTCCTCGTGTTTCTTTCCCAATTCCTCTCTCAGTCCCTTATGATAGTCCCAATATACCCCTCAATTCAATTTTCGGCCTTCTCTTTTGGAAAAGGCTGTTCTTGGACTTAAGAAGAAAAAGCCATTCGTAAAATAATGTCACTAAGGTTAACTTATTCAGTTATCCAGTTGATCGGGTTAATCTACTGATGGAGAAACATGCACCAGTTAATTATTTGAGCACAGGGCTCGAAATTGGAGCCTTTGCTCAACATCTCTATCCTATTGGGATTTAAGATCTTTCATTGGGGAAAATAATCTATATTCTCTTTTTCCTTAGAATCCGAACTGGCAATGGAAGGATTTGGGGGGGAGGGGGAGGTGGGGGGGGGGGGGGGGCTGGGAGGAGAGGGGAGTTAGTAGTTTAGCCATTAGCTTTTGCATTCCAAGCAATTATTTCGGGTGGTAGGAATCTTTAGTGGGATTATTTTACACCTCTACATAACAGTTTTTTTCAAATTCCACCAAACTTCTAATTTCTTGCAATAAGCATAAATATTTCAATGAATCATAGGGAAGAAATGAGTCATACGTGTGAGAAAATCTGTGGACAGAATAGAAATTCTGATAATTGGCGAAGCAGTCTATATCGACGGGGAATCGGACGTAACCACACTATATATTAATTAAGTGAATTAGGAAGAAAACTCAAGATAATCACTAGATCTAAAACAACATTACAGTTACGTTCACATTAACGTCAAGTGTTATAAGACGAAAAGGTGAAAAAGTGATTTGAAAAACCGATGGTTCCTTTTATCTGTGAGAAAGAGTATTTAACGCCTAGTTTGCAAAAAAATCTCAAGCTTTTCCATCTTGACTTTTTAATTTAAACTTTTCTGAAATTAATTCTACACTGTCCGTATTTTAAAGCCATTTTAATGGAAATAATTTCATAAAATAGGATAAAACCATTTCCAAATGGAATAAGCTAAGGCAAATCCGAGGGAAAAAAAGCATTTTGACAACCATTGTTCACCTCGAAATGGGCATGAAGGTTGAAAGCGGTTAATTTAAGCATAAAAAACCCCGAACCCGTTGTAGGAATGTAAGATTTTTTTTCAGAAAAGTGAGATTTTCAGTTTGAATGTTTGAAAACTCCTTTTATTATCAGCTCTCTATGTGGTCGCTGTTTATTCAAAACGAGGTTCCTCTAGGTAGGTTAAATAAAGAATTTATATGCATGAAATTCTTTCCCATTTCACCTTGACTGCCACAAAACCGCCATGTTTAGCTTGCCTTCAGCCACATTCCACACACTGACAATGCACCAACCTATTTGATTTAAACCAACGGTTTTCAGACAGTTAACCAACGCATCGTTAATATAAAATATAAATATTGCAAAAAACCATTGAATTTTGTAGGGATGAACAACCCTATTGGGAAATTTTTTTTCGTTAGAATGCTTAAATATATGTAACTCTTTCAAGCCAGAGGTCCCAGGATCGAAACCCTGTGATCTGATAGAATGCAAAATCCCCAAGCAGAAAAACTCCATTGCTTCCAGGGTGGGCACTTAAAAAGCACTTTCATTCAACGGACTTGGATGGAGGGTAAACAAATTGAAACCATAAATTTAATGCATATGTAAAAAGTTCTCCGATTTCTACAATAAACTTTCAATTGGAAAAGTACATCTAAGAAACCGAAGGTGAAATCGTTTAAATGTAAATTCTGGTGCATCTTTTACTTCAGCAAAAGGGGTATTTTAAAAATATGAATAAGCTTCATTTAAGTTTGGCATTTTAATTCATTTTACAAAATTGTGCAGATTTAAGCCAGGTAGCCTTCTTTCGTATCTTGTAGTCTCCCCACCTTAATTCTCATTAAGCATTTCTCAAAAAAATTAAACATCCATAAGGAACGACTTCCTCATGACTCTGGTGGTGAATGTTTAATGATTCTTAGATAAAAATATTCTAGAAGACTCCTAGTTGAATGTTACTTTTCTCGTTTTAGCAAAAAAATTTGAAAAAGAAAACACCGTTTAATGAATTACTTTTTATTACTTTATCATTACTTTTACAAGAAGAATCTTAAAATTACTATAAAAAAATAATATAAATATAAATTACTATAAACAAATAATATTTATTTAAAGGAAAAAATACTTACTTTGACCAATAATTCTTGCGATTAATTGTGACGATTTAAACCTTTAAATATTACGCTTTTAATTTCAAAATATGAAACGTAACTGTGACAGTAAAATTTAATTTAGTAATGTTGGGAGAAGTAATTCACAGAATTCTAATAATTACTGAAAATATGATACAATTTTTATTGAAGTTTATGCACTTCATTTCATCAGCACTTAAAAATACAATATTCGGAAATAATTGCTAGTTAGAACAAAAATTTGCTATAAGCTATCTGCCGCAATATATGCTTGGCTACGTTTTAAGGCAAAACGACGCATGAGATAACTGGGGCGGATGAATGTCGATTATTGGCTGAATTTGAACAACTCGATATAAGGCACGTGACAACGGCATAATAAAATGAAGGCGTTCTCCATCACTCACCTGTGATTTTGGAAGAGTCATCCACTTCTGAATCCGAAAGCTGATCAGCTTTGGCTACTAGTTGAGACATGATACTTTATAAATTCCTTCCTGAAGTTATTCTATTTTTGCTCCTGATAATTCCTATGTAATTTAATCCGAAATGGTACTTATGCACGCACACTGATCCCCAAAGCACAAAACGAAAGAGACAACACGAGAAAAGAAGCCTGCCGCAGTTATGCAGTTGGTTTGTGCTGTGTGCTTGTGTGTCTGAGTCACAGCGGATTTAGTGCATGTACGCTGGATCAACTCTGCACACACGGTCGCACTTTCCCCGCCTGCAAGTGATGATTGCAGGCTTTCTACCTTCCCCCCTTCCTTTCCTTTTGAACGCACGCTTTTGCTTATGATCGCATTGCCCTATTACAATTGCCAAACTGTAGTGCATGTGTATGCGTTAGTGTGGTCATATATCCATGCGCGCCGCACATCTTCATGCGTGCCTTGGGAGAACCAATCAACGCGCAACGATCGCCTGCAATTGTGGGCATGATTCAGTTTGCATACACATTAAAGCTGCAAAATGTGGAAGTGTACATTTTAGGAAGTTTTTCATTATGTAAGAGACGCGGTTGATTCAGTTCGTCTCAGGTAACGTGGTGCAAAGCATTTTTTCAGTATGAGTGTATACGAAAATTGCATGTTTTTCGATACATTTTTCTATCCGATATTAAATAACAATGAAAAAATGGTGAATGGTAGTCAGGTGTTTAATTCAATGGGTAAAAGGAGACTTGCCTCAATTAAATTCACCAATAACTCACCTGGTTGTTCAAGTTTGCCTAAGCTTATGCACGCACACTAAGCCCCAAAGCACAAAACAAAAGAGACAACACGAATTTACTGTGCCATTACTTAAAATTCCAACCGTCAAATTTTGGAATCTGTCCCTAAGATTCGAAGCTTTTGGCCATATCTTTGCTAAATCAGTTAATGGTCCTGCCACGTCCTGTCTCCTGACAACTGAGAGTAGTACTTTAATGAAAGATATTTGGACGCATTTACATACAATTAAAATTTATATTCTTTTAAATTAACTCTATATAAGAATATAATGGATTTCTTTGGTCTTGGCTCTAAAAAGATGTAACCAAAGAAACCATGGAACTAAATAAACTTCAAAGAAAGCCCTAAGCATCGTGCGGATAATCTTTCCTATGAACCAGAGTCAGTTAGTTGACCAAATTTTTTCCCCACGAGATTATGAAGGTCTAAAGAACCTTCCCCCCTACCGGGCCCCCCACCAACTTTAATGTAGTAAACCACATTATATCTTCACTTTGTTATAATTAGCCCCCCTCTACCGCTCAATATCCCTGTTGTACTTGAGCATTGTCTCCGGATTCTCCTCGATTTGATCTTTCGCCGTTCATGAGTAAAGGATTTAAATACAGCTATTTGACGTAAAATCCCTAACCATATGATATAGACTTTTTTATTGCTAAGAAAGTAATATACCTTTTATGAGCTGAAATAATAACAAATGATGGTCTCCCTTTGTAAAGATAAATTCATTATTCCTGCCTCTAACAAGGGAGAAAAGTTCTTTTGTTCATTTTATTGTATTTGCAAAGTATGCTACTTTTGCATGTATTTGTTCAGTTTTATTTTACATGGTTATAAACCGAGGAGAAACTAGGCTGAACGAAACCTAATACGATCTTCAAAATAATAAGAATCTTATGTACCAGATCATTTGAACGTGGCTGTTGGAAATATGAAATCGGCAAATGTTCAGTCACTAAGAGGGTGGAAGATGAAGACAATGACAATAACACTGACTCCCTTCGAGTTGAATGATCCTTGTATTCCCAACTTTTCGTGGACATTCTTCCCTATTCCCAATTTCTATATGCATTTTTAGATGCACAAATTCGTCAAATAAGGAGCCAAGTTGTGAGATTCATCATTCTCTATCACTTGAGAAAAAAATCATTTTTATAACTCTGAATATTGATAAGGTATTTAAGCTAAAGCAGTCACTGAAGGTAGCATTTGTGTGCAATAAGAAAAAATGAAATCTCGAAACTACAGTGCGTTTGTGATTATGGTCAATATCACCTTGGCATTGATTTAAATTACATATCGACAACACCTAATTGATCACTAAAAGTGAAAGACCGTGCTTTCATTCTCGGTGTGCGTGTCACTTCCAACAGTCAATGGAATGCCCAATGGCGCAGTGGCTAGCGGATTTGAATAGACTTAAAACTTAAAAGGCAGTTTTGGCAAAATGATGCATGAAAGTCTAAAAGGGCAACCGAACAAACCTACTCGAATGGGAGAATACAAGCAAATAGCAAAGGAAACCATTTGAACATGCCAAGAGGAAGAGTATAAATCGTTGAATACAAATCGACACTCATTAGGATGATAATTCCGATGTTTATTTTCATAATGATATCATGTGCAGTGGCAATAACTTCTCTTAGATATAAACTAACTTCAAAGGTCTCATGAGTAGAGATTTGGTCAAAAAGACTAAAACGGCGGGCTAGTTATTTCAATTAAAATAAAGAACCACATCGAGTATTTTCGGTGCAGCTGGATCAAGTTTTCAGGCTCCATATCGAGTAACGTAGTTTATTGATTATTGAGCCTTTACATTTGTGTCTGAAGGTACCGTAGCATTGATTGATCAAGTAGGCAAGCATTTCCTATGCATTTGTACTAATATAACTGCATAAATTTCCTTAACACAAAGAATTGCACCTTGTTCCATATGGATTTGAGGAACTGAAATCGAAGCAGTTCACTCTGGTCACCGATCTCATTTTTACATTTAACCTCGAGAGAACTCATGTGAGCACTGCTAAGCCGAAATCACATAACTTAAAATTTGTAGCTCTAAAGATGGAAGTATTCAATCTTTTAAATTTGGCCAACTTGAAAATAAACGCTTTTCTGCAATGGAAGATTCTGAATGGGATGGATTCGAAAAATGCCCAAGAACACAGACCCTCGCCCTTGAAAATCAACATCTGTAATTTCATCCACTTGTCTTTAAAGCTAGGCTCCAATTTAGCCATCTCAGAAATTTCAAGGAATGAATTTTACGATCGAAGATGTCCTAACAGTAACAGAACATGGGCAGGAATCGTTCACTCTAACATCAAATATTTTGACGAAATCCCCATCCTTCCTGCTCAGATTGCGTCAATTGTACGAACTTTTTTTCAAATGGACTGAGTCGACCCGTTTGAATTACAGTCAAGCTTCTACGAAAATGACTTCGCTTTTGGGTTGTAAAATAAATTTTCCCAGTTCTCTTACTCCAAAGCTCATCCTTAGTCGCCCGATTCCTGCGAGAAATTCTAGGAAAGTTGGCAAAAGGTCTTGGCAAAGATTACAAGATTACAAGGAAATCTGGTTTGATTAGGCTGTCGTACCCGGAAAAATCAACTCTCATCCCAACCATACGGAAGTTCGACCGAAAACATTGAAGTGTGATGGTGCTAATTGTATGTGAATTTCTTCGGAAAGAAAAAGCGTGTTCTCAAGCAAGTATTAAGATCTCTGTTCAGAATTTCAGAATTTAAATTAATAAATTGGTATTCCGGGTGTATAAGTATTGGTAGGCTTTAGTTTGTGCAGCATCGTCGGCACTGCGTGCAGATAACTGAAAGTTCATTATTATGATAAAACGCTTCCAATTTAATCGGTCTACAAACACTGATTAACTTAGTCTATAGAATTAACTAATTAATAGAAGCAATTTTAAACCCATCAAAAAAGCATTCATAAGAGGCACTATATACAGGGCTTGTCAGAGACAAATCGATCCGAACGGCAAGGAAGTGTGGTTTGACCGAGTTCTCGTGGCTAGAACAACCAAACTACGTCAATTCCCATCTCTAATAGCATAAATCTTCCCCTTAAGGCAATTCGAACGATCACGACGAAGCTGCCGACTGTATGTGAAATTTTCCGCCAAGGTACTCTCTACATGATCATTGTTCGTCAGGACCAACTATCAACAAGGATTTCCGGAACTAAATTTTCAGATGTTGTAGATCTTTTATAGTGCAAAAATTTTTTGATGCACTGTTTATCAGAAAATCAACAACAATACTGGCATTAGATTCAATGCGATATTCTTCAAAAGATCTTTTACAAGAACAACAGTAGTAGTTCTTCCAACCGGGAAGAGAAGAGGCACTTATTCCGAAGCTCTCATATTTTTCATAAATCATTTCCCCTTCTATAGATATGTTAGAATAGCATATTGGGTCTTTGGAACATATTGATGTTCCTAAACTTGGGTTGCTTATTGGCAATATTTTATTATTTCCAATCACCCTTCTTACTTACTTATCAGTTAGTTAGTATTTCATCCTAACCCATTTAGTATTTAGTAAATAACAATTCCAGCCTGAAATATATGAATTTAAAATTGTGGCTAATTATTAATCACATGTAGCTGGAAGCCTAAAAAAATAATAAATCTCTAATGTCCCTTTCTCACTGAGCTATGAGCGATACTGATAGTCTTTTGGTGAAATTGAAATGAAATGTAATTTAATTTCTTCACATAAATGAGGCCGCTGGCCAATTTAAGATTATCAATAACATTTTTATAATAGAATGCAATCAATTATCAGCAGATCCCGACACCAAATTAAAACAATAGGATTTTTGGCACATAATGACCGTTACAAGTAGTATGTGCGAAAAAGTGGCCTGTGTAATACCCAACCAATAAGACATGGAGCATATGCCAATGAGTGGTCAGGCCAAACAACGAAAGTTAACAATCTTGTGTTAGATCACAAAGTATGTATATATTATATCTCTGTGAAAAGAAATATTTCAAAAAATGCAGGTCTTATGAAAGCCAAAACAACACTTTCTAATTTATTTGTCAGATGGGAGTTTGTAGTTCTATTTGGTGTGAATGTGGGTAGTTGAATATTCTTTATTCACGCCATTGTTATTCAACGCATTCACTCTCTCTGATATTCCTACTCTTCTCACACTATTTACAGTGTATGCAGTTCGCTCATCCAATACAGAATTATAAACATTGTGGCATGATTCGTGACCCTAGAGCAGTACTACAAATAAGAAGTCGTCACTATTCAAGAAGGCAAGGAATCACAGCTGCTGAGAATAAAATCTGAGAGTTATTGTGTATTTGATCTTCTGAGCTTTATTTTTCCCGAATGGGACGTTAATTGCTTCACATTTAAAGGTAAACCTCTTGGACTATTGAGTTAATTTTTCTTATCTAGTATAGTATAAGACAGAACCCTTAAATTATATTGCTGCATTCAGCGTTGTGCACTCCACAAACTCCTCAACAACAAAGAAATATTAAGAGCACTCAGACTTTAAGGTGCGACTGTGCTACTTGTCGCGTAGGGAACAAGTGTGGTTGTGAGTGTAGACTTCTCAGTCAATCGCCAATTAATAGTCGCTGGGTTATTAGGTAAACTCCTAATTCTAGTTTAATGAATAGGCTCTGTGTCGGAGAGAAACAGCAACACTAAACGCTATTCCCACCATGTGCTTTGCTTTCTCAGTATTTTGAGGCAGCCTAGTTAATCTCGGGGCCATTCCATACTAGGGGATTTTGCTATAGAGATTGTTGAGGTATAGTCAAGTCTCATTTGTATAGTAATCCGCTAAACAACATACAACTCTGTTTTAAATCTGCAATGCGACCAAATATAAGTTGCAACCATAATCATCAAGGGCTTTTGTACACGTCTGTGGATTGTTGTACCTCTAATAGGATTACCAAGGCCTAGCCAAGGGTCTATTTGTATTGTATCCACTAAATATTCAGGCAGATTTCTAATACTGTTGGTTATAGATATGATTGTAAAAAATATATTTTCTGGGTAATTGGCATTTTCCCTGTTCACCCCACGAATTTCGAAGAAGGTTTATAGCACAACTTCCGGTGTTTATTAACCAGCTGAACATAAACCGATTTCAAAACATTTTAGTTCGAATGAACTTTTATCCAATGAGCCTGCCATCAGCTGTTCCTAACCTTTCTAATAATTTTCTCGGGGCTGTCAGTTTAAAGTTTTGGAGGTACCTTGTTTACGATTATTATCAAGCAATTATGTAGGTTGGTAAGTAAATGAATCGCATTACCCCAATTTCCCGTCACACAGTTTCCACTTCTTTGTTCTTGCTTCCTTGATATCTTTCACCATATAAGAAAGGCACGATTAAATAGTTTTATGAAAAGAGTCATTATATCAAAGTGTAGTTATGTTAATTAGGGCAATCTGTTCAACGCAGTACTTTCAGTTAAGGTGTCGTTCACCGATTAAAGGTATAAATGGATTGTTAGGATGAATCAGTGCTGTTTTAATGCGTCTATGTAAGGTGAGGAGATCATTTAACTAGATCAATCTATCAATGTAAAACGTTTTGAACTGAAATGGTAACGGACCCTTAGTTATTTTCAATGCTTTAGATGGGGAGATTAGTTTCGTTCTTGAAATTTAAAATGAAAAAAATGAACAGGATGTGGACTTTATTCATGAAAGTAAAACGGTATCCTCTTTACATATTTTCACTAATTATGCAAACTTACTACTTGTATTTGTAAGTAGTGTAGGTTTTAAAGGTGTAGAAATGCCAATATTCACTACTTTATCAAAGTGAACATATTCATTCATTAATTTCTACTGAACCTCAACTGATGCATAACTCTCGATGCGTCGTGACAGTTATACAAATAGCATTGGCTAGTGTATTCTCGATTTGTCAACTAACTCTTAGTTTAAAGTCACCTGTTTTAAAATTAAATCACGATGAAAATAGTTAAATCGTTTCTCATGCAGCACTTCATAGCTGAAATTGTCCCATCAAATGGGAGGATATATCTATATAAATATATAAATTTATATATAAATATAAGCATCTCTTAATTCAATAAGATATCTATTCCCAATTCAATTTTTGTTCATAAATTTACTCCACCTCCAGCTTGTGAAAAATACAATTTAGATAAATTCATAAGCTTTTGATAAAATTAGTTGTTTAAAATGACTTCAAATGAGACTAAAATGATGTCTTTTAAACTCAAATAAAATTTTTAGAGGTAATGGGCTTAAAGGTTCGTCGCCTCAAATAAAATTGTCTGATTTAAGATAAAAGCCTGTTATCTAACTGCTCAATCTAACACTCTATCCAATAATTAAGGTTAGGATGATGCATTTATGCAAAAATGTCTAATTAATTTTTTTTGGGGGTTTCTCAAGAAAAGTTTCTTTGTCCTCGGAGTTCGGAATTCTTCGACCTTTATATTTTCGATGTGCTCATAGTTTGTTGGATTATTGTCATGTTTGTAAATCCAATATTCAATATCTGACTCGTGGATTCTTGAAAATTCATTCGTGTCCACAGAATCCTAAGATGAAAAAGGAATTTTTAAAAGGATAAGAACGAGAGACACATCCGTGGAGTCTGAAAATGACTAAAAAGCAATGTTATCCGCCAAAATATACAAATTCGGCTATTTGGCTTGGTATTGACTATGCAAGAACAACTATTCGCTCACAGAAAACCAGAGAAACATTATGAAGAGTTGCTAATGCTAAGCAGCTTCGGGACTTTTTCACTGGGCTTTAGTCTTCATCATTAATTTTCTTTGACATTTATGAGGTATCGTGAATACTTCCATATTTTTATGTAATTCACTTCCTGAAATAAACCCACTTTTCGTAATCAAAATCTGTTAAGCATTAGCAGAATGAAATAAATTACCATTTTGAATTTTCAATTTAACACCTACTTGCTTATAAATAATCTTTTTCAACTATTAAACCATATTATGCCAACCATATGCAAAGCTTTTAATTTAGCTAATAAATTAATTCCAAGGGTTCAACAATGAGAAAGTATTTTCAATAAAATTGGAAATTAAGGTGGAGCATCCTCGCATAGAATTCACATCAATGTGATGAGCAGTTTCAATGAAAGTATTTTTAGACTTAAGTTGAACCCAGAAAATAATTTGCTTAAGTAATTAAATAGCTTGTGGGTGATGCATCTTGGCCTTTCTAAGTGGTGTGCGCACAATATTATTATTACTAATATTACTGATCAGCCTTGGTATCACTGCGCTCTCCACAATGCCACAATCAATTCATCAAAGATTTCCAGAGGAACATAAGTCTCGTGTTATAATGGCGAGTTGTATGCCAACTCATAGCTTGAACACTTTAAACTCTTTCTATATTAGCTGTTACAGGCAGAGTATACCATCATACTGGTAAGAAGGACAGACACCTTAGAGACCACCTGAAGGTATCCTACGGGGATAGATTGAATGCGTTAAACAATAGCAGAAATGCAATGGGAAAATGTATTCTAACTGTTAGCTACAGTAATTACTCCAATCCAAAACATACCAATTCCTTCTAAGTTGACGCAGGAGGCTTTTTTCCTCTTGGCTTTGCAATAATAATAATAAGAATAATTCCCAATTACTGACAGCCCAGAAGGCTATTGCAGTCACCTATTCACTTTTGTTCATTATCAATACCCAAAACACATTAGTTTATTATTTTCACATTTGGCGAACGAGAGGCTATCAACCAAGTTGGTGATTACTTTGCTAAAAGAAGGCGACTAAAGTAAACTTTTTAAATCTTATACTTGCACAAAACCAAACCGCAGTAAATTTACTGAAAGTTTACATGAGGACTTAATACCTTTAAACAGCAGACCATCTGTGCACATTTGAGTCTCATATGATTGGTCAGTGGCATGAAACTTTTAACCAGTCACCTTGTTTACCATTCTCCTTTAACTCTATTATTATTATTGCCCACAAAGAGGTCGGTCGTTTGTAAACTCAATCGTGGATATCATCTGAGCAAGGAAAATAGCAGACGGGGTAAAAAGTGAATCGAGCAGAAGTGGGGAATAAAGCGTTCTTTATTTCATTATTTTAAGTATCGTTCACAACATCATTTCGGAATAATTATAAGTATAAATTTCTCAACGTTATCCGGAGTTTAACGAAGTGTTGATCAACGTGAACGTTCGTTCATTTCATTTTAATACACATATTTCTCTAAGAGACAGGGTATTAACTGGACAGAACTAGCGATAATGATAGTGGCATTTCTTGACTATAAACTATAATGATTCGTGCTTTCATTGAGGGAATTGTCTACTCAACGTTTGTCTCACTTGGTTTCACTCGAAAGATTCCCTTAAGCATGGATTAAAGTGTTGAACTAATTAAACCTAAGCCTTTCTTTCGAAAATCAACAGACTTTATTTGAACACATATTTCTTTTGATTAAATACAAAGGCAATCGCTAAAAATCGACAATGTAGTTCCCACATTTACTTAGGCTGCTAAGTGTATTTTCTTACGCCATCTTTACGACAGTCACATCAACTTTGAATTAATGCTTTTTGCACTTGTAGAGGACGCTGAAGTGCGGGGAAATGGGGTGAGGGAGAAAGAATTGAGGGAGACTGGCCATACCATTAGGGCTCAGCTTCTCACTCCCTCCCCCTTCAGTTATCCCTTCACTTCAAGATTATACTAAACCGCATTTTTTAATGCATGTTGATTTGGACACGCAATCCAGTCCCTCCCCTCTCTCCTCCCTTCGCTTTGATTTAAGTATCTGACACCTAACTGACATTGCATTTCCGCACTTCCATTCCACCCCCTCTTCCCCCTTCCTACATTTACTTAAAACTAGCAGTTCGAACACCTAATGAGGGATAGAGAGGAGGAGGTGGGGGGGGGGGGGGTGGTGGTGATTATTAGATTCACACCACCGCAAACAGTTAAATAAATATGACCCACTTAGAAAAAAAACCATTGCGTGTCTGAAGAGGGAAGGTGAGTAAGGTTTAATGAAAGTCTCCCCACCTGATGTGCTTTATTATTGAGGCGAAGGAAAAAGGTAAATTTATATACGCGATTATAGAAATACACAAATGCATATATTCACAAAATAACTGCAGGTAGTACTAAGGATAATAATTTATAGAATAGATAAATGGCGAGATGTGGAATCAAGAAGATAGTGATTTCGAATGTGTCTTTCGAGATTCGCCCGTTGGCCGAACTTTTTCATACAGAAGGTGCAGTGGAATGGCCGTTCTTTCTGATGGATGTTTCGGATATGACGCTGGAGATTAGAGGAAATACTGAAGCATCGTGGACAGAAAGCGCACTTGTAGGGCTGTTCTCCCGTATGGGTTCGAATATGTCTGGTTAGATTTGCAGATCGAGGGAATATCTTTCCGCAGTATTGGCAGTGAAATCGTTCTCCATTTCTCTTGGTGGAAAGGGAAAGGGAATCACATCGGGAGTGATCTTGTTTCTTCTCACAAACTCGTCGAGGAGGTTTCAAAGTTGAGTGGCAGCGTTTAGAGGTGGGAAATGGAGGACTGGAAGGAGTTAAGTCTAATTCCTGAACAGGCATTGGAAAAAGGGCCTTTGCAAGACGAGTTAGTTCCGCTGGACTAAATGATCTATGGGCGATGATTTTTCCTAATTCAGTGGGTGTAGGAATGCCTCGAAAGAGTGGAATGGCATCCCACCGGAAGTGATTTTGTACTGTCGACAGAGGTGTCATTTCCGTTGGTCTGGCTTTGGCACACTTAGTATCACTGCCGTCGCTGATGGTGTTATTAGTAGTATGCGGTTTAACCCCTCTGCTATCTGGTTTAGAGAGATCCAAAGGAAGTGGTGGTGGAGGAGGGGGAGGCTGTTGTGACGAGGCGGTGGAGTTGTCACTGCCTCCTATCGCGTCTTCCGATTGGCTCCCACCGTTAATCATGGTGTCCGTGCTCCTATTCAAACAATAAAACCGCACATGGTCAGTAGCCATCAAAGGTATTGCCGCGTTGGAATATACAGGTGAGGGGGGTGGTTTGTTGAGGAGATGTGGTGCTATATCAACCCTTAATTGGTAGGCGCGTCTTCCTGTTCATATAAAATCCACATTTCCACTAGCCACGAAAGCCGAAGATTTATTTTGCGATGGTCTTAAGCTTATATTTCACAGAGCTGACACAAAATTATTCCCCCAGTCACAACACTATATACGTTGTTTTGGTGACCAAGGTTTAAGGTAAAAAAGTGACTGAATTCCGGACCAGTTATATAATTTTGTAACTTTTTACTATTTTAGTGTCTTTGACCCAAGAATTTGAGCTACGTGGGTTGCGAATATCTATCACTCCTGAATTAAACAGAAACTAATTCAGATCTAGCTTAGCAGGTGAGCACTCCAAGCATTTTTTTTCTCTTATTTTTTTCGAATTTCTCGTTTAACATTTTGAAGTCTCTCATCACTAGAGACCTTCACCTTCTTCAAGTTTAAAGAATTGATTGGGGATGTCTTGGATCAGCTAATAACTCCTGATGTCTTTACTCAATCTCAAGTTTTGGCTATCGAGACTTCAAGCAAATTTCAAGAATTAACATTGTCATTTGAAGAATTGGCATTTGCGGCCCAGATATTATCGGCTCATGTTCAAGATCTACACTCATTCGTTTTTCGATATAAAATAACAATTTAACAAAGCCGTGGTGAGAATTAATAGCCCAATCTATTAGGCATGAAAATATACTTAAGATAATCTTATAGAATCTGCAAAGTAGATAAATGCTAGAGTAAGTTCTAATTTATTATGGTAACTGGAAACCTTTAAGCACAACAGACTTCTTGAGTATTTAGTATTTAATAACATTAAATTAAAATTTACGTCATTAGGAAAGATTTTAAATTTCCCTGAAAAATTATAAAACGCCATCCTTATAACCTAAACCACACAAGTCGGATTCTTCTACATATTTTGTATGTCAAGTAAATACTTTCCGCTGCTCTCCTATTGTTAAAGTTACTCAAAATGTGTCCTCCCCTTGAAAAAAAGCAAACTCAACAACAAGTGCTTACTTTGGGGGAAGAGGATTAATGGGACTTCACTTCACCTCCTTCCCCCCCCCCTTCCCCTAGCTAATTCTTCTTTCAATGGAGAGAGGCCAGAATATGGGTGGTACCTCTGTGGGGGTCAATGCACCGGAAATCTCGATTGTTTTAGTGCTTCTGAAACCTCAACTCGCAGACGGAAGCGCTTGCTAAAGATGGTTCGTAACTGATAAGATCCAGGGCAACCGACACCAACTATGGTGAAGGCAGACCATCTCAATTGAGTGAGTCTACTTGTAATGTATTTTGGGACAAGACCACACATAGGCAAAAACTGCTCCTCACCCTTTTCCGATTTACAAAATTCTTCCTCTCTCTCTGTGTCATATTATTTCTTCCTCCCGAAGAGAAATGACTCCGGACGAAGACAACCATGGTAACCGCAAGGTGTGACAATAAAGTGAATGAATTACCGTCACTAAACTCAACTTTGGTTGCCTATTATTGGTTTTTTACAAACTTTTCTTGTCTCTGATTATTTGGGGGGAGGGGGGGGGGAGGCTATTTTAAGCACCTAGAAAAATAGTACCAATAGGTGTCAGGACGTATTGGCTTTTTTAAGATAAAAGAGAGAAAAAACAATTCTGATTGTATTTAACTTCGCCTTATTCCGGAAAGTATTTCAACATTTGGGATTAAGTTATTCCTATGCCATATTTAAAACATAACAAGAACAAGTTAAATAATTTAAATTGTGTTGATAGGTCCTTGAAATTTTCCATTTGATTAATTTTAAAATATAAAAATTATTTCGAATTAACTATAAAATTAGCAAAATGACCTTCAATAGTATTGAATAGTACGTTTGTTAAACGTTTCACCTAACTATCATTAATTACATCAGAATAAAATGAATATATGTTGAAATTAACGTCACCATTTCGTTATGTTATTATTTTCTTCACGATTTTCCCTGCGGAAATGCTCCTAGCATGATATCAAGATAAGGGAGCATCAGTCAGCTTATGTTCTCCCACACACGACGGAAATGGTCTCATGTCGAAACAGTACATTCTCTTCCACAGAGAACGAGGGAGAGATGGTTCATTTCCTGTAGCCCACAGCTTATCTACAAATGCATCTTATAATATTGCCTGTGGAGGACGATTCAACTCCTCCAAACTTGTGTGGGCCAATTGATTTTTAATCGATATTAACACGAAAGCACTCTCTCCAGAACTTCACTAACCGAAATTATTTGGAAAATACCATTTCCTAATGGGTTTGGGGTAGTTTAAAAAGACTGGCTTCCTCCTTTCCAAAAACGTGTCCTTTATTGCACTGGACAAATACTACCCCGCCTCTCACGAGTCGTTATCTTATCACTATAGGGGGATGGGTTCATTCGTTTGTTTGTTCAGAGTTATTTTCACGAACAATCATTGTAAAAGAAGCGCCTTAGCATAAGACAATATTGGCTTGGGAGAGAACAGGTGATAGGAACTTTTGGTGGTGTTTGCCCTACCGTCATGTTTTTCTATTGATTCCTATTCCTTCTCACATCATAAGCAAGTGATATCTCAGAAGTACTTCGAAAAGGGCAAATATCAATCAAAATATCGGAAAATGGACTTAAAAGGTTGAACGATATTTTTCATTCACCAAACTTGAAGTAAAGTACATACGTTTAAAGACAGCGTAAAGAATGAACTACTGGTTTTACCTTAGCTTATTCATCTCATCATCCCTACTGTTATATCTCCTCCAATAGGAACATAATGTTCACTGCTATCAAACAAACATTTCATTAAAGTTAATGTGAAAGATGAGACGATAATCGTTTCATGGATTTCTTCAAGTGAATAATTTTCTAAGTAAAAAAATTATGTGGAACCAATTGTAATAACAACATCCAGTGAATTGAAAAGGAGTCACTTGGTGTTTATTTTTGGCAGTCTAGACAAAAAGTTAGTAATAGGAATAATTAATTTGACCCAGGGACAGGATTCTTTAAATAGATTGGTTTACTTAGTTGTCATTAATAAAATTATGTTCATTTGTGTTATTATAGGTCGTAAATATGGTTAAATAAAGTTTTAAATCTTAAGAGCGTGAAAGTATTTTGGTGTCTGCAGTTAGTGAATTTATTCAATTTCTGGCATTTTAAAATTTGCAGTTTATAATGTATGCACTTGAAAATTAATTCATTATCATATATGAATTGAGAAAGGTTAATTGAAAAAAGACGACTTACGACATTGAGGGTGAGTTGTGTAATGCCAAATTTTCACGATCACTTAGGCACAGGGGTATTTATATATAAATAGATGGAGGCGGTGGTCTCGACACATTTCTGCCCCCCGTATCTTCATTGGATGAGCACGTGTTTGAGCATACTTCCTCCAACCCCTCTCCCCCGCCCCCACTAACTGCGTTTCCTCACTCACTTTGGGATTCCCTTCTCCCTTCCCTCCCGTCTTCTCCCCTTTCA
The DNA here is from genome assembly GCA_000469805.3 of Hymenolepis microstoma. Lineage (NCBI taxonomy): Eukaryota > Metazoa > Platyhelminthes > Cestoda > Cyclophyllidea > Hymenolepididae > Hymenolepis > Hymenolepis microstoma. The sequence continues at coordinate 35,219,827 of LR215989.1, read as the reverse complement.
GTGCACATACACACACACACTCCTTGCTGCGCCTCGAAGATGCAGCGGATGGGACAAAACTGTGCGGAGAATGGGAAGCTGCTCTCTCATCACAATCCTATTGGTTGCAATAATTGGTGTATCTACCAATCAGAAATATGCATCTAAGTGTGAATATGGACGGAGTTTTAAGGTAGGGTGCAGTGAGCGACTTAGAGGAAGTGAGTCCAATTAAAATTACATTCGAACTACGTTGATTTTTGCGAAAAAGTTCAGCATTTTGTCACATTCTCAAGAACCATTTTCACGATTTATGTGCCTGATAATTTTTCTCTATTAAAATACTTTAAACTGAATTTTAATATCAAGGCTTATTTGAGGATTTAGAATTAGAATAATTAATTATAAATATTAAAATCCATAGTGTTTTTTAGGTCCTGACAAGAATTTAGATTAGCGCTTCTAAATTATATGATGTCACATTTTATATCTTACTAAGGCGTGCATGAAGAATTATTTGATGAGCAATGTTTTGACCTCAGCGTATGATAGACAATTTTGTAGATGATTATGGGAATCCGTATTATATCCAATAATTTAATCGATCGGTAGGTAAACTAATTGATAGTTCATATAAGAAACTAGAATAATTTGAAAATCTTACCATTGGCATGTTCTTTAAGTGCTCATATTTTAGTCGAAAGAGATGAAGAGTTGAATATATTTATTTTTTATAAATTCTTTGACCATTGTCAGCTAAATAAAGCCACTTTCATCTGACGATGCATTGGTGAGATTGCATATCTATTGAAACAGAGATTAGGAGTACAGCAACATCGTTCAATATCTATTACAACAAGTAGAACCGAATGTGGTTTCTTTCAGATAGAGACATCACGACAGGAGTGTTCATTTGGCTAGGAAATTATTGTGTCTTATAAAATCACAGAATATTTGATGCTATGCAATATTTTGAGTGAATGTGAAAATAAAATGATTAAAATAACTCATTAAATTTTATTTGGGGGGGGGGGGGGGGGAAGGAACTTCTTCAATTAATTCATTTAAAACTGAAATTATACAATAATAAATACTTAATATATAATTTATAAAAATATAATTTTCTCCAAAATTAGATGATGCGGATTTTAAATCGTGCCGATTGTCTCCCTCCCTTTTAATTAAGTGGTGGACTCATCATGTACCTTTTACCTATTATCGATCCCTATCTTCACCCTTTTATTATTTTTGTGTGTTTGAGTCTGAATGTGATTACTTTGAATAACATGGGAGAAATTATTGTAACGCAAGATGAGTTGATGTAAAATTTTGCGAATTTTGAAGAAATCTAATTTTTGCATGAAAATGTCGACGTCCATGGGAACGTCTATTTTTTAGAAAATTGTCGGCATTTCAGTTTTATTTCTCTAAAGACTCAAGTAGTTAATAGGAACGCATTTTTAATTTTTTCTTCTATTGAGAATTTGTTTAAACATAAATTCATTATAGATTACTCATTTTATTAAAGCTATTCATGTATTTTATTGAATGAAGACTGCTTATAAAGCTCTGTTGACCTTCACTTTACAGCTATCTCGTCCCATCTATGTTAAGACTGTAAGCTGCCCGAATATATGCAAAAAACTATACCTTCTCAAACATTCGAATAAAAAACGAAGCAAAGAGACAATATCAACCCATTTTAATTAAAAAAATCAGCTAATTTACATTGAACATTGTAGACAAGGGTTAGCTTCAATCCATGAGAAGAATAGGGGATTTTGAATTTTGAAACATGAGCTTTCCACTTGGTAAGTGTTGCACAATCCGAGTCCCAAAATAATGTGAAGAAACACCTCTTGGTACCTCAACACTGCTCCCTATTCTCTTGATCCACTCCTTTCCATTATCGATTATTGGGTTTTATCTGAACCGATTTCCGTTGCCTCCTCCTCCCCCTCTCTCCATTAAGCAGTAGCAATCTTTTTTTCATATTTTTATTTCTAATTATCATTAATAAATAAATAAGGCTAAAAACAATAAATGAGAAATCATTTTTTTATTTACCTTATGGGGACACAACTTTAGCATGACAAACGCAGAATCCTCGCGACCAATCAATGACTTATGTCAATACGATCAATCATTGGTCGATTCCAGTATACGATTACTCGACCAATCAATGATTCAAGTTATATGAGGTCATCATACCATAAAGTGTATATAATGACTAGTCCAGGAGACTTACCAACCAGGAGAATCTGCCAATGAGGTTTCTGAGACTATTCAAGGCTTATGAAGGTAGCTAATCTGCTACAATCTGTATGAATTTATAGTTGACAAACACTGCTGCTATCCTTGTTATTGCAAACTTCTTTTCTATTCTGATCAATGCTTTTAATTAAACCAAATTTCATTCAGTGCCGAATAACCTAACAATGCGAAATTAGATTAGTGCTACCCTGGCATAAATAGTTTATAAGCCTTATTTTGAGATCATTAAATTCTTTCATCATAATCCCCAGAAAATGAGGATAATTAAACAAATTTTTGTTGTCGGAAAGTAATTTAGGTCTATCAGATAATATTCAGAAATGATTTGGTTCCAAGTGGATGGCAAAGAGGCTGTCGAAAGGTAACTTCTCTTTATTTTCGGATTCCTATCTTAGAGTAACCCTTTTTGAGAACAATTAGCAACTTCTGCTCCACAATTTGAGAGTTCACCTTGACTGAACACTGGTCTCGTAACTCTGCTATATTAAGAACATTTAACCTAGAAGAGAAGGGATGATTCGGAGTAACAAGTCTAATTATATAACCAAATAATCCGTCAAAAAGTACAAGAGATGTTACTCCTAATTGAATTAATATCTTCTTTGGAATCTACCTAAGGTATCCATTAAATCAATCAAAAGATATTGAAAACTGATAATTAGTTGTACCGTAGTTAAAACCACCCACGGATTTGTAATCTCTGAAACTTAGGGATTACTGTATTTGGTTTAAAAATCAATAAATATATTTGATTTCACTGGTTCACTAACTTGCTCCCATTTTGGAATTTTTTTGTTGATACTTCATCTATTAATAGACTTCACACATGCAAAAGCCGTACATCTTGTGTAAAATTGAGAAGTTTAAGGTACTTATGGGGTGTACAGCGCTGTCATGCATATTTAGACTCGAAGGTGCGACTGTGCTATTTGTCGCGCAGAGAACAAATATGGTCATGAGAGCAGAGACCCCTCAGTCAGTCACTAATCAATAGTCCCTGCATTGTTTAAAAAACCCTTCGTTATATTTTTATGACTATGGTCTGTGGTAGATACACATCCCAAATAACCATGTCCTACACCGTCATATTTCTCTTTCCTCTATATTGTTGAGGCGATCTTGCCACAGAGATTACTGAGGATAAGTCAAGGCTTTTAGGTGTAGCAATCCACTACAAGCTTTTAGCGGATTAGCTATCTTAATAAACCTTGACTATTCTCAGAAACCTCTATGGCAGATTCTCCTAGTTGGTAAGTCTCCCGGACTTAGCTAAGGTACCGCAAAGCCATAGAAGGAACAGACGCATACCATGGAATACGTTTATTTAGTATGGCGTGCTGGCGTGCAAGCGTGCAAGCTCGATGTATGTATATATGACGTGGAACTTAGTCATCATATACACCTTATGTTAAGGTGACCTCAAATGACTTTGGTTATTGATTGGTCGGGAAACAGTGTACTGAAATTAACCATTGATTGATCGTCGTGGTCATGGTCATTGATTGGTCGACAGGCTTCTACATTTGCCATGCTTAAGTTGTGTTCCTACAAGCTGAAACCAACAGAGCCCATTTCATATAAAGCAATTCTTAGACAGTCACGAAGTAAGATTTTAAGATATGAAACTCTTGTGAAATGAATCTTTAAGGACGCATAAAAAATTTGTTGGGGTCGTCACTCATCCCTCAATCAAAACAAAAATGAGCTTTAATTTGTAAAAATAAAAAAACTTGAGTGAAATATGTGTGAAACAATATATGACAAATTTTTAGCGCATTAAAACATCCGATAGACGTCTGTTATTAAATCGATCATCGTATTTTACAACTATTCAGTGAAAGACGAGTCTGATTAAGAATAATGCAAATTTTGGATACAACTTTTCCCTTAAGGAATTAATTTAATGCAGATTAATACCTTTGGTTAGTCTTATCTACCTGTTAAATGCTTTAAGAATAGACTAGTCATAACCAACAATTTAGTTACATTACATATTCAACTGTATATGTTGAAAGCGAACTCATCCATCTAGCCAGGAGTTAAATCATGATAAGTGACTTTTAGAATACTTTGCTGTTTCATAATTACTCATATCCTTTATAAGAAATAGGACAAGTTAACGCTTCCAAAATCTAAATAAGTAAAGCTCTTGGTGTGTGGCTTTAGTTTATACTAAGATATGAAATGTTGCTAAGTCCAATCAAAGGGGCCTCGTACACGCTGGACCGTTCTGGAAAGTGTGGACGTGGTGCTAATCACATAGTGAACAAGCGTGGAGGCCCCCCCAATCAACCGCCACTCAATATGGCATGGGTGTTGAGTAGAGTTAAATGTATTTAACCCCTTAACGCTCGAATTATTTTTTGACAAATGCACCAAACGTACTCACGCATGTTTCACACCAGACTGATGTCGCCGATGTGATGAATTTTGGTGGTATCAGGCAAAGGCTATGGACATATTGAACACGTTTCGAACGGCAATAGCGCCTTCTGTTACGAGTCTAGTACCAATGAAGCATATCTTGATAGAGGACCGTACGGTTCTAAGAGCATTAAAGGGTTAATGCCTAAGTGTTTGGAAGTTTTTCCAGTTTTGTAATGAACTCTTCACTCACTACACCTCCTCTGTTCACACCAAATTTGAACGAAGTCTAACTCATTTGGAAGTTAATTTAGTCAATAAGAATCTGCTAGAGTGTAGTTTTACTGGTCTGCATCTAAATGGACTTTTAAGAATATCATTTGGATTTACCTAGGTGAGCATTTATGCAGTATCTGCTAAAATACTGCTTCTAATCCTGTTCTCTATATGCAGACAATTAACCGTAGTAAAAGCAATCGGCTTTCGCGTCGATGCAGGTAATGTATAGGTACATGCTTGCACTGATGAAGTGTATATAAACACCCGTTATGTTTCCAGATCCTAGCAATTATTAAATTCAAGAAAGAAGTGAACAACGAAGCATTAATTACGAAATCGAAAATAAAACTTTCCGATGTCATTACCATTGGATTTTGTGAAAATCCATTAGATTGTATGACATGGATTCAAAGAAAATTGATTTTTTAGACAATCCATTATTACCGCGTTCGGGTCTTTCTTTCATTCGATTTGAACTGTTTATTTATTACCAAAGTAGGATGCGCGATAGACTTACCTCCACGTGTTGCGCCCTGGACAACGCATAGTTTTTCAGTACTTTCACGGTACTCACCTCACCTTACCTCTTTCTCTACTTCTGTGTCTGTCTCTTTTATATCTGTGAATCACTCTTCTGTTCTCCCTCTCGACTTTGATGTTCCTCCCCTCTGTGAACCCCGAAGTCAACTAAAGGGCTGATGATAACTATCATAAAGCCTGCCATTTAATACAAATTTATTACCAATGTTACATTATATCACTTTGATAAAAATTAACTCTTTCAATTTACAGGCTTCTCAACTACTACAAGACAAGAAGGACGTGGTGACTTTGAGTGAATGTTCATTTTAAGGGGTGGGAGAGAAAGAAAGAGAGAGAGAGGAGGACAGCAGAATTGGAACCAAAACAAGAACAAAAAGCGACTATGCATCAGAGCAAATTTTAAAAACTCAAATATTAGAAAAAGTGAAATGAAATTGCTGATTAAAAAGTGAGAGGTTAAATAAAATGTAATAGTTGAACTTAGGAAAGAACTTATGTAAAATTTTGAAATTAAAATATGTGCAAACTGTATTAGGCAATTAGTGAATTTATCATTTTTTGTTAAGCTACCTCTTCTCCCTGCCCCCCTCCCCCTCCACCTTTGACTTCTCTATTACTTCTAGTGTTCTCCCATAGTCGAAACTTTCATCTTCCGTTTCAATCTAACTATGTAATGTAGTCTCCTTTTTTCCTCTCTTCATATTGCTTTACATGTGAATATGTCATCACTATGCTGCATGATCAAGCTTTTTTCGTGATTAACGCCAGGTTACATCTCTTCTTCAGCATCACCTGACTGGCAAAAAAATTGTGATCTGGTTTAGTTCTACGTTGGCAAACTTTTGCGCCAAATTTTCTAATGTATTTACTGGAATTTCGGGGTGATTTATTAGTCACTAACACAGCGGAGGCAAATTTAAGGTGGCAGAAATTGACTAGACTTAGTTATATAACAAAATGGTGAACCAGATTATCCTTGCATTCTCATAGCCATTTGAATTGCATCAAAGCTGCTGTTAGGGCTTCCTGAAATTGAAACGTAGTGACCATTGATTTATTCTCATTTCACCCTTACGGATTTATTTGGGAAAGATTAATTAGGCAAGCTTAATTTTGAATTCATTAACCAGCAGTCGAATGTGTAGAAGAAGATATATACATTCCCTAGGACAACAGGATAACCTCACTAGTGGAGAACTAATAGCCTTCCTGCCTGGACGGAGCCAAAGGAGCAGAATGTTGATTTGAAACAAAATAGGTTAAATTATCTGTTTCTCAACTGGTAGCCGAATAATTGGCGTAAGATTGTAAATATATTTCATAAATCTACCATACTTTGTCATTAATTATTATAATGTAATTAATATATTGTAAGCTGAACAAATTGCTCTAAGTGGAGAAAACTAATTATAGTAAAAATGTCGCTTATTTGAGGATAGTACAGTTGAAACGAGTTAGACAAACTTGAATGTGCAATGGCTTCTTGAAAACTTACATATGGCAGCAAATGATTTAAAAAATGGTTGCATAACCAAATTGTTCCTTTCACTAGAACTAGAACCGGCATAAAGTCACTTCAGGTTAGCAAAGTTTAACATGGATCAAGTAATAGTTAATGAAACTACCAAAGCCCGAGGAAATCCATTAAAAATTTAAATTTTCAGGAAATATCTAAATACTTCGATACACAAACAAGCCTTGGCTTATCCTTCGTAACATCTGTAGCAAGATCACCTAGTTTGGAGTAGCACCCGGAATTAGTTAAGCTGTCTCGACGATATAGAGGAAAGAGGCTTACGATATGGAATATGTCTATTTAGGTTGTATGTGCGGGATTTTGATATGGAGCTCAATCATTAAATACTCTAATTACTATTGATTGGTCAAGAGATCTCTGCACTTGTAACCTCATTTACACCTTAACGCGATTGGCTTATCATTGCTTAGTTTAATTGTGTACACAATAATTTAGAAGTAGAAAGATATTTTTGGCTTTACGGAGAGGAAATTGGAGGTAAGAGTCAGAGACTCAGGAGGATAATTGATCTGAACTCTAAATCATCAGGTTGTCTACTCTTTTTAAGTTAATCGCATAAACAATTTCTTCATTCAGAAACTCTGAATGAAAAGCTTCCTTGTAACTTAGAAGCCATTCTAATTCCTTGTAATTCTTTCGGCATCCTTCTACCGAAAAATAAATCTACTCTTGGTAGACTGTGGGTGGGTTCAAGCTATATGTTGAAATAGAATTGAGAAGAGAGTTAGTACAAGTTATTTGCATTTCACGCAGACTTTTCAACTGTAGTTGATGTTCAATAATGCTAATGGCAGATTCCTTGAGGGGTACTATTGCTATTGCTTCCTTAACTAAAACGAAGTGGTTTCGAGGACTAATTGGTTACAAAGGACCACATATACATAGTTGACAACCCAAAAAGGAAGAAACAGAGGTTTGAATTTAGAACTGGATGGGAATGGAAAAAAAGTTGTGACAGAGTGGCTTGACTATGGCATGTTAAGAGTAGTTGAATACATGCTTTTTTCCCAAGCCAGTTAAGTAATCAATAGAATTTTCATTTTTCAAACAGAACAACGTAAATTCGTGATTCAAAATATGCTACAGTAAGCAAAACAGTTCTTGTGAAATAGTTGTCAATGATTATGTCATGCTTTATTAAAACCTCGCATTAAAATAACCAAACCCATGTGTGCTCATTCCATATGTGGTGTCAGAATTAGCTGTGATCGTACGAACAAATGAATTCACAGCTGGTCAACTATTAAGGTTCATTCAAGTTATGTTAAATGTATCCAATTACTAAACCTGCTTGCTGTGATTATAATTTCACAATGTGATAAATTCTATAAACACTATATTCGCTATACGTAGGCTTCTTCATCATGAAGATATTTAACTACTTCTGGGAGCCTATCTATTCTAATATATTTAACCAAAGAGATTACTGAGGATAAGTCAAGGCTTATTTGTGTAACAATCAGTCACAGATCGACAGGGTTTTTGATCGTTACGTTTTATTTTGACTAATATATATTGTTTTTTTATTTTCGCTTTATAATAAATTTAAATTCCAAAAAACTTTCACTTTATCTTATTTTTAATATATGTATATGCCAATACCGTATTTCTTCAATAGGTAATTTGTAGATCAACGTTTCTAGAATGTACGTTATTATTAAATTTGTCATTCGATAAAAATATAATTTTCCTTATCCCTAGTTTTCAATATTTAAAAATAAATTATTTCTCAAACCACAGGTGTTCTCCCTATCTTTGGAGAAATCATTATAATATCAGGAGAAATTTGACATTTAATACTTGTGTACATATAAAATTTGCTATTTTTCGAAAGAACTGTAATAATTCATCTGCCAATAAAACATCAAAGAGTAGTTAGAATTGAAGAATGCAAAACCTTATCTTAACAAGAATTTGATACGTTATAAATCAAAGAGCAAAATCTAACCGTAAAACCTTCAGGATTTGTGTTTCTGCTAGAGGAAATTAAAGCAATTTTTAATGAAAACGCACTTATTTCCGAACTCAAAGAAAATAAGATGCTAAGTAAAATTTGTTGATTTGGAATATATATCTTCTTAACTTCAACTTAACTGGAAAATTATTTAATCTTTGGTCTTAAGGATTCATACAAGTATGTTTGCATAAATCTCTTCGAAAAACCAGATTTTAATAAGTACCTAACAGTCCGAAGCGTCAGAGCATCAAAAGCGGCAGGTAATCCAAGTCTACACCTACAAACCTTTAAGGATATCAATAGTCATGCTAAAAAGACATTGAACAGATATGATTGAAACTATGTAAAAATAGCTTATTATATATTGTAACTAAAAAATTGGGAATCCTTTACCACCTCTGAAGTTGTCAAAAATGCGAGAGTTGGAATTGTTGTCTTTAAATTCCGTCTGTTCATATTACATGAACATTTTTGCCTAAGAGTAACTCAAAACGAGGTCAATTTGTCAAAAAAATTATAGTAATCACTATTTAAAGAAATTGATGCTGTATTTGAAATAATTAGTATATTTTTGGAGTTATTGAGTGGAGAAACATGTACGAACTGTGAATAGGCACTTATTTTCAAATGATATCTCTGCTGAGCATTCAGGATTACACGTTCGCTCTTTTAAGACAGGTGTCCTGTATATAATCAACTAACAACGGTAAGAAGTGTATATCAAAGCAGTGTGTAATATTTTTCAGGTGAAAGACTGAAACATTCGCATTCATTTCCGCAAAGACTTGATTCTCAATCCATGTACTACTGACTTCTTATGAAAATGTTTAGCCCTGTCCACAAAATTTGTTTCATTCATAAATTGTAGAATAGCAAAATGTATCTTCTAAAGTTTATGAACTAGCGATATGCAAAATATACCATTTACAAATTTGGCATATTTCGTTTGTAGGAAACAAAGTAAGAAACGCTGATACGGTCAAATGTTTGAGATGAAAGATATGATAGTTACAAATCAGATGCCACAAGATGTTATTCAGTATCATTACCCTTATAATCGAACCTGTTTTCATAAGTATTAAATTTCTAATATCACATGAAATAATTATCAATACTGAGAAGACCGACTGCTAAGCATCCGGTCGAAGTGTTTCGTTATATTTCATATGAATTCAACATCGTGGTTTTTCAGGTTAATTAACCGAAATTTCATAGAGAACTATTCCAACAAAATGTTAAAACTCCTTCTCAGAGATAACTCCAAACTAACTGTAATTGAAGATGAATATGATCAAAGTCAGCTTTAAATATATTTACGAACAATGTGCGGTTTGCTTTATCTACCCAAAATGGAGATGTGGTTGACGAATTATTGTCTAGATTTAGGATTGGTAGGCCTTCCACAAATTGTTGATTAAAACGTTCATGACTATTAACGCCGATAGGAATTTTCCATTTCTGTAAAGGTTTAAATCGAAAGATATTGGCAACTAAGACTGAAGGCCTGAGTAGAGAATATGATGAGAATTAAGTCCGGTTTACTATTCATTCTTTTATCATAAATTTTAAATTGAAAGGCTATGAATGAAACTATACGTTTATACCTCAAAACTATTATTATCAATAGTTTTGCTGTGTAACGCTAAGGGAGTTGAATTTATTTCAATTAAGAATAAACAAACCTAATGATTCACCGAATTAATCTGTTAAGGAGTCATGAATTTTGATTCCCGATCTGTTTGAATTGCATTTTACATATACAAAATAAAAATCTTATTTCCGTTAAAATTACCATATTAAAATTCTTTATTAATTTTGCATATATAGCGATAAATTAAAACCGTGAATTGGGTGATTTGACAAATGCAACTTTATTAAGCGTTCTCCTATTCGTCATTTCTATTTACTTGACCTTGGGGTTGTGTTTAATGTCTGGAATCTTCAATGATGGTCTGCGGATGGCTCTGAAGGGCCGTAATGTAAGACAATGTTTGTGTTATTTTGATACAAACACTCCCTTCGAGTAAATATCTGCACACATTTTTATTGTATGTAACGATTGGAATCTATTTCAGTCTTATATATGTTCTGCCCTTTACTGATTACAGAATAATTTTGGGACTTTAATCTATAATATGATCAGTTTATGGCTTATTTGAATTATTAGAAACGTCTTTATTCATATGTTCATTGGAATATTAGGAGTAAATTTTCCACACTTGTTCTGCTTTTCAGATTTAGTGTTTCCCCTTGTTAAACATATCATGCATCCCACTAAAGACTCCCAACATCTGTCTTCCCTTCACCCTTCTTTTCTTCCGACCACACTGGCTAACCCCGGAGATATTCTCTTTTCCACTACCGCCACCAATCGTCGGAGTAATTCTTTCCTCCAACCATCGATCTCCTCTCGATATCACCAGAACACCTCTGTTTTTTCACTTGTTGATCCCAATATCGAACTCCCAACAATAAGTGCAAATGAAGTTGAACAGGTTTTCAACCAGCTTCAGTCTACTAATGCCTCACAACCCACCTCCCGCAAAACTACTGGCTATTGGCTCTCCAAGGATGATTCATTTACTCCCCCACCGATTAAAAGATCCTTCGGGGGTTGTATCACTCCTGCTGTGAGTTGCTCTAACAACCCTGTACAGACTCAACAGCCATCTCAAATACGAACAAGCTCTCTTGTTGCCGCTCTTCAGCTTCCTTCACTTGGTTCAGTGAACTCGAACTCGAATTCCTCGTCATCTCCACCTCTTCATGCAGCTCTTAGAAGACAGCTTTTAGCTCCCTTGAATACTCTTACGAATCTATCTAGCGCAGCGAAACAGAGACAAGAGAATTTAACGGTTCGACTAGCGAATAGAGCTAAACTAACGTCTGCGGCGAGGATACCTGTTGTGACTAATGGATCTTCGGTTGAATCCGAATGCGTAAGCCTGAATTCATCCTTCGTATTATAATATTTTGAATGGCAATATGTAGTTAGATTATTTGCTTTTGATTGTATACATTTCATTTTGCTTACATTGTCATTGGCTTAATGACATGTACGTGAATTTAAGCATTTAGATAGTGTCCACATGTACTCTCAAATTAGCATTATTTTTATCATTTTATCTTTACCTTATCTTTGTCACATTTTTTGTTTATAATCCACGATTTGATGCCACGATCTATTTCACTATAAGCTGCTAGTGTCAGATCATATTTTATCCAAATTCAGCATTTAAATTCGTATTCATTTTTCATGGAGAGTTCTTTATGCTAAAATCTTACAACCCATCGTTTTTCGAGTTCATCTGTTCAATGTCCTCTTCCGATTATTTTAAACTCAATCTTCTGCAAAATCACTTTTACAATGTTTTATCCTTTCTTTCCTCATTGGATTTCTTGTATCCTTTTCCCTTACACGACTCAAAACTGCCTTAGACAAATTGCCTTTGGTTGTTATTCACAACTTGGTTAAATTTTAAGTTATATTTCCGATTATTTGCATACTTTTGGTCTATTTTCTCCATTTTATCCGGTGTTTCCTCGAAATAATTTAGATATTTACTCTCGGATTTTCTGTAATTCATCATTGTCTCACACTTAATAGGTACTTCAGTTTCTGAGGTGCTATTAATGAAAAAAAATTGAGTTTCATGCATGATTTGCGCTGACTTCCCGCGTTTTTTACTAATCCCTGTTAGTAATGAAGTACAACGGAATTCATTTCTCTCTCCCTCCTTTTGCCTAACCCACCTACCTCCTTACTGGTCCACAACCCCCATTGTTGCTGTTCACAGTTCTTTTAACTTTAGTGAACCTTTTGTCACAGTTGTGCATTTTAGTAATTTTAAAAGTGACTTCTCCCAACTATAAATCACTGATATTTAGGATTTTAATCAATTGTGGCTATTTAATTTCCAAAATCATTATTTTATTTAAATTGTCAATATTTATTTGCATATCGAATTGAGCTATTTGTGCTGTAATTAACAAAACCAGGAAAAGTTTGGATGGGCAAAGATAATAAATTGCTTATTGGAATTAGTATACGCTATTCTTGTCGGACTAATGGATGAGTGGTCATAAAGTCCATTACTCATTTTATTCTCCAATACGCATTGGCTTTATCGAAGTACTCTGCGGAAGTTGAGCACCGGATGAATAATTTATCCACTTCTCTAGTTGCATAAATTGAATTTATTATTCCGTGTTTTATGAATGTCTAAGCTACCTTTCATTTTAACCAACTTTACACACACACGTTTTTTACGACTGGTGTTTAAATTATGAGAATATTCTTCTCCTTCTCTCTGATCCTAGTGCTTAATTTAAGACAAAGCTAGCATTACTAATGTAAGGTTTTGGTTTGTTCACAGTAGAGATTATAGTGTGGTTATGTAGTGATCTTAGATTGCATCAATTAAAACATTAATTATAACACTAGGGTGTGTGTGTGTCCACTAATCAGTGATCCTGGGGTAGATGACTATTAGTGCACATGGAGTGATGTGGATGGCCAATGGCAAGAGTTAATTCTGATAGTAGAAAACGAGTTTCTCATGAGAGCGGCTCAAAGGTTTCTTCCCTCTACCCAAGTGAAGTAGTGTAAACACTTTTCTCAATGGATTTTGCTACTACCTTTTATTAAATCTTTTTCGTAGTACCCTCTTAACTATTGATCTCCTAATAAGAAATTGTATTTATTAAATCAAGTATTAACCCTTTAAACGCCCTGCAGGACCGTACGGTCCTCTTTTAAAATATGCTCCATTGGTACTAGACTCGTAGCAGAAGGCGCTATTGCCGTTGGAAACGTGTTCAATATGTCTATAGCCTTCGCCTGATACCACCAAAACTCATCAAGTCGGTGGCATCAGTATGCTGTGAGGCACGTGTGAGTGCGGTTGGGTGCATTTTCAAAAAAAATAATTCGAGTGTTAAGGGGTTAAATTACAGTTTTCAGTTGTGCCATGCTTTCATCAATGGAGTTCTAGACGCTGTTTAATGATAGCATTTTCTCTCTACAGTAATTCCCTCACGAGAATCTCCGTCGAGAGTCCCCTCCAAATTTCGTTCTCATTAAGCTTCTTTTTTTATTTTCTTATTTTTATGAATTATAGGTAAATGAATTGCGTTCTTTTTATGTGTTCTCACGTACTACTACCTATTTATCATTATTAAGGGGGTTCATGTTTGCCTTAACTTCCTTATTCAGAGGTTATTCTCCTACAATCGTGCGTGTTATTTCTTATTAAATATTTTCAAAGATTTTATTTCACACCATCTCACCGAAAATACTTTTTCTTGCCTCACCCTTCTGTCTTATTATTTCAATATTTTTCCTCTAAATGGTAAATAGTGAACAGCAATATTTGAATTCAATCTCCTTAAGTTTGTAAAATTCTTAAAAACTAATTAATTATTTTTGGAGCATTTATCTTTAACAAAAACATTTACCAAAATTATGTTTTTTTTGGAACTTTATTTAATTTCAATACAGGTATTCATCTCAGTTCACTGCAGCATTTAGTCTTACCTTATCCATGCGCACTTATTACAATCTCTGTAAGATTATATCAGATCACTTTTGAAATTGTAATATAGTTTCATCGCTTGAAAATATGTTATTCTTCAACTTATAAAGTGGTCGGAAGAATATCATTTCCAAAATCCCCATCTTGAAGGTGTTTATTACTCTATCAATTTGAGGATATGAAACATTTTCGGAGAGAATATTTTACTGAGAAGACTGCTGCATTTTGACGGTCACTGGATGCTCTATGTCACATCATGTTTTCTGTGATGGTAGTTAGATGGTATAAACTCTATTAAGCCTACAAAAATAACCTCAAATCCCAGAACTCAATAAAAAACGTGTATATGCCTTAACGGTGGACTCGACTCCCGAATTATCCAAAGCACTGGCCCGTTTGATTTAGCATATTTTAACAAATATGTTAATTTTAAGATTAATTTATAATGAGTTGGGAAATTGAATATTCTTTGGTAAAAATTTTTAGTTTTTACAACGTCTTCCAGCTAAAGGTCCTCTCCCCCCCCCCCTCCTCCCCCTATAAGTTTGAGCGCTGCATCAACCTATTAATTTTTGGAGATCTTCTGAAGCATCCATAGTACCGATCAGGCCGATGATTGCGCTTGATTTCTGGGTTTCGTGATTCCAAGGTGGAAGGATGTTATTTGCTCCCAGGATAACCTCTATTAGATCCGTTTTCGGTTAGGAAATGTTTGTTGTAGTCCACCTAAATTTTGACATAAAATGATGCCTAATCCAGTACTCAAAGTGTAAAGGAGATCAAATACCTCTGCCACTGTCTCCTCCACCTGTGATATGTAGGCTTTAGCATAGGTAAGTAGGGTTCTTTTTCAGGTTGTAAGCTGCTCTGTCTAGATCCTGAATTATGGTTAATATATTTCAAAAGGTTTTAATGCATCAAATATGTCACTTTTCACACTAAAAACAAGAATTTTCATTTTGTAAATTGATTTTATTGCTCAAGATAAATTAATTACGAACGGGTTTATTGGTGCTAAACGATTAAGAGATTTTTACATCAACGTTTCGGAACTACGTATTCGGATTATCCTAGTAGCTAACGTGTAAAATCTGGAATTTCTGACATTTTCCCTTATCTGCAAAAATCGACACTAGCTGGAATCTTTTTCTTCCCTCAAAAATTTAATCGCCGAAGTTAAACCACTGAAAATATATTCTTATCGAAGAGCAGGAAAGTTTACTCCACTCAATGTTTCTTGTTATTGATTGCCCGGAATACTAAGATTAAATTTCTCTTTTCGGTTTTTGGGATTTTATTTCAAATTCGGTTAATAGGATCGTTATTTTTATATGGAAGCGCGTAAGATACTGTTCTTTAATTTAATTGTCTTGCTGTCGGAGTTCACGGGTTTGATGTCCTTTGGTGTACACTCTGTGAGTTCTCCTCATTGGGCAAAGGAGATAAGAGGAGGTGGAGTTAATCAGATTTAGTTTTTCCTTAAATTGCGCGATTTCTTCCTTCCTCTTTTCTTTTTGTGTCACCCAGTCCACGCTCTCTTTTGCCCCTTTTCCCATCTCCCCCAATTCCGTTTTCCTCCCTTATCTTACCGATGGTGTCGCCTTTATTTTTCCTCTTCAGAATCCAGACATCAATCCCACCTTCCAGTCCTTTAATCTTCCTGTTGTTTTCGCAACAATTGATGAATCTTCTCTTCTTTTGTAAATATATTAACTAACTCCAGAAGCCTATGGAGGGCAAAAGAAATTTAGAGCTATCTATTATTGGAATATAAATTAATTTTAATACATTATTGGTATAGTAATCGAGCGTTTGGCCAGCTCATCTGATATTTGGTCAAGTTTAGATAAAGGCTTGTCAAACATTTGCCACCATTTCGACGGTCGTCTACTAGAGGGCTTAAATTTTATTTCAGTGTTGGGTATTATTGCGGACACGTTATTGTTCAGACAGCGATAATATGTCTGGCTTCACAAATTTCAACGATTCCGAATGACTTACTTTTATGCTCCATTTGAACTAAACGGATTAGCAGGCTTGGGTGTTATTTTGAACGTGCGTTCAAAAGTATTGTAATTAAATGTCAATTGTGCCTACCTTAAGACGTCACCGTTTAATTAATGCATTCATATATATGGGGAATGACATCTAGGAAATTCTCCGACATTTTCCCCTCCCTCCCTCGACTACCAAACGTAATTTTTGTTCACTTTATTGAGGTCATATCATCAGACTTCTCTGGCACCAGTATATTGACCCTTAATACTTTGAATAACATGATATTCCAGAGACATTGAGAAGGGTAACTTTAAATCTTAAGAGGGGGGAGGGGAGGGGGGGTTGGGAGGGGGAGTAGTTATTTCTGGTTCCTGATTTAGCAGTCTCTAGATTGTAATTAGTTTTGCTCGACTTACTATGAAATCTTCCTCTTTCTTACTTTTTGTAAGAAAATCCCTCAGCTGGTGGTGAACGTCTTGACAGATTGCCGTACGCGCTTAATTTCGTCTCAGTGAAGCATGCTATTTTGTGATTTGATCTACATTAGTTCTACGATTTTTAATTAAGAGGAATCCATGTCGTTGAGCAAGGAAATATTTTCTTTTTCCCACTTATTCTTAATCGGGGAAAATGAAATACAGCGTATTCTGTAAAGATCCCCTTCGTCTATTTAAAGGATTGGGTTACAGTTAGTAGATGAAGGGAAGAACCGTTTGAT
Organism: Hymenolepis microstoma; assembly: GCA_000469805.3. Lineage (NCBI taxonomy): Eukaryota > Metazoa > Platyhelminthes > Cestoda > Cyclophyllidea > Hymenolepididae > Hymenolepis > Hymenolepis microstoma. The sequence goes on along the minus strand of LR215989.1, from coordinate 35,202,644 downwards.
AAAAATACCCTATTTGGCGTCCCAACACCTACTGGTTGGCGTCAAGCGTCATCTCCCCTTCCCTCTGTTCTTCCTTCCTCTCTTATTGATTACTCCCTTTTTTTCAACAGACTTTCGAGGTGCCTTACATGTCAAGAGCAATTTCATGCTTTTAAATAAAGTCCTGAAGAGTTTATGCACAACCGATAAACACCATTATTTAAAGTATAGTGAACTAAATGTCAGAAAAAATTTCTTAAATATTGAAATTGGTCACCGTGTATGTTTGCCATGTAAGAAGTCACATTTTTCGATTTCCATTGGAGTATACCCAGTAACTGAAATGGCCAAATCCACTGATTAAGTCTTGCTAATATATTGTAGCGGAATTCGAGTCTTCCACAAAGAGGCTCCTTTCTATCAATCTCTATGCAAGTTGAACTTTGGAGAGAGGTTTAAGATAAATTTGTATAGCATCTCCGAATGGTTGGAATACAAACGTGCTACTGACTTACTACGTCGGAGTGGGGAGGAACCTTTCTTTTACATATCGCATTTGCCTTAACCTTCATATGTTGCATGACGAGACAAATCATTTCTTATGTGTGTGATAACCACATGAATTCTCTGAGACGTGACGTGTTTTATTTTTGCCTAACCTTCTCCATCTCGTCTATTTCACAAGTCTTTTATCCAGGGCTTTAGTGACTCTTTTACACAAGCTAACTTTTGTAACTGCCCTTCAGAAAGTACTTTGTTTTTATTTTTCCCATGAATTGTTCCAGAATTAGTTTCACTAGGGTCGAGTAATGTTTTCAAAACCGTTTTAATATTTATTCGAAATAAGCACCTTGAGTTGATTACGATTCATTAAATGCTTCAGATTTACTTATTCCAACATGTAACCCAGCCTTATACTTATTCCATAGTTAAAACGAGTTAATATGAGGAGCGTGAAGTCTTGATGATGTGTGGAAGTTGGGGATGATGATCAAGAAACATAAAAAGATATGGAGTTGGGGTGTTGGGAAGCGGTCATCTTGCCAGCAATGACCATCCGTTTGAAGCTGGATGTATATCCTGATCTTGTCCATAGCCACACTGGCCTCCAGGCCCAGCTTACCCATCGGTCTCACTCTGCACAAATCTTATCTTTATTATGGTGTGTCTGCTTCGAAACTGGACCTGAATCGGTTACTTGGTTATCACCACGCTAAGGACTTACATAGTCTAGTTATACAGGTAACCGGTCTTTAGTTCTGAATGAATAGATAGTGGCTTATTTCTTGATTAATATTTCGGACACATAACCGATATTCTAATGGTTATTAAATGTGATTCATCTGTACATATTTTATTATTATTATTACTGTTTCATTTTTCCAAACGATTTAAATAACCCATGACAGTTGAGTTACTCGAGCCATTATCTGAATTCCATGCCTACCAGACAGCTACCCACCAATCCAATAATGCATGAAAGTAAAGCAATTCATTAGAAATACTAAATTTAGGACATCCAGCAAGTCCTGCATGCATTTTGCATTAATCAGATTTTTCTCTTTTGCTTTTTAATAAGTATGTAGTTCTAATGTGCCAAGGTTCTAATTTTAGCATTCGAATTCCAAGATTCTTGCGTGATAGTTTATTTCCTCAAATCTTCATATCTTGTTTAAATTGAATAGTTTGTCATTCCATCATGGTTCAATAGTACTTTCTAATGGCCAATAATCCAAGGTTCCTCATCACTCTGCTTAGATTACCACTTTTTAAAAATTTCATTATCAACGATTTTGTACTATGATATTAGGGTTTGGTAAATTGAGCGAAAAATATAATTTATCAGCATTGGTCATATCTGTTGTGACTCCATATTAATCTGGAAGACTTCTCCTCTTCCCCTCACTTCATGTCCAAATTTGAGAAATTTTAACTCTTACCAGTCCAGTCCAGTCGATAAATAATAAACTCTAATGTAGGCGCTTTCTAGCACGCAGAAATGTCATCATTTCTCTTTTTTCTACTTTAGCTTATCATGATTTATCAGAAGGATGCTTATCGTTATGACATTTCTCTACTTCAAAATGTGACTACCACAGAGTCTATTTTTTCCTCGTCATCCCCACCATTGAAATGTTCATATAATTCCAAGCTCACGTGACGCATTAGATTTTTCTTCAGCTTTGTGAATATCCTAGTGTAATACTGTCTTAATGGTGAGTATTTTAAACTTAAGTTCTTCCAAGATGAAAATGTCTTCTTCCACTTAAATTTTAGGAAGGATTTCCTATTTTCTAGCAGGCAGAATAATGATCATACCTTTGTGACTGTTTAGTGGGCTCTGCTGTGTTAAAATATCTATGATTTGGGCTCTGAAGCAATAATCATTAGAGATAGCACAAGTGACCACTTAGATAGACTTTCATCTGTTTAAACTAATAGCTTTTATAATTCTACTCTTCGAATGGAAACTTTATTTTGGTATTTACATCAAGAGACTTTTCACAAGTTTTGGATTTATTTCGTAGACTTTATAGAACATGCCATGTCTGCTATCTCATTATTTGCATATATATTAACTGTGGTATCACCTTCGAATGATTTATTTCTCATTTCAGAGCACTCCAACTCGAACTGTCGTGCTGCAGCAGGCTCCCATGGTGACGCCATCTTCCAATGACCTCCACATTCCTCAAGATCCAAATGAACGCTTTCGTTTTGTCGTGAGTTTTCTTACACAGATCCAATCAGCTTATAATTGAGTTTCATTTGATTGGCTCATCCGATATCCAATCGGACTAATTCTCAACTTCTGTTGTTACTATTCTTGTTTCTATTCGCCACATTGATGCGAAGAATTTTAAATCATGCGAAGCAGCTGAAATCGATTAACAAAAATTTCGAGAAGTGATATAGGGAATGGCGACCAAAAAGTGTAATCAAGGAGTCTTGCTTCATTTGGTTTGTGGGTCTGGGTTGTTCGATACTTACTGGGCATGAAGCTCATTCTCCAAAAATTTAATTTCATGATTCGTTCTCTAGATTGCTCCAAGCGCTTGATTACGGTGTTCAGTGCTTATTGGTCAGTTTTTTATTTATAAAGGGCCTGTCTTGCCGCTTTAATCTCAGTCACCATGCCTCGTAGAAAACCTTCTCGTCCAATCTCAGCTGCTATTGATTTATATGCAAACATGCACGCCCTGAATTACTTGGTAATGTCTATTGACTGTGCACGTTATCAGCTAAGTAAGTCCATTAATTCAAGCTAGAATTGCTACATCGGCTGCACGCTTAGTAACCTTTAAAGGAAGTAGCATATTAAATGGCATCAATACACGCAATTCTGGATTTGCCTCTTTTGTAACCACTTTCGAGAGAGTCCTTTTGAGAAAATGTGTATAGTTGTGTGGGTTTTTTGTCTTTCACCTTCGCTATATATATATCTCTCGGTTATGGGAATAGAAAACGAAAAGTTCTTTTTTTCATGATTTTTATTTTTAACGAATTTACTGCTACTGTTAAAAGGTCGAGTATCATATGTGTACACATTTTGTAAAACGTTTTTAATATTGGAACCTTTATAAACCCTGGTGCTTGATGAAATGAAAAGCAAGCAGCTCCTTTCAACTCCCCATTAACTTTTTTAAAAATATCAAAGCCAATATACTTTCATTAAAAAAAGTTCTTTTTAAATGGGGCGCTTTTTATTTTTTTTCCAATTAATTTTTTTTATTTGCATTATCGTTTTAAGTCTCCAAATATTTCGGCGAAATTCTCATCACTCAAAATTTTTATTGCATCAATTATCAGTTATCGAAATCATCCTTATCGAAATAGCTTGATATTAATTGTTTCAGAAATGAGTTTAGAGAGTGCGCCATCAGATGTCATTGATGAAATAAATGGTGAAGAAGATTGTCCACTCCCCCTTATGGTTTAGTTACCATGATTAAAATATTTGAATATCGTTTTTTTTTAAGTGTCTAGATGGGGTCTGTCAGTGTCCCTGATATTCTATCAAATACTGACCCCTTTTTGGGTGGGAGAGTTCAGATATCATATTTCCCTATCTGCTTACTGCCCAAATTTGGAATTATTCCCTGCTTTATAGGTAATAGTTATGCTATTTTGATTCATTCCCAACTCTTGGTGCTTTTTCTCTCCACTCCCTGATACAATAACTTGTATTTCTGAGCCAATGACCATTTGCTAAGGGTCGATAATGTGTAGTTCCTTGCTCTCCTCCTCCTCCACATTCATCATTTTCCCTATTAGCATAATTGGGCTCTTTGGGGATGACAGAGGGACAGGTAAAGGGTATCCGTTAGTCATGCGCGTGGTATTTCTGCAATCTTGCTGGTACTCTTAAAGCTGGCATAACTTTACCTTATTTCACCTGAAAATTTCGTGTTTGTCTTAATTTCATTACGTTTCATGAAATCTCAAAGAGCCTTTTTGAATTGACCTTAGTTGAAAAATTTTCTCGCGTGGAAATAATACCTTATCAAGTATTTGTTTTCCTGGGTCTTAATAAACTAGCAGAGGACGGGAGGTCGGTGAGTAATTATTGGTTTCGGAATCAGTATAGTCACGTGTACGCATCGAAAATAATGCGAACCACAAATGTATAGCATTGATTGCCTTTAAATTGAAATTCTCCGCAGTGTTTTGGGGTCTAATTAGTCTCTTCAGCCCCTTTTTTAAACAGCTTATTCCCTTTTCTTTCAGGTGCATTAGTCATCACGTGACACTGCTAGATTTTTGGTCTTTTGTTGCTTCTTTTTTTTCCATCGAGATATTCGATTTTATTCTCCTTTTCTGTAGGAAACTGTCATTGGTTTCAGGTGTAAAATCCAATTCATTGTTGGGCGTGCACTTTGTTACAATCCACAAGCCGAAATCCCAGTCGGAGAAAAAATAGAAAAAAATACGAGTTCTCGTTTTTGTAACGAAAACTAATTACAGTTCAACTTGAACGAAATCACATAATAATTTTAGGAATAATTGTTATCTTCACTAATAATAATTATAATAATAGTGAGAAAATATAAAATAAATTGTAATTTTATCAAGTAAATATGTTCAGTAATGTTGTATAACATTATATTTCTTCTTGACATATTTTTGTAAAAAAACAGCATGAGAAAACACTCATCTCGGATTTCCATTATTAGAACTTGTTGCCTTGAGTTTTGCAGCCTAGTTCTTGGCTGCTTTTGCATCGATCCAGATTGGTACTTCTGTAATGATTTGGCAGTATCTGCTTACACGAATATATGTATATATTGAACTTTTGAACTTACAAATCCCGTATGGATTAGTAGTATATTCGAAAATGTATATGTAAATGTATATGTGATTATTTCGTGAAGACTTCCATCATAATTATTGGATCTCTTTTCTCTTTCTATTTTCCTCCTGAGACCGTTGACCATTCATTTGTTCATTTGCTCCTTTTCGCGTTTCTCGCCTTCTAAATGCTTAAACGCAACACGTGATGTCTCCCAACTTAGCTTTCATTTTTTGTCACCTATTTTCTCCCTTTAGTTTGGCTGGCGTCACAAAATACCCTGCATCCTTGGGCACTTCTCTTATTATGAATACTGGTAAGTAGACAAGAGGAAGCTGAATTTGATAGTCTTGTAATAACAATTTAGTAGAAAGGGTAGGATAAAAGACGACACCCTTATACAAATTCAAACAATGAGTGGATTTTTAGATTCTAATGCGAGCGAAAGTGCTTAAATCTCGGTGACAATAGTCACTTCTTAATCACCTTTAGCTATCAAGGCCAACTAGTTACTTGCCTCCGAATAAATTATCCGACGCTTGAATTCTGGTAATTAAATCCATCTACCCAACGTCTGTGTTTAGACAGAATAAACGGCGCTTTTGGCCTTTAAACAGTATGCGCACGTTTGAAGTGTATTAAGAGATGGTGAAAAAAGCAGACGGGTTGCAAAAGAGGCTTTGAATATTGGAATTCATTTAACATCTGACAGGTAATCTATGGGTTTTTTAACGTCTTCCAGAGCGATTTGTAAGTTGGTGGTCTTTAGATCTCCCATTACCGCCTAGTTCCCAGTTAAGATCCAACGCTTTGAGAAGGGAGTTGAGATTGATGACTGTTGTTAGAGGTGGCAAGGAGTTCGACTGTAACTAATTAAGATGGTGGCGATGGATCTTCTATTAAACACTACCTACGCCTGTAATGCTCTCAATTTTACTGAGTTAGGAAAAATGCCCCAAAAATAACAATGCTTTTTCTTTTCGTCTTTGGTTACGCTGTTGACTTTGTAATTAAACCATAACCGAACTCTCGTATTTTTCGCGGATATATTTGCATCTTAAATGACGCTATGATACATTACCCGCTAGTTAGGTCACCCACATCCCGAATATCTGTTTTCGCTTAACTGTCGACTGTAAATTGACGCGAGCAAACCTTCATTCGATTTACGAGTGGTCTCACTTCGTTTGATCTACCCGAGAGTGGACAGCCGTTATACCAGTGGCGAAGTAGCTCTTTATTTTGATCGAAATCAAATGCCATTATTTGTCATTATTTGAGGTTTATGTAATTTTTATTTCAATCCTTGCTGTGGGCTTTTCCCACTCATAAATCGTTTACAGGATATTAACCTCGTCCCTTTTTATTGTGCTCGCTACAATAGTAATCATTCATTGTGGACCTAACAATTAAAATATTCGTATATCTTGAATGGACATTAGTTGAGGTTTTTTGTCGTTTTCTTGACTTACTCCTCATCCCATTGTTATTTCATTTCTCTTCAGCCATAGTGGAATCAATGATCACAGTCATTTTCAGAATATGTTGGAGAATGGTATTTTCCAACCCCAGAAACGCTTATAATCGAAAAAAAACCTGCATTGGATTGGTACATCATATTGCCATTATTTCCCCAAATGGGGGTGTCAAAGAATTAATGAAATGTACCTTTTATGTCTCATTGTTATTACCCACGCTATGGGAAGTAATACTTCAACATTTAATCGCAGAGTGGTAAAAAATAGTCCAATAGAGAATGAAGGAAATTGCATGCAGAAGAATGTCAAGACATCAAGAGTCTTGCTGTGCTTTTTGGATTCTTCAATAAGTTCCTTTTAGCGATGTCCAGAAGATATCGATCAATTGATAAATTCTATTGGTTGATCAATGCATCTTTTATTCGATTGGTCAATGCAATAAGATGATGATGGGTGAAAGAACTCTATCATTCCGGCGTAGCTAACTAATAATGTTCATTTTTGCCGTTTTTCTTCTAAAAACCGATGATCATCAAATCTTATTAAAGTTAGGACCTACTCTGCCTTATCGGCTATCCTTTTTTTCCGTTTAACCTTAAGGAATGGAAAACAAGGCCTTGTGTTCAAATACCCCCTTTTTTCATTCATTTCATGTGGCATCTCATATAATTATATTTGAATTTTGATTCGTTGTATTTCGCACTTTTTTTCACTATTTTAATTCACACCAGAGCAAAAAATTACAGGATTCAGGAAAAGTATTTGAACAAGAAAGGCAAGTATCGTTGTTGTTGTTGTTGTATAAGGGGCGAATTCTCTATTCACACAGTTGTCCTATTTTTTATTGAGTTGTTCAAAGTTCACCATTTGACTCATAGTTACCTGATTGTTTTGGAGCTTGTTAAATAGTTTGTTGAAGTGAGCGATTAATCATGCCAAAATGATAAAAACGCGAACTAGAAAGTGAGGTTCATATGTGACGATAACAGATTTATTAGGAAGGTGAAATTTGACGGCGCTGATTTTGATAGGCTAAGCTTTCTTGATAATTGAATTGATTGGGGATTAGATTAGGGAATCATGTGAGGGCTCCATTGGGTGTAGGTTTTTATGATTGAAGATGTGTAACTCCAAATATGTATGATAGGCCAATGGAGAATGTCAAGAGGACGGAAATTCAGAACTGTGTAACTTTAAGGTCCAGTATTCATACCTGTTCCCTTTAGCAGCTACAGAGCAGTTAATTTATCTAGTGAGACAGCGCTCTCTTTTTCATTGCCTTTTCTAACACCCCAAGCTCGCCGTTTCTTTCTACTAAAAGACAACATTTAGGTAAAATTTTTTGGGTTAAGCAGCATGCGAATGCTTTTGCTTTCCCCTGATATTTTATTTACTCTTCTGCATTCACGATCTATTTGCAATCACTATTACACGTAAATGAAAAATTCATATGCTTACTGATTACCTTAATTGGGGATTCAGAAAATAGAATAGGCTTTGTTTATAAT